>JAUMHL010000001.1:1759733-1786740 GCA_032362345.1 Sandelia bainsii | reverse complement strand
TATTTATTTATGACTCCCCGAAAACTAGTCTAGTTTAAACACTGATTCTAAAAACACTGGAATCACCATGAGTAATGGAAACTCTTCCCCAGGCTGCAAATTCCCAGAAAACAGAACAGAGGACACGACCTCTGTGTCAGCCCAGCAGTACAGTAGCTACGACCAACAGGCAAAACATCCACACAACTACTTCTTATATGCTGTGAACAAACTAGTAGTTTGTCCGTGTAGGGAAAACGATAAAAATAGGAGCGTTTCTCTGAATATTTTTGGCACGTAGCTGTTGTTCTTCCCACTAATCCACAGAACAGACTGATACCTGTAAAGAGATATTTCTGGTGAAGACAGCTTGTCTTTTCAGCTTCACCGCTCAGGATCAGAAAACACATTCAAAGTACTGAACTAAAATGAAACAGTCCTGCAGTTTCTGCTCAGTTGTGCGCTCTTCAACAAAGTGAAATGCTTCTTAAAATCGGGCGTAAACACTAAATACCATCACCACATGGACCAGAGCCAACGTCTTTGTGGATCCTGGTACGTGAGAAACAGCCTGGGGTACTGTACCAGTGACATGTACAGCTAATCTAGAGAAAACACAGTTGCCACTTTAGTAGGAACGCCTACCTGCACTAAGTCAGTCTACTACAACAGTGGTATTACAGGACTGTTGGATCCGACTGACTTAGTTACTTATGCCCACTCAGTGTCAACACAAAATGAGTGATTCTTGCCCACTAGTGGCCCGAGAGCTGCACAACACTGAATCAGAAACCACTGTAGACTCGACAAACCTTCAAAACATTTAAGTGATTAAGAGTAACTAACTCAGTTTGTATGAAGAGACTGAAATCCTGTAACGCTTTAAATTCCCTGCATAGATTAAATCTCACTGTGAGGCTTCTCTTTTGGTTGTGAACTCATGGTTTTACCTGTGAAAACACATGAAATTTGGTTTGTTTCTGGAGAAGGCAGCCGACTTAGTCCAACTTCACACTCATTCATCGGGGTTCCTGACACACACATCTGGGAAGAGTTTAGAGAAAGAATTTGGTGATTTCCAAGTCAGAAAAGCTATTTTCTCAAGGGTTTGTTGTAAAAGTGACGAAAAGGGGCAGAGAACTGTGAAACATATCGAACAGCCGGTAGAAGTCTAGGAACCCTGACATCATACACATTTTTCTTTAAAAGTTAGAATAAGAAAGAGAAATATTCACACACAAATGCACAGATATACAAAGACTGTTTGTTTTTAGACGATAAATCAGAATAAAGAAAACTTTATTTATCACACTAACAGAAACTAGGCTTCCAGCTCCAGATCCTGTCAGTATTATGAGAAAAATAAATTTATACACATACGTTTCTTTTTTTTTTTTTTTTTTATGTCTGAACGGGGGGGTGTCAGCAAATCACTAATCATGTCACAGATCACGAGAAAACTGAGCCGTGATGCACTCGTGTATGAAGACTGTGAGGACTGCCAGTAAATAGTCGAGTCGCCCCAAAACGTCTTGATGTAAATATGCAATGCCTTTTTTTTTTTTCTTTTTGTCTTTTGTGGCATCTTGACAGATGAGATTTAGTTTTTCTTCTGTGTGACTGTACTGCAAACTTGGTGATGAGAAAAGTGACCACGACAAACAACAAAAAAAAACTGCATTTAAGAGGAAATAAAGTCTAAAAAGAACTGGACCCTTTCACTGGTTTTTGGTTTAGTTTTTTGTGAGTTGATGCACTGACTCCAGTTGTCCACGGATGACGTTTCCATGGAAACAACCCCCACCCCCACGCTGCCGTGGTCCCCAGAAGTGATCGATATTTCCGTGAGAGGACATGACTGTAACTGTGGAGTCTGCATTTTCTCTTCTGTTTCCTTCACCCGCTTAAAAAAAAATACAAAAAGCTGGACGTTTTCAACTTATTGCAGTGCAGTTTGTTCCAATCCCATCATCCCTTGCTCCTCGTTTCCATTCTTTTTTTCTTTTTTTGCACCATAGTATTTGTTTTATTTATGTTTGTCATTCCAGGCAGTGTTACCTTGTATGTCGTTTAAAAAGGCACCTCTTGAAAGTCGGGGAAGGATAATGACGATGATGATGATGCATTAACTGAAGTCTCTACTTTTGTTTTTCTTTTTGTATCATTTGCTTGTTTGTTTTCTTACCAAAACATTAGGGCAAGAACCCAGTAGTGGACTTGCATTGCCGTGGTAGTATTTATTTTGAATTAAATTAAAAGAAATACATTTCAGGGTTTCTGCTGCTGTGACTCTTTATTTAATCTTGTTAACACCTTTTTCTTCAGCTGCTGCAGGGAGAGATTCACTTATTAATATGTCCAGCATCATTTTATTTAAAGACAAAAATCTTAAGTACAGAAATGAAAACACACAAAAAAAGTCAACAGCATTGTGCATCAGCTGCACATCAAACAACAGAAATGACCTGTACTTAAAAGCATCAAACTGCTGTTGTAGAGGTTTTTACCAATTTACAACTTAAACTTGCATTAAAGTTGACTGTTTTTTCAACGCGTATCACTGGGGCTTTGTCAATATTAACTCATTTCCATAGCAAAAAAATCCTATATTAATATTTCCAATATCTTACTTAGGATAACACGTTTGTCTGCCAAACCTTTTCTAGGTAAAAACAGAATAACAATATGAAATATTTTATTTAAATCAGGTACGGCTGCATTTAACAATTATTTAAAAAATTATTTTCCAGTGCAAAATTGCCGATCAGATGCTCCCAGAATCGTTACATTTTCAGTAACTTACTCTGGAGAATGTTATTCTACAAAGCTTTTCTCCTTAATAAAATAAACTATTTGCATTTAACAAATGTCTACTAATTTGCCAATTATTTCATAATCAAACTAAACATCAACAAAATCTCAAATCTTCACATTTGTGAAGCTGCAACCACATGAATGAAATTATTACAAAAATGTGTTTTTTAGTGCTAAAAACAGTCTGAGCAAACATTAGATACCAACTTTTGACTGTTTTAATAATCTGCTACAGACACATTTCAGTTATTGCCAGAAAAAAAGTATTTTCACTTCCAGACTTAATTCCAGAGATATTTAAATGCGACATTGTGTTTCTGTTAATTTTAGTAGAAAAATCATTTTGCAGACACTTGAAACTTGGTTCAGTATATTAACATTGAATGTTGTGTCTGCTACATTAGAGCACATGCTAATGTTAGCATGCAGACTTATCATTTTAACACAAGAAGCATGTTAAGGAATATTTCAGCAGTTTGGGAATTTAAATTATTTGCTTTCTTGCTGATTGTTAGATGGATATGACTCAGAATTTAGTTACCTTAGCTTAGTTTTTGTGCTAAGCTAACCCCTTCCTGACTTCCTTAGTTCTCATCTAACTCTCATAAAGAAAGTAAAAAGGCATATTTCTCCCTTAAACTCACTACGTCTTCGGAAGTTCACAAGGTACAATGAAGACAATGAACATTAGGTCTCAGTGTAAGTGTGAGATGTGTTAAGATGGACACTACGTAAAGGCAACAGCGTTTTCCCTCCTTTGGGCGCAGGGTCTGTATTCTCATTCACCTGATCAAGCGAAAGCTGCGAAATGACATGATAATGTGTTCTGAAATATTTTCTACGATCACAGATCCACAAACCAAAACATAAACAGAGCAGCCAACAGGACCGTGTAGCTGCAGTTTAACAAGAATTCACACTTAAGTTTCCAGTCGATGGTTTGACGTCTCGTCCACACGGGATGAACAGCTACTGACAGAAAGCACTTTGGTCCTCGCTGAGGTGAAACGTTTCTGGTACAGGTCAAGGCACAGGTCACTCCACTATGGCAGGAGGCCAGTCTACATCCACAGACTGAGGGAGGAAATACAGATACAAGTTAGAATGGTTTCGTAAATTGATCTCAGTCCTCTAAAGACCTGAAGAGGATGCTCTGTGTGAGGGCAGCAGATGTCTGTACACTACTTTTCATAATGTCACACTGTGGTTTTATGGGTTTGCCTAACCTCCACGTCCAGCTCCAGGATGTCCGTGTCCGTCTTTAGCAGCTGGCACAGGTTGGGTTTGGTGCGACCAAAGTCTCCGTGGACGAACTCTTTGATGTAGCTGGTAGCTGATGTTAAGGAGCAAAATTACTTTTCTCAAAATCAGATGTTTTTATGACACTAATCTATTTAACACTGATTAAAAAAAGAAAAAATAATAAGATGTAGCAAAATCAACCAGCCACTAAATAAAAGAACATAAAAAAATCCATTACTGTAACCCGGGAGTCATCTCAGTATGAATAAACCAAACTTTGTAGCGACAGCATTTAAATAGCATCAATTACCTACTTTTTAGTTCATCCTGATGAAATAAGGTGCTAGAACTAAATTTTCTAAAATACTGCTCTTGTAGACGGACAAACAGGTGGTGTCCAGGCTGTGTTGGGTCCCTAATGATATTCCCAGCCCTCTTTAACAGAGGACTCGTGTAAACATTGTTCTAATGAGGTAGTTTGCGCTTTGTGAGGTCATTCTGCAGTGCTCTGCTGTGCAGCTTGTGTACTACAGAGTTGCTGGTGTAATTGAGCCGGACAAGCCTCAGATTACAGAAGATAAACTCTTGTTTTATGACAAGCATCACAGCATCGTTTAGACTGATGTTCCTGTAGACTTTGGCTGATATAATGGATAAACTGTGGAGATTCAATAGACTTGATGTGAGGATACGTCCCGGCCTGTGTTTTCAGTCCCAGGTAGAAGTGATGAGAGTCCAGGAAGCGGGTGTTCATGCTGTGGACGACTCGCTGTCGGACCGCGAGCGCCCGACGATGCAAAACCCTCAGAGGAGTCTTCTGATCCAGAGTCAGATCCTGATCAGACAAATACCAGTCAGACTGTTGATGAATTTACATTTACAGTAACTGAAATACTTTATCTCACTCAGGCTGTAAAATGTTTTGATTATGAACATTTATTATCACAGAAAAAACGTGAATAAATCATACACTATAAGGGAGACACTGTGCACATGTTTTAATAAAAAATACCAAAAGATAAATTGGATCCTTGTACCTTACCAAATGTTTATCATAAATAAAAGTTTATGTGAGAATTTGTGTCTTAATAATCTGGAATATTCTCATTTCCAAGAGTCTAATGTGATAATGACTGTATGTATATATGTGTGTGTATGTTGTGACCTTGATGTCATCGATGAAGACAATGTCTTCTCTCTGGATGGGTTTCTGGGTCCAGACGAGTGCCGTGTATGACTTTGTTTTCTCCTCCTCGCCCTCCTTCATCCGACTCATCGCCTCCCTGCACGTCAGCGCCACGACAACACACACGGCATCAAGTTTCTGTCTTATCAACTGTCTTTGTAAAGAACTTAGAGTACAGTATAGCACACTTCATACAAAAGCAGGACAGAAAACAAAGGGACATTAAGACATCAGTATGAAGTAAAAATTCATTTAAAATCAGATAAAATTAATTACATAAAAATTAACAGGAGAATTGAACTGTTAGCTCAAGTTTTCAGGTGGAATAATGTCTGTTCTTTGCTGTTCCACCCTTTAACATTGATTTTCTGTTAGAGATTTTTAGAGTTTAGTTTAGTGTCATTTTACAGTTTCTTATTTACTCACCTGGTAACAATCTGCAGGTCCCTCACTCTGATTTTGTCTGAAGACTTGTTGATGGTCTGAAAACAAATCGAAAAATACAAAAAGTACAGATGTATTCACTAAAGTATTCACTTTTTGAACACAACTGTTTTATACATTTAATTTCTCTAATCTAAATACAGTAACTCAAAATGACAAAGTGACCTTTTATTTGCTCATGTGAAAATCAACTAACAAGGGAATGACACACACCTGTTCACAGAAGATCTAAGGTTTCTGAGAAAATGCATTAAACATTAAAGCTGATACTGAACCACCACGTTCACCAAAATCATGTAAACTGTGTCACTGTGAAAATACTTATGGACCTGACTGTAAGTGTTCTTTATGCACATGGAGAAAATAAGGGAGTGTGTGGATGTGAACAACCAGCACCTCCTGCAGCTGCTTCATCTCCACTCTGTTCAGCCTGCATTTGTGAGGATTCAGCAGCTCCATCGCGAACGGACGACCTGCAAAATGAAGCCAAATACAGAAAAAGAAAAATATAGTGCATCACTCTTCACACACATGATGCAGCTGTAAAAACCAATGTGGTTCTCACCGTTTCCAAGAGTTCGGACGTCCACATCCTCCCTGCCTGAAGAGGAGAAATTGAAACCTGTAATAAAAAAGGGAGATTATCAGGACACATTCAGGATCTATTCCACCTCCAACCCCCAAAATCCCGGAGGAGCTATTCACCACCCAGAAAAAGAGGCGGCACAGGCTGAGACGAGAGAGGAAGCAGAAGTGGGGCAAGAGAGCTTGCATTAATTCGAGGGTAAAGAACTCTCCAAATAAACCTGTTCGTCACGAACATCCCGTCAGTTAACAAGATAGAGGTTTGGAGGTGGTCCAGAGCTTCTGATTTCTTAGGGTTCACATCAGTGACTGCAAAAAAAGGATCTCAGCGGCTCCACTTTCTGCAGGGGCCTGAAGAAAGATCAACTTCCACAACAGCTGCCGGTGAACCTCTACAGGTGCACCATAGAGTCAGTGATCACATACTGCATCACTGTGTGGTACTCTGGCTGCACTTTGGAGAACAGGAAGGCCCTGCAGTGCATCGTCAGAACAGCCCAGTGGATTACAGGCATCCAGCTTCCATCACTGTGAACATCTCATTGTACTCGTACAATGACAATGAATATCTATATCTCGCTCTAAACGGAGTGTTGATTATGGTGTGCACCATGGGGTGTACAGTTTGAATATGAAACAACCATTTACCACAGAGCCTTTAGAACAGCACCTGGTGGGGCTTCTCACCATTGGCTCTGAAGGCAGACAGGACGGGCGCTGCAATCAGCTCCTCCACTGACGACTCCATCCTCCTCTCTCCATCGATCACCCAGGGAGTCTGAGGCAGACTGCGACAGAACTTGTTGTATCTCCCTGAACATCATAATTAGAAATCAATCTGGGACAAATGTGGTCCTCCAATCATTTTCTGATTCTGGTTTAGATGGTATCCTACGTTACCTGCTATAAAGACCGACACATGGAGACACTGGACACCCGGGGGGTTGCAACTGCCGGTGGGCTTTGGGGGACAGGGGTAGTGTCTGGAAAAAAACAAAACAGGAAAGAACAAAAGAACAGCAATAATTGTTTCAAATGGAACTTTAAAAAGAAAAGAAGAAGATATAGCAACACTTACTTCAGAAATTTGGCATCAGATATCTTCTCCAGAGCTTTGACGACCGCCATCCTGGTGAACACCGACTGCAGAAGGAAAAGACACATAAGATGTGTCCTTCTGGACATGATTTAGCCGTGTGATGTTGGAGGATAGAGACCTGAAGACATGACGAACATGTAATAACTGATCACTGAGCTTGTGATTGAAAGGTCTTTGGTTAAACCCTGGACCTGTAGGATTAAATCTGGGTGGGACAAATGAAGAACACTTCATCATCAAAAGCCCTCGAACAGGGCCCTTGACACAGATTTAAACGATGTTCTGTGGAGACAAGAGATCATGGTAGAAGAGAACGTGGGACGCCCTCATGAGTGAGTTTCTCTGACAAACTGGTCTTTTGAGCACTTCTCAAGACCTGAGAGGGACCTCAAACTTAACAAGGCAAACTGCAAAATTGCTCTGATGCTGGTGGCGACTGTGTGGAGAACCAGAGAAAAACTAAGATTTCTGAGGAAAAACACATTTTTTATATCTATTAAAGCAAATGAACATGTAAAAATCTCCTCATTGTAAGTTGTAGCTTCCACTCTTTTTTCTTTGAGTTAATAAACATTTCATTTAGAATCTTGGTCTGTTTGTAGAGCAGTCAGGGTCAGTGGTTCAACTCCTCCTGGCCACATGTCGAACATTATTACCTTCATGGTTTTTGCAGGACTGCCGTATTAGACTTCTTTAGTTTTTACTCTGTGCATCTGGCATTTTGGACAAGAATCATCAAACGAACATATGAAAATGTGTCTAAAGTAGACAGTAAACTCAATCCTTCTCATCACTCACACATCTCGACATCTTGCTTCCTCACCTGTTTGTTCTTGGTGGGTTTGAAGCAGTCCGGACAAACTGACGCCCTGCAGGACGAACAGAAAACAGAGCTGAATGCTTCAAGTCCTCCCACTGTTCATCTTTGTTCTCGACTTTGAGAATCCTTAAAGTCACAACAAGCAAATTTATAGTCCGGGACGGGTCCCCAAAATTACACAGCGCAGAAACGGATCAACTGGGCAGCGATGTCATTCGTCTTACTTCACGTCGGTGCAGCACCTGTGATTCTTTTGATAGCTGAACTTGTTTGTAGTGTTTAATTAATTCTGACAGTATTAGAACAAAATATTTTAGATAATTATTTTAATCATTTGTCAGGACGGGCACAAATTAGCAGTGGAGCTAACCCTGGCACATTTACACCGATGCTGAATAACGTTCATTGCCCCATATAAATAAATAAAACTTTATATTAATCTAAAAGCCTAAATAAATCAATGTAAAAGTGCTTCAGAAGCTGAACTCTGCATCTTTTTCCCCCCCCACTCAGAGTTTAGTACTCACAGGAAGTGGCAGTCGGCGTCTGTTTCTGGGTGAGTGAACTCCACACCGACCTCAAACCCACTCTGACAAAAAAAACAAGGAAACAAAGTCACTTCTGTCTGTGAACCTGTTTTGATACATGAGATGAAGTCTGGTGTCTCAAACTAAATGAGTTCACCCTGTAAGTCACAAACGACAAAGTCCAAGAAACTCTCTGTAGACCTCCACAATAACATTTTGTGTTGAGGTGCAGACCAGGACACTGGTATGAAACCTCTTCTAAAGCCTTGAGTGCTCCAGGAGCACACAGGCCTTAATGATTGTGAAATGGAGGAAGTTTGAATCCACCAGGACTCTTCCTAGATTTGGCCGTAACTGGACATAAAGGACCTTGGTCAAGGAGGTGACCAAGTCGTCTGCAGAGTTGGGAGAACCTGAGAGAACCTTACAGTTACTGGTGAGATGGAAGAACCCACCTTAGTAAACACAGCTACACCACCCAGCTCCTTGGCCACTTGGCCCTGCATGATCCACTTGAAGGCCTCCTTCACCTGGACGACGTCGTCCTTGTCGAGCACCAGGCCCTTCTCTCTGAAGGTCAAACGCGATCACGTTAAAAACGCCTGACTGCTGTACGTGCAGCGACGTTCAAAATATACACGAGACAAATCCCTTTACCTCACTTCCTTCTTCACGTGGAGCCAACAGGAGTGCTGCCGGGTTCAAGTTTTAATAAAATGAACGTAAAGAGACACTGGTGTGAGACACTGAAACCAAATCTGAGACTAAGTTCATTGTTTACATCATTATTTAAGTTAAATTCCCCTGATCAGAGGTTTAAAGATCTTCAATGGAAATATTTACAGCAAATTAAATATTTTAGTGCAACATGACTATTTTAAAAGAAGATCAAGTAAATCAATAATAAATAAATCAATAATAAAACTCTTCTGCTCAGGTGTCCTAGTTAAATTCCCTTACTTAACTTAATTATTTTTTTTACTTGGCTTCCTTGCAGACAGTCAGTGGCTTCACTTCATTTCTATCAGAGAATTGAAATTTACTGTAAAATCTCACTTTCTCCATTTAATCCTCTTTATTAATATCTACTAAAACATTACAATGCTAAATCAAAGGCACACTGACCTCGCGGACACACAGCTGAGCAGGCAGAGACACAGACAGCACCAGTGTGTCGAACTCGTGGTTTTCTGCCTTCACTGCTTCAGCTATCTGTGAAAACACAACGAGACAACTGTGCAGCTGGAGACGGAGGTCGTCACAGTGTGTATTATGATGAGAGCTGTGAGTGTTTCCCAGCACACACACACCTTCACAGCCTGAGAGGAATCACAGAGCTCCTGCAGGATCCCCAAACACACCACACACACACTCGGCTCCTCATCCTTCAGTCTGAAGGCAGCTGCAGCAGCGTCTTCCTCTGATGGAGCGACCGAACCACTGGGCTCCAGTTTAGCTCTTTTACTGGGTGGGTCTTCAGGTGGTTCCGGCTCTGCTGCATCATGGGATTTCTTGTTTTCCTCTGTGGACTCACTGATGAAAGCTTTAAGTTCCTTTAGTGTGTTCTGTAAGAAAGGTTACACAATGAATGATGGATAATTAACCACACAGACTGGTTCTGATCTGTTCTTTTATCACACATACATGTGATTTAAGAGATTTTGGGGCATTTGCGATTTTTCTCACTCCTATGTAACATTTATAGGGACTTCATCTGAATTTGGATCTTAACAAAAATAATTTAATTTAAAAAATACACAGTGTTACAAACTTAATGCTAAACTAACATTCAGTTGATGATATTTCCATCATCGTAGCTGCCAGTTCACTGACACGTATCTTAGATTTTATTGGTATATTTGGCCCCTGCAGTAGTTAAGGAAAGTAGGAAACATGTCTCCGTCCTGTAGCTGCCTCACAATCTTTATTCAGGTTTCTGTCCAGTGTCACCCTCTGTTCAGACAGTGGAACGTCATCTACTGCACCTGGAATATTTTCTACTCTGATATCCCAGTCACTGTCGCTCCCTCTTGCTCTGATAACACATCACTGATACAGCACATGCCACTATACAGGGGTTATGATCCTATATACTGCCATCTAATTTTAGGAGATCTGTTATGGTATATAGAACCATATGCATACATTTTGAGTAAAAAAAAAAAAAAAAAAAAACTTACAACTTGCACAACACTGTCATCTAGTGGTTTAAACACAACACAAAATGAACCTTTGCACAAATCTTTGTATGAAATTATGAATTAAAAATCAATAGTGTTTTTGAAAATCGATACAGTATCACACAACACAATACTACCAATATTTTCTGACACCACTAAATACAACTAGACTGTTCTATTAGTTTCTGTTTTAGGTCTGACGGCAGACTCCTCCTGTACGACAATTTTGTGAATGAAACTCCCCACAAACAAAGTGAAAACCTTATATAGTGATTTTATGGGCATCGATCATGCTAATCATTAGATTTCATGAGTACAGGTCGTATTTATCAGTCTTAAACAAGTGCTTTACAACAAGTTTGTGTAGTTAAGAGAGTTTGGTGAACCTAACGTGTAACATGTACGAACAAACCTCACAGAGAAAACAACAAGAATACAAAAGCGTTCTTGTGTGAGTTTACTTCAGTTGTGTGTAAGACCCAGTAAAAAGCAGTGAAAGCAATAAAAAGTAAATTGTGGTAAAAAAAAAGTGATTATTTTCTTTTCATTTGTCATGTGGAAATTTTTTTGTGTGTTATTTTTATTTGTATGATGCAAATGTGCGTTTGATAAGGGTGATAATTTTAGTTGAATTTAATTTATCTCGAATGATGATTTGGTTTTATATGTCATATTTATATGTTTGTTTGACTGTATTTGAGGTGGACCCCATCAAGAACAGCTGATGTTTGAGTTGGTGATAATGGGGATTCTAATAAATACATAAACGAAACAAGATTAGTAAGAAAGACACACAAGGTACCAAACATTTGTTGGATTTTAGTGTGGAATAAGCTGCAAGAGACTATGAAACGTTCCCAGTTCCCACATGTCCCACCTGCAGCGGTTGTCTGTAGGCGGCCTGAACGCTCACGCAGCAGAATCTGAGGATACAGCGAGCGCAGCAGCCGGCCGACAGCAGCTTCTGGATGATGGGTTTGTCCTTTTCCTTCAGCGGCAGCATGACTGTGAGACATTCAGTGTGAAACACATGTTGGTGAGTAAACATGACTTCTTTTTAATCTTCTTGTCAGCATTTCCATATTGGCTGTATTTTATTGTGTAACTGTGTAATGCTGCCATCTCAGCCAGGTCTCCCTTGGAAAAGAAGTTGATAACCTCAGTGAGATCTGTTTAGTTAAATAAAGGTTAAAAAAATAATTTTTTTTCAAAGGTTTTTCTGTACTTAAGTACAATTTTGATGTAGTTGTACTGTACAAGAGTATTTTTATACATTTCAGAGGTGGCAAAAGTGCTAGAAAAAAAACAAAACACTGCTAGATTTACTGTGTATTAAGATGAACCAGGCTTGAATGTTTTAGATTTCAGCAGAAACCTTATTTATGAGGCGCTAGGGAACAAATCTGGACTAGACTCAAACATTCATGTTATCAGCAGCATTTAGATTAATACTGTTTAATATACGCTGTTTTTATCAGTAAGCCAGTCAGATTTATACCCAGATTACTTTCTTATTGAAGTACTTTTACTTTAAGTCATTTACAGAGCATGCACTTACATTTACTACGTACTCACTAAAGCATTTGAAGTAGTACTACTTGTAGTGAGGAACTTTTACTTGAGTACTGACTTTGTACCTACTTCCTGTAAGTTTAATTTTTATACTTATTTATTTAATTATGAAGCTATTGATAAGTTATATTTTAAACATAACCAGAGTTATAATGACCATAAACTATCACCTGCAGGCTCACAAAAAGACCATGAACAGGATTTACAAACAGCAGAGTTACAGTAAATCACAACCTTTTAAACACACCTGCTGCTGCTAAGCTAAGTTAGCTAACACCACGCTTCTAAAAGCCACCGTGACAAGACGTGAATGTAAACAGAGCGGGAAGCTAGTGCTAAACACCCGAAACAAACCTACCTGATACCGAGGCGGTTAATTCGGACATAAAATAAAGAAAACAGTTCAGTTACTTGTTAACATGTTGAACCAAAACGCTTCTCTACAGTTTCTGCGCTGACAGACAAAACGAATCAATCCAGATCGATTTATCCTACGTCAATGTTAAAATGTAGGTAACGAGCACACAATAACTATTATAATAATTTGTGATGTGATACCTGAACAAATCTTTGTAAAATATAAACAAATATCAAACCGCTTTCACTGAATACACACATCTACATAAAGTCTATCACTCTGATTGTCAATAGCTAATGTCTGAATACGTCATCTCTATGCGCCGTCACTTTGACAGCCGGGTCCTTCTTCTTCCCGCATCAGCCGGTGGCTCTGGAAGGTTCTGACTGGGAACGGGTGGGGAGATCTGAATCTGAGTCCATCCAAAGCCGATCCGCCGTGTTTCATCCCCGGGACTCATCAGTGCCGCACTAAAGACTCTTCTTAACATCTTCCATCGATTAGAAAGTCGCGACGCCCGAACCGATGGCGGCACCGAGAGCCTCAAACGGAGGCAAAAACAAAAGAGGGGCGTATGTGGACCGTGACAAGCCGGCGCAGATTCGGTTCAGTAACATCTCTGCTGCCAAAGGTAGGATGAAATACTAATATTAATACTAAATATTATAAGCTGTGAAAAAACGGCAAAAAAAACTTCTTCAAGTTCACTTTTATACGTTTGGGCTAAACCGTTATTCATACTGTCCCAAATCCCATTCAAATTAGTCTCAAATCGACAGCCTTGCTCCTCCTTTAAAGTACATAACGTGCGACTACTAGAGTTAAACTGGGCTTCTTCAATCCAAAGAAACCTCTTTTTTATTCGGCATATGTTTATGTATGCAGGAAATGAAATGTGTGAAATTAGATATCAAAATTGATAAAAGTGTCTTCTAATCTGACCTGAAGTGGGGAGGAGCATGAGACAGCAATTTCCAAAATGTTAGGCTCGTTCGAGATGAACTGCGCCTCGCCTGGAAAAGAGACGAGAGCAGGCGGCCGCAGCAGGGGGAGTGGCTGAAAGTCCGCTATGAAGTCGGACAGTTTCTAACGTTTCTTGCAGCATCAAGCTGCCGTTTGTACCATATGCTCACATCCTGTGAGATCGGATGCAGATTAAATAAAATTTATTTTCCACTAACTGATGTTTGTTGTTAAAATGCTCCACAGAAGATGGTGTGAAACGCGGTAAAATTGGGATGAAACGCTGTCATCATGTCAGTTTGCTGTTTAAACTATAAATACAAACAGTAATCGGTCCATAGAAACACAAGACAGACATTTTGATTATTGATCTGTCGCATATTTAGACTGTCAGGACCGAAAAATCTGTGTAGGTGTTATTTTAGTGATCTGAAAATAATCTGTGACTTAACAGTTAGTTTAAGTTTACAATCGGCTTTTCTGATCAATCACAGCATTAATTCAGTAAAAGAATCGATCTTCACAGTGAAAACTCAGACTGATGAATCAAAATATTCAAAAAAGTAAACAAAAGAGGAAACGTTTCTACTAAACATCCTGTTGTGGATCCAACACCTGAACCAATCAGATCTTAGATCAGGTGAGAGCAGGCGTTTCTCATCATGCCCTGAGGTTTTGCTGCCGTTGGAGACCAACTGCAGCGCCTTGCTCCAAAATCTGCGGCTGCCTTGATCTCACGAGGTTATCGTTGCCTACGTAGGCATGAGCAAGACAGAGCAAGTCGGCGTCAAGTCGGACAGAAAACTAACCGGCATGCACTGCGCGCCGGTCACTGGTGATTGAATCTGCGCAGAACTTGCTCATCTCGAACGAGCCTGTTGACTTGAGTTCTGTTTAATGGTTCCTCCGGCCCAAATTTAGCTCCGTAGCATCTCTGCTGTCAAACATAGGCTAAGGTCGCTTTTACACCTTAGTATGTTTGCTTTGGTCCAAATCAGTTGGTGAGTTTGTAAAGTTGTATAATTTTCCTCTGGGTTCGGTTTCCTTTTACACGGAAAAATCCAAGAGAACCAAACTGCGTCGCTTCAAATCACGCGAGAACTTTCTCTCCGCTTATTGGTCAGATGTGTCGCCACGTGGAACAACCTGGACCACTGTATATTTCTAAGATATAGGAGACATTAGGCTCGTTCGAGATGAACTGTTGTTAAAATGCTCTACAGAAGATTGTTTAACCTCCATATGATCACACCGGACCAAACGAACCACACCAAGGGGAGAAAACGCACTCGAGTTCGATTCAAACGGACTAAAGCCTGTAGGTGTGAAAGCGACCTAAAGCCTGTAGGTGTGAAAGCGAGGCTACATCTCACCTTCCAGTGTAGTTTCATGTATGGGCAGGGCACTGTTATTCACTAGTCTCTACCCAAACAGAAATGTCTCATTCAAAAATGTCTCAAATTAACAGCTCTGCAGTGAGATTTAAGTGCATCCAACAGTGGCTGCAACAGTTGTGCTAGGTTTCTGGAATCCAGAGAAAACCCTTTTCTATTCTGCATATATGAATGTACCAGATACAGCGTCCTCTGCTGAAACAACATAGCAGCATTCCTGTTAAAGTTATCCTTTCAATCTACCTTAAAGTGGAGATGAGCACGAGACAACTATTTCTGTTTGCTGTTCTGTCCCTGCAAGATGCTCATGACTCAACACTATCTCAGATTTAGCATGATCAGTGGTCCAAAAGCTGCGTGCTGTATCAGACCAGCAAAAGATGATTTGTCCACATTTAACACTTGCTTAGAATGCTAAGAAGATTCTGGAGGAGAGTTGATCATTATCACTTTAACAACCCACTCATTTGTTTGACAGCTGTTGCTGATGCCATCAGAACAAGCCTGGGACCCAAAGGCATGGACAAGATGGTCAGTACACACATTTTGGTCTGTAGATTAACTTTATCCAGCTCATGCAAATGTTTCTAAGCAGAGGCGTTCTCTTATTTTATTACAGATCCAAGATGAGAAAGGTGACGTGACCATTACCAACGATGGGGCCACCATCCTGAAGCAGATGCAGGTGCTCCACCCGGCAGCCAAGATGGTACGTTACATCAGACGCACACAGAAATTGACAACCACTGCACTATTGTTGGTTTGTAACATTAACTAATCTCGACTGAAATGCGTTTGCTCTAGCTGGTGGAACTGTCCAAAGCCCAGGACATTGAGGCTGGTGACGGCACCACCTCTGTTGTGGTGATTGCTGGAGCGCTGCTGGATGCCTGCTCCAAACTGCTGCAGAAAGGTAAGTGCTGTGTGGAACTGAAAACAGACCCAATATAATGTCATGAAGCATCACTGGGAGGGGGGTTAGTTTGGTTATTTGTTTAGCAGATTGCAGCCGAATCAGTGACTCTGTTTGTATCTGTGATGAATTTCTAGCAGATGCGTTTTTGTTGGTTAATCGTTTATAAAATGACGTTTTCAGCGGGTTGATGTCGGATGTTGACTCAATTCATCGCTGATGTTTTTGCTTTGCCTCGTCGGTCAGGTATCCACCCCACCATCATCTCAGAGTCGTTCCAGAAGGCGGTGGACAAGGGCGTGGAGGTTCTGACGGCCATGAGCCGGCCGGTGCAGCTCAGCGACCGCGAGACGCTGCTCAACAGCGCCACCACATCGCTGTGCTCTAAGGTGGTGTCTCAGTACTCTAGCCTGCTGGCGCCCATGAGCGTCGATGCCGTCATGAGAGTCATCGACCCAGCCACCGCCACCGGCGTTGACCTGCAGGACATCAAGATAATCAAGAAGCTGGGGTGAGGGTTGTTCTTTGTGATGAATATGCCTCACACAGGCCATCATCATTTTTATGGTCTTTAAAATGAACTTTTTTAATGCACCTTCAATGGAAGTTATGTGGGACAAATAGCATTGTCTGTTTTATGCAAAAATGTTTATCTGAACCTAGTTATGACTTGCAGAGTTTCTTCTTTGTGTTTCCCTGGAAACGATTTCTCTGCAGAACTGTAGCTGAATGATTAAAAATGCAACTTTCAAAGATCTCCACTTAATTTGTCTTACTCCGACCTTTATTTTAGATTCAAACCTCTTATTAACCTCAGATAAACTTATGTAAATTGATCTTTTAGACCATTAATTTCTGATCTTTTGAGCCACATAAAATTATGTGCCCAGGTTTGACTTTGTGCATTTGAAGTACTAATCTGGATTTCTGCATGTGTGTTGTGTTCAGAGGGACCATCGATGACTGTGAGCTGGTGGACGGCCTGGTGCTGACCCAGAAAGTGGCCAACACCGGCGTGACCCGCGTGGAGAAGGCCAAGATCGGCCTCATCCAGTTCTGCCTGTCCCCTCCCAAAACGGACGTGAGTCAGCAGATAAATATCAGAGAAAAGATTATAAAGAAAAAAGATATAAGTTTTTATATTGAGGGGAAAATAATATTTTATTTAGCTTTTATCAATTAAACCAGCTGAAACGCACAAAACCAAAAATATTTCAAGTTTCTGTTGTTACTGGCTGTAATGTTTTTAACTGCAGATATTCTCCCACTGAAAGCTTATAAGTGAATTTGTAGAGTAATCGATCCTCAGAACATCCTCTTTTTCTTCGTGGAGTTAATGATCCAGTTTTCAGATTTTCTTTCTCTCCTGACCCGCTGTGTGTTCTTTGGCCGTTCAGATGGATAACCAGATCGTGGTGTCGGACTACACCCAGATGGACCGCGTGCTGCGCGAGGAGCGCGCTTACATCCTCAACCTGGTGAAGCAAATCAAGAAGGCCGGCTGCAACATGCTGCTCATCCAGAAGTCCATCCTCAGGTAAACGAAAGCAGACAATG
This sequence comes from Sandelia bainsii, assembly GCA_032362345.1. Lineage (NCBI taxonomy): Eukaryota > Metazoa > Chordata > Actinopteri > Anabantiformes > Anabantidae > Sandelia > Sandelia bainsii. The sequence continues at coordinate 1,769,107 of JAUMHL010000001.1, read as the reverse complement.
TGAGAACAGATGCTGCTTTTCACATCGGCGCAAATTCTCAGCGCGTTTCATACTAACGACAAACTGTCCTGTGACAGAGACGCTCTGAGCGACCTCGCCCTGCACTTCCTCAACAAAATGAAGATCATGGTGGTGAAAGACATCGAGAGAGAGGACATCGAGTTTATCTGCAAGGTCTTTTTACTTTTATTAAGTTCAGAGCAGAAGAACACACATGCAGTCTCGCATACACATGTTTGACAGCATATTAAACCTTTCTTTGCTTCTCTCCAGACAATTGGCACCAAACCCATCGCCCACATCGACCACTTCACTCCAGAGTCACTGGGCACGGCGGAGCTGGCGGAGGAGGTCAGCCTCAACGGCTCTGGCAAACTGGTCAAGGTACGCGTCAGACTTTACTCTGAGGTCCTGAAACGCATCACGCTTCACATAGATTAGACAGTCTGAGCTTGTGCTTCCAGTGAGCCTTTGCTGCTGCTCGTTGCAGATCACCGGCTGCACCAGCCCCGGGAAGACTGTGAGCATCGTGGTCCGCGGCTCCAACAAGTTGGTGATCGAAGAGGCCGAACGCTCCATCCACGATGCTCTGTGTGTCATCCGCTGCCTGGTCAAGAAGAGGTCAGTCATTTCTGCACTGAACTGATTTCACAAACATGACAGATGATTTGTTCCTCCGTCTCTGCTGTGTCGATGGGACACATACACCCTCTGACAAAGGCGCTCGTGCATTGGTTCATCCTGCAGGAGCGTAACAAACGGAGGAACAGTACTGTGGAAAGCTCGCCTTCTCTTCACTCCTGGTTGTCTCAGCAACTTGGCCAGGGAGCGTTCACACATATATTACATATATTATGGATACTAGGAAACTAATTTGAGAAGATTTGGACTTTGTGACACATCTACTTAATGTTCAAATCAGGTTTATTACAACTCTAAGCTTCACCGGGAAAAATGAAGCCAGTTTATTTATGTTTACAGCCTGGTTGCTTTTGTCCCGTTGTCCACTGTTGCACCAACATTTTTGTGTTCGCAGATGTTGTCATTGGTTTGAGCAGTGTTCCATTAGCTTCTTCATCTTCTCCTCAGGGCCCTGATAGCCGGTGGCGGCGCTCCAGAGATCGAGCTCGTCGTGCGTCTGGCGGAGTACTCCCGCACCCTTGCTGGCATGGAGGCCTACTGCGTGCGAGCGTACGGCGACGCCCTGGAGGTGATCCCCTCCACGCTGGCCGAGAACGCCGGCCTGAACCCCATCTCCACTGTGACAGAGCTCCGCAACAGGCACGCCCAGGGAGATAAGATGGCTGGCATCAACGTCCGTAAGGTTAGTCTGCTCCAGTGGCAGTGTTGTTCTGCAGAAAAGTTGATCCAGGCTAAACTTGTGCAGCAACATAGTACAACTTTGTACCTGGAATGTTATATTTTTACTGTTCATCTCGGTCTCCTTGATGAAACATACAGTAGTTGCCCTAGAAGCCTTTCAGGGATATAAAATCCTACCTGTGTCTACTAAAAACCATTTAAATGCACTAATCTGTTTTTCCACTTAGACTCACTGGATCATAGTTTTTTTTTTAACATATTATTTTAAAATGAATGTCTTTGCGTTTTAAGCAATTTGAAGTTGACTTTGGTATGTGTGTTGGTGGTCTTGTGTTTTTATGAGCCGTACCCTGATTGACTGGTTTACTGTGTCACAGGGTGGTATCTCCAACATCCTGGAGGAGCTGGTGGTGCAGCCTTTACTGGTTTCTATCAGTGCACTGACCCTGGCCACAGAGACAGTCCGCAGCATCCTGAAGATTGATGACGTGGTAAGACTCCACATCTTAAACCTCTGATTGAATTTAGTGTTCACGTTCAGTCCGACCTGAGAATCTGCTCTGTCTTTGTTTCAGGTAAACACCCGATAAGAGTTGTGATTCTTTCTGGTGAGTTGTGTCATTAAGCCTGCTCGTACTGCGAGGGATCAGAGGACTCCGTCAGCATCAGTCTGTTCAGATTTCCACTGTAGTTGTTACGTTGCATAATTTAATAAAAAGGCTTGTTTTTCTGTTGACACTCCTGCTCTTGCCTGGGTGATTATTTAGCTTACATTTAAGGATTTTAGCTTAACTCCACACAGAGACTCCAGTTCAGGGTCCTGGAGGTAAAAAGATCCCAGAAAGTCACTGTCTGTTAGCAGTTATTTTTCTGGTAATTTTCTTCCTTTAACTGAACTGTGTAGCTTTTAAACAATAAATATTAACAGTCACTTGATGAAGAGATTGTAGTCTAGGGCCCGTCTCACCTCTTGGCCAGACAACAGATTCCATTTATATCGAATCAACAGAAACGCATGGTCCTAATCGGGCTCAACAGTCTGGCATTACTATTAGTTTTTTAGATCTGAACTGATATTTGACTTATTTTAAAATCATTCATTTCACAGAATTCAGATGAGATTTCGATTGATTTGGCTTTTTTCAAGAAATGTGTTTATTAACATTTTCCTGTTTCTCTTTTATTTGTCCATTAATTACATCCAAATTACAGTTTGAATATAACTACAGCAAATCAAATTATTGTATAAGGAATTAATTTCATGAATTGTAATTGTTTGGAGATTTTTTTGCCTTATTTCACAAAAAACATACAGTGTTGAGTTTTGTTATCTATACCACTAAAGGTACATATATCAAAACACCCAGACATGCACGGGGAACAAATCCACCTATATTGTTGACACAGTTTGTATGTGTTCAGAGGTTTTAAATTGTGTTAAGAAAGTTTATTATTAATGTATTGAATCCAAATAGTTTAAAAAGATATAATGCAAAGTTTGCATATGTGGAATAATTATTTGCTTCAGTAGTAGTTAGGTTGATTAAAAATTGCAGACTTTTGCTTTGCTTTACACTTTTAAATACCAAAAATCTAATCTTCATATTTGAATATCAATTGTATTGATTAATACAGATTTAAAAAATCCAGAATCAATAGGTTTATTCACAATAATAGTTTCTTAAAAGAACAACTAGTGCCCTCAGAGTTCTTAAATTGTTAAATGCTAGTTTGTAATAGGTGTTTTGTTGCTGTATTTTGCACGTCGGGGCCTTCATAGAAACTAAAATCGTATTTTTATAAAGTTATACGTTTTGTTTCTTGGTTTGTTTAGTTTCTTTTAGCAATATTTTTTATATTTGTTAACGTTGGCGGCCACCATTTCCTGTCGTTTACGTCACTTCCTTCCCAACCAAGCCCTGCTTCGTTGCTAAGGAACGCACCTGCTGCCTGGTTACCGACAGACACTTGTCAGCACGCGCGAAGAGACTTACTATTTAACCTTAATACTCCTTAATACATCCATGTTCAATTAACGTATAACTGATTTTAGAACATTAACTTATTTAGAAACTCCACGAAGCCATGGCAAATGCCCACCGGACAAACGTTCTGGTGACTTCATGTTTGAAAACGCCGGTGGACCCGCACACCAAGGCTCCACTCGCTTCATACGAGCGGGAGAGAGTCCTGCCGTACACGGCTACAGGTCATATGGACAACCGGGACTACGAGAAGGAGGTAAACACAGTAAAACACACATTAACTGAGTATTAAATCATCTGTAGAGGTTTGTGTAGTTTTAAACTCATTCAAAATTTGCTGACGGTTATTTTACTGATACAAAATAGCTATAATTTTGTCAAACAAAATGTTTGGTGACGTTAGCTTAGCTAAATAACGTAGCTAAACTACAAAATTCAGATATCAGGTTATAAAATGAAACGAACATAAGCTTGGAAATGAAGGTTTATCTAGTTTTAATATTGACGCACCATATCAGGTAATTAACAGCAATGTCAGAGGATATGTCGATATTAAAGACTTGACACTATCATTAAAATGAAAGTTAAAAGTGTCATTTAACGCTAGTGGTTTAAAGGGGCCTTCATTTTACCTCTACAAACATAGATCAACACATAACACAGGTTGAAAGACTGGGATAAAACTAGAGCTATTCTAATTACAACAGATGAAGCCTATTAAGTACATTTAGATTTAACTCTACTTCTGTATGCTAAGAACTATGTATATGATACTGTATATAATATATGCCATAAAACAAAAATTTATGGGTTTACCGCTCATGTCATTATTGATTCAGTGAATCAGTAATGCTAGTTATTTGTTTGTTGCGTGAATCACACACAGTCTCTTGTGTCTAGTAAACAGGCCGTTGACAGTTTCAGGTCAGTCTGTGTGGTGGGAGGGATTTGACCTGTCTTATGTGTTGGCCTGACTATTTTCGGACTTCCGTCTTGACCAGATTACCAGGCGTCACATTCACTTTATAATGCCAAACACTTAAGTATCCTGTGGACAACATCTCTGCTGTCTTTAACCAGCAGTCCCTAATTGTCTCTCCTCAGGGTAATATGAGAAGTGATGGAGCCAGACACCTGATGTAGAGCGTGTGTCAGCTGAGCTCCTTCATGTTAAGCTGCTCTTTGTACTCCACCATATGTCCCATGTCACTGCTACAACAGGATAATAAGCTTAGCAGGGATGCTCTTCTCCAGGAGAACTGGTGATGAAACGCATCATCCTGATACCAGCATAAAATATTCCTCTCTGGCAACTTCACAACAAATACATCAGCTTGAGTTGTGTTACATCACACTGTATGAGTTCAGTCTTACACTGTTGTTTGTTTTCCACTGAGGCCACGCTTTGGTAAAAGTTCACTGTTGACATTTTCAGCTGGAGTATGAGGACTCAGGCTCTGATTTCTGTGATGAGGACTGTCTTGGGAAAAGTGCTCCGCTCAAAATAAAGGACTACGGAGCAGCAGGGGACCGCCTGGATCTCAGGGAAATCTTTTTCACCAATGAGGAGTACTACAGCAAGCTGGAGGAGCTGAAGAAGGCCCATCTCTGCACTATGGCTGAGCTGGATCGCATGTATCGGCGAAAGCTGCAGCTCAAGTCTTTGGAGCCTTTAGACATGACAGCACTAGACGTCGGACACAGGTGGGTGGCTTTTAGTCAGGATAATGTAAGGGACTCAGTGTTAATTATGTTGGGTATCTTATGTCTGAATGTTTGTCTCACTGTTATTGTATGACCTTAACACAGAACGTTTTCAACTGCACTAATTAGACTGAACAAGCCCAGTGCAATGATGCAAATGTTAATCCTTGATGTGACTCATGACTTTGGATATTCCACAAACTAGTTTTCACAGGGACAATTTCTAAACTAGAAAGTAGTTTGATATGAATAACCTGTTGACAGTAACATCTATGGATTATCCAAAATAAATGGGAATTGTTTATAGAAAATATTCTTTAATTTTTGTTACTTTTAAGTGCATTTTTGCAGGACTAACAAATTTCAAACCTTAGCAAATAAAAAACAATAGTATATGTGGAAGTGGAAATATACTAAAAAAAATAAGTGGAAATTAGTTTTTGTGTAATTTGAGAGAACTAACTCATCTATCCATCATCCTCACTGCTTTTCCTATTAAAGGTTGCAGGGCTGCTGGACCTCATCCCAGCTGTCATTGGGTGAGAGGCGGGGTACATCCTGTACAGGTCGCCAGTCTGTCACAGGGCTGACATATAGAGACAGACAAACATTCACACTTACTTTCACACCTGTGGGCAATTAAGAATCACCAATTAACCTAACTGCATGTCTGTGGATGGTGGGAGGAAGTCGGAGAAAACCCACACAGACAAGGGGAGAACCTGCAAACTCCACACAGAAAGTCTGAACTAACCCTATAAATTGTTGTGAAACTTGTCAGATATGCTGAGCAGAGGGACTGTGTCTCAGTAGACATTGTGGAATAAGACAGAAATACCCTTTCATTAGATTTTGTGCAATTTGAGTGTAATCTGTAATCAGCTAAAAATAACGTATTAGCTGATTGAGTTGAACATTATTCAGGTTAATTACTCATATTAACTGTTTGAGAAAATAGATGTTTACACCTTTTTTTAATCCAAAGATTTTTCTACTTTTATATTATTATAAACTGAATCTCATTGGATATTCACCCAAAAAATAACTAATAACCAAATAACAAATGGATCTTATAATAGATAATGCCTCTGATTTTTATAATAAACACTTCACTGTCACATGTTGAGTCTGAAGTAATGGTATTAACAATTAACTATGTATATGTCTTTTAGGCTGCCATGGTCAAACAGCAGCCCAGCAGCCTCAAATCATTTGAGGAAGTCACACTCTGCTGTTGAGCTCAGGAGGAACTCTGGACAGTTGGACTCATCAGATGAGGAGGAATCTGCCAGTAACGGCATAGAGAAAGGCCTGCTTTTTTCTCCCAAAGAACATATTAAGAACATGTGGCAGGACTTCAAGCTGTCCCCTCATCATCGTCACCTGTCGTCTTCTTCACTGTACAGCCTACCAGGAGACCAGAAGAGACAGCGAAGGGGAAAAGGAAAGATGAGACAGGGGCTCAAAGATGGAGACCAGGACCATTGGAAACACAGAGTGACTGTCCCAAAACCTTTCCAGATGACGCTGCGTGAAGCTGAGAGGAGGAAGTGTGGCATAAAGACGCGTTCTGAGATTGAGTTGGAGAACGCAGAGCTGCGCCGGCAGCTAGAAGACCTAATGGAGTGCCAGAGGAAGTTCCGCGCCAGCCCCGTACCAGCTCACATTCACCTCCCACTTTATGAAGAGCTCCAAGAGCGGAAAGAGGAACGCCGCCGAAGCACACGAGAGAGAGAAGAGCAACTTCGAAGCATCCAGAAACCCTTCAGCTTCCTGGAAAGGGAACGGTTAAAGAAGGAGCAGAAACAGCTGCGTCACCCACAATCTTCCGACCAGGAGAAAGTCAAACCTTTCAAGGCCAAGCCTGTGCCCAAGTCTGTGTACGCAGCAGCATCCGGGGAACAGATGAAGGAGGAGCAGCTGTATCGGTCCATCAAGATAAAGATGAGAGCTCAGGAGTTGCTCCACAGTGCTTCAGTGCCTCCCAGCATGCTTGCACAACGGCTCAATGAGCGCAAGAAAACCAAAGACGACAGCACTGCAGGGGATGAAAACTTCTCACACAGGCCCCAGATTAACAAAGAGGTACCTGACTTCAATAGCAGTTTCAGACGCTTCCAGAAACACTTAGAGAAAAGGAAAGAAGTGAAGCCGACAACCACATGTGAGCCCTTCGAGCTAAAGACGTCACAGATATCCTCACATCGTGAGCGCATCCTGGCTGATATCGAAAAAGAGCAGAGCAGTCCTCACATGCTGCGCTGGCCATACATCAGCCCCAGACCAGCTCAGACGCCAAACTCAAGCCTCTGTTCCTCCCTCTCTGGCAGCCTGGAGATCCTGCCTGCTAAAGTCACAGATGCCACCAAAAAGCGCCATGAAGCTGTGAGGTACCACTTTAGGACTCCAGAGGCGTCCACGATTTTAGCTGAAAAATTCTCAGAAATTAATTGTCCTGCGTAGACATAGTGGTCCCAGCAGCTGGCTTCTGCCCCCAAAGGCTGATTTTTTGTGGAACCCTTTTTCCCAATGTCCCTGCAGTATGCTTAAAACCCTGCACTCACTCCTTTGCACCCTATAGCTGATTGTTGCACCCATGTTCTCAGCTACCAAAGTCCCCATCCCTTCCAAACCTTCTTCCATCTGTGACCAGATTGTCTCTCTGAGTAGAAGGGCGCTCGAGCAGAGGAAGAAGGCGGAGGAGAAGGAGGAGCGGTGGAGGGAGAGGCAGAAGCAAAGGGAAAAAAAGCTGCAGCGGGTGGTGTTGAAACGTGCCCAGGCCAACGACCCCCACCTGGCTCTGTCACAGACCCAACAGACCAAACTCAAAGAATTCAGGTGCCCTGAAAACAGTATGGATGAGCTGAAATGCTGCCGAAAGGGACAATCCGTAATTCTGTGTTATCTGCAGGAAACAAGAGCTCCAGCGCAGGAAGGAGTACCAGCAGGAGATTAAAGACATGCAGCAGAGAGTGAAGAGGAGACCACTGCTGCTGGAGCAGGTTGCACAGGTGAACATGAAGCTCTGTCATAGTTTCATGTGTCTCATGTGAACACTGTAATTCGAGCAGATCATGGGCTTTTAGAAACTGCAGTACAGATTTATGTGCGTGCCTTAATGCAGCAGAGCACATACACTGAATCAGATGAATTGATTGGCTTATTAATAAAATAAAAAGTAAAGGTAAAGTGACCAGTAAGCATTTATATGACACTGGTGATTAGAGATGTTCTGATTTGATGGATAATAACTCTTTGTATATGTAGCATCTTTCTTAACAGCTTTACTGTGTTTTATATATAAAATGATGTAATAAAAACAAATACAGTTTACCAACTGTATTTTTTTGTTTGCAAAATAAAATCATAATGATACTGAGCTAAAAATAAATTTGCAATACAGTGTAAAACCTACTGCTGAATTACTTATTCTGGGCCCAGTCAGCATCTGTTCCATCTTTATTTTGTATTGACAGCTCAGAGACTCATTTCTACAGCCCTAGGAGCAGTAAATATCTCACAGTGCTGTGTAGCCATTGTTTAGTTTATCTGGAGAAATGTCAGGAACAAAGAGAGACCTCCTGGGATATGTGACAGACTGATGAGGGCACCAGACTTTCATTACTGTACCATTACTTACACCAGCTTTCTGAACTGTGTGCTGTGATACCAGAGAAATGCCAAACAAGCAGCAGAGAAGCGCTACACAGACGCCCTGCACGGATGCAGTCTGACTGAAGAGTTCATCAGCAGCAAGGCGGCCAAATCAGGATCTGCATGCAAAGCCTCGTCATCTAGTGGCAGCAAACAGAGGTGACGTGTTTGCTGCATAAACACTGCGCTCAGGTTCACTGATCGAGACAGTTTGCTGGTCTACTACAAACAAAACTAAAAGTTGCTGAGACAACTAAGGTTGGCTTCAGTGATGTAGTTTAAAAATGAAACAACAGTAAGGCGCCTTGTTTGTACTGTACACATAGTTACACACAGTATTGTTGCTTTATTATGTCAACATGTGATTTTACCACACATTCATATTATGTCTCTTCTTTGGTCAAATTTCTCAGTTTTTGTCAGCCTTGATTTACAAGTTTTGTTGAGCTGAATTCTCTGGTCCCGCCGTGATCGTGAAGTTATAGATCTGATTTGGGGAGTGTTAAATATGTGTTGGTGACCATGACGACTGTAACAAGTGGATTTTAAAATGTCCATTAGTTACTAACTTCTCTAGAACAGCATGTGAAATGAGCAACAGAAGCTTTCTACTGTTCTTTACTTTACTTTGCTTTACTTTACTTGGCAGACGCTTTTATCCAAAGCGACTTACAAGGAGAAGACACAAGCAATTACCATTTGGGTTCT
>JAUMHL010000001.1:1740761-1758255 GCA_032362345.1 Sandelia bainsii | reverse complement strand
AGATGTTATATTTGATTGTAAATATGTACAGATTGTAAGAAAATAGTGGACATGAACAGCACACAAACAACGTCCACACAACAAATCTTTCTGTAATGTGCACGACTTTTAGTTGTTGCTTTTGGGATATGCTGTGTATACTTGTGTTGTTGGATCAGTCAGACACAGTACTGTGCAAAAGTTTTTGCCACTGTAGATATTTAGATTGTTATAAAACCGTGAGATTCTGCAGCATGATGAGTCCAGACATTCTGTCACAGTCTTGTAGAGATGTCTTCAGTGACAACAAGAACATGGAGTCCTGCAGCAGGAGGCAGTGACACAGACTATATCTGAATATATCCACAGAGCAGCTGCAGCAAGATGCTGGAACAACCTACCCGTCATGTACGTTAGAGAACTGTGTGCAAATGTACCAGTGAGAAATACTGATTTTAGTTTTAGTTTCTTAGTTTGCTGTATTTTGAATAATGTTAACTGATAAATAAAAGCTATTCATGTCATTGTTTGTGAAGGTTCCCCCACTTAACTTGCTTCAAACATTTGCACAGTACTGTATATGAACAGCTATGTAAAATATTACTTCATTGTTTTTTTCTCATCACGACCGTGTTCATGTCATGTAGAATGATCTACAATAAAATCGCTGATTACAAGTCATTGTATTTTATATAAATTTGAACTAATGCACAGATTCAAGGAGAGAACCACTTCAAAAACCAGATTTCTCAGAATTAGCATTAATTATCCAACATTCATTTCTTCTGTTCACCAAACTGGTTGTTGCTAGCTACACGCCAATGAAACGAAATGTTTTGAAAGAAGAAAATATTGTGAACTGATTTCACATTTGGTGCTGTAAACTGCAAAAAAAACATTCAATAGAGGAAATATGGCACATATACGTATATGTATATATGGCAAAGAAGATTTCTATTAATTAATAAAAAAAGGCAACATATTATTTGACATCACTATGTTTCTTGCACTACTGAGTAGTAATGCTTAATCCATAATAGTACATTTTGATTTATTAATATATTCTATATCTGCAGAGTAATAAAGTAACTAATGCTGGTGAATAAATGCAGTGGAGTAAAATATTTCCCTCTGAACTGTATTGGAGTAAAAGCAACATAAAATGAAAATACTCAAGTAAATTACATCAAATACTAGTAAGTGTACTTATTTGTTGTACCCTCTGTTAGTAGTAGTATTGAACCTGGGGGGGCTGCGTGCTCATGTTCATGCTGCCTCCTTAGAGGTCAAACACTGAGAGAAGTTGACGCAGATTGACAGCTCCGCTGAGCCTATGACAGAGCGTGACGCCAGCGCTGGTGGAGCCAATCAGATGAGGAGTGGGCGTGCACATGGTCCAAATTTTACGCGGCGTGCGACGGGCCGAAACACCGAGAATGAATATCCCGGTCTCAACCGGTTTCAACCGGTCCGTGGCTGGGAGCATGAGCTTAGAGGAAGAGCACTCTTGCACGCATTAAAACATCTCTGCTCTCCAACAGTGTGTGCGAATAGAAACAGAAATAAAAACAAGACTTTTTCAGTTCGTGATTATGACCCGGAATACGGCTCCAAGTGTGACTCCGTGAATCTGTGTTGTTAGCTTAGCTCAACGTTACATTAGCCAGCAGACCTGAACCATCATTGACTTTTCCATTAGCAGGCTAAGTTGCTATTAGCCCGATGGGACTCGGTGGTGACTGATAACTAAAAATAGTTATTTCAGAGTGGTTGAAGACAAAGAATAGCCTGGGTGAACTACTGAAAGCTTGTAGTACAACGATAGAACGTATTTAACGGTATTTTTAAGTTAGCACAAACTGCTAGCGTCACCCAGGCTAACGGAGGCTAGCATCCGTGTAGACGTGTGCCATGAGATAACGTTGCACACTTTTCATCGCATTGGAAGGATTAATATTTCGGTCTAAAACTATAAGTCAGTCCGGTAACCAGTACTTGTTTTCGACAAGCGGGACAGGACACATCAGGTAAGTTAAGCCCGATCAACGTTACCTTACCCTGTGTGAGCTAACGTTAGCATCCGTCAGTTTCTAAAGTGGAGTTTTTTTAGCCAACGTTAGCCGTTAAACAGACTAAACTATTCATAAAGCATTGTATAGCCGGGGACTAGCATCTCCACAATTTGTTTCCACCATCGTCAACGTATTTTAATTGTTCTCAATAGTCGCAAAACAGTTCTATGAGTCTGGTTGTGGTGACTGCAGCTCCACGCACCCTGTTCTCCAGGTGGGGGCGTCGTTTCACGTTTCCCCGCTGTGTTATTGCTCTGTGTCACACCTGGACCACGAGGTTTCTTTCGTGACACATTTTGACTGAACAAGAATAACTTGCTCCTGACTAACTGCTGTAAATGTATAAAGACGTAACGATAATGGTGATTCTCCACGTCTGACTCATCACAAAGAGTTAGTCAGTTAAAAGGCATTTTACAGATCCTGGTTTATTATGTAGTAAGATGTAAAAGCTTTTGGGGATCTTTACTGAAATCTGTTGTAACATGGGTACATGACATCAAGGAACCTCATGTTTCTATTTCTGGTTTATGTCCAAATGAGGGGAACACAGATAATCTACAGCGTGGTGCAGAAATTTGAAATCACATTGAAAATTTGAGATATTTTCATGTAAACAAGGAAATAATCAGGAGGAATGATTTTAAAAGCACCTTTGCTGACCAGAGTCTTACGTTCTTTATATAGTAAATATTTCTTTTTTGAAGCTGCTTTTCTGCTTCTTTGTGGACAAAGCTTGATGTATTGATCTTCTGATGCTGTGCTCGTCTTTTGTGCCTGGTTGTGCTTTGGACCGAGCTGATCCAGTTTTCTCAAAGTGTGCTGAAAGTGCATTGCACTGCCCCTTTCTCAATCCTAGCTATGATGTGACACTGAGAAAGCCCCGCTGTGCGTAGAACAACAGTTTGACTTTTTACTTGGTGTTTCTCACCATCATAATGCTACTTAACTCGGCAGTGTTCATCCAGAAACCTGATGCACCGCAATATTTGTAACAGATGAACAATGATGACGTCAGATCTTATGTTTTGAAGTCTAAATGTTCTGATAATTTCCAGGTTTACATGAAAATATCTAGATTTAGATTTGGACTTTATAATCACATATTAACATGGGCTAAAGTGAGTTCAGTGCTTTTACAGGAGCAGTTAAGATCAAGGCAACTTATACATTTATAACACTCTCCAGGATCTTGTTAACTTAAGAGAGCATAATAAAACAACTTTATCACAGTTGTTATGCTCATAATTTAATCTCTACATGTAGATGTTTATATATTTGTATGTTTCAGTTGTGAGAGTTGGTTCTGGTGTCGGAGTTTAAATGATTTGTGGTCTCCGTCCCTCAGAAGCTCTATGCCAGCAGAAATGACTATGTTGTCAGATCATCCAGCCAGACAGCTGCTGGACTTCAGTCAGAAACTGGACATCAACCTGCTGGACAATGTCGTCAACTCCATGTACCACGACATTGGATCTCAGGTGAGTATCTGTACTCTGGCAGAACATAAGGAAGTGTTGATTAGCTTTATTGTGAAGCAATTTGGGAAGGTCTAATCCAATATGATGTGTTCACTATGAAAGTATATCTTAATCTAACATCTAAAACCAAAGAATTGATCAGTTTGACCACTTGTTCAGTCCAGGACTTTTTTAAAAGAACTATGCACCACATTGTGCTAATGGGCCATAAAATATTCAAACTCAGTACTTTCTGTTTACATCTTGTAGCAACGAGTGGCTCAGGAGGTGCTCACCAACCTGAAGGACCATCCTGATGCCTGGACAAGGGTCGACACCATCCTGGAGTTCTCCCAGAACATGAAAACTAAAGTAGGGAACTCGTGTATACTGACATTTTAACAGAGAAGGTATGAGCTGCTTGTTGATGGTCTCTCAGGGACATTGTAATAATATGAACTGATGCTTACCAGTTTATCCACATCCACATCAAATACTATACTGTGTTAAACCTTTGTTTGTTGTTGACCAGCTCTAATAAATCTTCACTTTCCTCTCAGTATTATGCCCTGCAGATTCTGGAAACAGTCATAAAGACACGCTGGAAGATTCTCCCCAGACATCAGTGTGAAGGTAAAACCTGTCTAATGACATTAAACAAGCGCGGAGTGTTATAAAGATGCTGTGTGCGTGTGTGTGTGTGTGTGTGTTCTCAAGGAAATATAATTTAAATTATCCAATAAAATCCATGGGTTTGTTTTCAGGGATCAAGAAATATGTTGTCGGGTTGATTATCAAGACTTCTTCTGATCCCGCTAATCTGGAGGTGAGGCTTCTTTCATGTACGATGCTGCTCGTGGGATGTGTTGTGCTGCTCGACACTGATGTCGCTGTGTGTGTTTCTTTGCAGAAGGAGGGAGTGTACATTTCAAAACTCAACATGATCCTTGTACAGGTAAATTGACTTTCATGCTTAATAGACAAACTAACACAGAGTGAAATGGCCGGTAACAGAGAGCTCCTCCTCTCCGCGATGGTTTAGATCCTGAAGCAGGAGTGGCCCAAACACTGGCCCACATTCATCAGCGATATCGTCGGTGCGAGTCGGACCAGCGAGAGCCTCTGTCAGAACAACATGATAATCCTCAAACTGCTCAGCGAGGAGGTTTTTGACTTCTCTAGTGGCCAGATGACCCAGGTGAAGGCCAAGCACCTAAAAGACAGGTAACTAATAAAACCTAATGTGGAGTGTTTTAATAAAATAGAAAAATAAATAGATCTCATCGTGCTGTTTTTTATAGCATGTTTTTGTGCATTATCCAGATCATTGTTTGAGTTTCATCTCCTGAAAGAAGTGAGGGGAGGATCTGGTATATTAACGACTACTGTGAATGAAAGCGTTTTCTGCTTTAAACGTGGAGTAACTGTGTTAAACTGTGTATGCTACAGTAACATGCGACTCACTAATACTATGTTTGTTTCTGTTTCAGCATGTGCAACGAGTTCTCACAGATATTCCAGCTGTGCCAGTTTGTGATGGTAAGACAGAGACAGAGCGGACACCAGACCAAACAGTTCTCAGCTTCTGCCTCTGATGTTTTAATAAATCTTTAAAAAGTCTGTTTTCATGTGTCCCTTGACGAAAACACTCCCACATCTGGTGTTTTCACAATAAGAGCTCAGACTTCCTCCCAGTCCTGTGACTGTTATGCAGGCAGTTATTTGACCAACCAGATATAATGCACAGGACAGATACAAATATGCAAGAATGAATGTATCTGAACCTAACCATTTGTATGTTGTTCTTCTGTGTAGGAAAATTCCCAGAATGCCCCGCTGGTCCACGCCACGCTGGAGACTCTCCTCCGCTTCCTGAACTGGATTCCTTTAGGTTATATTTTTGAGACCAAACTAATCAGCACTCTGGTCTACAAGGTAAACATACGTACTAATCATTCAGCTAATCAAAGCTTTAAATGATCAACTTTAATTTCTGTGTAAATATGGTGGAAATGTGTCTAATGTGACTCACAACATAGTGAACTGAAACGTATTGATATAGGAGCATTCAGCCTCATTCACCAACTCTTCTTAAGAAATGTCTTAAAATCCACTTCAGAAAGATTCTGATATTCACCAGTGTTTTTTCTTTGGTAAGAACAGAATCTGAGCACACGTACTTTAGTCTGTATGAGGAGTCAAAATAGGGAGAGAAAGATGCACTGATGACTTTAACTGGCTCAGTGTTTGTCTGCAGTAAATCAGTGGACCACTTTTGTGGCAATGAACAAATCACACTTTGAGAATTCACGTTCACTGCGTCATTTAGCTCAGTAGGATGAACTACTGCATATGTGTACTGAGATTACCTGCAGTGTGCTACCATGGTATAGCTTACAGGTCACCGCTCCACAAGTTAAGTTAGCGTAGCAACCCAAAAATACATGACTAGTTAGAAATTAAAGACCAAACAGTTTACGACGTAGCTACTACCCCTTAATCCATTTAATTGCTAGACGGGGGTCATCCTCTCCCACGTGGAGCCAGTTTGGCTTTGAAAAGACGAGACAACAATTTGTTTCACTAAATACGACCAAAACACAACAGACCTAAACCAGCTGAGGTGCCAGCACACAAACACACTCAGCAAACGTAAGCGGAATCAACCGACAAAAAAAAAAGTGCCATACAACAAGAAGTACAGCAGATGGCAGAAGATATGAAACGCTGTCAGTAAGAACATGAGAGATGGTTTCAAACAACTTTTGCATACATTAGACACCAGATGCCTGTTGCCAAACTCTGCAGCATAAACTGCAGAAGGTTTCACACTTCTACTTATCATCATGGACAACATCAGACAGCACTAATGTAAACACAGAATTCAGAATGTTCCTTTTGCAGGAGACATTTAATAAACGGTTAAACCGGTGGTTCACTGTGGTTCTGTGTTTCAGTTCTTGAACGTGCCCATGTTTCGCAACGTGACGCTGAAATGTTTGACGGAGATCGCCGGAGTGAGCGTCAACCAGTACGAGGAGCAGTTTGTCAACCTGTTTACCCTCACCATGTGCCAGCTCAAACAGGTACACAATCATTTGGAGTGGTGCTTAAGTTAATTGCAGTCGGCATGATTACACGCATGCATCCACACTGTTATTACACACTGCAAACATCCTCCTGCCACACAGTTTCCTACCCCACACAGGTCTGCAGGAAAACAAACCAGGCCTGCTGTCAGCCTGTTATCACACACACACTTCACTAAACTGTGTGAGTAAGCAGTTTTCTTTTGTTCACTGTTATTAAAAATGGCCACAAACAACAGCTTCTGATTTAAACATGTCTGATGGAACCACACAGTTGAGAACCAGGAGGGGAAATCCAGAAACTCAGCGCTTGTTGAGCATGAATCAAACTCTATAGTTTGTTAGTATAAACAAACGTTGCTGTGGATACATGAGTTTTTCATCTCCTCTCTGGACAGATGTTACAGAGTCACTCTAACAGCACAATACAATCATTTAGAACTAAGGTTAAGATCATTTTTTGACATGCAGAGTATTAATAAAAGGAGGAAATGTTTTATTATTAGTTTGAATTTTGTAGGATGTGGTTTCGTTGTGTCTCTTCAGGTAACACAAAAACATTCTGCCAAACTTTAACTTGGTGTCTGTCAAGTCTGACAGAGGTGCGGTTGTTTTACACCCCTGACACACCTGGGAAGAGCATGTTTTCACAGCCTGCCTGAGGCTACAGACATGGCAACAATAAGAAACCTTCTAGCAGTCTCTAACCTTAACTCATGTGAAGTCAGATTACTTTTACAAGTGTGTCCACTGGAATGAAACTAGAATTTGAGCAGGTGGCCGATTCATTCTTTAGCAAGGAAAGTTTAGATGATGGCATTTTATAGGAGGTGAAATAAAAGAGGAAAAGCAAGAAGACAAAGTGCTAAACCACAAAATATAAAGAGATTTTAAATCAAGAATGAACGGGAAAGGAAACAAGTTGGGAGATGTGTTCTAATATTTGAACTATTTAGAAGCTTCAGATGGTCTCAGTGTATATTTACCATCAGCTTCTGCACATTCAGCAGTTCCCCCTGCTGCAGGTGCTGTCATTATGACAGTGGAGGAGCAAAATAATCTTTGAGGAGGTGTTTTAGAGCAGTAGTTCCCAAGCTTCAATGTGTGACTCCTTAAACTCTTTTTTTTTTTTTTTTTCCAGCTTTCTGGTTGCATGTCTGTGTCTGACCATTTACCTAGAAATGTTTTTCCTACACACTTTATTGATTGCTGAATAAAATTTGAATAATTTTAGTAATATCTCACAAGAGATGTTAGGGAAAATGGTAGCAGTTCTCAGATTTATCTATCTGGACAACACTGATCTGAGGTCTGTTAATCAAATCTACTTATAAGATCCCGTTAAAGAGAAACATCTGTTTTTAATTTGGAAAATTCATTTTCAGTTTTTTCTGTCTTGAGTTTGAAAATTGATGTGTGACCTTGGAAACAAAAAGGGTCAAGAAACATCTTGGGTCAGTTATGATCTTTTTTCTAAAGTATTTAACCTCATCATCGTCCTCAGCAGGCGGTTTTTGAAGAGCTGCTTTGTTAGTTTCAACTCTAGCTTTCGATTCAGTGACTTCAGAGGTGGTCTCGTAGCTCAGTGGTTAAAGACTAAACCCATTTACTGTAAATTCATTGTCCTCAAACCAAACACTCTGTAGATGTGATTACAGCAAAATAAAGCTTGAGTATAAATAAATAAAGATGAGGTTGTGAAGTAATGTTGTCGTTCGGTCAGATGCTGCCTTTGAACACTAACATCAGAGTGGCCTACGCCAACGGGAAAGACGACGAACAAAACTTCATCCAGAACCTCAGCTTGTTCCTCTGCACCTTCCTCAAAGAACACGGCCAGCTCGTCGAGAAGAGGCCCAACCTGAGAGAGACGCTTATGGAGGTAAGGAGGACGAGATCTTTTACTGTGTAAAGAGACAGTCTCACTGGACAAACGGCTGGTTGAATAAACAAACACTCTGGTGGTGGCTTGTAGTCATTTCCACCTCTGCTTCAGGGTTGTTGAAAAGAAAACTCCCCCTCATATCCAGTGGCTGGTCTCCCTGTTCACTCCTGAACTGTAATGCCCGGATTAGACTTTTGCAATAACTTGAATTTGAGACAGATAAGTGGGGATGGCAGAGCTTTTCTGTGGCCGTTTGTTCACGTACAGAAGTTTAGATGATTGTCTCAGGGAGGAAACTGAGATGGAGGCAGCAGCAGGACTAAGAAAAGACTGTCAGATGTTTGCTGTGGTTAGACACAGACACAGTGACAGCTAATAATCTGTAGGAAGTTGTAGACAAAGCTCTGTACTGGAACTGTCCTATTATCTGCAATTAGTTATAAATCAAGTCTGGGTCCAACCCAGTCCCGCAGTCCAACCTGTCATGTTAAACACAGCCTGTACAGTCTCTCGCCTTAAAACTCCCCCAGATTAAAGTTTAGATAGGTTTGCATGATGACTGTCTGATGTTTTCTGCTGTTGTGTGTCTTGTAAATATGCAAAACACTCACACTTGTTGACTCAAGGCTGCATCTACATTAAGCCACACCGTTTTTTTTTTCTTTCTGTATTTGCCTCGGTCCACATTAAACCACAGATGAATGGGAAGACGGGTCATACTCCTCCTACTGAGCATGCTTGGAAGACTGACAGCCAAGCCCGCCACAGAAAACAAGTGAAGAAGAAACGTTATGCTGTAAAAGCTCCTCTTTAGTGGGAAAAAAAACTGCAATTTCAGTCTGGATACACAGGCACAAAAAGTGCAGTTCCTCATTTACATGACTTAATGTTGACGTGGTCTTTTTTTCTAAATGTTATTGTTCCCGGCTGAAGTCAAATGATCCAAAGGGAAACGTCTTGTGATGTGATCTGTGGTCTCAGGTGTGGCTACAGAGCAAGACTGGAACACACTGCAGTGTATGTCACTGCTGCTGACATTATGTGACCTCGTCACGCTTTTCCTGTCCCCAGGCCCTGCACTTCATGCTGCTGGTGTCGGAGGTGGAGGAGACGGAGATCTTTAAGATCTGTCTCGAGTACTGGAACCACCTGGCAGCGGAGCTCTACAGAGAGAGTCCCTTCTCCACTTCCAGTACGCCGCTGCTGTCCGACGTCCCGCCACGCAGGCACCTCTACCTGCCTGTTCTCTCCCAGGTAGGGCTGGTATAAGATACACGTTACTGATCCCACGAGTGGGTCTCACATGTTCAGTCAAAAGGTTTGAAAATGGTCTTTACTGAAACACTGGACTTAATAAATATGCTTTAGAAAATTAGGAAGTTTGGTCAGGTGGCTACTGGAGACTGTTGCTGACTCTCACGTCCATCCTCTTCCTCCTCTTCGTGCAGGTGCGTTTGCTGATGGTGAGCCGCATGGCCAAACCAGAGGAGGTGCTGGTGGTGGAGAACGACCAGGGCGAGGTGGTCAGGGAGTTCATGAAGGACACAGACGCCATCAACCTCTACAAGAACATGAGGGAGACTCTGGGTTGGTGTCTGTGCTGATAAATATACGCGTACAAGAACAATTTGCTCAACTTGCCGCTTATTGCAAACATTGTGGCCCGGAGACCGATTTGAAATGTCAGGTTTACTCCTGTGTCAAACTGTCGTATCATCTGAATGTGTAACACCATTTAGTTTTTATTTTCAGTTAGAATGACACCTGCTGCTGGATCATTATTTTCATCACACTGTATTATCAGCAAACTGCTGCTGAGTCAGAGGGATGAATATTTTATTTATTTATGACAACTGTAAGTTCACAAAGATAACCTGGAGCCTGGATATGTGACTATTGTATGTTCCACACCGTTGATTCACCCTTTTGTGTTTTTCTGTAGTGTATCTGACCCATCTGGACTACGCCGACACTGAACGCATCATGACAGAGAAGCTCCACAACCAGGTGAATGGCACCGAATGGTCATGGAGGAACCTGAACATGCTCTGCTGGGCCATCGGCTCCATCAGCGGGGCGATGCACGAGGAGGATGAGAAGAGGTTCCTGGTGACTGTCATCAAGGTGAGACACTATTCTTTGACAGCTTGCAGCATTTCCAGTCTCCATGAAAACATAGATGAGTGTGTTTGTTCATTGGAGCAGGTCTGCTGCCTTAATAACCCCGGTGTGTTGACCGGTGACCAACATGAACTAACTGTGCATGTTTTGCACTCAGGACCTGCTTGGCTTATGTGAGCAGAAGAGAGGCAAGGACAACAAGGCCATCATAGCGTCCAACATCATGTACATCGTTGGTCAGTATCCTCGCTTCCTCCGAGCCCACTGGAAGTTCCTCAAGACCGTCGTCAACAAGCTGTTTGAGTTCATGCACGGTGAGAATCACATTGAAAACTTTTCCTAAAATCATTCTCTAGATCTGCTCTTTATTGGAATGTGTATTTTTACTGGATGTATTTGATGTGCAGACGCAAAAAGAAAGAATCACGACTTATGCTCGTCATCAATCACTGTGTCTCCCCTACACAGAAACCCACGACGGTGTTCAGGACATGGCGTGTGACACCTTCATCAAGATCGCCCAGAAGTGCCGGCGTCATTTCGTCCAGGTCCAGGTGGGAGAGGTGATGCCCTTTATTGATGAGATCCTCAACAACATCAACACCATCATCTGTGACCTGCAGCCGCAGCAGGTCAGTCCTCGCTCTGGATTCATTTAGTCCTCTCATTATTCACTACTGGCCCAGCGTAGAGCTTTTGATGTCAGGTTTGACTCCCTGCTGTCTCCGCAGGTGCACACTTTTTATGAGGCAGTGGGCTACATGATTGGGGCCCAGACAGACCAGGCAGTTCAGGAGCTTCTGATAGAGAAGTATATGCTGCTGCCGAACCAGGTGTGGGACAGCATCATCCAGCAGGCCACTAAGGTGAGGACGGAAGATCAGTTCCAATTCCAACATTATCATTTAATGCAGCATGCAGCCTGTGTTTGTCGGACATTTCAGCTTATGCTAAGTTGTGGACTCTCTGCTGCAGAATGTGGACATCCTGAAGGACGCAGAGACGGTGCGTCAGCTCGGCAGCATCCTGAAGACGAACGTCAGAGCCTGTAAAGCTGTTGGTCATCCCTTTGTTGTCCAGCTGGGACGAATCTACCTGGACATGCTCAATGTCTACAAATGTTTGAGTGAAAACATCTCCTCAGCTGTCCAGACCAATGGTTAGTTCTACTCCCTTGTAAATGCAAAATGTTGATTATTTTTAATGAATTTAGGAGGCTCTCTTTGGGTACAACAGGAGTGGAAAACAACTTAGACCACTGGGAAACTGTCAAGATCCAGAGCTCTCTTTATTTTACTTTACTTTACTCTCTTCACCTCACTGCACAAAATAAATGTAGTAGTAGAACTGTATCGAAGAAATATTTCATTATGTCTGAGCCATGATGAAGCAGCTTTACAAAGATATTTAGACTCACTTAAGTTGCTTTTAGAATTTTATTATGATTTTATGTGTGTTAAATTTTATTTGTTCCTTTGTGTATGTGTCTCTCCAGCAAAAGTCATTTAGGTTTCTATTTTTTTTTTGTAGTTTTCTTTTAAAAAAATAAATGTATAATTTCCATAGGTGAGATGGTGACCAAGCAGCCTCTGATCAGAAGTATGAGGACGGTGAAGAGGGAGACGCTGAAGCTGATCTCAGGCTGGGTCAGTCGCTCCAACGACCCTCAGATGGTGAGTCTGGCTCTGCTCACTTATTCCCAGTCTCCTGTGTGTTTCTATTTAAATCCATGTTTAATAAAAATGTATTTTTAGCAGTTTTCCACACAGAGCCCCCCTCTGTCTTCCTTCAGCAGTGGTGGACAAGACCAGTGCTGCTACAGCAAATGGAAAACTATAATAACAGATTTGAAATGATGACCAGCATCATAATGGTTAGAATGAAAAGCTAAAATTAGACGTTTCCGTACTGTGACTATACCTGCAACTAAGACACAAGAATTCCTGATAGAATTTGAAAAAAATTGGCTCTACATTAAAAATGCCAGTGGTGCTGTTTGTTTTTAAAACCTTTCTCTTTGTCTTTGGTGCCTTAGAGCCAACTTATTCAAAACGCTATGTCTACACCAAAAGGGGCATCGGTTGTGTTTTCGATATGAACCTGTTTCGTTTACATTTAGTCATTTAGTTGATTTACAGCTCCTCAGTGCTACTATGCCTTTACTCCTAGAGGCCAGGGTTACAACAGATAACCAACATCACGCATGTTCTTTAAACTTTACATTTCTTAACTAATTTCCGTGTAGACACGACGTGAAACTTGCGAGTGGCATGTAAACATGTTCACGTGTTGCTCTGTGGTTAAAAGGTGGGTGAGAACTTTGTGCCCCCCCTGCTGGAGGCCGTGCTCATCGACTACCAGAGGAACGTCCCCGCAGCCAGAGAGCCCGAGGTCCTCAGCACCATGGCAACCATCGTCAATAAGCTGGGAGTCCACATCACCGGAGAAATCCCCAAGATCTTTGACGCGGTGTTCGAGTGCACTTTAAACATGATCAACAAGGTTAGTTTGAGGTGTTTAGTCATATCTGATGAATCTGGACACGTCCAATCATTATTTAGCGAGTTTTCCTCTGCACATATTAATTTAAAATACACACTTTGACTCCATTTATCCCCTCCCTTGTCCCATCAGGACTTTGAAGAATTCCCAGAACACAGAACCCATTTCTTCTACCTCCTCCAAGCCGCCACCTCCCAGTGCTTTCCAGCCTTCCTGGCCATCGCCCCGGCCCAGTTCAAACTCATCCTAGACTCCATCATCTGGGCGTTCAAGCACACGATGAGGAATGTGGCTGACACAGGTCCGAGTTATCTCCTTAGATAGAGAGTTCACACAGACTTGCAAAACCTGAAGCAGTTAAGAATTCCTAACCTGTATTTTAAAATACTGAAATAGATTATTCCACTATGGGGAATAAAAATGTAAAGATTAAAAAAGTAAGTAATATAAAGCAAAAGCTGCCATTGTACTGCAGGAAATAAGTCTTTTTAGTGATTTGTTATTTTTCACTGTTTAGTGCTCCTGGCTAGAAAGATTGACAAAGGTGGTCTGATGAATCTCTCCTCGTCTCCTGCAGGTCTGCAGATTCTCTACACTCTGCTGCAGAATGTGTCGGCAGAGGAAGCAGCAGCACAGAGCTTCTACCAGACGTATTTCTGTGACGTCCTGCAGCACATCTTCTCTGTGGTCACTGACACCTCTCACACTGCAGGTAAAGGCGCTGACCCAGTGGCCAGGGAGCAGAGGTTCATTAAATCCAACGGGACACACTCAGAGGACTTATAAAACATTAGTTTGTGTGATTTAAAAACTGATGCGCCTCTTTGCATGTCTGCAGGTTTGACCATGCACGCCACCATCTTGGCCTACATGTTCAACCTGGTGGAGGAGGGGAAGGTCAGCGTGGCCCTGAGCGCAGCCAGCCCCTCCAACAACCAGGCCCACGTCCAGGAATACATCGCCAACCTGCTGAAGACGGCATTCCCCCATCTGCAAGAGTAAGTGTGATTCAGTGGGATCACATGA
Source organism: Sandelia bainsii (assembly GCA_032362345.1). Classification (NCBI taxonomy): domain Eukaryota; kingdom Metazoa; phylum Chordata; class Actinopteri; order Anabantiformes; family Anabantidae; genus Sandelia; species Sandelia bainsii. Next base: position 1,744,121 of record JAUMHL010000001.1, on the reverse strand, counting down.
GCTGTGTGTGTTCAGTTAATGTGGCTGTTAGCAGGAGACGTTTTACAACAACACACAGGAATTGAAGGGACATTTAAAATAAAATTAAATAACTGACATGTTTCCTGTGCAGCAACCACAGCTTGCACAGCCAATAAAACACATTAAGGCTGCAGCTGTGATCACTGATATGTCCTGACTGTTTTTACTCCTGAAACCTTGATGCTGGGTTCTCTCTTTAAATCGTTTTTAGTGTCTTTTCATTAGGCAGAAACGTTTGTTTTGTTCAGCAAAACAAACTGAACTTGTTAATGTAGCATTGATCAGGTTTTTGTGGTGTTTTGGGCTGTTTAAAACATCATGATGAGTGATAATGTTTTCATGGTGTCGCTAAAAATGTTAGAGAAGTTTGTATTTGTTACAGTGGTGTTGCTGATTATTTTGTCCATGGTTTCATTACCTCCGTTTTCACTGACCTTCTTCTAACTGAATGTCTCGTCTCCAGTGCTCAGGTGAAGGTGTTTGTAACGGGTCTGTTCAGCCTGAATCAGGACATCCCTGCTTTTAAAGAGCATCTGAGAGACTTCCTGGTGCAGATCAAGGTGAGTGTCCAGTGGAAACGACAAACACCTGCAGCAGACAGGGAAACATTTCCATTAAAAAAACAAAATACTGTAGTAAGTTTGCATTGACGCCTACAAACAAACACAGGATCTTAAAGAGGAGGCAAGGGTGAACACATCGATAAAAGACTTTGGATGTTTGTGCTTATACAGAAACGAGTGTTCTCCCTCTGACAACGACGTCATGAACATGAGCTGAAGTTAGAAGTGCTGTTTTGTAGAGGAGACACTTGGATTAGACGTTTGATGATTTAACATAGACCTTGTTCGGTCCAGTTGAATCGAACTCCGGGCTCGGGACCGGCACTTGGGCTCAGACCAAAACAACCGCACTGAGAGAGACCACATCCAGTAAGGGATCTGATCCAGTCCCACATGAACTCTGGAGTGGTTTGTTTGTGGTGAGAATGTGCTCTGACCCAAATCTGCAGCACGTGTTCTTTACAAAGACTGAAGCAGTGTTGTATTTTCAACGTTTTTTCCCCAAAGTGTTTGCATTGAGCGTTGTTTGGTGTGTTGTTGGACAAACACAAGGCTGCACGACGCGACTCGGTATCTGAATGGTATCTTCTTATAGCTGCAGTGTCCTCGGTTCGAGCCTGCCAGGTCATACCCTGCTCTCTCCTGCCTCTTTACTACTACTATCTATTACTATCAAAAATGACAATAAAAAAGGCTGTACACGCGGTATATGCAGGAAAATGCTACTAGACATGTTGATATGTTAAACTGAACGATACATAATGGTAAAATGTGAGCAATATAAAAACATCCGGCAGTGGCAAATCGTCTGGAAGCGCTTGAGAGTTATACCCCCCATCAGAACTTGGGCACTTACATCTTAATGTTTGAATCTGCAGTGAGCAGCGCTGAGCCTCTGTTTGTGTGCTCCCAACAGGAGTTCGCCGGCGAGGACACGACGGACCTGTTCCTGGAGGAGAGGGAGACGGCTCTTCGCCAAGCCCAGGAGGAAAAACACAAGATCCAGATGTCAGTGCCGGGCATCCTGAACCCCCACGAGCTGCCGGAGGAGATGTGCGACTGAAGCAGCGGCAGTGACCAGCGTGTACAGAACAACTGTGGAGGGAGAGCAAGGACGCTTCCTGTTGATAAATTGTTTTCTTTTCAAGTGTGTTTGTGTGAGAGCGTGTGTGTTTGAAAAGAGAATGAGGGGCCAGAGGACGGACCCCAGCACTCGGTTGTACGTCGACCAAATCAATGTCAATATGTAAATGAACACCCCCAACCCCCCGAGTCCTCTTGACCCTGATGCAAGTTCTTTGGTTTTTCCTACAAACTTATTTTATACGGAGGTTGTTTTTGTGTAACATGCCATCTTTTGTTAACTCTTTGCTCATTAAAGCTTTGTTTGGCTACACGTTTCCTTTACACCTGCATGAAGCCGATAGTCAGTAACAGTGTTTTCTTTTTAATCCCTCTCCACCCCCTCAGTTCACCTCCCCTCCTCCTTGTTAATATGTAATATACAAGATTGAAACGCTTGCAGTGGTTACTGGACAGTGCCACGTGCACCGTGCAGGACGGACGTGATGTTCAGGGGGTAGACATGTACGTCCTCGTCCTTTGTCGTCTTGTTTTGGTTGTGTCTTTTTTTCCTTTTTCTTTTACTGCGGCTGTCCGAGCAAGTCCGCGCTTCAGTTGGACCGCTCTGCGTTGGGATGAGAAGGAGGCTGTGTGCATATCATCCTGTTTGTAAAGCTGTCTTAGTACTCTGACAATATAAAGTTGGCTATTTTTACAAACCCTTCCTGTGTGATTCTGCTTCTTACATGAAGCCCTGAAGCTCACGAAGAACCTGTTTATATCATTGATTACTGGGAAACATTCTGCAAGGTTTCAGAGAACGTTGAAGTAGTTTTTATTGTTCTCAGAGGTGGCAGAAGTGGTAAAAGAGTGAGGTGAAAGTGCCACTTAACATTCTTTACTCAAGTTAAAGTACTCAGTACATGCCCTACAATTAAATACTTTATTATTAAGTACACAAAGAACTGAAGGTGTTGGTCTCTTGTCCAAGGACACCTCAACGTGGCAAAGAGGAACCAGGAGTCGAACCGCCGACTCTGGGGTTTATAGATGGCTGAGCTACTACTGTAAACTAAACAAATGTTCAAAGGAGAAAAGATGGTCAAGAAAACTGAGGATAATGTCGAGCTGTTTAACTTTATGAGCTTAATCCATAATAACATTTAAATATCGTACTTTTACTTCACTCCAACCATTTGATAACTTTAGTTAGTTTTCAGAATCTGACAAATGATGCAGTCAGGTACAATATAACACAAAATGCAGTATAATCAGGTGAGTTGTTGATCTCAAGTTACCTGGCAGTATGTAAAGTACTTCAAATAAGTATTATATTCTAAGCATATGATCAATAAAACAGTGAATGAGGTGATTAAAATCAACTCCATCGTTAGTAGCTGTAACATGAAAGTGCTTAAAAAAAGAATAAATAATTAAAATGCAGTAAATAAATACTCACTGATATGAAATGAGTCATTCTCCATAAAGAGTACTTTTACTTTTGGTAATCCTTCTGTACTTTTACTTAAGCAACATCTTGAATGCTTGGACTTGTGACAGTTTTTCTACGCTGTGGTACTGCTAGAATATTCACTACTCACAAAAAGTTAGGGATATTTGGCTTTCAGGTGAAATTGATGGAAAACGTAAAAAGTTCACACCACAGTGATATTATATCATGAAAGTAGGGCATTTAAGTAGAAGCATGCAATGG
>JAUMHL010000001.1:1700704-1740722 GCA_032362345.1 Sandelia bainsii | reverse complement strand
GTCATTTACAATATGAACAATGTCTACACATTCATTCAGATCAATTTGATGTTATGAAATCTGCTTTTCTTTCACAAACATGCTCATTTCTATGTGTCCAAACTTTTGACTGGTAGTGTACATATCCTATATATATATATAACATTAAATATTTGTTAGAATTAATACTTCAATATTAATATGAATATTTGTTCATATTTTTCCATTCTCTTAATTAAAGTTAAATTAATCTTTTTTTTCCGTCGCGCTTGTCCTTGAAAGGGTTCTCGCGAGATTACCGAAAAAACCCGAACGGGCAAAGGAGACGTGACGAAAAATCCCGAACGCTCTACACGCTGTATCGTCCCCCCTCCTCCTTTTTCAACATGGCTGTTGTGTCTACTCTCTCATGTAACGCTCAGATTGGAGACTGACTCGATTTCTACCGTCCAGTGCCTCTTAACTTTTGCTGTACATCAACTTCGCTTGGATGCAAATCACGTTCTACATCTCGTTGCTTCCCCTGGTTTCATTTAATGGAATAACCTTCACCAATCACTCCCTCCTCTGGGCCTTTTTTTCTCTTTACCCCAAAACAACCAACTGCCAGCTAACAACAGTTTCCAGTGCAATGGTTTGAGTAGGTGCACTCAGTTTTCCTCTTCATGAACAATGTGTGAAAACTGCGCCGAGCTGGTGGAGGTTTTAAATGAAAGTAAGTGAACAAATCGTTTTATTTACATCAGGCGTAGCTGGACTAGCTGCCCGCTGTTAGCACCGCTGTCCACTGAGGCTTGATGGGACCACGTTAGCTAGGCGGCTAGCTAAATATAACTTTGTGTTTATTCTTGCTTAGATCGCCTTTTTGTGCACACGTCACAGCCACAACACAGCAGAAGTAATGACATTTTTTTCTGCATATTTTCCAGCTGGAGACAGTTATGTGTTCGTGTCAGACAGTGTCGCTTTGATATGAATGCAAATGCCATTTTCCCATCCAAAGTGGCAGCCAGTTTTGGGCCTGTCTGTCAAACATCCTCACAGAAGTCAAACAAGTTAGCGCCCTAAATCGGTTCAAAATCTTATTTTCTCGATTGGTTTTGTGTGTGACATTACAGGCATGAGTTAAAACACTTAAACGCGGTGTGCGGGGTCGATTTTGAAGGATGCCGCCGTAGGTGTAACACGGTTTTCACGGATTTGGAAGTTAGCTAAGTTAGCTAGTTTAGCTAGCGATCAACCTGACTTTGTTTGATGTGTTTGTCAGGTCAGTCTGCTAGCTGTCCACTACGCTGCCACCCATTGTTACACGAACGGTCGCATTCACAGCTCAAAAACGGACAGCTAACTAAAAACAACACACTCCCCGTTAATACTACTGACACGAAGATTTTGATCATGTACGTTTTTGGTGTGTTTTAGCGAGTCTGGTGAATGTTAGTCGGTAACTGAGCTAGCTGATAAAATTAATGGCTGCAACGAGGCGCATATTTTGCCACATCGTTAATCCTCCATAGCTTGTGCATATGTCTATAGCGATGTTTTCAGCACACTAGCTTCACTTCGAGCTCTTTCTGGTGGTAAAATCAGTCATAATCTCGTCCCGTCTCACACACGGTGCTAACGTCAACTTGAGCCAGCAAATGTAAATATTCGGTTATTGCTAAAACTTAGCCGTTAATCCAGGCGTGCTAACCAGGCCTTGGTGCACTTCACAGGCATTTACACGACATTGAACAAAGCTCTTTTTTTTTTTTATCATATAGCACAGTTTTTTAATCCTATTACTGTGCAGTGATCGATGGTTTATTTCTCATTTTGCCGTGTGTGTCCAGCCTATTGTGTGTAACGCGTGTGTGTGTGTGTGTGTGTGAGGTGAAAGCTGCTCCTAGAGGCTCTGCAGCTATGCATTTCAACAGACAATCCTGTACCTGACTCAATAATTAAAACTATTTTTTTAATTTTAAATTAAGAATTTTGGTGTTTATTCAAAAGTCAATTTGTGGCAAGTTGTGGCCACGAATTTTCCTTCTCATGGTTCACTAGGATAAATTAAGTTCAACACTTGATCACTGATCCCCATGTGGAAGTTTGCACATTACAGCAGCACAGTGGCAGGTAAAGGAGAAGAAGAAGACGACAACAAGGCACTACTGGAATAATGAACTTTAATGGATGGATGTAAGATCAGAGATATCAGGACACCCTCAAACCAGAGGTTACCTGCCCCTATGTCCAAACCATAGAAAAATGAAAGTGTTACTCAACCACGTCTTCATTACTCACACCTGCATGCTTTTATTTCTGTTTCTCTTTGTTTTTTCTCTTGTTGGGGGGTCGGTTAAAGGAGGTTTTATTAAGAAGTCCATAAAGCAGGATTTACTCAGTGTTATTGTGTCAGTTGGAAAAGGTTATTAGTGATGTTGGCCACAGAAAGTTGCTGGACAGGGTTGAGGTCAGTAACCAGCTTTGTCCACAGGGATGTTGTCATGTTTGAACAGGAATGGGACAAACACAGCGGGCATACTATTGTCTTGTTAGAATATCATTGTATGCTGTAAGATTTCCCTGAATTGAAACCAAGGGAACTAAAAACAGCCCCAGGCCAGATGACCCCTTTATGTGTTGACATTCTCCTGGATATGGTCTATTTCATTGAGATGTTCTTTAAAATGTCACACTGTAGGAACAAAGTTTTGTCTGTGTTGAAAATAAGTTTCTTCTGTTTGTGTGACCTCACAGATCCAGACTCAGCTTTGTGTAAGAATATCCTGCCAAATGTGTTGTGATTTTGTACAGCTCAGGCTGATGTATGCGTAAAATCATCAGTATCCAGCACTAGCCCTGTGTTAAACAAGGGTTTTAGGTTTGTAGTTTTCGTGGGTTGTTGGGTTAAAGATGAAGGCTAAAGTTCAGTGCTGACACACTGCACACACACATTCACCTTGTGGTGCTGTGGCTTCATTCTGTCTCAAATTACAAGACAGAAAATCTGCTGCTGACGTGAAATTTCACCAGTCCAGCTGTGGAGCAGGTGGAAACCCGTTGTGTTTTTTTGTTTATGGGGACAGGGTGAGGTTTGTTGGGCCTTTACAACGTCGCTTATCCAAACCAGTATTGTGGATGGGGGTGGATTGGGGACCCACAGCGGGTCACTGTCAGCTGTGACAGTTCTTTCTACAAGACTGGCAGGTCCATGTGCTGTGTGTGTAGGTGACCTGTGACCTCAGATTTGCTGCAGCAGCATGTGTTCGTGTGAGAGGCAGAATCCCCTTTTTACAGCAGGGAGCTGTTCAACTGGTGGCTCAACACAGGGCTTTTCTGTTTTTGTAGCTGCCTGAATGACACATTTTGACATCACCTCGGACTTAAAAGTCCAACTCATTTTGTGATGGACATATTTTAAGTATTTTAATTTATCGGTAATGGCAATGATGGTTCTTTTCAGCTCTAAACCTCTTTATATGCTATGTGAGCATGTTAAAAGGGTCCTAAATGCAGCTTGTTTGGTCCAGAGCTTCAGACTTTTCAGTTTGGTCCAAATCAAAATAGCACATGTGAAAGTTGCCCTCGGCTATGGTCTGGACCAAAGAACCAGAGTTCGTTCTTGGTCTGGATCAAACTGCACCATGATTTGGTTTGTTTCTGGTGTGACAACACTTTTTGGACGGTTTGAACTCGAAGACTAGTTACAGGAAGTTGATGCAGGCTGTCGTCACCCCTTAAACAATAGAAGAAGAAAAATAACCAGAAAATAATTAAAAAATGAGCTACAGGAGCACTCAACTTAGAAATATGATGAAACGTATAATGTGTTATTTGAGTGAATGAGAGGGAGGGGAGACGGGAGAGGAGTGCTACTTTAAAGTCGAGAAACTACAGCAGTGGTACATCAGAGTGTGGGAGTATAGAGAGATGCAGCACATAAACACTCAGCTAATTGACTTTGTTTTGTTTTTGTGGAGAAACGGGTCCCTTTGAAGGCCTGGAGACATTTTGTCATGTCACAGTAGGAAATGCGCAGCTCTAAATATTAACATGAATAATGGATGAATTCCATTAAGCTGCTTCAGTTTCAGAGTCCTGGTGTTGCTCACGCTGTACTGCACTAGACTCACTGTTAAAATTATTACTAACTTTTCATACTGAGACAAGCTGAAATGTCAGATATGGAAAATAATGGCACTGATATTTTCACACTGAATTGACGACTGGTTAAAGTAGAGTTTACACAGTAAAAATCTGGTTTGTACATGTTGAGTAACCGTTGACCCAGAGCTGAATGAAACTGAAACGTGCAGAAGGAAGTGTGGTCAAAGTTCAAACTTAGGGTGGCGGGAGGAGCTGGCGTTCTGAGCATGAGTTGAGACAGCAACAAAAGCGTGTTGCACAATGAGACTTTTTAAACAATTAAAATACTTTAATAAAGATGCAAACAGCAACTAGGTGGAAGTTGTTTGTCAGAACTTTTATATTTGAAATAAAGCTTTTCTCATAAGTAACTACATTTTCTTAGGATATTAAATTCTTTATGAGCATGATTTAACTACAGTGCTGTGTATTTTTTTTTTTTTGGCATATTTGTCACCGTTAAATGATTCAGATCATCAAACAAATGTTAATACTACACAAAGATGACCTGAGTAAATACAAAATGCAGCTTTTCCATGATGATTTCATTTATTATGGAATAAAAGGGATGAAAACCACTGTCTACACCTGGCAGGGCCTGTGTGAAAAAATTAATGATCATTTCAAAACTGCATTTTTTATTTACTTAGGTTATCTTGGTGTAATATTAAAATGTGTTTGATGATCTGAAAGGTGTTAAATTTGACCAAATTTTAATTTCAAAACTTTTAATAGACTTTGGATATCTTAAAGAAACTGTGTGCGTTGATGGACTGGACAACTGTAAAACCAACCACTGTGTCATTATGGCATATAATCAGCTTTTCTTTGGGAATAAAATGTTAACACATTTTTCAGTCAGACCTCTGAGATATGTCTAACATGTATCCTGTCTTGTTTCTCTTCAGTATCGGATGCAGACGGCAGTGAAGGCACCTTCCAGCTGAAGAAGGAACATGCCCTGCGAGTGCTGGGCTACATCAGCTCCTGGACACAGAGGTCAGTGCTGCTTCCTCTGGACTCCATAGTTTATACATTTGGGCACAATCTGAAGTTTATACTTCCCTTCATCCTGCATTTTAAAAATACGAGTTTCCCAAACTGCAGCTGTCTGCTTTAAATACTGGCCTGCATGGCCATAATGGCAATAAATGACCACATTTACATTCAGACTAATTTCCAGCTGTCTAATTTAAACACTAACTAGCTAAACAAGGCTGTGTTTAGCTAATTCATGGTTACAGTTGTTGTCTGTGTGGAAATGCTGTTTCAGTGGGAAATCTGCAGAATGGGGCCAGAAATCTTCGAGAAACCCACGGTTGGATCAAATTCTAAATCTGTTTCTTCAGTTCAAGGGCATTCTTGATTCAAGAAAAATAAGGAAGAACCCTGTGTTTTGAGCTGCAAATTTAACTGAGCCAGCTAACTGGTTCTGATGATGGTCACCAGTGTTGTTTTGAAAGTTTAATTGACTTCATCGCTGGTTTAGTGGTAAAACCAGGACTGGATACATGAGTTCTGGAGTAAAGGGGAAGGAAAACAAACAAGCTGCTTCTCTGGCTTGTTGTGGTGCCAGAGTACTTGTCAAGCTAATCTAACAGCTAATTGGATATTTCTCTAAGGACGGTAGTCGGGGTGGTTATTTCCTCTTTTCTTGTTGTAAGTGGACACATCATTTTGCCTTTGTACACAGATTTTTCTTAAAAAGTAAAACACAAGAATGTAGATCATTAGTGTTTTGGAATTGCTTTTGAATGAGGCGTTCAGGGAGTAACCAGAGTGTAGGACATTCATGTTTTGGTAACAACGAGCATAGAATCAAGACTTCTTGAGTTGTATTCTGTCTGACATTGGTTTACACAGACTCCTCCACCCATAACTCTGTCTGAGCCAGTGGACAGTGTATCCTACAAGAACACTAGAACGTAGCACATCTAATTTTTTACCAGCTGGAAACCATCTTGACATCTGATCTAAAGCAATGAGGAAATGCTGGAAGTCATGACAAACTACAATCCTGCTGGCTTCTCACCATCTGGGAAAATTAATAACTCAGTGTGTCATCCTCAGCAGGTCCAGACTAGCGACCTTTGAGCGAGGCGTCATTTCCGATGAAGCCTGTGGTTTGGTCGGCATCTCTCAGTTGTGAAAGGATGATTCCTGTTTTAAGAGAGAAGACTCTGCTCTGACAGTTAAAGCCATCAGACGATATAAAGCTTCTGAATAATGATGACTCTCATTTAATGTGGTCTTTGTGTTTTCATCCATCCAGCTGGGATGTTTTTATATTTGCTGTTTCAAGGAGACTTGAGGTTGCTGAGCTAAAATCTGCTGACTTATTTGTCCAAGCTGCCGAGAGACGACCTTTCCTTGTGTCTGCTGCTCTGTGTTTGTGAGTGAGTGTGGGACGTAAGAGGAGGTTGGCAGTGACAAATCCTGTACTTTGACTTTAAGCGATGGTTCAGTTACACTGACACGTGGGAAAACATCACAAACACTGTTTCCTTTCCTAAACTTGTTAGGTCTTTATGTTCTTAGTCATAAGACATTAGAATGTAGAGTGAGGTCTAAATGTCTGATACCACATCCAGAAAATGTGATACATTCACTAAAACCTGGAGATGATCAAAAAGTTTGCAGATTTATAAACATGTGATTCGGCCTTTGGCTCCTGATGTGACGGGTTTCTTAATGACGTTTTTCTCTCTTTGTGTCTCCAGGCAGTGTCTCTGCTGCTTCAAGGAGTACAAGCACCTGGAGGTCTTCAACCAGTTGGTCTACGCCCTCATCAACCTGGTCATCGCCCAGATCAGCAGTCTGAGGGACCGCCTCTGCAGCGTCCAGGACCCCACCCATAAAGCGTGTGTGTCTGGGACTGATGGGGTGGGCTCTGAATGGGGAGGGGGAGACTCTGGAGCGGGTGCCCTCCCCCAACCGTCCTCACCTGGGGAGGATGAACCTGTGAATGTGGAGAGAGACTCTGCGGAAGAGGATGCCGACACACCTGACCTGAACCAGGATAAGAGCCAGGGTCAGAGTCAGGGGGCCAACCAGCAAGGTGAAGCCCAGGCGGAGGTACTGGGGCCTGTGGAGAGCAGCAGTGGGTCTGCAGGTGATGATGATGGTGGAGGGGCCAGCAGCAGCAGCGGTGACAGTCAGGACCCCTTCAGCTCCTGGAGCACAGAGGAGAGGGAGAAACTGCTGCTGTGTGCTGCCAAGATCTTCCAGATCCAGTTCCCCCTCTACACAGCCTACAAACACAACACACACCCCACTATAGAGGTGAGCCCCAAACCACGCACACGCACACACACACACACATCATAAACGCACAAGAACCTTCACTGATAGGAATCTGTACATTTGTTTTATTAAACATTTAGACATGTAAGTGTAGCAGTAAACTTGCTATCGACTGCTGCTCCGTGGTTTTTATCTCAAAAATGGTCTGAAAAATGCTCGTCCACACTGTCCAATAAGTCAGAGCATATTTTTAGGGGTAAAATTAATGATTATTTTAATTATCTTTAAATTTTTTTGTTGTTTTGTTAACCACCTGGTTTATGAAGTATCAGCAAACTGTAATAAAAGTCTCAGTTATAATCATAGAGAACATAAAAATAATAAGATCAAGTTTTCCTTAAAAAAAGACAACTTATTGTTATTTTATTATCAAGTTAAGTAATAATTTATTTTTAATGACTAATCAATTAATCCTGTTAATTGCTAGTGATAGTTTCACAATAAGAAATATGGATCACGGGGTGGTTTTTACACTAATTCAATCACATATAATGTACCACAGCCTTATAGCTGTATTTATGAGCCTGCTACACCTCAAAGAGACCATGAACAGGAGAAATAACATCGGTCAGTGTAAAAGTGAGTTGTGTAGTGAGGAGAAACTACACCGTGAGAGGTTGTGGTAACGTTTTTTTCTATTGTGTATCAGGATATAATAAAACTAGTATTGTTCTTCTAGTACTGACAGGAGTATTAATACTCCAAACCAGTGTAATTATTGTAATTATTCTGTTTTTATTCTTTCAGGACATATCTGCTCATGAAAGCAACATCCTCGGCTCCTTCTGCGACATGAATGTAAGTCATTGCAGCGCTGCATGTAGCTACAGCTTGTCAGTCACCTGCAGCAGTAAATAAATCTCTCACTAATATTTCAGACTAATTATGCCATTCCTGCAAAAAAAACCACAGACTTCCTCATTCATTTCAGTAAAACTCCAGACACCTCATCACTGTGGAACCATTGTCCTGTGTAAACGTCGTCTCTGTCTTGTTGACTGTATCTCTGTCCTTTATTCCGCCCGTGAACTGTTTTACTGGGAAGCTGCACAAACAAGCTCCCTGTCCAAAACACTTGACAGCTGTGCTGCATCCAGAGCAGGAGAGGCGGGGTTCAGACATCAGGGGCTCGTATGTGACAAACAGTGTCAGGAAGAGTCTGAGGTTTCTCAGGAAATCACGCTGTAACCTCGTGAACCCCAAAGCTCAGTCGTGCTAAGCAGTGATTGGTTGGAGGAGGGTTTAACAGCATCTTTTGAGTGTATATTTGTACACTGGTGGTCTGAAATCTGTTATGTATTCCACTTATGTTGAACTTCTCATTGTCTCGTGACCTGTGAGGTTATCAGATGATCAGATCTGAGCTCAGAAAGACGACGCCCAGCTGCTGACTGAGGTTTCAGGTTTAGCTCTGTGCTCGACTCGGCTTGAATTTATTTTGTCATGTGGACTCAGCTGACTTTTGTTTTTGATGTCAACAAACTAAATGTCTCCACATGGAGTTAAAGAACGTGCTCCATGTGGGGAAGATATTCACAGTGAAACAAAGACAGAACCTGTGTTATGTGACCTTTTGTGTCCAGTAGCTGCTCTAGATCAACACAGATGATCATGTGATCAGTGTAGGTCTGCAGATATAACGCAGAAGACGATGTGCCGAGCAAAAGACGAGTCATTTCTAGATGATTGTCATTAACAAAAGTGTCCAGTGTCACAACTGTTTAACAAAAGTCATTTGAAACTTATGAAAAAAAAAGACTCTGCTGTGCAGTGTGAGCGTTCACGTGTCGACTCACAGTTTATATCACAGACGTCTGATGTCATAGTTTTGGTTCGTGTGTTTATTGGGTTTTTTTTTTAATACAGTACAGCTCTGTGTTTAGCTGAGAATTGTCCACTTTTCCTGCCCTCTTTGCTTGTTTTGTCAACGCCCACATTATTACAGTGTGCTGAGCCTCACACTCCACAGTACCAGCTCTTTGTGCTGGGAGATAAAAACTGTAAGCTATAAAAGAATGCAGTGCTTCTAAACTGTGGCTAAAGACCTGATTTATATATTCGGTAGTGTTGGGTATATATGGGTTAGAGCTGCTCAGTGTGTGTGAGAGTGATGCCAAACACTCTCCATAATTTTGGTTTGGTTTCCTGCAGATGTCCCCAGAGAACAGTAAAGTGTCCCTGGATAAACTGCAGGCTCAGTGGCTTGTACCTACCATCCTAATAAAGTTTTCATTAGTAAGGTTGGAGGTTTGTGATGGGATTTGTGTGGAAAATGAAACACTTCTAGTTTTTACTGAGCTGTGTCTGATGTTGTTTCTCCTCGTTGACCAGGACGTGGAGGTGCCTCTGCATCTGCTGCGTTACGTCTGCCTGTTCTGCGGGAAGCATGGCCTCTCTCTCATGAAGGAGTGCTTCGAGTTGGGCTCTCCAGAGAGCCTCCCCTTCCCCATCGCCCACGCCTTCATCACCATCGTCTCCAATGTGAGTCCAGCGACTAAACGATGACGTTACGTTTCACCTACAATTTAAAAAGTCACAGTTTGAGTTTATGTGGAACAGAATTCAGACATGTTATCAATAAATCATCATTATGTTAAAGATTAAAGTTGTTGGATTAGGAGGGAGATTTATTTACTTGTTTCTACTAAAACAAAAGTGGTCTGATACAAAACTTCTTCCTGAATCATACATTCATTAATGTTATAAAATGCTTTTATTAGAATCTGTCAAAGAGATGTAGTGTTTAAATTTCTGCTCATTTTATGAGGGTGTAATAAACTCTCATTTAAGGTACATGTAGTTTTAAATCTCCGCTGTAGTTCATCTGCTGTGTTTTTCGCTTGTCAGTATGAGTTTGTTGTTTAACGCTTTGCTTCATGTTTTTGGTTCTGCCCGCAGATCCGCATATGGTTGCACATTCCTGCGGTCATGCAGCACATCATACCGTTCCGCACCTATGTAATACGGTAGGTTAAGTCCAAACAGATGTCACATTGTTAACAGAAGGTCCAGTTTGCTTTTATGAGGGAACAATGTAGGAAGTCTTAAGCCATATGCTGGTCACCAACACTTACTCCTGATATGTTTGTTTGCTGTGTTTGTTTGCTGTGGTAAAAACTCCCATTCAGAACTGCTGCAGTTATTTGTTAGTGCAAATAAAAAAATCACGTCCCACATACCGTCAAGGCTTAAGGTGAATTCATTCAAAGCAATGTTTGGGTCAAGCAACTTGCAGCAGGCGTTTCATACAACAAATGACAAAATGCTTGCACCTATATGTGGTTGGCAGTTTAGGTCGGTACAACTACATGAAACTACAGCAGCTCAATTCAACAGTCCCGCAATTAATCCTCCTTAATGGAGGTGATCACCTTTAGTTGTTTGTTGGAAGTTTTAAAGAAACAAGCTGATTCCACTGTGTGGTCATTTCGGAGGCTGTAGTTTGTGTAGCGCTGGGGAGGAGCGGTGGCTCAGTGGGTAGAGTGGCTGCTCGTTGCCTGTAGGCTTGTCTGTCCCCGATAAGGCAGTCCCCCCTGAGCCCTTAGCCCAAGCCTAGCAAACTGGGGAGGGCTGCGTCAGGAAGGGAGTCCGACTCAAACCCCAGTGCTAGAGTGCAGAGCAGTTGATCCACTATGTTGACCTCTGATGAGATAAGCTGATAAGCTAGCTATCATTAGGTATATCCATTATCTTAACCGCTTGTCCTCTTAAGGGTTGTGGGAGTGCTGGAGCCTATCCCAGCTGTCATCGGGCTAGAGGCGGGGTACATCCTGGACAAGTCGCCAGTCAGTCACAGGGCTGATATGTAGAGACAAACAATCATGCACGCTCACATCCACACCTACGGACAATTTAGAGACACCATTAGGTATAAAAAACATATTCATTCACGTTTCTTTCTGGCTGTGACAGAGTTTGTAAGTTAGTGACACTTCGTATCAGGCTAAATAACAAGAACATCTCTCTCTGTGTAACACAGCAGCACAAACTGCAGCCTCCAAAATGTTCACACAGTTCAACCGAAAGTGGTCTAAGTCTAAAATGGTTTAAACAGAAACTAAACATTATCACCTTCCTGAGGGAGGATTTATTGCAGGACTGTGTGTGCTGGATTAGTTTTAGCCAGATGTGTCTAGCTCCCAAGTGACAGGATAATGAGTACATGTAGTCAATGAGAACAACAATAAACCGAAGCAGTTCAGATAAACTAGCAGCCAGTGTGTGTAGTGTCGTGTATATGCACAAAGAACAATCAGCCCTATGGACTTAATAATCATCAAACACCATATAAGAGCCAGGGCCACAGAAAGATGGAGTAAATCTGTGTTCTGACCACGTTTGGTGCATGTTTCAGTTTGAAGTGTGTAGCTTCTACTGTCAGTTCAGCTGTTGTGACCAAAAGTAAAAATGACACTTTGCCAGTTTAACTCTGAGCTTGTGCACACTGCCTGAGGCCTGTGATATATTTGACTGAGTAGCTTCCATTTTGTTGTGGATCTTTCTTTTCGTTGTCTGCACAACATTTAACAACTTCTCTGAGACTGACGACTAGTCCTTAAATCCGTAGACTTCTCACTCATGTTTTATTCTGTATTAAAGATACATATTAAAGTCATTGCATATTTAAATGATTTTGCAAACTGTGTATATTAGCATCATGGTTTGTTTCTGTGTCTCCCCGTTGGATGCGGCTGATTCACTGTTTTCTGTTATTTTAAGTGAGGAAACCAGATGCGGTCGCTTCTCTCTCTGTCTCTCTTGCTCTGTCAGTCGGTGCACCTCGCCTGCTCCTGCTCTCTTCCCCAAATACCAAAGCACTGCATGTTAGTTGCTAGGAAGAGCTTCTGTCGCCATGGCGACAGTTACCGGGCTTCTAGTCAGCCTCTCCTCATATGACCCGAGAGGAGGCAGAGTCACGTGACGCAGCCGGGCTGATGCTCTGCTGGTTCTCAGACTCTCACGTTGTCGTCTAATTAAAGTGTGAACAAACTAGAGCAGGTTTTGTCAGAACGCTCAGATCAGACTTCTCTGTAACCAGCGCATGTCATTATTATTCATTGTCAGATTTATTTACCGTACGTTTTTAGCCACGTTAGCAGATGTTGATAGTTTTGGATTTTCAGGGTGAACTCCAGTTCAGCTTTCTGTATCTGTTTGTCATCTCGAATCTCTTGTTTTTTTGATCAGCAAACACAACAGTGTTCAGCAAAAACTTTAGTTTCCAGCTCATCATAAAAGATCTGAAAACCTCAAACCAAACTACCGCAGCCCTTAGTTTCAGAGTGAAGACTGGGTGAGTCAGCAGCGCTATGTTGATCAGATATCTCGGCGTACACCTACGCACTGCTGGAAAAGCAGTGTGATTAAAACTTAATCTGAAAGATACCAACAGAGTTCGAAAGGTTGAATCAAATATGATGGTGAAAAAGAAAGAAAGTCTGGTGTTGTTATTGAATTTTAAAGCTTTGGATCAAAACAGATTTTATTTTTACAGTTATGTGCTTTAAAAACTCACATCATCAAATCACTGAGGTGGTCAGTGTTTTGTGGAAATGATCACAAATCAGTCACTAATTGACTTTAACATAAGCTAATGATTAGGAAACCTACATACACTAGATCAGGGATGATCTTCCCTTCCCTACTCATTGCTGATTACCTGGTTCAGGTGTGTTCAGTCAGTCAGCAGCTGTAAGTGCAGGGATAGTTGAGATAGATAGTGAGCTGACTACATTTTGGACGCTGTCTGCAGGTACCTGTGTAAGCTGTCGGACCAGGAGCTGCGGCAGAGTGCGGCGCGCAACATGGCCGACCTGATGTGGAGCACGGTGAAGGAGCCGCTGGACAGCGCGCTGTGCTTCGATAAGGAAAGCCTGGACCTCGCCTTCAAATACTTCATGTCCCCCACGCTCACCATGAGGCTGGCCGGACTCAGCCAGATCACAGTGAGTCACACCAAACATGACTGGACTCGCTCGCACTCTCGCTCGGTTTGGCAAATAAGGCCGTTTGAACTGACGAAGCTCGTCACTGTTTCTGTCTATTACTGTTTTCACTACAGAACTCTCTCCAACACCTGCTGGTAATCTTGATTTGGATTTCCCATGTATCGTTTAATTCCTCCACAGACACCTACAGGCCAGACTCCTTCTGCCATTTATATTTAACATATATTTTATTGCATTTTCATCTTCAGTTTCTTGGAGTTTTGAATTGTGTTGTATTGTCGTCACATCTACACTGATTAGTTTGAAAATACTAACACGCATCCAGCCACTACTCTTAACATGCTCATTTATGCAGGATACTTTTGACCAGTCTAGCATTTTAACTTTTTTTATAGCCTGGGGATTTTTAACTATTATGTAGGCTGTAATAAACTGCTTAATAAACATATCTGTCAGAATGAACACGTCATGTCTATCAGACAAATATCATGGTTGATTTTACCAAGACAAAACATTTTTTTGCCTCATTATTGTTTTGTTTCCTTGTCACTTCTTTACTCCTCATTTTTACACACGGCTCAACCTAAGTGGTACCTTTCATCCAACTCTGAGCCTTGAAACAAGCACTTACTGCTTTAAAGTTGGACTTCTCAGCTTAAAACACAGCTATCATTGAGTTTGATCACTTTAAGCATCATAACCCTCCAAGAAAAGTGCATCTGGATCTTGGATGTTCATATTCCCCAAGAAAAGGTGGCAACTGCAGCTAACAGCTTATTTTGTTTATTATTTTGAAGATTTTGGAAGTGATGAGAAATAATCTTGTACAGATGTGCATGATATATTAATTCCTCACTCAAGCTGAAATATACGTGTCTGTGTTTCCTCAGAACCAGCTCCACACCTTCAACGACGTCTGCAACAATGAGTCCCTGGTATCAGACACAGAAACGTAAGACAATCAGATGCTTGTGTGCAAAGAAACTTCTAAAATATTCATTCAGAATTTCTTGTCAGAAAAGTAATTATTATAATGACATTTTATTTATTTTTCACTTGTGAACAAATAAAAAAAAAAAAGCAGGTGTAAATCCTCACACTTATATGTGCACCGTGTCACAGCGCACACGTCCTACAAACTGGAGGTTTTATGTTTTGCATGTTGACCTTCTGTTGACCTGTCACTTAACTGACTCAACGTGACTCGTTGTGATTCTGCTTTATGTTCCCAGGTCCATAGCAAAGGAACTTGCTGACTGGCTGATCCACAACAACGTAGTGGAGCACATATTCGGACCAAATTTGCACATTGAGGTGAGAATGTTTGTCTTAGTGCGTACACAAACGTTTTAACAAAGTCGAGCTTTTTTTTGCTTACACAGCATGAAAGCGATTTCATTTTTTTCAGATTTGTCACAAGGATTTTGAATGAATGTATGGCTCTCGTTCAAAGTCACTTTTGCTGATCGTAAGTGTGTGTGGGGTTTTTCTAGATCATTAAGCAGTGCCAAGTGATCCTGAATTTCTTGGCTGCAGAGGGCCGGCTCAGCACGCAGCATGTGGACTGTATCTGGGCTGCAGCTCAAGTAAGATGACACAGATTTAAACCTGACAGCTTTATTCCAGTCCATTAACCTGTCGAAGCTGCCTGCACCGTTTAACATCTCATCAGTAATATTGTGGTAGAGGAAAATGGGAACTTTTGCTGTTTTGGTTCATTTGTTGTAGCTTTAATTCTTGTAATAGATAAAATCCTTAATTTTAGGGAAATATATCAAACAACATGTGCATTTGTGCAAAAAGTTTGAATACAAAACTTGATTGTTATAATAATATTGATTGTATCAGAATTACAGATTCTTACTGAAAGACAACAAAATCTCTTAGCACCTTATAAGCACTACTAACCTTGGTTGTGAGGAATGCTGCATTTCACGCTCACATAATATTAAAGGAGTTTGTTTTGTGTTTTAGCTTAAACACTGTAGCCGCTACATCCACGACCTTTTCCCTTCGCTCATCAAAAACCTGGATCCAGTGCCTCTCCGACACGTCCTCAACCTGGTGTCAGGCCTCCACCCCAGTGCTCACACAGAGCAGGTAAAAACAGCCTGAAAATGATTACAGAAATAAAAAAGAGTAAGATTTTTCTGAGGTAAACGCTCATGTGTCTCCCTCCCTCCTCAGACGTTGTACCTGGCCTCCATGCTGATCAAGGCTCTGTGGAACAACGCCCTGGCAGCGAAGGCCCAGCTCTCCAAACAAAGCTCCTTTGCCTCACTGCTCAACACCAACATCCCCATGGGCAACAAGAAAGGTCAGTCTGAGTTCAGTTTAGTAACAACACATACATGTGTATATATAATGTTACTTGAGCTTCTGGAGCAGCTTTGTCAAGTCTGAGGAAACTTCAAAAAAAGTATCAGGTACTATATGGAGGAAACACTAATTTACATTGTCTGCTCAGTTGTTTTCTGAGGTCAGGGGTGCTTTTTGTGTCCCAGTAACCTTCCTTAACCAATGTGCTGAACATATCTAAAGACTATTACCATTGTGTAAATTTTTTCACATGTTCATAGTAAAAATCTCCCTCTTTTAGTTTCAGCCCTTCGCCTGGCTGATGATCGACTTATATTTGCCTAAAGTCTCTTCCCGTGTAATGTAGCTGATCACTTCTGCTGCTTCAGTTTTGACCATTCTGTTTTTGTCACTTGTAAGTTCCCCAACTTAAGGTTAGTGCTGAACAGGTATTCTTCTTAAACAGAGCAGTTAAAAAAACAAAACATTCAAATCAATGACCTGAAAAAACTAGAAACAATGTGAATGTATGTAAAAGCAAGTTTTAATGGGAACAAGATGGAAACTTTTGACAAGACATCATGATACTTGTTTTCACACACTAAAGTCCCAGTCGTTCAGCAGTCCCGAGTCCGGTCGTGTCCTCAATTTCACTTTGAAGCTGTTGATAGATTTAATGTCAGATGAGGGCAGCAACATCTCAGTCACTTTAATGCAACCTAAGTTTTCATTTTTTTTAGTGATTCTCAGTCTGTCCTCTTGTCAGGTTCTCCAGCTGTCAGTCCAGACAGTAGCGACAACAGCGACACTCAACACAGCGGAGGCAGTGACATGGAGATGGACGATCAGATGATGACGGGCAGCAAGAGGAGCCAGCAGAGACTGTCCGACACAGAGGTACGTACACAAAGCCCGGAAGGTTATAAACAATGAAATGACAAGTAACTAAGGTGTTCGACGTGTGAAAATAAAATGACTGAAAACTATGAGATCCAAGCACAACAGACCCAACAAGTTTAAATTTAGGGGAAATGTGTATAAGATGATGTGGAGCCAGAACAGCCGGAGTATTTCCATAGAAAGACTTGCTACAGTGACCTCACCTCTGACTGCCACACTGATGTAATAATGTCTGTGTCTGGGCTTTCTCCAGGAGTCGATGCAGGGCAGCTCAGATGAGACGGCTAACAGCGTGGAGGAAGGCAGCAGTGGGCCGGGCAGCAGCAGCGGCCGCAGTGAAGCTTCCAGCAACGAGGCCGCCTCCAGCCGAGCTAGCCAGTCAGCCGGGAGCCCTGGCAGTGAGATGCACTCTGACGACATGGTGGACAGCGAGGCCTTAAAGGAGGAGGAGGAGGAGGATGACGAAGAGGAAGACGACGAGGAGGAGGATGATGACGAGGATGAAGATGAAGATGAGGGAAACCGGTCTGCCGCTGAAGGCGGTCAGCAGAAGGAGGTCCGAGAGCAGACGGAGTCAAGGAAGAGGAAGGCGGGAGAGGCGCTTGGTGAGGGGTCAAACCAAGGGGCGGGGCCCAGCGGTTCAGGGGGCGGAACCAAACCCAAAGTACTCCCCTTCAGCCCGGAGACTTCTGCTGTCATGGTCTCAGCAGCGTCGACATCTTTAGAAGGTCGTATGAGGATGCTGGACGCTTGTTCTGCATCATCGTCTGCTCGACCCGAGGGGACGGAGCCCCAGCAGCAGCCATCCGACATGGGGCCCTCGCAGATGGTCCAGGGGCCTCAGGAGCCTCCATGTTTGCCACGACCTGGGGACTTCCTAGGAGAAGCCATGGGCAGTGATCTTTTTAACTGCCGACGCTTCATCGGCCCACAGCACCACCACCACCACCACCACCATCATCATCACCACCACCATCATGAAGGGTAAGCTTGCTGCTTACATCCTTTGTTACCTCACAAAGGATGTTCTGGGTTTGAACCTGCTAAACCAGTTTGGTTTTATAAAACCTTTTTCCTCCCTCAGTCCTATGGTGGAGGACATGCTGAGTGCCGACGACGTGAGCTGCAGCAGCTCCCAGGTCAGCGCCAAGTCGGAGAAGAACATGGCGGATTTTGACGGGGAGGAGTCAGGCTGTGAGGAGGAGCTAGTCCAAATCAATTCCCACGCCGAGCTCAGCTCCCACCTCCAACAGCACCTCCCCAACTTGGCCTCCATCTACCATGAGCACCTTGTGCAAGGTGAGAGACACTTTTTGGGTAAAATCCCAAGACTTTAACAGTTGTCAAAACAAAAGAAGGACTGTAGAAGCTAATTCTGTGAGCGCTCTCTATCTCTGCAGGTCCAGCTGTTCACAAGCACCAGTACTCCAGCAGCCACGCCGTGACAGATATTAACCTGGACAACGTTTGCAAAAAAGGCAACACTCTACTGTGGGACCTAGTGCAGGACGAGGATGCGGTGAGACTTCAAATCCAGCTCTCTAAGTGCTCTTTATACACACACATATTAGTTCTGTTATGTGCATTGCTTTAGAAACCAGCAAACAGGGAGCAGTGACTTCTCAGGAGTCGTGTTTCACATAGCTTCAATCACAGAGCTGCTGTCATGTGAGAGAAAAATAAATTGTCAAAGAAAGAAAATCACCAAAGTAGAAAAACTAAAGCATGTAAAGTGGTCAAACACTGCAGCAGTGAATTTCTGTCCTGTGGATGCAATTTGTCCTTGTGTGTTTTTAGATCCACCTATCTGAGGGTCTGATTAATGAAGCAGAGAAGCTGCTGTGTTCGCTGGTCTGTTGGTTCACAGACAGACAGATCCGAATGCGCTTCATCGAGGGTTGCCTCGACAACTTGGCCCACCACAGGTAAGATGCGTTTCCAGTGTACTCACAACAGATGTTGTTAGAGGTTCAGACTCACAAAAACACAAATACCATATTTTATAACCCCTTTAAAAATATAAGAATAAATATGCTCATAGAGCTTCAAAACACAATTAACTGACATTTTCTTACTCTCTCTTCTTCTTGGTTTGTGAAAAATCTAGTAAGTTAAGCTTTATTCAGTCAGAAAAGCTAATTTCCATGAGAGACCTGAGAGCAAATTACATGAATACAGGATCATAAAAAACAGTTTATGAGCCCAAACAACCATTCAAATGCAAACACAGGCACAATGACAGCACCATATATTTTATTATTAGGATTACAGGCTAGTAAATCTCTCAGGGGAATGAGTGACTTCAGACTGTGCTGCAGCTCATTGCAGTAATAAGGTGCATAGTACTAGATACCAGTCTTGTTCACAGCTCATATCACAGTCTGCAGTAATAAATGAAATGATGTAGACAGCATCTTGTGGTTTAAGGGTAGCAGCAGCAGCATCAGCATGAGGGATTTCTAAATAATTCAATGTAGACAACATGGATCGTATCATGATTTCTCTGTTATCAAGCTCTGTTTGTGTAGAATAATGAACCTGTATAAAGCTGCTCCATTCAGAGCATGTATAGCATTGGGATTATACATTTGACTTGTTCTTTCTTTCTCTCAGGTCTGTCGTGGTTTCTTTGCGTCTACTACCCAAACTTTTTGGCACTTTTCAGCAATTTGGCTCCAGCTACGACACCCACTGGATCACTATGTGAGTAACATTTCCCCCACTGAGTTTCTTAGCAGTCCTGAATCTGTAAGATCAGATGAGTATGTTAAATTAACACTAAACATTCAAAAGGAAAAATGAAAGTGTCTGAAATATCACAAGTGTCAGTGTTGTACTGATGCAGCTCTCATTGTGTCAGGTGGGCCGAGAAGGAGCTGCACATGATGAAGCTGTTCTTCGACGATCTGCAGCACTACATTCAGGAAGTCAGAGATCATCGGCACAAGTTTGCACTGTGAGTCTGTCAACTCCTCACCTCAGTCACATTGGTAACGTTTAGGATCGTTAAGTGTCTGAAAGAGCAACAAACAGATTAAAAGCATGAGAAATAGTCACATGTCAAGATGTCATCTATACATATACACCCATATATTTAACATCACACAGAGAGGAGCACAGACGTTTTAGATAAATCATCAGGTGATCAGATGCCTCGTCTGCGTTGCAGGTACAGCCACAGTGCGGAGGTCCAGGTCCGTCTGCAGTTCCTCACCTGTGTTTTCTCCACACTGGGATCTCCAGACCACTTCAGTAAGATCCACTTGCATTTGTTCTGCTCAGTGAACAAAGTCATTCATACACTTGAACTAATTACATAACATTACAACTGTACAATGAGTTTTAAGTTATGAAGCACAGAGTTAATTTGTTTTAATATATTTATTTTTTTAAACTATTGAGCAGTTATGTTGAGGTGCAGATGCTATTTTTTTATTCAGGTTGTCTGCCCAATATCTCAGGAACACCCTGAGGGAATTTCTTTCGTATTTAGCACAAATGTCCACTTGGACTCAAGGATGAACTGATTAGATTTTGTGGGTCAAAGGTCAAGGTCACCATCACCTTACCTCTATCCCATTGCTGTGGGAATAGCTTGAGTACACTTAGACCTAAGTAAAACCTCTACTGCACATGAGTACAAACTTAAGTCTGCTTGACTCGTTTGCTCTTACAGAAAATAACACTTACAGAACAGAGAAGTTTTCATATCTGATTTGTCTTATTCACTGTGACATGCAGATGCATTATACGGGTTTTAACACTTTTTGGAGGAACTCACCTCAACCTGAACCTAACATCAAGCTTTCCTGGCCTACTTCCGAGACTTGGGATCTAACTTGTCCTTGCTCGTCTGCTAAACTGCTCTCGTCCTATTGATTTGATTGGATAAGATGCAGCAGGACCCACACATCTACAATAAATCTCGTAAAAAAAAAGCCTATTGTTTTAATGTAGAACCAGACTGTGAGTCTGTTTAATGATCTTCTGTTTTGGTATCTTTTGTAAAGAGCTTTGTCCGTGTTTGTTAAATCAGCTGGATGATTAAAGCTGGAGAGAGCTGAGGATGATTTTATCCAGTCTGTGTTATATAAAGTAGAAGAGATGGGGATCGAGTCTATGTTTGGACTGGATTGAGCTGCCGTTTGCAGTCGTTTGAATTATGTGTTTCTGTCTCTCAGGACTGAGTCTGGAGCAGGTGGACATCCTGTGGCACTGTCTGGTGGAAGACGCTGAGTGCTACGATGACGCACTGCACTGGTTCCTCAATCAGGTTCGCAGCAAGGACCAGCACGCAATGGGCATGGAAACCTATAAACACCTCTTCCTGGAGAAGGTAGGGATGAGAACGGGAAACACAGAAAGCTACAGAATGTACATTAGTTCCAATTTCAGGATATATTCACTGCTCCTGGGATATATGTCAGCGCGGTCACCTGCTTCTTGTGAACGTGATATCTAAGGAACACTTGGAAGGATTTCCTTCAAATCTGGCACAAATTGTCACTTGTTGTTGAAGATGAACTGATATGATTTTGGTCGTCTATGATCAAGGTCCCATTCCCATCAACGCTATATCTCAGTAATGCCTGGAAGGAATTTAATTACATTTGTCACAAACATCCGCTTGGATCTGCATAAACTTATTAGAATATAAATCTGGACATCTGGATCTGGATCTGGACTCTGACTGTGTAAACTACAGCATCACTGGTTAGTGGATGTGGTAATTCTAGTTAATGATTAGTCCATAAAGTGAGTTATTTGGGAGATATTTTGCAGCATTTACAGATCAACCACTGTGTTGTTTTTCACCAATATTAACCAATGTCAGTGCTGTGAGTAGAATGTTTGACTTATTGAATTCAGAACTTGTTGATTTAAGCCTCCTTAAAATGAAGTTTGTGCCAAGCAAATTCCACCATGGTCAGTGTGCAGTGAAAGTGAAAGAGCCGGCTCTTGGCCATGAAAAGTGGTTCAAGAGTGGCACCAACAAAAACTTTGTTGTAAGACAGAAATCGGTGTATAATTATTTATTATGTTTGTTTAATAACTGCAGTGTGATTGATAACGGTGTAGTTAACTCTAGTTTGCTAGCTAATGGATAAGGCTAACAAAATTGTTGTTGTGCTTGGTGTTGGTGTCTCTGAAAGCAGAGACATTTGCAGATGTACTGTACATAGTGACTTAATGACGTGACTCTCTAGCCCATGGAAAAGAAAACCAGTTCTTAGGTTTGCAAGCTGAACCAACCCTGAACCAGTACTAGCAGCTAGAGCACCTAGTTCGTGTTGGTGGAAAAGGGATTACTGATGACCGGGTAGCTCCACTGCAGCAGCTGTGTGTTGATATTGACTTGTTAGGGGTTGTGTGTGTGTGTGTGTGTTTGTGTGTGTTAACGTTACCCTGTGTCTTCAGATGCCGCAGCTGAAGCCAGAGACCATCAGCATGACAGGACTCAACCTCTTTCAACACCTGTGTAACCTGGCCCGCCTCGCCACCAGTGCACTGGACAACGCCTCCAGCTGTGAGGTACATCACCTCAGTAATATAACAACGAACACACTGCTCACCTGCTACAGTAGTTATCGGTTAACTCACAGTCCTGTGTCTCTCTCCAGCTGTGTGGGATGGACCAGCTGTGGGGGATCGCGCTCAGAGCTCAGTCCGCTGATATCAGCCGCGCGGCCATCCAGTACATCAACTCCTACTACATTAACGGTGAGTTTACTGTAGTACTACCCACAAAGTTAACACAACTTAACACAAATTCTTTGGTATTGTCCTGCAAAAGCCATGTGACACTTGGCTGTGAATATTTTAATCAATGTGTGTTTGTGTTCTTTTTTTGTTGTGTGTATGTTGACCTCTCCAGCTGGTAAGACAGGCCTGGAGAAGGAGCAGGAATTTATCAGGAAGTGCATGGAGAGTTTGCTCATGGCTTCAGCCAACCTGGAGAAGGACGCTCACTCCAGCCTGACCAGCATCGAGAGAGGGCTCCTCATGCTCAAAACACACCTGGAGGCCTTTCGCCGCAGGTACACACGCCACAGATGTTTATACTGTGTGCACTCAGTCAGTGGTAGAAAGACGCCTCAGTGATGCTTTACCTTCCCGTCTCTGGCAGGTTTGCCTACCATCTGCGGCAGTGGCAGATTGAGGGGACAGGAATCAGCAGCCACCTGAAGGCTCTGAGCGACAAACAGTCTCTGCCGCTCAGGATCGTGTGCCAGCCCGCCGGCCTGCCTGACAAGGTGACACAACAAACCTCCACTTAGCAACAGTGACTGTGTACAACTAAATCTGACTCTGTCATTAAAACGTTATAGAGTATAATTTTAGTTTTTTTTTATCAGTGGCTTTAATTACTTATTTTAATTGATTCATATATTTAATTTAGTGTCTAATTCAGAAATGATCACTTCCAATGATGACATCATAGAGTAGATACACACTCAGTTTGCGTTAGGTAGACTAAAACAAATCAACAAAAAACAGTTCTACAATAAAACATCCTTGAAGAACTTAAAGTTATGTTGGAACTGTTTATTCAAGTGTTGGATCATTTCGGAGGCTGCAGCTTGTGTTTCTGTTAAATTTTACTGCATTAAATAGAGGTGTTGTTGCTGTTACCTAACATCACTCATATAAATGAGGTGAACAGAATAACATGAACATTATGACCTTCATGAAAAATTATTGCTAATAAACTGGATTAGTTCACCCCAGGAAAGCTGGTTTGTGTAGTTGTTATATAATTTAATTACATTATTCTGATCACACTACTTACAATAAAAAAAACTAAAAATACTTGGTAATAATGGTTTTTATCTTGCAGCTGGTGTCAGATATTTTCCTACAGCCAGACATTTCACACCTGCCATACTTAATTTTCTATTTGAAGTGATGTATTTCATGTTTGTTTTTTTCCCAGATGACCATTGAGATGTACCCCAGTGACCAGGTAGCGGACCTGCGAGCTGAGGTGACCCACTGGTACGAGAACCTGCAGAAGGAGCAGATGAACCAACAGGCCCAGCTGCAGGAATTTGGGCAGAGCGGTCGGCAGCCGGGAGACTTCCCAGGTCAGCTCGCGCAGCACATACAGAGAACTCTATGCTGTTAGGTGGACTCTCCACTCGTTTGATGCTGACGTTTGTTGATGTCTCCTGCAGGTGGTCTGATGGGACCAGTCAGGATGATCTCCTCCGGCCACGAGCTGACCACTGACTACGATGAGAAGACTCTGCATGAGCTGGGTTTCAAAGACATGCAGGTGACTCTGGTTTCTTATAAAACTAGTTTTTGTCCTATAATTCTTTCCTGTTATTCCTCTGTCTACTCACATAACTGGCAGCACGTTGTGTAAAAACTGTTACGTCTGACTGAAGTCGTACAACACAGAAGATTCATCACTGTTTGTCTCTTTGATCCCAGATGGTGTTTGTGTCTCTTGGAGCTCCACGGAGAGAAAGGAAGGGGGAGGGCGTCCAGCTGCCGGCCTCCTGTCTGCCTCCTCCCCAGAAGGAGCACATCCCCATGCTGCTGCTCCTCCAGGAGCCCCACCTCACTACACTGTTCGACCTGCTGGAGATGCTGGCCTGCTTTAAACCGCCCACCCCCAGCACAGAGAAGGTCCACGAGAGCCCTGAGGTGGGCGTCCATGACGGAGGAGATTTACTTAATTTAATCCTTTAAAACACAGCAGACTTTTAGTATTTACTTATGATGGTGATTTATAATGTGGGCAACAAAAACAATACAGCCTGACTTTATGACCAGAAAATTAAAGATGGTGCATGTTTGTCTTCCAGAGTGCGAGGTGTGAGGAGCTTCACCTCCACGCAGAGAATCTGTCTCGCCGAGTTTGGGAGCTGTTGATGCTTCTTCCTACGTGTCCCAAGATGCTGCAAGCCTTCCAGAACATCTCTGACGACACGGTCGGACACCACACCACACTCAGAATCAGAATCAGAGCACAGACATTTATTTCACTGACGTTTAACAATCATACAGATGAACACAGATTGTGTTTTGCTGTCACACTGACTCATTGACCTTTTTCTAATGTGTTTATGTGTGTAGAACGGGGAGGATCTGTGCTGGAAGGAGCTGCTGAAGATTAAAAGTCCTCACAAGCTTCTCTACGCTCTGGAGATCATTGAGGCTCTGGGCAAACCCAACAGACGTATCCACAGAGAGTCCACTGTAAGAGACACTCACAACTGGTGTAAAACGTTTGCTTTTGTCAGTTCTGTTCTTTTTTTTTTTTTTTGAGAAACAAGCAGGATAACGGTAGAAAATACATGTTTACTGAAAACATTCCTGAATATAATATTTTATTACTGTGAAATTCTAACAAGTCTAAAATCTACATATTTGTACATTAACATGTGTTTTGGGAACCTGAACCACAGAAACAACAGAAACTGAAGAGCGAACTTGAATTAAATTAAATGACCACATCTGTTTTTATTTTTAAGTCATGCTATTGAAATGGTTTATCCCACCAACAATCACATAAAACAAAATACTAGCTTTTACATATATAAATAACACTGTTAGTATCTCAGTTACTGAAACTTAAGTTTGAATCATTCACACCGAGTAGTGACTAAAAAATATTTGTGTGGTCAGTCTGCCCCCAACACCGTGTCTGCTGCACCTGTTCCTCCTCAGGTACAGTACTGAGCTGTGCGAAGCGTTTAAGACTGAACAATGGGGCTGAAATACTTTCTGTGTAGACACAGCAGTATAATATGTAATATTACTAAGTTGTTCAGCGACACAAAACTATGATATCTTATAATAATTGTATTAATTTTGAATTTTAACCTTAGGATATTTAATATGGTTCTCAAACTAAGGCCAAAACCGTGACACACGCCCACTGTAAACTGTGGGTTTGGACTCATTACACCCTTAATGTAGAATCTGATGTATAATTATAAACAAATAGATTAGATGGATGACATTGAAATTACTGGCCCCGGAGTACATTCATTATAGTTTAATTAATCAAAGATTTGTGTTTTGCACATTAATGGGCTTCATTTGTCTTGGGTTGTGGCTGAAAATAAATAAAATTGTATTAAATAGTAACATTTAAGTGACATTGACCAATCACATGATGCATGAATTAACTTCCCAGACTTGTGCTTCCACATTTACATGTTTGTCGTTTTTCTCTCTGTTTTCAGGGCAGTTACAGTGATCTGTATCCAGACTCGGACGACTCCAGTGAGGATCAGATAGAAAACAGCAAGAACACCTGGAGCTGCAAGGTACAACACAGTGCTGGAGTCTGTTCAAAACAAACAGGGACAAAAATATGAGCAGTTGTTTAAGAAATTAGAAGCTTAATAAATTAATAAATTAATAAATTTTTATTTTAACATATAAATTCTTATAGGTTCATTTTATTAGGTTATTTTTCTCTTCTCCTCTCCTTCAGTTTGTTTCGTCTGGAGGCCTCCAGCTGCTCTTAGAGATCTTCAACTCAGGCATCCTGGAGCCCAAAGACCAGGAGTCCTGGACTGTGGTGAGACACAGCTCGGGTTCATCTGGGTGAAATGTTCAGAAGTGAAAACTTATCTGTGTGCGTTTAATTTCATCGTCTATCTGTCTCCTCTGCAGTGGCTGCTCGACTGCCTGGCCTGCTTGCTCAAACTGATCTGCCAGTTTGCCGTGGACCCCGCAGACCTGGACCTGGCCTACCACGACGTCTTCTCCTGGTCCGGCCTCGCCGACAGTCAGCGGAAACGAGCGTGGCCGGGCAAATCCCGCAAGTCTACTGTAGATCACGGGAAGGGGCTGCACATCCCTCGGCTCACTGAGGTAAACACAGCTGCAAAAAAAAAAAAAAGAACATCTGAGTGTGGAAGAGCTGCGCGTCTGATCTGTCTGCTGGTTTACAGGTGTTCCTCAGCCTCGTCCAGGGTACCAACCTCATCCAGCGTCTGATCAACGTGGCCTACACCTACGACAACCTCGCACACAGGTGACAAAATACTACACAACATTATGTTTGGACATGTACTAATTAATTACTAAATGAAGTATATGAAGTGTGAAAAAAAGTGAATGTTTTCTTTATGCTCAGAGTTCTCAAAGCTCAGTCTGACCATCGGTCTCGTCATGAAGGTAAGAAATTATTAAAATTAGTTTGTATGAATGTATTTCACACAGTGATCAGTGGGCGCGTTTACATGCACACTAAAAATCTGATCATTATCTGATTTCTGAAGTTATCAGATTATTAAGTGATCATGTAAACAGCATAATCTAATCGATTTTTTACATCTGCGCATGTGTAGAAAGAAAAAAATTGTAGAAAACGGAAGTGACGTAGTCGCATTGTTTGTGGAAGACAAAAGACAACAAACAGGGCAGATGTTTGCTGTATGAAAGCCGATCGTTGTTTTCTCCTTATGGAGTATAAATGAAGGACAGCAGCAGCGTGTAGTATATTTTACAGCCTATTAGCTCCACATTAGACCGTAGATGTTGCCATGTTCCACAATCGTACGCTGAAAGAAATCCGATAATGGACTGAAACATATAAACCAGGGTTTTCCGATTATCACATTTCTGAAGTTTATCTGATTACACCCAGTTATCGGATTTTTGTGGTTATGTAAACAAGCCCAGTGATAACTCAGCGATGAGGAGTTTGCAGAAACAAACCTACTGGATGAATTTCCTTAATAACATCTGTCACATCAAGTCAGGTCATATTTGTGCACTGCACTGGGTTAAAAACAAAACAAAGCATCACGTTTGGCTGCAGCATGACAACACTGGTGCTTGTTTCCCTCCAGTGACTCACTACTCCATGTGGCTGCTGGTGAGCTGGGCTCACTGCTCGTCCACGGTGAAGTCCAGCCTCGCCGACAGTGACCACCTGCACGACTGGCTGAAGAAACTCACCCTGCTCGTGCCGGAGGTGAGTCAGTCCACCTGATAGTGGTGTGTGAGGTTATGTGATGATATAAATTTATTTTCTTTTTTCATTTTCTAAAAATGTATCTTTCTTCAAATGCACATGTCTTTATTTATCTCTGCATGAAACAAATAAGCAAAATGTCGGAACTATTCCTTTACATCAGACCTTTTGTTGAGGGAGAGCGTTACTTTATCTACCAGAGAGGGACGTCTTCAAACAAGCTGTCAGTATAATACTATAAGAATATAAGATATTTTTATACTATAATATAAGAATTTTTTATCGGAACCTGATAGATGCCTTCTGAACTCTAATCAAACGTAAAATAATCTGAAGTTAGGCTCATATTTAGCCGTTTGTTAGCATGTTCCTAACTGATACATGCTGTTTTTGCAGTATTGTCGAAGTACTCAGATCTTTTTCTTAAGTAAAAGTATCAAAACTACATATCAGTGCTTTAGCAGCACTTTACTGGTGGAGCTGGTTTTGAACTACTTTATATACTTATATATTATACTATACACTTAACTCCTTTGGTTCAGTTGTTCCTGATCTAGGGTTTGGGTCCCTCTAAAGGGGTCACCAGAAAACAGTTCTCCTGCACACGTTTGTAACACATTTGGTCCCAGCGTGTGACGATGCACGATACTGGGTTCATAACAATGAGACGATATTTGATCCTGTTTTTAAGAAATCCTCAGTGACAAAATATATGACTTGAAAAAACAGTATTTTTAGTTTAGTGGACTGAAAGTCATAAAATGCAGAACAGTGCAGGTGCATGTTTAAATGTTTTAACTAATCATGTTGGAATGAATCCCACTCAGTTTTACCGTCTGAGTGTGAATTATCAAGTGCAGTAAAAGACAGAACAAGCGATTTAAACGTGATGGGAGCATCTTCTGTGCTAATTTCACCCTCACACTCCGTCATGATGGCTGCTGTTCTGGTTCTATTACGATGTCACGGTCAGCTTTTCACCTCAAAGAGACATTTCATTTTGCGCCTTATGGTTTGAATAAGGTATATTTAAAGTATTAAAATGAAAATTAACTGGTAACTACAGCTGTGCAGTAAATATAGTGAAGTAAAAGTAAATCATGAAATAAAACAAAAAAAGGCAGCATATAAACTTTGCAGCTTTGGTTTAGTAAGAAGACATCAGCTGAACCAAACGTTCTCATCAGTTTGTTGTCTGATGTTGTGTTGTTGTCGTCAGCCGGCAGTGAGACACGAGGCGTGCAACGGCCTCTACAAGCTCTCTCTGTCGGGTTTGGAGGGAGGAGAGTCCATCAACAGATCCTTCCTGCTGCTCGCTGCCTCCACGCTGCTCAAGTTCCTGCCGGATGCACAGGCCCTCAAACCGCTAAGGGTGGGTCTCACCAACACAAACCTGCGCTCGGACCCCCTCCTCGAAGAAATCACACTGCACACATATAAAGGAGACTTGATTGCAAGCTACACTCTGTGTCAAAAGTCCTCAGGGACGATGATTTGACTCAATTTGAGCTTTGCTACAGTGAACCCGGTGAACTCTGTGTCTGCGAGACATTATCCCTCTGGTGGGATTAATGCTGGAGAAACTGGGACAAATTCAACTCTTCCTTCATCTCAACTGCAGAAGTTGATCAGGATTCTCACACGAAATATCCCTTTTTATCAAACTCTGATTGATGTCAGTGAGTTTTCTTTGATTTAAAGACGATGCTGCTGTTTGTGTTTGCAGGTGGAGGACTATGAGGAGGAGCCTCTGTTAAGGACGGGCTGTAAGGAATATTTCTGGCTGCTGTGTAAACTCATCGACAACATCCACGTTAAAGACGCAAGCCAGGTGGGAGGCGCACAGCGCAGTACCGATGTTCACACTGATCTGAATTCACTTGATAGTTTCATGTTGCTGTTGTTTTTCTGATGTTTTTGTTATTGAACTGTTGCTAGTATTGGTCTGTTTGAACTCACAGAAGGTCTCTCCCTCTCTGTCGCTGGCCGGCTCGATGCAGACCACCCTGCTGGACCTGGACGCTCTCGCCCGGCACCTCGCCGACTGCATCAGGAGGTCAGACAGACAAACTGAACACATGAGAGTTTAATCCTTAATGTGGGAAGTGAACAAGTCTCTTTGTACTAATATCTCGGTGTTATAGATTCTGCTCTGTTGTGGATTCCTTACTTACAATTCATTTTTAAGAAGATGCAGCAGAGCATCTAAACAGTGAGATTGTCTTTTTAAATCAGTTATTGAGAACATCACTTTGTATTGTCTGTAGAACTTTAAAGTGAACTTATGTGACTACACATGTCTAATCATTTGTTGGACCTGCAGTATTTCAGGACTCTCCAGAGGGTGTATTTTTCACAAAATCACAAGTAACAAGGAGCCACATCAGCTACTGACATCTGATCAACTGTAGAGTGGACGTTTAACACCACTCCATGTTCCTCTCTCCTCTAGCCGAGAGATCCTGGACCAGCAGGACGGGACGATCGAAGACGACGGACTCACCGGCCTCCTGCGTCTCGCCACCAGCGTCCTCAAACACAAGCCTCCCTTCAAGTTCTCCCGCGAGGGGCAGGAGTTCCTGCGCGACGTCCACAACCTCCTCTTCCTCCTGCCCAGCCTCGCCGACCGCGCTCAACCCAAGTGCAAATCCCACGCAGCCCGGGCTGCCGCCTACGACCTGCTGGTGGAGACGGTGAAGGGCTCGGTGGAGAACTACAGACTTCTCCACAACTGGGTCATGTCACAGCACATGCAAGGTGAACATCCACATTTTGATTTGTCAGTTAGCTGCTAAGTAGAAAAGACCCAGGTGTGAGGAACGTTGTCGTTAATTTAATTAAGATGTTAATAAGATATTATTACAACTGAAATGACTTTTAAGAAATTTTAGAAAAGTCGACTCCTTTGTGGCTGCCACCACGTCAGAGTTGATGAAGAGCTAATGTAGCCTCAGCTAGCATCTTAGGAAACAGAACAGTATTATTTATTTGTGGACCATAGATCTTTCTGATTGTTTATGCAGTATTCACTTGGGTATTATAGCGGGACACTCATCTGCAAGCTACACTCTGTGTCAGTAGTCCTCTGGGACGATGCTCTGACTCAATTTGAGCTTTGCTACAGTAAATCCAGTGTGTTTCTGAGAGATGTTGTCCCACATGTGGGACTAATGCTGGAAACACTGGAACAGATTTATACAGTAAATGAACAGTGCAAATAAAACTACAACAGTGAACCAGATGTCACGTTACACAGAGCAAAACGGCTGCTGGATACAGCAGGTAAGTTTAATATTAACGTCCTTCCAATATTTTTTCTCCAGCTTCTCACGCTCCGTACAAATGGGACTACTGGCCTCACGATGACGTACGTGCCGAGTGCCGTTTCGTGGGTCTGACCAACCTGGGAGCCACCTGTTACCTAGCGTCCACCATCCAGCAGCTCTACATGATCCCTGAGGCCCGGCAGGCCGTCTTCACCGCCAAGGTCAGTGCCTGTAGGAGACAAAGCAGCCTGGGGGTATCAGTCGAGTGCCCTGAAATCCAACACATAAAGATTCTCATTTAAAGTGTGTGTCTGTGTGTGTGTGTGTGTGCGTGTGCGCGCAGTACGCTGAGGATATCAAACACAAGACCACACTGCTGGAGCTGCAGAAGATGTTCACATATCTCATGGTGAGTTTACTCAGTTCAGCCTCTGACTTGTCTTACAATTCTCCATCCATCCACCTGGACAGAATGCAGTCAGTCACAGAGCTGACACCAACCTGTCAAACGAGCTTTTATACGCATATGTGAACATTTGTGCTAGATTCTGGTGCAAATGCTACGTGTTAAAACCCTCTTTCCGATTCCGACATTGTGAGTCAGTTGTTGGAGAACGTGGAAAAAACGAAGACCAAAGAAAAATGTTTGCAGGCAAAAATGGAATTGAAATTAGATTCTTTAAAAATGGGACCAGTTAAAGGTTTTTACCTTTGTACTCAGTGATCTAAACTCTACAGACACTTTTATTTTGTTGAGTCTCAGTTAATCCAATGCTTTGTCTGTTCAGGAGAGTGAGAGGAAAGCGTACAATCCCCGTCCCTTCTGTAAAACCTACACCATGGACAAACAGCCTCTCAACACCGGAGAGCAGAAAGACATGACCGAGTTTTTCACCGACCTCATCACCAAGATAGAGGAGATGTCCCAGGAGCTGGTAAACACACGTCTTTACAGTTGAATTATCTGCCCAGACGTGTTACACAGCGTCTCTGCAGAAGTGGGTGTTATACCTGGTGAAAGGTGCAGTTTTATTCAGCTCCATGAAAGTTAAAAATCCTCGATAGTGAAATTATGTTAAAGTTATCATTGAAGAAGCAGCAAATGTACATAATTTACATAACTAAATATCGTAATATGTGGAATCTAAAGTTTAATTTATGTAAAATATGAATCAACCTTTTTGAATAACATGTCTCTTCTCTCAGAAAAACACAGTAAAGACTCTGTTTGGAGGCGTCATCACCAACAACGTGGTGTCTTTGGTGAGTTTTAAGACCATAATCCAAATATTATAATGAATACGAGGAAGCTTCAATTAGCTGTGATGTTGGTTGTTGTCGTCTGCTTTAATGATCTAAATAAGGGCGACAGTGGCTCAGTTGGTAGGGCACTCACACACAAGCCCCAGAGTTGGTGGTTCGACTCCCAGTGAAAAGAAAAGAAAAAAAAAAGAAGACAATTGTTACAGGCGTTTGTCCATAATAAGAAAAATAATTCATTCTGGTATTATTTTATTTTCCCAAGCTGAGGTGAAAATCAATATTGGTTGTATTCTGCTGTTGGATTCTACGTCGTTTCGTTACCTGACTGCACATTATTCTGCCTACGTGGTTGCTGAGTGAGTTTTTGTGTCGTCTGTACTGCAGGACTGTGACCACGTCAGTCAGACTGCAGAGGAGTTTTACACCGTAAGATGTCAGGTAGCGGATATGAAGAACATCTATGTGAGTATAGAAAACACACCGGCACCAGGAAACTGTTTTCACACCACCCATCACACAGTTTGCTGCAGAGAGTTTGATGCTGTTTTTTTTCTTTGTTCAGGAATCTCTGGATGAGGTGACCATCAAAGACACTTTGGAGGGCGACAACATGTACACCTGTTCCCAGTGTGGCAAGAAGGTCCGCGCAGAGAAACGGTCAGAACAAATCTGATAACTTGGATCAGTTTCATTAAGCAGAATGAAAAAACAAATCTAAAGCTTTTTTTCTCACAGAGCTGATGTGATAAATCTTTTATTTCCCTTCTTAAAACGTATAATTAAAAGTGCCCTTGCTTCTGCAGAGCTTGCTTCAAGAAGCTGCCTCGTATTCTGAGCTTCAACACCATGAGGTACACCTTCAACATGGTGACGATGATGAAGGAGAAGGTCAACACCCACTTCTCCTTCCCCCTGCGGCTCGACATGACGTCTTACACTGAGGACTTCCTCATGGGCAAAGGAGAGCGGAAGGAGGGTTAGTCACACGCCGCACAACACTGTCTGACTTCAACTAGTAGCTCTGATTTTATATTTTGTGCAGACCTGAAACTAGTTTTACAAAATAACTTCTAATTTTATAATTTCTTAATATAGGGCTCCTGTAACCTTTTATCTAAATGTTATTTTCATTCCAAAACAAGGGATGAGAAACAGAAAAGTATTTGTTGTGAGGAGCAGGAGGATTTATGGGAAATAGTCTGGATTTTAAAAATGATTTAAAGGAGATCCACTACTTTTTACAAAGTCTGTTTTGTCTCTTATCTTTTAGCTCACTATAGAGCTCCCTGAAAACAACACATTTATATCTGCTCTAGATTTAATTGAAAATACGCTTTAACAAGCCAAAAACCTCAACAAGGTGCTGAGTATCAAATGTGTTCTGCAGGTTTTCGAGAGGAGGGTGAGGCAAAGGTCACAGAGAGCTACGAGTACGACCTCATCGGCGTCACGGTGCACACGGGCACAGCGGACGGCGGCCATTACTACAGCTTCATCAGAGACATCGTCAACCCGCACGCCTACAAGAACAACAAGTGGTGAGAGAAAGCCGCGCGTTACAGTGGAAATAATAACCTAGGAATCTGTGAGGTCGGGCTGCTCACACACGTACGTGTCGCATATGTCGCAGGTACCTGTTCAACGACGCAGAGGTGAAGCCCTTCGACTCGGCCCAGCTGGCCTCCGAGTGCTTCGGAGGAGAGATGACGGTACGAGCTGCGGGCGGAGGAAAAACGACCTCCACCACGTTAATTCATCTGCCGCCTGTGATTTCACTGACTTTATTTTACCTTTCAGACTAAAACCTACGACTCGGTCACTGACAAGTTCATGGATTTCTCCTTTGAGAAGGTTTGAATATTCTTCTTAGGTTCTGTTTTTCATTTTCTGTATATAGTCCAACAAAGTATTAATGACATGTGGGCTGGGCTTGCAGACACACAGTGCCTACATGCTGTTCTATAAGAGAGTGGAGCTGGAGGAGGAGAACGGGAAGGACTTCAGCTTCGACGTCTCTCCTGATCTGCTCGAGGTACGTTTGGTTCCACTGTGTTTTAAAAAAAAACAAAAGTATAAACGTCATTACTTAATTTCATCGACACGTCTGTGTCTCTTTCAGTGGATTTGGCACGACAACATGCAGTTTCTCCAGGATAAAAATATATTTGAACACACCTACTTTGGGTGAGTATCAGATAAGTCAGTGGTTCCCAAGCCCGGTCCTCAGGCCCCCCCCCCCCATATTTTCAGGGATAGCTGGAAAACAAGCAGGACAGGGAGGACTGAGGACTGGGTTTATGAAGCACTGAGATAAGTACTTAGTTTGACAGAATGAACGGATGATCTCCAGTGTTTAACTGAATCTTTGTTGTTGTTCCTCAGGTTCATGTGGCAGCTCTGCAGCAGCATCCCCAGCACTCTGCCAGACCCCAAAGCCATCTCACTCATGACTGCTAAGGTGAGAAA
Organism: Sandelia bainsii; assembly: GCA_032362345.1. Taxonomy (NCBI): domain Eukaryota; kingdom Metazoa; phylum Chordata; class Actinopteri; order Anabantiformes; family Anabantidae; genus Sandelia; species Sandelia bainsii. The sequence continues at coordinate 1,706,223 of JAUMHL010000001.1, read as the reverse complement.
TGCTACAGGTTCTTAACCTTTACTGATAGTTTTACTTCTTACAGGACTAAAAGTAGGTTTGAGGGAAAATCACATGTCACATTTTTAAAGAAATTGACCCTGGTGCCTTTTACAACTTCTTATGAGACATGTTCTTGGTTAGAAGTAGAAGTAGCTGTAGCTGCGAGAGTTGCGTGAAAAGATTAAGCAAACGCTGTGGTTTGTAAAGCTGCAGTCTGAGGTCTTCTGTTTTCCATTTCTGAATGATAAAAATAGATTACTGCAACCTGCTGGTACATCCCAGTGCCACTTTTTGACTCAGATTAAAGAGTCGTCTCTGGTTCTTTGAGGTCACCTCTGTGTGTCATGGCCCTACAAGTTGTTTTGGTCTTTATTTTGAACAAAACATTATGTGGTTCCAGCTGCATTTGTCATTACATTGTGTATATTTGTGGTTTTTGGACTGTTGTTGTTTTTCCAAAACCAATTAAATATGTCGCCTAAGCTGATTGGAAAATGTAATTTCACACACCTGCTGACATCTCATAGCCAAAATCAAAAGATTCAGAAAGTTAACAGCAGTGTACTTAGTTAGTTGCAGTCCTAAATAGAAAAGTAAATATTTCGGACCCATGTGCTATTTTTGATGTCAAACTGCTGTCTACAAAGATTTGCCACTTTGCTTGTCACTTGCAGTGATATCTAGAATTTTAGATTTTAGTAAACTATTTCGTCAAAGTCAGAATATCAGCAGGTCTTGAATTGTTTTGAATCACATTAAATTCAGATTCCTGGAAACTGTCTTAATTTACCAAAGTCCACCACAGGCAGTAATGTTAGTGATAATAAAAGTGAGACTGATGCTCACATTAGTGCAGTTTGAGTCTGTAGCAAACACTGTCACTGCTGCAGCTACAGCCGGATGCGCAGTTTATCGTAGGAGCCGTGTGTCAATTTTGTAAAAGCTTTAATGAACAAAATAAACGTTTTTAGATTTAAATGAGTGAATTCAGAGATGCTTTATGAGAAAGACTCCCACCCCTGCACTAATGCACCCCAGACAAGACACACAACACTCTCACATCATTTGTGGTTGTCACGTCTCTTGTTGGTCTTTTTTTTAACTGTTTGCGGTTGTTGTGTGCATATTTCTAGTCATTGTGTGGTTGACTTGACTCTCTGCTGTCTCTCTTAGGTCGTCATGTGTCATTGGTCAGTTTTTATCTATCAAGGTCATTTTCTGTCACTTCAGGATCCATGTCTGAACTGAACTGAAAATATGTAACTGTAAATGTTCTTTTCTGTGCAGCTCAGCACATCGTTCGTCCTCGAGACTTTTATTCACTCTAAGGAGAAGGTAACGTACTGATCTCATTGTAGGACTTTAAGTTTGTAGGTGTTTTGCACAGTTGAGACAATCAGACAATAAAAAAGTTGCAAACTGCCTGATGTGTGTCCTTGTGTCTCCTCCAGCCCACCATGCTGCAGTGGATCGAACTCCTGACCAAACAGTTCAACAACAGCCAGGCCGCCTGCGAGGTTTGACTGATATTTTGTTGCTGTACACTAAACTACTACAGTACTAAGCTTTGTTGTTGTAGTAGTCTGCGTTTGTGTCGAGCTGATAGAACATCATGTATGTGCCTCTGTGCAAACAACAATGTCCTCATCAGAATCAATAATACTCTATGATCCTCTCATTTAGCCTCTATATTCTGTGTAAATGTATTTTGGTAATTAAGGGGCTGTAATTGGCTAGATTATTGTATAATAATTACCCAGTAACTGTTCCACAATTGAAATGAAATTACATTGAATTAGTGAGAAATAACTCTTAAAATTTGTCCAGTCATTCTAAATTTTCTTTAGTTGTTTAATTAAAATGTGATTTTGTGAAGTTACTAGTGTAAAGATACAACAAAGGTGGAATTTAACTTCAAATACAGTAATTAAAATATTTTTCACAGTAATTGAGTGAAATATTTTCTTATTGCTCACATTTCCAGGTTATTATTTTAAAATTTAAACCTGTTTTGTGCAAATTGGTTGTTATTTCATTAAAACAGTGGATCAATTACCGGGTAATTATTATATAATTAGTGGACTGTTAATTGACTGGGTCCCACATCTTTTTTTTTTTTTTAGTTCACATGATCAGTGTTTTGTCTCTTTTAGTGGTTTTTGGACCAGATGGCTGATGACAACTGGTGGCCAATGCAGATCCTCATTAAGTGTCCCAATCAGATTGTCAGACAGGTATTTATTTATTTATTTATTCATTCCTCTGTCCTGTTCCTGCTGTGATCATAGTGTCACTGACAGATATCATCGCACAAACACAGACGGACTCAAGTCTGCCTTTGTCTTCCAGATGTTCCAGAGGTTGTGTATCCACGTCATACAGAGGCTGCGGCCGGTTCATGCTCACCTTTACCTGCAGCCCGGCATGGAGGACGGGTACGTTCTTCATCTGAATCTTAAAGAAAAACTGTATTTTAATGCAGCTTTTTTTCTACTTTATTCTTAATTTGACTTGTATTTAAACTAGAGGCCAACTCTCATCATCGCCTCTCTTGCTCCAAAGAACAACTGAAATTGCTTCAATAAGAAATTTTAACATCTTTTTACTGCTATAAAACATCAGACTTTGTGACAAACGTCAGGGTGTCGGTGCCATTAGAGGTGTGCAGCACAAACACACAGTGTTGTGTCTGTGAAATGAGGTGGCGACAGAGATCTAGACAGGAGCTGTGTGTCACTCAGAGTCTCTGTCACTATGGACTCTGAGAAAGATTTGTGGCTCCACATGTCTCAAACACACAGACTGCAGACGAGCAGCAGCCTCTGTTCTGAGTTTTGAGTTATGTGATCGTGATCAGTGTGAACTTGTCCTCAGAACTTCTGCTTTTTGCTTTTCTTACGTCCGCTCAGCTCTGACGACATGGATGGTCCCGTGGAGGACATCGGCAGCAGATCCTGCGTCACTCGTTTCGTTAAGACCCTCTTGTCAATCATGGAGCACGGCGTCAAGCCGCACAGCAAACACCTGACCGAGTACTTTGCCTTCCTCTACGAGTTCGCCAAGATGGGAGAGGAGGAGGTCAGTCTGAATGTCCACACAACCCAGATTCTCTACCTTAAATACAACTAAGATCTGATTTGATATTTTAGTCACCCAAGAGGTGTCACTGGTTCTTCTGATTGTTCGAGAGTTTCACTCATTTAAAGTTTCAAGTCATTCACACGTTGAAAAGTCCAGTTCAGATGACTTTAATCAAATCCTTTGTTACGTACACCAGCAGTAAAATCCTAAGCCAGTAACAGTCGGCACATCAGACTCTACTTGGAATCAATCTTTTATATAGATTTGAACTATGTCCACATATTAAAACAGTCACTGCACATTTGTTATGGCTGTTTAAATATTGTGATATTTGCAAGTAATTGTGTTCGGTTTTGTGTCCACAGAGTCAGTTCTTGTTGTCACTACAAGCTATCTCCATCATGGTGCATTTCTACATGGGAACTAAAGGACCTGAAAATGTGGGTTTACACACAATACTCTACTGACAATACTCTTCTTTGACTTATTGGCTACCTTTCTCGTTAAAGTACAGGTGACTCTCTGTGCTGCAGGTATGGTGATGATAAAACAAACTTAAAGATGTTTCTCCTCAGCCTCAGGTGGAGGTGCTGTCAGAGGAGGAGGGAGAAGAAGAGGACGAGGAGGAGGACATCTTGTCTCTGGCGGAGGAGAAGTATCGTCCTGCAGCCCTGGAGAAGATGATCGCCCTCATCGCTCTGCTGGTGGAGCAGTCTCGCTCGGAGAGGTGAGAACACGAGGCGCGGACTTGCGATCAGTCTCGACTTCTTTCTACACGTCACATTATTTGTTCTGTAAATTACTGAACACATCATTGATGGCGTCTCTGCTCTGTCTAGACATCTGACCCTGTCTCAGAGCGACATGGCGGCGCTGACCGGGGGGAAAGGCTTCCCCTTCCTCTTCCAGCACATCAGAGACAGCATCAACATCAGACAGACGTGCAACCTCATCTTCAGCCTGTGCCGCTATAACAACCGTCTGGCCGAGCACGTAGGTTTATCTCACACACACAGAAACAGAAAACTGTTGTTTCCCTGCAGTGTTACTGGAAATCAGTTTGAGCACAGACACAATATTTATTTATTTTGTGTAATTGACCTGCTGAATGACGTGTTTTCTCTCTGCAGATTGTGTCGATGCTCTTCACCTCCATCGCAAAACTGACTCCAGAGGTAAGAACCACACAGATAAAACTCAAATCATCTTTATCATCTCATCAGTATAAACGGCTCCTCCCTCACTTGTATTTTTCTAAATGTTGTATTAAACAGTCTTTTTACATACATCAAGTTGTATTTCTCACTTTGTGGAGAGAATAAAATTTTCCCAACAAAACTTCCTGCGTGAGACCCAGTTTTCCACCTATATTGTTCAATTATTAAAGGATCTGTTCACTCACGTTAAATTAAACAAACGTATCTCATCTAGTCTGCTTCCGTTTTGTCATATATGGTCATTTGACTGATTTTTCTTTCTTTCCATTAGGCTGCTAATCCTTTCTTCAAGCTGCTGACGATGTTGATGGAGTTTGCGGGTGGACCTCCGGGGATGCCGTCCTTCGCCTCCTACATCCTGCAGAGAATCTGGGAGGTAAATGAAGTCAGAGGGCTTGATGTCATCGCTGACCAGATGCTCCAGATGTTGAAATGAACCTAATGAAAGATTTTACACATTTACAAAGATCACTTCCAGCAAACATAAAAGAAAAGAATCACAGTCTGAAACATGACCACACTAATATAAAACAGTTTCTTCATCGTGATGTTTAAACTCTTCCTACCAGGTGATCGAGTACAACCCGTCCCAGTGTCTGGACTGGCTGGCTGTCCAGACTCCCAGGAACAAGCTGGCCCACAGCTGGGTTCTGCAGAACATGGAGAACTGGGTGGAACGCTTTCTGCTGGCGCACAACTACCCCCGAGTCCGCACGTGTAAGACTGAAGACACAACCCTTACAGCACGGTGTATTATGCTGTTACAACTTTAGTTTCACGTTCTCCTGATCTTAACAGAATGTGTTTCTCCCTCCTCCAGCGGCAGCGTATCTCCTCGTCTCCCTCATCCCCAGCAACTCCTTCCGCCAAATGTTCCGCTCCACCCGCTCCCTCCACCTGCCGACTCGAGAGCTGCCTCTGTCACCCGACACCACCGTGGTTCTCCACCAGGTCTACAACCTGCTGCTTGGGCTGCTGGGACGCGCCAAGCTGTACGTGGACGCCAGCGTTCATGGCACCACCAAACTGGTGCAGTATTTCAGCTTCATGACGTACTGCCTCATCTCCAAGACAGAGAAGCTCATGTTCTCCGGATACTTCATGGACCTATGGAACCTCTTCCAGGTACATTTATGGAAGGAAGGAAGGAAGGAAGGAAGGAAGGAAACCAGAAGCGCTACAATGCAAACTTGTTTCTGGGTCTCAATCGTGCTCTGTAA
>JAUMHL010000001.1:1665056-1700604 GCA_032362345.1 Sandelia bainsii | reverse complement strand
GGAAGGAAGGAAGGAAGGAAGGAAACCAGAAGCGCTACAATGCAAACTTGTTTCTGGGTCTCAATCGTGCTCTGTAATATAAAGTCATATGTTGTGAGGAAAAAAAGCAAATGCTTATTTTTCCTGCTTCTCTAATGTGAGAATTTGCTGCTTTTCATCTTTGGATTCTGTTGTTTTTGTTGTTTGTAGTTTGATGGCGTCACATTTGCCTCTGAGATAGTGTCATTTATAAATGTTGTAGCTTTCTGATTATTAGTTACAGTCCTGCTGAAACAATCATTGTTTGAATCTGTCATCGTGTTGACTGTGTCCTCCTCTCGTCTTCAGCCCAAACTGTCAGAGCCGGCCATCGCCACCAACCACAACAAGCAGGCGCTTCTCTCCTTCTGGTACAACGTGTGCGTGGACTGTCCGGAGAACGTCCGGCTGGTGGTGCAGAACCCCGTGGTCACCAAGAACATCGCCTTCAACTACATCCTGGCCGACCACGACGACCAGGAGGTGGTGCTCTTCAACCGCGGCATGCTGCCCGCCTACTACGGCATCCTGCGCATGTGCTGCGAGCAGTCGCCCACCTTCACCCGCCAGCTCGCCTCGCACCAGAACATCCAGTGGGCCTTCAAGAACCTGACGCCACACGCCAGCCAGTATCCCGGGGTGGGTGCAGAGTCTGTTTTCAGAAAAGTAATTGTGTGATTGTTGTGAGGATGTTTCCTTGTTATTTCTATTAGTTTAAGTATTTTGGAAATGTTTAATTTTTTTCCCAGCAGGATTCATTTTTAGCTCTTGGTGATGCATACATGGATGGATTATGAAACAATATGCCCCCATATAAGATGATTTTGTGTGTTTATTTTAGTTATTGTGCATCTGTTTAATTGTTTTGTGTCTCTGTTGTTATTTTTTGTTATTTTTACTCGTTCGTGTTTGTTTTCGTGTCTTTGTATTTTTTTGAACTTGTTTTTGTTTCTTTTGGGTCATTTTGTATCTCTCTGTAGTTGTTTTGTATCTTTCCAGTTGTTTTGTCTCTTTGAGGTTGTTTTGCATGTATTTGCAGATGTTTTCTCTTCTTTTGGTTATTTGTTTTGAGTCACTTCATACTGAGGCTCAGGTCAAGGGCCTCCTTGAACCCTATGGGCACCTTGGCCTGTGCTTGGTTGGCCCCTTCAGCAATCCACCCATGAATGTTTCAAATTCATATTTATTCACAGGATAAACATCTGAATGTGTTTTCTTGTTTTCAGAGCAGTTGCACAACGTAACAATAACAAACACGTTCAATTCATCTGAAATATTACAATTACAAACATGCACATAGTTAATATATTTAAGTTGGAGAAAAAAATCACATACACAATATATAAAAAATCCTCCTCCTCTGCTGTGTTTTTGTGTGTGCTGCCCCCTGCAGGCGGTGGAGGAGCTCTTCAACCTGATGCAGCTGTTTGTGGCGCAGCGAGCAGACATGAGGGAAGAAGAGCTGGAGGACATCAAACAGTTCAAGAAGACCACCATCAGCTGCTACCTGCGCTGTCTGGACGGGCGGTCCTGCTGGACCACACTCATCAGGTCCGGACGCAGTCGAGTCTGGCTCTTATGTTTATATGGCTATTAGATGTTCTGTATTCCTATTTCCTAACACCTGGTTGTGTTGTTCCTCTCAGTGCCTTCAGGGTTCTGCTGGAGAATGACGAAGACCGACTGCTGGTGGTCTTCAACAGAGGACTCATCCTCATGACTGAGGTACGATCAGAATCTCCTGAGTTCATCGGACACTGAAGCATCAAATTTTGAAATTAAATAATAGTTTGGAGCAGAGGAAAAATCTGAAATGTTTGCTCACCCTCCTCGGGTATTTGAGAGGAAACCAAACTGCGTGGTTGATTTTAAACATAAAAGTAAAATGCTGTCTGTCTGTGTGCTGCAGTCCTTCAACACTCTGCACATGATGTACCACGAGGCGACGGCGTGTCACGTCACCGGAGACCTGGTGGAGCTGCTCTCCATCTTCCTGTCTGTCCTCAAAGCCTCTCGGCCGTACCTGCAGCGCAAAGGTCAGAACGCCTCACTGTTACCGCACCTGAAAATCAAACACAAGTCACACACAAGTGCAGACGCGTGTTGCTCTTTACCCTGAGTCAATATTGTCCCGTCCCGTCCTGCAGACGTGAAGCAGGCTCTGATCCAGTGGCAGGAGAGGATCGACTTCGCCCACAAGCTGCTCACCCTCCTCAACTCCTACAGCCCCCCCGAGCTCCGCAACGCCTGCTTAGGTAACACTCCAGTTACATTACAGAGAAGGTTACAGACAGTCTTACAGATGTGATCTCACTGCGATGTTTGCTCTGCTTGTTCCAGACGTTCTGAAGGAACTCGTTCTGCTGAGTCCACATGATTTCCTGCACACTCTGGTCCCCTTCCTGCAGCACAACCACTGCACCTACCACCACAGCAACATCCCCAGTGAGTGTCCTCCTCTTCACACCTCAGTATTTTATGGTTCACTAAGAAAACATGATGCTGCAATATGGTTAATTCAGAATATGGCATCATTTATTGGTAATTTACGTTTGTAAAAAGTAAAATAAGCTGTAAAATAAATGTTGTGGAGTAAAAGTACATTAGTTCAGTCTGAGTTAAATTAACAGAGCTTTAAACTGAAACTGTCGTAAACAATTTATTGATCAACAAATCATGAATTAGCCTGGTCAGAGAAAATCATAAAGTGTGACCCAGTTGCTGCTGGTTGTTCTTATAAAGAATATGTTTAAAGATTTTTGACACTGGGAACCTACAGTAACCACAGCTTCACCTGAGGCTCTACAACGTCTCCTCATCCAGAATCTCACTGAAAATCTTCATCTTTTGTTCTTTTCAGCACTAGTTGTGCCTTTTATGAAAAGTACAGGCTGCTTGATGCTGTTTACGTTTGTTTAGACACAAGAATGTGTGAGAATTTCCGCTCTCCTGGGATTTATGGGATTGTCTCCTGAAGACTGAAAATCTGTGGCAGTTGGTGAAAACAATCTTCAGCTGTGTTTCCAGCTTTAGCGACATCATCCTGCAGCCTTTTTCTTTTTCTGTTGCTCCTTTTCTGCAGGTTTCCTTTTTCTCTCCATCCTGTGATTACACATACAACAAACTGCATCTGTAGATGTACATGTCTGAACACACGTACATCGACACGTGATGGTTTTCAAATTTGCAGCACCTGGTTACTTCATGACCTCAGGAAGGGGAGATGCTGAATGTTGAGGTTGTAAAAAGGGAAGAACAGATTTAATCAGGTTTATTTACTCATCCTGTGTGTTTGTGTCCACAGTGTCGTTTGGCCCCTACCTGCCCTGTAGAGAGAACATCAAGCTGATGGGGGCCAAAAACAACATCCGACCTCCGAGGCCAGAGCTCAACATGTGTCTGCTGCCTTCAATGGTGGAGAGCAGCAAGGTAACATTTCAGTACGGGTTCAGATAAAATTAAAAAAGAAGAAACTTCTGCTTGTCCCTGTAAGTTCACGGCGTCTTGTGTGTCTCAGGGTAAAGACGAGGTGTACGACCAGATGCTGCTGGATTACTTCCTGTCCTACCACCAGTTCATCCACCTGCTGTGTCGCGTCGCCATCAACTGCGAAAAATTCACCGACACACTCGTCAAACTAAGTACGAATGATCAGTGTGTGTGTGTTGTTGAAGAAGGCAACAAAAAGAAGAACAGAAACAAGTCCTACTGAAAACATACTGTTTATAGGTGCATCATCATTTCCACACTATAACTATTTCCCCCTCGTTCCATTTGTCTCGTCAGGTGTGTTAATAGCGTATGAAGGACTTCCTCTTCACCTCGCTCTCTTTCCCAAACTGTGGACGGAGCTCTGTCAGTCACAGGTACGTAACATTTTAAACTCCTCCAGTAAAATCAAGGCAGCAGTAACATTTAGATTTTAATTATCCAGCTGTGTTGTTGCCACTTTTCTTTTTTCCCCCTCAGTCTGTTCTGGCTAAAACGTGTGTGAAGCTGCTGTGTGAGGATCCAGCGTTCAGTGAGTACATCAAGTGCATCCTGATGGACGAGAGGACGTTTCTCAACAACAACGTGGCCTACTCCTTCCTCACCTGCTTCCTGCACAAGGTATAAAAAATTATTCAAAACTTTGAGTAGATATGTTTTCAGCATTTTTATTTTGTTCTGATGCCAAAAACGTTTTGTCTGCTGAAGAAAAATAACAGCTGTCCAGTTTGTACCAGTGGAAACGAATGTCTAAGTTCTGCTGTGACACCATATGGTAAAAACTGTGTGTGTGTGTGTGTGTGTGTGTGTGTTTGTAGGTCCAGGTGCTGTCCGGCTCCAGCTGCTCCAACCTTATCAGTGTTTTGGTGACGAACCTCCTGAGTGAACAGAGCAGCCTGCAGCCTGAACTGGCCGCTCACCGCATGGAGCTCAGCAAGATCAGCAGCCTGCTCAATGCTGTACGGACACACAAACACCCTGACCCCAGAATTAAAAAAAACACACTCACCTCATCCTGGTGTTGTCTCCTCCTGTTCTGATTCACTCTCTCTCTCCTGCTGTCAGGACCTGAGGGCGTTGGTGCTGCTGCTGTCGGTGCAGCCGCCTCAGGCTGTTGACCCGGCCCTCTGCCCGGCCCTGCAGGAGCTGCTGGGTCGCTGTCGTGTTTGTGTCCAGCAGTGCAACGCTCTGGAGCTGGAGGCCAAGGACCACAAGGCCAAAGGTACAACACACACACAGATAGGTTCAAGATGCTAAAAATAAATCTTCACCTAAAAACATTCTTGTTCATTCAAAACAAATCATGTTTCCTGTAGGAAAACACCCACAATATATTGACCTTACTGTGAACATTTTTCAAATCAAAGCATTACATTTTATTCACCTACACTGTGATTGGAGTAAATCACAAAGATGTCTGTGTAGATTCTACAAGGATTTTTATTTTATTTTATCTTGATTTTAACTGTGGAGCTGCAAAAGGTGACTTCACACAATCCCAGATTTCATCAGTTAAATGAAAACGCTGCCATGTCGGCGGAATTAACAACTCGTAAATGTAATCAAAATCTGCGTGACAACTAAGTGAAGGGTTGGTGACGGTTGTCATGTATGAGGCGGTGTCTTTCAAAATTAATTCCTACAGCGATCACATTGTTAACTTTCCGTTAACAACATTAATCGTATTATAGATGCTGCCCCCCCCTTTGTACACGTGGATGTAATGTTAGACACAGTGTGTAATTCACAGATCATTTATATACAGTGTCCGGTGGTAACAGGAGTCTGTGTATCTGTATCGTCCGTGTTGGTTTATAAACTGTGTGGACAAGAGCACAGTTATCATAGTTAATCTAGCTCCAGCTGATGGTGATCATGTAAATCATTGAAAGCTCCAAACTAACTGGATATGTGAAGATTTTATTACATTAAATTAGAGTTTAGTGTCAGTTACTGGCAGAAATGTCCCACAGTGGCTTTATTTATGTGAACACTGACTCTACGGGGGTGTGTGTGTGTGTGTGTGTGTCAGCTGAGGATGAAGGGGCGACACCGGTGAAGCGGCGGAGGGTGAGCAGCGACGACAACAGAGCCGGTGAAGCAGCAGCGGCTCAGCTCTGCGTGGCCTCCACCTCTTCCTCCTCGGCTCTCCCGCCCTGCGGCGAGACGAAGACCGACCACCAGGAGGCGCTGACGCCCACCAGCACCTCGGACACGGAGACGAGAGACTCATCCTCTCTGATCGACCCGGGCACCGAGCAGGACCCGCCTTCTCCTGACCCCACCCCCCACCACCTGGACTCCTCCCCCAAAGAGGAGAAGATGGAGGCGTCTTCGTCGTCCTCCTCCTCATTCTCCTCGTCTTCCTCCCTGCTGCAGGAGGCGGGAGAGGGGTTTGTGCAGGGGGAGGAGCAAGAGCCCCCTCAGCTTGTGACGACAGGTGAGGAGGAGGGTGCAGAGCAGCAGGAGGGGAGGAGGGGTGAGGTGGTGTCTGCTTCCTTAGAGGAGGTAAAGGAGGAGAAGGAGGAGGGCACAGCCCCACCCCTCTCGGAGGACGCCGCCTTCCCATCAGCCCTTGGCCTAGTGGGGGAGGGTACAGAGGCCTGCGGTGGCCACACCCCTTCCTCACAGGTGTTCCCGAGCACCTGCCCCCCACCTGACATGCTGGACATGCTGTACAGGACGGTGGAAGCTACCATCGCCATAGTTACCAAACTGTCTGTAAAAGGCCCGCCCTCTTCATGACATCATCACTCACAGCCGCCATGAGATCTTCAACAAAAACCTTTTTTCTTGTTTCGTTTTTCTCTTTTTGTAAATCTGCTCAGAGGAAAAATAATTTTTTCCTGTTTTTCTTCTGCTGTTCGTGTGCTGCTGTTCGTTGCCTTCGCTGATGTTCAGTCAGTCCAGCTTCGGTGGTTCCTACCGCGTCGTTTCGCTCTATAAAACTCAACGCACAGCCGACCCCATTGTTCGACGAATAAAGAAGAAAAAAAACAGAAAAAGTCGAGCAAGCTATAGCACATTATAGGGCAAAAAAAAGTTTTGGTTCCGTTTCTTTTTGTGTGTGTGTGTTTTATACTGATTTGACTTTGTTTTGGAAAGTGATTTTATTTGAGGTTTGCTGTAACGGGGAAAGGTTTACAGAACTTTTGTCTCCTCTGTATGTAATTTAATTTTATTGCATTTTTACTGTGTATAAAAATGGTCGTCCTCTGTGCCAGTTTTGTACTTTATGAACGAGGCAAAAGAAAGTTGCCTTGACTTTTCTGTGGTTTAATTATCCAGAAACTACGTTTACCTGTAAATTAAGAGAACCACAAGAAACTTGATTCTGTAAAGAATCCTCTCTAGTCATTGCCTGAAGGTGTATATGAAAACTATATAAATATATATATAAATATCTTTATATATATATATATGAATATATAAAAGCGGTGCTTTATTTGACTGTAGTTGAAATAAAGCCCCCATGTTGGACCAGCTGGAGCTTTATTTTCTTTACTGAAGTACATTCCATAATCTATTGTTTATTTTCACTTCTGCTGTGTTCTGATTTTTTTCTGATTTTATTTTAATAGAGAATGAATGAATAAACTGTTTTAATATGAAGAATTATGAACTGAAAACCATGTGGACCCGTGAGGTTTTTTTCTTTTCCTTCTGTTATGTGTTCATCATTCAGAAAAATACAAGTTGTCAACTTTTCCAACCAGCTGCAGAATGACATTCACATCCGGGCTCCTACAGAGGAGAGCTACGGAAAGCCAAAAGCATCAAAAATGTGGTACGGTGGCTTTTATTTCAGTTTAAAAATAGCTCATCGGCATTATTGATTGACAGTGACTTTTCTTTTTTCTTTTAGCAAAAATCTGATCATACTCAACATTAGTGCCTTAAGTTCAACACATTTACAATAGAGTCCTACAAACTATAACATATAATGTTCCATTTTAACATCTTTGGCAAAACTGAATATAAATGTTAAAGTAGATTAAGGAAAATAAATAAGCTCTGTATTATACCACTGGATTATTGTTTTACAATAAAAATGACACAGTTCCTAAAAAGATTAGTTAACAGAAAAACCTTGTGATCACTAATTTCCATGTAACTCAAACAATAACAATTCAAATGCATTTCATTACAGATTTTGGCAGTTTAACAGCAGAGCTGTGGTCTTTACATTCTTGCAAATAAATTGTGATACAGAAAAGCAGAAATTTTTCTGAAAACAAGACTGAAGTGACAGTTTGCTTTATTGCTGCCACTTTATAGACAATTAAATTAACTGACTTGATTAAATGAAATCGTAGTTAATAATTAGAAATACAATCCTCTGTAAACTCTTCAACATGTTCCTCTAACCATTTTTCCCATTACTGTTTAATGTTAATGTAAATAAGCAAAAGAAGGAATAAATCTGAGTAATGTTGAAAGCAACAACAGTTGATTTCAGTAAATAAAGCAGGTTTAACTTAAAATAAAAAATAAGAAGCTGCCTATATGGAGTCTGGATGTTCCACTGGATATGTAAATGAATTTTTTTTTACCAGTAAAAAAATAAAATTAACTTTGTAGGACACATTTCATTTATATACGAAAAACATTTCACAGGGCAGCTTTAATCTAAAGACATTTTTTTGCTTCCAAAAAGTACATTTAAAAGTATTTATTATTATAAAAGTTTTTTTTTTTTTCCATTTACATGATACAAAAACGTATTAATAGCATTAATTGATTTTCATTTTAGTAATATGATTATTTTAACAGCACTCTGTTGACTCTGTACAGTTGAACAAAAAGCTGTTGTGTTCACATCAGAGAGAAGAAATGTGGCTTTCGTTGCTGTCGCCGTTTGTCTTTACTCTCCAGTCATCTTTTTGTCTGTCCACCGTTTGCTGCTTCTCCTCCGCTCGCGTCCATCCCTGTGACACAAAAAATTAAATCAAGCTTATTTACAACTCGATTTAAGGACAACGGATGATGGACAGTGTTGCCTTACAGAGAGATAATTGGATTTATTGATTGGATAATCGAAAACAAAACACAGTGATCCTTTACCTGTGTGTGTCTAATTTAAACATTTCAGTGTTACAGGGTCTTGTGGGTTTTTTAGATGTGAATAAGACAGGCTGACAAGGTTAGAGAGTCGAGCTGCGGCTTCATTCATTGGAAACGTACAAACGAGATCAAGTCATTTTTTATTTACCTGTTTGGAGTTGTCAGAAATCTGCTGAGCGTTCCTGAAACACAACAGATATTTTCATTGGTGGGAAAAAAGGCTTCACATGCAGAACTACATCAAAGTTTTCTGAGTTTTTGAAGAGGACTTACGTGTAAGATTCATTGTTTCGGGAAATGTCAAAACTCTCCTTGTCAGAATCCCGGTGTTTCTCCTTCACCTTGAACCTGAGAGACGCATGTTGAAATATTAAAGTACTGTGAGAAGCTGACATTTAAACAATAGAATCTAAATTCTAAAATTAAAAGTCAGCAATCTGAGGAAAATCTGATGCATTTTCTTCTAAAACCTAAACAGTGTTCACATTGCTGTAGTGAAGCTTACTTATATATGGCAGAAAAATAAGTTTGAATTATCTGTCTTAAATTAAGCAGACACTGAGTCATCAGTACAACCTAATGCATGTTTGCTGGTCTTAAGTCTCACCAGATAAACAGCGCTGCAGTGATGATCAATCCCACGAGGCTCAGGCCCAACAGGACGCCCAGAGCAATGACTGTGGCCTGGTTAGAGGCAGGAGTCTGAGGCTTCACCTCGATGTCAAAATTAATCCCGTCACCAAACAGTTTGATCAGCTCTTCCTTCACAGTGTCTGATTGGCTCTGAAGTTTCCTGATGGATCAGACAAAAGAGGTGAGGACAGAGTGAGAACAGAGTCACAGCTTCATGACAACCAGCTGAAATAAAGTAACTTTAAACATTCAGAAATAAATTAAGCTTAAGTTATTATTTAGGAGAACTTCACTTTTATCTTCCTCTGAAAGTAGTGAGCGTGAGTGAGTGTGGGAATATCTTGCTCATTCAAATTCATCGTTCAAAGACACTTAGTGGGACTGTTTCTGAAGTTTCAGCTTCAGATTTCTCAGCTCAACTTTGGCCCTGATTTCTTAAAGTGTCCTCACGTTCCAGGTGAAGGTGTTTAACAAATCTATAAGAACTGTTGTAATAAGACCAGCCTCAAAAACTAGAACCTTCTATAGACCTTGAGTTAAGCAAAGTTGATTTCAGACACGTATAAGATCAGCATCTCTAACACACGATGGTATTAAAGCCCCATTTATAAGCTCTATAGAGAACATTTAACCTGGTACTGAAGACTCAAACTCGGAGACATTATTTCTGGGCTATTTTTTGAGAAAAGAATAAGAGTCATGAAATTATGTATTTAGTTAAACCAGTCAGACGTCTGACTTTTCTCTTCAAACTCTTACTTTGTGACTTCTTCAGAGGAAACAACAGCTCCGTCATGTACAGCAATGAAGCTGACCAGTGTCCTTGCAGCAGATCTCAGCGATCTGGACTCAGCGGCTCCTCCGTTAGAGCTCGACACATCAATGATGTTCACAGTCCAGCCCAGAACTGCTCCCAAAGACCTGAGTAGAAAAAATGATTACAACTCTACATTAGACACAAAAGAACAAATCTCTAAACTAAACAAATCGTAAGTTAAACACATCTTACTTCTCGAGCTCTGGAACTTTTTTCTCCACTGTGTTTGCCGGCAGGTTGAGGGAGATGGTCACTACGTCACTGCTGCTCGCGCTTCCCTGAACTGACACCTGGCAGCAGAGTAGTCACAGTTTTTCTTGTGAGACACATTTTGAATTTTATTTTATTCAGTATTATGAAACAAAATATTGGACAGCAGTAAAAAAGTAAATACAATAAATAATGTTTCATAAATTAGTAGTT
Source organism: Sandelia bainsii (assembly GCA_032362345.1). Classification (NCBI taxonomy): domain Eukaryota; kingdom Metazoa; phylum Chordata; class Actinopteri; order Anabantiformes; family Anabantidae; genus Sandelia; species Sandelia bainsii. The sequence goes on along the minus strand of JAUMHL010000001.1, from coordinate 1,690,160 downwards.
TGTAAGTCAAAGCAAATTTAGAGTTTGATGCTGCCACACTCTCATAAAAAATAACACATTTCTGGATGATTTCAAAATGAGTAGATTAATGTTAATGGTAACAGGAGAATCCACCAAAGGTTCAGTCTTTGCGAACAAAGATGGGTCGTGGCTCATCACTCCATTAGGCCAAAGGTTGTGAGCAAATGGTCACTTAAAAAAGAACATTTCTCAATGCAGGATTGAGAAGAATTTAGGTCTCTCACTATCTACAGTGACTCCATGCATGACAAGTGGTTATCTTACCATGATAAATAAAGCCACGTGGGAATACTTTGGAAAACTGTTACTTAACAGAGTCTGCTGCTGTACCCAGAAATACAGTGTCAAACGCTATTACGCGAGGAGGAAGCCGTACACCGACTCTGTGCAGAAACGCCACCGAGTTCTCCGGGCCTGAGTTCATGTCAGATGGCCTAAACTACAGTTGAAACATGTTCTGTGGTCAGACAAGTCCACATTATAGCTTGTTTTGGGGAAAATAGGCAGTGTTGCCTGCTCTTCTTCTCTCGCTCCTCTTTCCTCTCACCCCAACCGGTTGTGGCAGATGACCGCCCACCCTGAGCCTGGTTCTGCTGGAGGTCTTAAACTTTACACTGTAAAGAGCCTTGAGATCACTTTTGCTGCTCAGCCTCAGCTGCTTTGTGCTATATAAATAATACTAATAATAATAATCAGTTCCCAAATGATTTAAAAATATAAAAGGAAGTGTGATGTAACACGTTGGTAAACACGACCGTGTGCGTTCCATCATCAAACTTGGTGAAAACACATAAAAATCTTCAACCAAATTAACAAATCACATATTTTAGTTTTTATTCCCTTTTAGATAAAATCCCAACTTTTCTGGAAATGTATTTTTAAAAAACAGCATCATTAAATCAGAATACACTCATTTAACGTGTTTACAGATTATTTCCCATAGATATAATGATTTTAATCTATAGTTCAAACTCTTCTCGTCTGAAATACAAATTTCAGTGGATGAATTTAGATTTATGGATAAAAAGTCACTGAATAGATTATAAAATTACTAATCTATGCATATGTTTTAAGTCCCCAAGCAGAACATATTAATAAAATAAAGTAAAATTGGTGATTAATTTATCAGTTATAATAACACCTCAACACAATCTTTAAATGTTAACAACACCAGAACATATGAAGCCATTTATGTTTCCACAAAGTCTTATAGAGTCCGATATCATTAGCATTAGGTTGTCCGATATCCATTAAATTTGCTCCTATGAAGACTCCAACTCACCTCCACCTTGGTGGTAGCAGAAAGATCTCGGGGGTCTGTGGCCTTCACCTCCACTGCAGCCGTGTTTCCAGCCAGACCTGCTGCCGACACCACGTAAACCAGACCTGAGGACGGGTCCACGTCAAAATAAGGACTCCCTGCTGACAGAGTGTAGACCAGCTGAGCCTCTTCACCGACGTCAGGGTCTGAGGCCTGGAGGAGATGGAGGAACGAGAGAAAAGGATCCGAAAATGTGTCAAAACCTGGATAAATCCAAGTGCTTCACGTTGGTTTTCAGACAAACACCTCCACGTATAATAAGAAAACAACATGCTTTAATAAATGTTTTGTTTGTGTTTCTCTACTGTTCAGCTTTTGTGTTTTTATTTTGTTTTTATTTTATTTTGAGTTATTTACTTAACTGAGTAGAAAACCACATTTTCTGTTATTTGTTTATTCTTTCTTTTTTTTGCTTTGATTGTCTCTACTTAACTCTACTTATTCTCCAGGATGTTGGAGAAGAGAGATGAAAAAGGACGTTAATGAAGCCGACTGAGAAACGGACAGTTTTAAAGTTCAGACTCCACAAAATTTAAGTTATTACAAAAAAATACAATTACTTTATGATCCCCTGATATTTGTGTAACATGCAGACAGGAGAGGTAAAGGGAATATATAAAATAAAAACAATTACCCAAACTGTACATTATTATATTATAATATATAGTGAAATACTGTACCTTTGTCCTTAAATGAACCTTCTTTACTTTTGGACATGTTATTTATTACGTAAAAAAAAGTAAAGGAGAGAGACTTGACCTAAACAATCATCAAATCAAATGAATGGAATTTATGGAAGTCCATTTCCACCACTAGAAGAAAATATAACAAGAAACACTTGTCAACAATAGTAAATCAAATTGATGGGATAGAAAGTCTAAAAAAGATCAGATCAGTTTACGTCATGGAAAATGTTGGTCGTGTTCCTGTACATGTGCAGATAACGCTGCCTCTGATTAGCTCTCTCAAGATTGTCCTGATGATGTTTCACTCACAGTAAGAACAACCTCCTGCGTGGATTTCAGTTCAAAGTACACAAAACAACGTTTGGCATGCCTACAATAACTGTGCTATCACACAACTCAGGAGATCAATGTGTCTGATCTTATCACACTTTGTGCCATTATGAGTGTTTATCAAAACTACAGTGACATTTCCTGACAAGAAACCTGGCGTGTTTACCTTGACATAGACGACAGGGGTTTTATACGGGGCGATGCTGAAGATGGACGCCCTGTAAACCTCAGAGGGAAACTGTGGAGACTCGTTCACATCCTCCACCTGGACTCTGACCTGAGAGAGAGAGAGAAACAACCAGGTCAAGGTATCACTTTGAAGCACTCCAGAGTTAAAACCTTTTTATAAATGTTCACTGCCCTGAGTTTCTCAGTTTGTTTCACAGCAGTATAAACAGAAGAAAGTGGAAAAGAAGGATGAAACCTTCAAGTTTTTTTAGATCTGAAAGTGTCATAATATATTTAACTTCAAACAAATATTGCCTTGACTGTGAAGAAGGAAAGACAGCATGATGGCTAATAATTAAAACCTGTAAACACATTTTACTCAGCACCACAAAGATGCTTTTTATTGGCACAATTGGAGCCATTAAACCAATAAACAAGAATAAAAAGTCCTGTGCATTTATCATTTGAAAGCTACTCATCGTCAATGACTCAGCTGGAGAACGACTCTAGTACCTGAAGAAGTACAGTATCCTCAAACACAGTAATTAGTTCTTAAAATACTTCAATGAAATACACAACTTCCATGTTGTCACCTAGAAGGATATCTAATGATTAATCAGTGTAGCACCAAATGTTTGAAATATTTGCCCCTTCCTTTATTTTTCCACCACTCCTGTAAATTTGATCCAGCGTTAACTATGTTTAGTACATATTTGGATGAGATTTCCTGCAAGTAAGGGCTGTGTAGACTGACTGGCCTCCCATATTTTTATTTACTGCTTTTTTCTTAAAATTGTGCAAACTTTTGCAGAGCTTAAAGCACTTTAGTGTTTTCTAGTTGTTTCTTTTATCCTACACTCAGCAGGTTAACGTGAAACAGCTCATACCACTGCAGTGGCTGTTGTAGGCGGGGTCCTTGTATCCACTGCCTCCACGTCCAGGAAGTACCACTCCTGCTTTTCTTTGTCCAGTGATGTTTTGGTCAGGATGGCTCCACTGGTATCGATGGAGAACAGGTCAGTGTTTGTTTTCAGTGTATAGGCGACGTCATAAAGTTCACTTCCTGATGAAGCTATGACCGTCCCCACTGTAGCCCCCGTCCGCTGGTTCTCAGGTAGGCTGAAGTTGTAGGAGGGGCTCTGGAAGGCCACGCCCTCCACCAGACTGGCAATCCTTAGATTCACAATGACGCTGGCTGCAAGTAAGACGTGTACGGTGTTTATAGATACATCAGCATCCAGCACATTAAAAGCCCCAGTGACTCCAACATTCATTCTCATTAATCTATAGTCATGATATTATAATCAATTGTAACTAATATAAAATGTGAAACGGGCCACTCTGCATAAAGATAGTTCATGACATTTTTAACATAATTTGCTGATTTAATTTGGTAAACATCGGAATTTAGTACTTGTAGTTTAGTACTTTTGTGAAATTTCTACTTTAACTTAAGTGATATATCTGAGTAGCACCATAAGAAAATAAATGGAGCTTCAGTGATGAATGAAACTGTCCCAACCACCAGCATATTTTTTTCACTTCTGTGAAAATAACTGGAGAGTCAGGAACCAAAGTTCACGGTAATCCTGAGTTATAACAAAATACTGTGGTTTTGCCGTTATTCACGTACTTTTCAGCAGATTCTGACACATTTAGAGTTGTCTATAGCAAATAACAGACAACGCGGAGACTTGCAGGTTATTAATGATGAGTAAAACTACATGGTCTTGTCAGACAGACCTGTGGAGTCCAGAGGAGGCTGACCATGGTCTTTGGCCATGACTGTCATTTTCTCTGTGGTGTCCTTTGTGAGATTAGCAAGGTCAGTGGTAAAGGACACTTCCCCAGTCACATCGTTTAGGGCCAAATATGGCGAACTTCCTGCAACAATACTGCACAAGGGTAAAAAGGGAAAAAAAATAATTTCATCCTCAGATATCATACAAACATTCTCTGAAAACTGTGTAGTTTAATTACATATTAAGAAACGTAAAACTTCCAGTATCAGTCTGTTACAGGCAGCTGCTGGCCAAGCTGAGCTGAACCGACCTGTAGGCGATCTGTGAGTTGGCCCCAGCGTCTCTGTCGGTGGCGGACAGCTTCAGCAGCACCTTCCCTTTTTTAGCATCTTTCACCAGGATGCTGCTCACGTAGCTGCTGGAGCTGAACTCAGGTCTGTTGTCGTTGACGTCGACGAGGTCAATTCTTATTGTGGTGATGTTCTGGTGATTTAATAAATCATTTTAATATACATGTACACTAATCTATAATATACATTTCTGTTTTAATGACTACCAAATTTCAGTATGATTGAATGCTTAGGTAATAGCAAGGCCGTGTAGAAACTCACTCCTAACTGGCCAAACATTCTCATATTGACACGATTTTGGTCCTATTTTTAACACAGGGAATCACTTCTATCACTAGGAGAGCTGTGGAGATATTCTAACTGGTTAGGAGTTGTCAGGAGATGGTGTTCAGGCAGATACGTGTGCTGGTTCTGTGGGAGGAGAAATGTTTCTAGCACAGTTTATTAAAGGATACAGTTTGGAAATCTGCTGGCAGTAAAGCTCATACGCCTCATTTGGGATGAGCACACTTTCCTATTTTCTCAACATATACCATGTTGTTTAAATTAATATTCATGACTGTCATATTCTCTGTGGTGTCCTTTGTGAGATCAGCGATGTCAGAGGTCAAGGACACTTCCCCAGTCACACCGTTTAGGGCCAAATATGGAGAACTTCCTGCATTTCATTTTCAAACAATTCCTAAACCATTTCCTTGGTTTCATTTCCAGTTTTATGCAAAGTAAGAATTATAAAGTTTGTGTCAAAGTATGAAACTGTTTTGTGTGATTCTACTTAAGGTTTTGGTACTTTAATCATAAAGCACAAACCAGTTTATTCGTATGCAAATTTAAATTTTACACTTTAAAAAAAACATGCATAATCAAATTCAATGTGCCCATAATGAAAACATTATCTTGTCACTTACCTACAGCCCACTGCACCAAAACAATGCAAGCAATAACAAAATACCAACCACAGCTACAGCATTATGTTTAAGTTTAAGTCAAGTTGAACTTTACTGTGACTCCTGTGTATTTATGTGATCTGTGTGATCTGTCTCCATATTTACTTCAGGTGTTTCTCACCTCTCTCTGTGGGCTTCCTTTGTCTGAGGCCCTAACAACCAGGTCGTAAGTTTGTCTGCTCTCCCGATCCAGATCTCCGACAGCCAGCAACATCCCGTCCTGCAACACAGCACATGACATCAGAGCTTCGGGATTGACACAGAAAAAACTGAAATGTATATTTCCACAGTCTTTTCTCTTTGCCTCACCTCTCTGAATCTGAAGAGTGGGTGAGGGGATGCGAGGGAGACGGTGACCTCTCCGTTGGGGCCGAGATCAGCATCTGTGGGCACGATGAGGAAAATTTCTTTTGGGTTTTCCTCCGTGTAGTTACCCTCAGGGATCTGCAGGGGGTCGGGGATACTTGGGAACTGTGGAGTGTTGTCATTGTAGTCCAGGACGGTGATGTTGAGCTGAGCCGTGGCAGTTAGACCGTCCACCTGATCCACCGCCTTGACCTGGTGACACAAACAAACACGAGAAGTGATGTGAATTCACGTGAGAAAACAGGTGATTTTACCTGCTTAATGTTTCAACACCTACTTTAATAAATTACTTTTGGTCCACAGAAACAGAAAATTTGTCCTCTACCATATTCAGAAACATTTTCTTCAAAGGCTATATTTGCAATACAAAACCAGCACAAAATATGCCTCAGATGTATTTTTAGTGATAGAAAATGATACTTGGCTGGTAAAGCATTGGAAAGAGAACTTTTTAAAGATTTAAAACAAAATGTTCAGATACATTTTGTAGCATCTGTTCTCTGTAGCCACATCAAAGTGATAGAATATAAAATATTGCATAGACAATACCTGTCTGTATTTACTGGTCTATATCTTATTGATCCACAAGAATCAAGGATATAAACCAGTAAATTGGATCTTAAGATGGTACTGACTCAACACAGCTACTCGCGTTTGGTACCAGGGACTTTGTTTTGCATTGCAAATATTGTACCTGTACCCCGTCATTGTAGCTGGTTATCATGAAACACAGGATCAATGGAGCATGATGTAGGATATCAAAGGGATGCTGTTCTTGTTTCTATGTATGTGGACATATGTCACAGCAAGGAGAAACATTTTGCTCACTCAAGTCGCTTGGAACCTCAACAATCAAAAAAGAAAAAAAATCACAGGTACCATGGACTATCCACAACTTCGAACTAAAAATGGGCAAGCGAAGTTGAATTGACTTGGAGAAATGCTATAGTGTATATAGAAAACATAATTACAGTAACTTGTGCAAAGTCATATTTGTACCTGTAATATGTAGTTGTCTTTTGTCTCTCTGTCCAAGCTGACGTCCTTCCTCAGTGAGACCACACCTTGTTTGTTAATGTCAAAGGTATCACTGTTGTAGATAAAGTAGCCATTGGAGAATTCACCCTGAAGCAGAAGATACGGTTGAAGGGTGTTAAATACCTGAGTTTCATAGTCAGAGTTTATCATCAGCATCGGAACAACAGCAAGTACTTGTGGGAAATACAGTATAATAAACTGTGATCCGAGAAATTATAGTCCTTATAAATTATTATCAGTGTGAAGCTGTGTTGCCAAAGTCCAAACTGTAAGAAGGACATTCAAGCTCAGTTTATTCGTCTTGTAATCCAATACAAATCTGGCAAGTCTTTGAATCTGTAAGTGGAAGAAGGTGCTACTGCAAATCACCAAACACGTTATCAGAGTATCGGTTCTGCGGGAACTGATATTGAGTATCGCTTGTATGAGGATGCAGCATGATCTACATTGTCACATTACAGGATGACAACGTAGGTCATGCTGTAATGTGACAGATTAATTCCAACAAAATTCTGTTTTTATGAACAGGACAAGGTAATGAACAGTTTTAATAAGCATATTGTTTCCAACTGTGTTGAAAAACTAATGTAAATCAAACTAAAGACACTTTCAACATGTATATTTTTAGTCTCTGTCAGAGAGGTTATGATTATTGTTGTACTTGCCTCACTGTCGGCTAGTAGGATATCTAAAATGTTTTCAACTGATTTCAGTGAAATTGAGCAGCAGAAACTGAGCAGTGTAATTTACTTATGTTTTCAATGGCAACTGAAAGTTATTAATTTGTTTTTTCTACACCTAAACTATTTTAGGTGTCACCTATATAAGAACTTGAAAATTCCTCCTTGTGTTTTTGTACCTGTACCAACCAGTCAAGTTGCGGTTTGCTTGCATATATGTCCAGTCTCACATTGTAAACAGTTCATCATTGAGTCCAGATGTAATGAAATTCTCTCCAGATGTTTCCGAAATAAGACTGGGACAGACATAACGTCACAGTGACACTGACCTTTCACCACCAAAATCAAATAATTTCATCCTTAAGTCCAAGTGGGTGTTTGTGCCAATTTCAAAGAAATTCCCTTAAGGCGTTCCTATGACATCACATTCACAAAACGGGACGGACCTGATGTCACAGTAACCTTGATCTTTGACCACCAAAATCTAATAAGTTTATCCTTGAGTCCAAATGGATGCCAAATTTGAAGAAATTGCGTTCAGGTGTTCTAAGATACCGTGTCCAACAGGATAGAACAGACGTGGGGTAACACTGTCCTTGACCTTTAATTACCACAATCCAATCAGTTCATCCTTGAACCTGAAATGTCCAAGAGAACAATTTTGTCAATTTCGAAGAACCTTCCTCAAGGTGTTCCCGAAATATTGTGTTCACTAGAGTTAGATAAATGGACGGTGGAACGGACGAACGGACCGACAGAGGGAAGGACTGACAACCTGAAATCTTTAGTTTGGTTACTTTTTTGATAACTCATGTAACACTGCTTGGGAGCTTGAAATTCATCCTTGTAAAAATGTCTAATTTGGAGCCATAGAATGTTCAATATATATTCCTAACTAATAACAGAGCAGATTATTTTTGCTGTGCAAACATCCAACACCTGTAATGCCTGGAGAACTAGGATGCCAGCACAAGTGACAACTGTACGTAGCGGATCTGCTCTGGAACCAAATAATTTCACTCAACAGAAGCAGATGATCTGCATGCTGTAAACCACTCACTCCATCCTTGTCAGTGACTTCCAGAGTCAGGATGGAAGCACCGCTGGCCAGATTCTCAGAGAAGGCCACATTGTAACTTTCCTTACTGAACTCAGGTGGGTTGTTGTTCACGTCCTTCACCTTCACCACCACAGAGCCGTTCCCAACCAGAGAGGGAGTCCCCCCATCAGATGCCTGAACCTTCAGATTATACTCCTTCACTTTACTGTAGTCCAGAGGCTGAACCAGCCGCAGAGTCCCGCTGGCAGGGTCCAACTCAAAAACTGCAGGATCTGATGAGGGACTTTGCTGGAAAACCTTGTAGGTAACTCTTCCATTTGCTCCTTCATCAGGGTCTACAGCTGACAATGTGAGCAAGCTTGCACCCACAGACTCTGTCTCTAAGACTTCAACTTGGTACTCAGTCTCAGAGAACTTTGGGACGTTATCGTTGATGTCAGACACTTGAACCAGCAGGGTGGCTGTAGCTGACTTGGCTGGACGACCCTGATCTTCAGCCACCACCAGCAGGCTGTACTCTGCCTTGGTCTCCCTATCAAGAGCACCAGCCACACTTACCATCCCAGACACAGGATCAATAAAGAACCTCCCCTCTCCTTCTCTCAGTGAGTATCTGATCTCCTTGTTGAAGCTGCTGTCTTTGTCTGTAGCTGCAACTACGGTAACATTGGATCCTACCTCAGCGTCCTCTGGGACTGATTTTGTGATAGAATCAGGGGCAAAAATTGGACCATTATCATTGACATCAGTGACTTGAACTTCCACGACTGCACTGTCACTGTTGACCCCGTCAGAGATGGAGATTTCCACAGAGTAGTTGTGTGGAGCCTCGTCGAAGTCAAGCTTCACCTTGGTGGTGAATTCACCAGTGGCGGAGATGGCAAACTTGTCAACTTCTGTTTTAACTTCAAGAGTCACAGGAATATCACCTGTTGCAAGGAAGTTGACCTAATTCAATAAAGAAGAAGAAAATCACATTACTCACTGTCAGGTATTTGTTGGTAGTAGAGCTTGGATGAAGTGGAATGTGATGGATAAGATGTTCTGTAATAATCTGATGGGCTCACTTTTAAGACCATTGTTCCTGGGTCTCTCTCTTCTTCTATGGTGCCCCTGTATGTGCTCTGTGTGAACTGTGGTTTTGAATCTGCAACAGCGACAATCTCCACTTGTGCTGAGGCAGATCGGGACACTATGCCCCCTAGAGGAGAGGTGAGAATGATCTAATGATAGAACTGACAGATAAACGATTGACCAATTTTGATAATGTGTGAAAGAAGTATTGTTTTTTACCATCTGTGGCTGTTATGAACAATAAGAAAACCAATGTTTTATGTGCTTCCATGGGAATGATCTTCACCAAAGTGATTGCTCCTGTGTTTTCATCAATGGAGAAATAGTTGTTTTGATTCCCAAAGTCAATGGAGTATTTGATCTGCCCATTCACACCTACATCTGGGTCTTCTGCCTCAACCTTTGAATGACATCATAGAGAAGAATAACATCATTAAACATCACCATTATGAGCTCATTCAGATATTTACCATCATTGTGAGGCAAATAAGTGATAAATTTTAAGCATATTGATGTTTCCCCACTGTGACAATGTTTGTCACCTTACAATAGCCAACTTGTGACAAATCAGTTTTTTGACATTGTATCAATTGTGATTTTTCCAGGTAAGATTATGTTCTCACATTACAATGATGTACAATAATAAAATATACTGTAGATGTGAATCTTTGTCATATTTGGGGGTACAACAAACAGCCCTATAGGCTCCTCACCTTCACAAGTAACATCCCATCTGTTTGGTTGGTGTAGACTTTACTGCCGTACTTGTTGCTAGTGAATTTAGGGCTGTTGTCGTTCTCATCCAGGAGAGTTATATTCACATTTGCTGTTGCAACATGGTTTGGTGGTGTGTTCTCTGTTGCTTTGACCTTAATGAGAAAAATTGTCTCAGGATGTAACCAGGGTTTATCTTTATTCCTCAAATATTTCAAAACAATTCTGGCAATTGGTTGAATGTTGATGTGCCACTGAAAACTGCTCTAAATCAGCCTTGGATATAAGAGTTATTTATTGTTCTGCCAGTGAAAAGCAGAAGTACTCATGACCATAAATCAAAACTAGTAATGTCTGTGTCCTTGTAAGCACAATCTGTTTCTTCGAAGAAGGTGTACATTATTTTTAAGTCAAACAATTTAAATCTTATATTTTCACACTCACGCAGGATGTGTGCGTATTCTCGTCCTGTCATTGGCCTGCTAGGAAGCCCAGTAACTTTGCAAGTCTCTAAACCATAAATGAGAGTGTACCAATATCCTTAGTTAAAAAGTAAAATGAATTAACTCCTACATGTAAAAAGTAGAATGATAAATGACCCAATCTGAAAAAATCCTGCCTTAATGTTCATTGTGCTCACTGAATCTTTGTAACCACACAGTTAAGAATAAAAAAAATTGATTTGATGCTATTTTGGGTCTTATGACCAATAAACACATCAACATCTAAATAATGTTTCAAACAAAAATAAATCATTGACCATTTGCATACAAATGATAGAAATGTTTGAGCAAGTGCATGTTTACCTTGTTGTTTATTTGCATAAACACTACATAATAAAGTGAGTCAAAAGTCTGAAGCAATGGGTGTGATCAGCAGAGGGGCAAAGTTTGAAAACTGTGAACAGTACAATACAAAGTCCATTTCTGTGTGGAACTGTACTAGTGTTAATCTGTGTTTCAAAATTTACATTACCTGAAATGTGATCTTTTCTGTGGCCTCTCTGTCCAGAGCTGTGGAGTTTTTCACTCTGATCGTCCCATCAGAGCCTATAGAGAAAGGAGCGGATTCTGGAACGATCTGAAGAGTTCCTACAAACCCCCCCTATAGAAAATTAACGGAACAACTGAAGAAGGAACATTTTGTAGTACAACACTTGTATTATGGTTACCAGTTGGGTAACCAGTTCCTATGAGCAAGATAAGACTTATTTCTGTAAGTTGACTTTAAGCAAGCTCCACAGGTACATCAATCTCACACACACAGCCATTTTTCTGTCTTTGCAGCGGTGACAGCCACGGACACAAGTATAATGTTTTGAGGTTAGCCACCTTGTTGTCCCATTCTCGTGAACGCAATATCTCAGGAACGCGTTGAGGAAATTTCTGCAAAATTGGCAAAATTATCCACTTGAACACAAGGATGAACTGATCAGATTTTGGTGGTCAATGGTCAAAGGTCACTGTAACTACACATCCGTCCCATTCGTGTGAACACCTGGAATGAATTTCATCATATCTGGCACGATGTCCATGTGAACTCATGGATGAAGTGATGAGAACAAGTCTGGAAAGACATGTATGTATTTTGACTGGTTCTAGTTATCTACCCATTTTCAGTCCTATTTAAATGATTCTGACTGGTTGACAGTTTGGAGTCTGAAATAGCAACAGTGGGAATAAGAGACCTATTTACCTATTTGAATCTCCAAATAAATCAAAGCTATGGAGGCTGCTTTAAAAACCAACATTCACTTTTGTTAGAAATTGGTATACAGAGTACAGACTTCAGTGCCTTTTGAAGTCTTTTCAAGGCAAATCACCCAACCAGCCTCCTCCCTAAGACAATTTGTAGCTGCACTGTCACTTTGCTACATAAAAATGAAAACATATTTTTTGCTCAGGTAGTTTCGAATGTAAACATGACTTATTTTTAACTTTTCAAGAAAACACCAGTGCTTTTGGTTTTCTGGTGAGGACAGTTGTATTTTGCAGACAGATTCTCACCTCATCCTTGTCAGTGACTTCCAGGGTCAGGATGGAAGCACCGCTGGCCAGATTCTCAGAGACGGCCACATCGTAACTTTCCTTACTGAACTCAGGTGGGTTGTTGTTCACGTCCTTCACCTTCACCACCACAGAGCCGTTCCCAACCAGAGAGGGAGTCCCCCCATCAGATGCCTGAACCTTCAGATTATACTCCTTCACTTTACTGTAGTCCAGAGGCTGAACCAGCCGCAGAGTCCCGCTGGCAGGGTCCAACTCAAAAACTGCAGGATCTGATGAGGGACTTTGCTGGAAAACCTTGTAGGTAACTCTTCCATTTGCTCCTTCATCAGGGTCTACAGCTGACAATGTGAGCAAGCTTGCACCCACAGACTCTGTCTCTAAGACTTCAACTTGGTACTCAGTCTCAGAGAACTTTGGGACGTTATCGTTGATGTCAGACACTTGAACCAGCAGGGTGGCTGTAGCTGACTTGGCTGGACGACCCTGATCTTCAGCCACCACCAGCAGGCTGTACTCTGCCTTGGTCTCCCTATCAAGAGCACCAGCCACACTTACCATCCCAGACACAGGATCAATAAAGAACCTCCCCTCTCCTTCTCTCAGTGAGTATCTGATCTCCTTGTTGAAGCTGCTGTCTTTGTCTGTAGCTGCAACTACGGTAACATTGGATCCTACCTCAGCGTCCTCTGGGACTGATTTTGTGATAGAATCAGGGGCAAAAATTGGACCATTATCATTGACATCAGTGACTTGAACTTCCACGACTGCACTGTCACTGTTGACCCCGTCAGAGATGGAGATTTCCACAGAGTAGTTGTGTGGAGCCTCGTCGAAGTCAAGCTTCACCTTGGTGGTGAATTCACCAGTGGCGGAGATGGCAAACTTGTCGGCATCTGTTTTAACTTCAAGAGTCACAGGAACCTCAGCAGCTACTGCAAGGAAGCTAACCTGAAAACATATAAATTATATCCCCTCCTGATTAATGATGAGTACCTAAATTTACTTGACTGGATGTTAGATGAACGGGTGAATAACAAAACATCTGACAATTTGGTTTATTTATTTCAAATGAATTTACTGTGAAACTTACCATAGCAATCACAACTCCTGGTTCCTGCTCTTCTTCTACAGTACCACGGTAAGTCTTTTGTAAAAACTGAGGTTTTGAATCACCAGGAGCACGAATGGTCACCTGTGCTGATGAGGAGCGGGATATGATTCCCCCTACAGGAAAGGTGGACAAGGATCTTATAATAACTGGATGTGACTAAGTTTTACTTTTTTTTTACTTCGATTTCTGTTGTTAGCTTCATACATTAACGGAGCAACTGTGATTGTCAGCATGGCCTTATTTATCGATTATATAAATGGGAGACTATACAATGCACACCTCACACATTGAGTATTGGACATATTTGCAAACCTTCACATATCTGACCAGTTGACCATGTGGCCATGGTTGTTGCATTGCTCATTTTCAACAATGTCCAACAATTCTAAAAACTGTTGGACACAGCTACCCCTGATTGAAAGAGAGGTTCAAAGTGTTGTTTGAATAGCACTTTCTTTGAAGCATACTGAGACCTTTAAGATTCTCTTAGCCCAGAACTTTGTCTATGAACACAGTAGCTAGTAATAGAATGTATATTTTGGCACTCGGAAGGCACTTTTAATTGCTGCAGTGTGAACTTAGACTCTACAAACAAATCTGAACTTGTGTGCAGAGCATAATTCACACACTGTGCAAGTGCTAAATGTTGAGTTTACTGTAAGGCATAGAGTTATCATCACAGGCATGAGACACAGTGTTAAGCTTGCATTTAGCCCTCTCGGGTCCAGTTCCAAGGTTACCCAAGACTAAAATAGAAATGTAAAAAGGCTTTTTTAAAGATGTCAATTAATTGCGGTAGACAGTTGGAGCCACTACAGCTATCTGTCTGTGACGACAAATCACCAATCTACTGTATATACAGCTGTGATAACACATTTATGATCATAAAGAATTTCATATTGCCAAAGGTGAAGTGGTTGACATGACTCCACTGATTGATTTGTCAATCAAAATCAATTTTGTGGCTTTAAGTTATTTGGTGCTGATTGTCTGTTATAAATCATCACATCACAATTACTCACCACAACCTGGAAAAGTGATTTGTGAATTAGAATAATTGATTAGTTCTGTTAAGCAACAGCTAGTGCTGAAAACTCAGAGAAATGTTGTTCAGATCTACCATCTCTGGCCGTAACGTAGAGGGGGAACTCCAAAATCCTGTTTTCCACAAGGGGAATGAGTTTAGCCAGTGAGATCTCTCCAGTGTTTTCATCGATCGAGAAGTAGCCGTCGTTATTCCCAAAGTCAATAGAGTATCTGATTTGCCCATTTACACCAGCATCTGGATCCTCTGCTTTAACCTTTAAGTTAAATTATACAAATCATGTCAAATGAATGTGACAAATGTAAAATGATATTGACATAGCTACACGTTGTCAACCAAAAAAAATAAGATAATGGAAAAAGCAAAGACTGTGAGTTAGAATTAGATACAAAATCTTGGGCGTGATAAAAGATGGGCTGGTTGTAAGACTCGTGTTAGATAATCAGTGAACTATGGGGAGGATTTAGATCCTGACATGACTCATTAAGCGTATTAAGTTCTAAAAGTTTGCAGGATACTTATGGAAGGATTAAATCAGTGTAGCAACATAACAAAGGGGACCAGAAATTGAACCTTGAATAATTGATGCTGTTTTCAGACATCCACTGGAACTCTGAACTCCTCTAGATGTTATCCAGAGGAGCTGTATGTGAGAATGCAAATGTCCGAGTCAGTCGGCCTGGTCATAAAACCTACACATAAATGTGTGAATACAGCAGGTAATTGTCTGGAGAATTCACAGTGAGCGAGTGGCCGTGTTGACAATTTTTCCTTTCAGTCGATCCTCTCAGCACAACACCAAACATTTTGGAAAGTATTTACCATACTTTCAGGTTTTATACCAAGCTTCTTTCTAATCGTGCGACTGGTGCTGCTTCGATGTGCTGTGAACAAAACACTGATTTCTGTAGCATACATTTTGTGTCATGTTCTGCCTCCTGCACTCAACATCTCCTGTTGTTCTGGACAGTGTCTGGAGGATCAGGCCCTGACATTGTCCAGACCATTTACAGTAAGTAAATGATACAGTGATACTGAACAGAAGTGTTTTAATCACTCACCTGAACCAGCAACATTCCCACTGTCTGATCTGCAAACACCTTTCCCTCGTACTTGCTGCTGTTGAATGAAGGACTGTTGTCATTCTCATCCAGGAGAGTTACACTGACTTGTGCCCTGGCAACATTGTTGGGTGGATCCTTCTCTGTTGCTTCAATCTTTTGAATAACCAAACAACATAACATGGGTTAGACTTAGTAGTAATACTCATAGTTTCTTTAAAACTTATGTCTCCACCTTGGTTAAGACACTGAGCCTTTACCAGTTTTCTCATTTAAAATTGCTCTGTTTTCTAAAAACACATTAATGTGCCACATGTTACACTGGGTGACATGTTCCCTCATCATCATGAACACACAAACACACACACGCGATACATCGTCCTACTGTCCATAACACTCACTACAGCATCAAAGATAGACTAATCTAAAGATGTAAAAGCTTCAATGTTTAATTTAAGATCCAAGTTTACCTGAAATGTGACTCTTTCCATGGTCTCTCTGTCCAGAGCACTGGAATTCTTTACTTTCACTGTCCCATCAGACCCGATTGAGAAAGGAGCAGATTCTGGTACAATCTGCAAAGTTCCTACAAATCCTCCCTATAAAAGAGTAGCATGGATGGTAAGAGATTAAACAAGAATCTGCTTTAGTAAACACAAGCTAGTGTGAGGGAAAGGTTGATAATCTCTGAGGTTTTAAGGATAATCTACCTGATCTAGGTCAGTGACGATGGCTCTGAACAAAACAGCATTAACAGGAGAGTTTTCAAGAAGTTCTACATTGTAGTTAGACCGGTCAAACTCTGGAGTGTTATCATTCACATCCTCAACAGTGACGGACACCCAAGCATCCGCTGTCTTCAAACTGTCGTCTGTCTGAGCCGCCTGCACAGAGCGACAGCAGGGAAAAAATTTTAGATTGTTGCTGATAGAGTCCACTCACCGCACTCACCTCAACCGGCCGAGGCAGATGACCGTCCACCCTGAGCCTGGTTCTGCTGGAGGTTGTTTGTTGCCCAGTGCTTGCTCAAGGGGGATTGTTGGGTTTCTCTCTGTATAACTCTATACAATTACAACACTGATACCAGCAGCACACTGTTTTGACATTGGTAACTTCTTAGCTTACACTCAGATCAGTCAAATTCATCCATTTTCCCAACTGAAAAAAATGCAATGCCAAAGCCTTGCCTGCTCTCCAATACGCTAAAATCTAAAAAAATTCTCATAATATTGCTTTTACCAGAGTCACCTGGTAAAACCTCCAGTGTTTAATCACTAGGTGCTGAGAACAGCTGATTTCTCTGATCAAAACCCCAACCAGAGACAACGAGCTGATGTGTATTTCCTGATATTAAACTGGCTGCTGTGTGACACCAGACTTTATGAACTGAAAAGTACCTTGATGCTGACAGAGATCACACTGCTGTTCATCTCCTCTCTGTCGATGGCTGTCACCACGGTGAGAACTCCACTGCTAGAGTCAATGTTAAAGTTGCTCTGATACTTGTCTGGAGACACTGAACAAACGGTGTAAAACATTTTGAGTTTTTTCAGTGTTCTGCCTTGAATATCTGAGATGAATTTAAAACTTTTATTTCTTGTTACTTACCTGCACTGATGCTATAAGTTAGAGTCATGCTGATTCCAGTGTCTCCATCCTGGGCCTTTATTGCCTCTGGTTGAATGTTTTGGAAAGGCCCAGCCTGAAATATATAATACACAAGAGATGTATTAGTATTAGTACAAATTAAACAAAGCACTACTGCAACTTTTCATCAGAAATGATATCAAACTTACTTATTACTGTACCACTAACTAACTATGTACAAAGGGTTTAGTGTTGGCTGATATTGAACATGCAAAGACTTCTTTATCAGGAACTCACCTGATTCTCTAGAATGAAGGCTTGGTACTGGCTGTAGCTGAAATATGGATTCAAGTTATCAAAGTCTTCAATGTTAATTTGAACACTGGCTGTGTCGTCCAATCCCCCGTTATCCTGTGGTTAACAAGGCAAAGACAATGCAGATTGTTAGTCTTCTTTAAAATGAATTCAGCAACATAAGGCTGGTATATCAGATAAGACAAACAAGTTTAAGTGTAAGTCTCCATTAAAACACACAGTAATGTCCAAAGGTTTTAGATATTTGGATTCTTAGCCATCACACAGTCCCATGAAGGAGGCACCTCATTGATCCCAAATTGATTCTGCAGCATGACAACAAGCACTAATATGCAGCCGGAGTCACAAAGAACTATTGCCAGAGACAAGAAGAACAAGGAGTGTACTGTGTGATGTTAACTAATAAATAATTCATGCTATTCATCCCATTATTTCTGAAAGTATCATTACTCTACTTTTAGTGCCAAAAACGTTTGCACAGTTCGATGTTTAGGAATCCACACACCAAAATGGCTCTGTAATTAAAGGACATCAACAGCTGCTGATTATATGGTCAGTCTACTTCCATTTATCCTTCAAATCACACTGGTCAACTGTTACTGTCTAAAAATAATATGATGTTGAAGTTTGCAGCTTCCACCTTTGCAATTAAGGGGGAAGGTTAAGTTAAGCTTAAATGTCAATGTCAACAACACTATCTTATAATAATTGATTCTCAGTTTTTGAGCCACATTGTTATGAGTGTTAAGATATTTTCCCATCCAGACCACAGTGGGTCAGGTCTAGGTCAAAATAAAACTTTCTTGATCTGAAAGTGAGTGTGGTGAAGCATTAAATTACAGACATGTTTTATAAGTGAAGCTCCTTTTATGTTTGCATTTCAACCATCAGTGAATTTAAATTTCTTGGTTGATAGGTGACATTTCAACAGCTATTTATCTGAGCTTTTCATTTTCAGCAAGTACCTGCTGTCATCTACGCAGGTGGTATTAGGGTGCGTTCAAAGGCACACACAATTGTGGGGCGTTGCAGCTCATGTTGCTATTCTAATCGTATTTTCTCCAGAATATACAGGAGCCATAATTTCAGCTGCAGCTAATAAATGCAAGAATGTCAGTTTCTAAATTATTTTTCAGAATGACAATATTTTTGTTGTTTTTTTACTACCTGAAATATATATATATATTTTTTAATTTTCCAGGACGTGTAGTTAGATGATTTTGTGTGTTTTTATTTTCACTTACCTGGGCCTTCACAATGAAGTTGTACTTATGGGCTAGATTGTAGTTCAGGCTTCTCTTCAACAGAAAAACCCCTGTGTTGGTCACTGTAAAGTCTTCTGAAGTGGGTTCCTTATGAAATTAATAAAAACCATGGGTCTGAATTAATAAGTATGTTGGTTTTCATTTTGACTTTGTTGTTGTACTCTAACACTTTGTAGTGTTATTGGAATGCTCATTTCATTGTATAGCCATTATCTCCAGTAACAACAGTGTTTCTCAATTTTATTGTGTTATATTGTGTATATATTTCCAGTATTTGTGAAATATTGCATTTTAAAATATTGTATTTTGTACATTACCATGTGTTTTCTTAATCTGTAGTTCCTTGAGCTTCAAGTCTAGTTTCTATATACTAGTAGATGACAGAACAAAGTCTGGCTTGTACATAAAATTCATTTGAGAAGCTCAGATTAAGAAAATATCTTAATATGTTATATGATTTTAAAAATTAAAAACCTTATCTGCTCTCAGCTTCCACAGTGCAATGACAAACATGATTTTATGTCAGTCAGTTAACTACAAATACTAGTATCTCATAAAGTCATTTAAACAAAACTTCAGGTACTTTCAGTGCTAGTGTATGTGGAAAAATTCACTGTGACTTTTGAAGATATTTAGATCTTATTACAATAGAGTATGTCAGTCTGTTGTTTGCTGGGGTGCTGTCCCCGTCCACAGCCGTCACTCGGAGAACCTCTGTGTCCACCTGTTGTGTCTGAAAAAAGAAGAGGATAAATGATGTACACTCACGGTTACAAGTACAGCCTGATTCTGGTACTTTTTTGTTGGTATTATTGCTTTGACCTTACTCAGATCATAAGCTGAACATCCTGAACATCAGTATCAGTAAAAATGTACCACAAAGGAGGCCTTCAGTTCCTTTCTTATAGACTTACCTCAGAGACAGTGGTGTTATAGAACTTCTGCTGAAATACTGGGCTGTTGTCATTGATATCATTTAGTTTAAGCGTCCGAGTGTTATTGTACTGCAAAGGTAAAGATACATTTTAAGTATTTCCTTTTGTAAAGTAGTGAATATGTCAGCTAAGCATAGAAACCTTAGCATTTCACCCACCTTAGTAACGTCTGTGCCATCACACATGACAGAATAGTACAAGGTGCTGTCAGTCTGTAAAACACGAACACAGTGGATATTAGTATCATGATGATGAAGAAGACATGTTAAATAGTAAAAGTGAATGTTTCAGTTACAGAGGTTATGTTGATAGAAAACTACTACTAATACAGTAGTAAAATATATTTGCTGCTGCCACAGTAGCAGTACATAAATAATTTTCAGGAGACAATGTCCCTAACTCACATTTGCCAGCATGTCTGCGTCCAGCGGCTTCTTGGTGCGAACAGTGGCTGTGTTGCCTCCAGGTGTGAAGCTCAGCTCCAGAAACTCCAGGTGTGTGGGGAAGACAAAGGGCACCAGCTTCACACTGATTCCCTCTGTTATACCGTTCACCAGCTCCACATCGCCTGAGCATCATTTGAGCAGTGTGAGCGGGACATGTTAAACATCACATCTACATCTGATGGACACATGCACACTGTAAAAACGGCCACTTACAGTTTATTTTTCTGGTGTAAATAAAGGTTACACATGTCTCTCTAAAAGCACCAGCAGCATGTTTTTAGGGAGGCTCCCCCTTCTAACCAATCAGAGAATTTTTGAAATTTTGAAACATGCAACTTATAAACAAGATTGTTACCTGCATATCCTTCATCCACTGGACCCAGACTTAAACTACTGCCGCCATTACAGTTAATGGTTGAAGTGACTTGAGAAACAGAAAAAATACACATTAACAGACAGACAATAGTAAGGTTACATGTCATTACAGATATTCTTCACTGTTATATGTGAAGATTTTTTGTTTTAATGTTTTTAAATACAGCTGCACTTTTGGGAAATTTATGAGGTGTTGTTTGGTAAAATTCAATGATTCCTGCAGCTTTTGTTTCTGTTAATTGAATCACTGGGAGATTTACCTCTTTAAAAATAATAAATGTTTGATTTCATAATTTCATTGTGTATGTCATGTCAAAATATGACACAAGACAATGAATGATAAAAGCTGTTTACAGTATATTATAAATACTGGTGGCATAAAAAAATACTTTCTGAGACTTCCTGTTACCTTCCTGTCAGTGATTAAGGTTTACTACAGTTCTCTCCTGAACGTAGGGCTTGTTTGACTTCCTGCATTGTACTGAGACATTAACATTACTCAAAGTGTGCAGAATACACAGAAATGTCAAAAGCAGCTTCATGACATGGCAATTTACTGCTCAAAACTCGTACGTGTTTTTTTAAAATAATGTCCATACAATTTCACAAACATGCAAACAAAGCAGTGAACTAATCCAAATACTAAAACTTGGTGAGATGACTCCAGATTACCTTTTATAGATTCCAGTTTTTCTTTATTTTTTAACATAAGAACTCACTTGACTAAAAAACCAAGCAAAAACTGCAAGAGCAGCGTCACTTGTGTATCACCCTGGAGTTATAAGGAAGAGAAATAGTATTCATTAACTTAAGCCTCTGGACAAGAAATAGAAGAGTTAGATTTGCTTTCAGTTGCTGGAATGGAACTTTCCCCAAAGACAGAGCCACCAGTGTTAACGCAGCCTTAATTCTGATACACTAAACTGTATAAACACTGTATGGAGATTTTGTGGAACAAACTTATTTTTTTCTTCTTTTGTTAATTCAATTTTTAACTTACTTTTCTACTTTTAACTAGTTTTCATTTTTAGACCACTTTGGAACTTATAAACATCTTAAAATAATATAGCTAACACTAATTTTGATAATACCCCTTGTCTTTAAAAAACTAGTACACACTGTAAATGCTACAAGTAGTAAGCTACTTAGATGAGCATTGTTCAGTGTGTACTGTATCTACCCAGTAGTGGGAAGAAATTTACAGTATGTGTTGAACCTGACATTGGACTTAGTAACCCTAAAACTCCAAAATAACCTGACGTGACATCGCAACAAACAGATCTGTGACATTTATTTGTTTTTAGCTGGGTGGAAACAACAAAAAATCTGAGTAAGTTCCAATCACATCATTTCGAGCACAGCAGTGGTGATGGCGGCGGCGCCATCTTATGTCTGATGGAAACCCTCTGTCTATCTTTAAAACATTCAGCTATTGGTGGCGCAAGAGTGAAAACGTTTCTGATTTCATGGACAAATGTCAGGAAAAGAATAACACTGTTTGAAGTAGAAAAAGCTGAGGCATTTGTGTTGTATCAAGACTCAGGATTCAAGATTCAAAACACATTAATCCCAGAGGGAAATTGTTTTGCCTTGTATCATACTCAAGGGCTGGTTTATTACAAATACAGAAGATTACCTCCAAACCTTTCAGGCCAACATCAAACCTAACAAAAAAGGTTAATCTTGAAATCCCCTAGCCCTAGACACATCATATAAAAAAAATCTTTTGGATTATTAAATCAAGCCAAACTTAAGCTTTGTGACTGGCCCATCAAAAGTCCAGACCTCTGCCTCACTGAGAATATGTGGGCTGTCCTGACAAAACAAGTTCATGGAAGAAAACTGATTAATTTGGTTAAAACCAAGAAGAATGATCAAAAGTTCAACCTGAGTTTCTCTCTCTCTTTAGTACGTGCTGCACCTCACATTGGACTTTGGAACCTTAAAACTCAAACTCTAAAATGATGTGATGTGACATTGCATCAAACAGATCAATGACATGTGTTTGATTTCTGGTTGATTGAAACATCTAACTTCCAACAAAAAAACGTACATGAAAATCAGCATCGTCAACAACACAATTACCAAAAGAGTTCATGTCTGTTCCACATCCAGAACTCCAGAAAATCCTTGGATTTCGGTCACACTTACCTAAAGGATCCCCACTAACGACACGCACACAAATGGCGACAAGGAGATGGCTCCAAAGCAACCCACCAGGATCCATGCCGGCTCAGCTGTGGTTTCCCAAAACCTGACAACTGACACTGAGTTTATCACCTGAATTGTAGGCGTTTAGAAGCGTCCAGAGTTCACCTCGCCCTCCTTCCCTGCAATTGTGTTTTATGGCAGGTTGTAAACTGTTACAGCTACAACTGACCTGACTGTGCATTGTACCAAAGATCAGGAGCAAATCTGAGTTTCAATTCCCTTGAAACACGGTGGAAGAATCATCCTTTAACTACATTTACTTGTCGATAAGTCTTCCAGCCTCAACTGGAACACACGTTTTAGATTTCTGAAAGATTTAGGATGTATCCACCTTTTATGTGATTTTTATTGTTTAATCAGTGATGGTTTGAAACCTGGCTGTAAGTCACAAATGAGATTATAGACATCAGTAAAACTGTTTGTGGAAAACTGGAGCAACTTGATTGGCTAGAGTGGTGATTATATTCAGTCAGTTCAGTTAGCTGTTGCAACTTATTTCAGGTAAATGCTCCCCTGGTGCCCATTAAAGGGCATGGGACTGTGCACACACAGGCCTCTCACACAGAAATCCATCCATGGTCTGGTCAGATTTTCCTGCCAGCTGTCAGTGAGCGAGAGGCAGGGTACACCCACCAGTCTATCACAAATATTTCTTAATTTCTTTTGTGTTTTTTAGTAACAATCTTCTAATTTTTCTTGATGTCAGCGTTTTTTTCAGTTAGAGAATTATTTTTAGTGAAGACAGTTTTTTAAAGAAACATTAAAATCTACTGATTTATCTGCATGTCAGGATTTTTTTTCTTGACACTGTGATTCAGTACAGTTCTGAGATGTTTGAGAACTCAGCTCTTCTCTAAACTCAGTGTTGCAAGAATCCTGCTGTGTCCGAGTCGTGCTGTTGGTGGCGCTAAAGCACCAAAGAGTTAATTGTCATCTATTATGAAAAACAGTAGAAGAAGAGGAGCAGTCTCCGCCCCTGTCTTCAATCACGTCCTCGGAGAGGGAATATAGACCAGGGTCTCCTGCAGTCACTTTATTGCAGCAGTTAGTAACTACTGAGGAACGATGAGCGGAAGAGGCAAAGGCGGGAAAGGACTCGGTAAAGGAGGCGCGAAGCGTCACCGTAAAGTTCTCCGTGATAACATCCAGGGAATCACCAAACCCGCCATCCGCCGTCTGGCTCGTCGCGGCGGAGTGAAGCGTATCTCCGGTCTGATCTACGAGGAGACCCGCGGTGTGCTGAAGGTGTTTCTGGAGAACGTGATCCGTGACGCCGTCACCTACACCGAGCACGCGAAGAGGAAGACGGTGACCGCCATGGACGTGGTTTATGCTCTGAAGAGACAGGGTCGCACCCTGTACGGCTTCGGGGGCTAAACTGCTGCATTGTCCCCCAACAACACAAAGGCTCTTTTAAGAGCCACACACTTCACACAAAGACCCGATTTCCTGATGATGATTGTGATCTATATTTGGTGAATGATACTGATTTATAAGGGTGAGAGACATCCAACAATATATGGTAACATTACTTTATGTGAGTTTATGTATTTCTTTATGTAAAGAAAGGCATAATTCATGTTTTTAATGGATTTGAGTATCAATTTTACATGTAATTACCAAATTACAACACCAGGGGGAGTATCCACCAAGGTGAGCGCTAGTTGGAAGCTACCAGGCCTCCGTTTCTCAGACTCTTCTCTTGTGTTGTCATGGCTCCTGGACATATGTAGACTAACAATGTAAAACACTTGGCCAAATATTAAGGAGATTCCTAACTATGCTACTGTATAGTATGTTGCATAGGTTGCTTGAAATGTTTGTTTTGTTGTTCTTTATACATCATAGATGTAAATTTTATACCTGTAAAATAGTAAAAGTTTATCAACAGGCTGACTTTATCCAGTGCTAATTACTGATGCAGTGTATGCTGGAATCCTGTCAGTAAATACAGAGTGAGTAAAGAAAATTGATGATGTGATAAGATGATGTGAATAAGACAAAGTAAAATACAAATATATATCTGTTTAATAAATACAGAAAAGGTCACACCAGCTTGGGGCCTGTAACATGTGCAGTGAAGTGACAAAGATCCTCCATGAAAATCTTCGAGAGAGGACACAGATTGATTTCAAATATATCGTTGAACTGTAATGATGTCATAAATAAGATTATCAAACCATTTCCCTTTAACTTTCCTTTATTGATCATTTTAGTAGAAACAGGGTCTAAATACATTTATGTAGA
>JAUMHL010000001.1:1652557-1662925 GCA_032362345.1 Sandelia bainsii | reverse complement strand
TACTCAGACACAACCTCTACCTTCTCCCCCCGTATAGAGAGAGGAGTGACAGGACCCCCAGATTTCCTGAAGTCCACCACCAGTTCCTTTTTATTTTTAAAAAATTACATCTCATGTTCAAGAGAAATACTTTCATACTTTCACTGTTTTCTATTTAATTTCAACAAAGTTGAAACATGACAGACTAACATGACATGTTTCACCTTTTTGACTTTCTGTGATTAATATGTAATTTTAAATAACACTCTTTTCATTTTGTGTATCTGCTTCCTTTGACAGAAAATTCCCCATGTTCAGTGTGGCTGTGAGCATCCCATACAACAGTGAAACAAAAATGTTTGACATCAGTAAAGTCCCTGACACTGGTGAACAAGTGAGGGACACGATACTAAGATGTGACGTGTACACTGGAACGAGGGTGGTAGTACTCTGCAGCAGTTTAACAACTTGCTGAACAACAATAACAAAGATGATTTGTTGCTTTTCTATGTTCTTGCCTCCCCGTGTGATAAAAGATGCACACGAACGAAACAAGTCCCTGGAACATTCTCAACAGCACAAATCAGATTCTGAACTGGAACAATTATGCATTTGTGTTTTCTAAGATATTCCAGACTCGTAGTGGAAAGAAAGTTCCTGAGAAAGACCAGCGTGAATCCCTTGAGTGTCTTGGTTCATATAATGGTCCTCTAGGGTCAGTTGGTTTGAGCAACATATACCGATGCAGTGAACAAGGTGGAGCACATTGCAGCAGCTGCTCTAGTAATAATCAAGTTACACGTTACTGTTACTCAGACGAGCCTCAACCTGGTCCCAGCCTGGTCCCATTAAAAGTTGCTTCGGAGTTTGTCAAATGAAAGTAAAACACCAGCAGAAAAGTGACTGTATTATGCAGCAGAAAGCAAAATGATAGTTAAAACAACAAAAACTCGATGGACATCAGTGTGGCCCTTATATGTTAAGATTGATGTATGTTCCAAAATTCATGGCTGGCATGGTGTGAAGGCAGTCAGTTAAGTATGGCCTGTGCTACATATGTACCACTTATATCACGAGTTGTCATTGTGCAGAGCAAAGACGTCACATTTCTGCAGCTTTCTGTTCTGCTTGTTTAAGAAGTGTTTGATAAATTGCTGGTGATAAATGACTGCTGTTAAATGCTCTCAAGTTCTTTTCTTTCTGAATTAAAGCTTGGCTCATGATCTATTCTCGTCTATCTGTGTGTCATCATTTTGTCGCCACAGCAAAACACAACAGCATTTCCGGTAGGAAAACTGAGCCTACTGTATCCAAACAGACTCAACAGACTGATTTAAAAGTTAAAGCCATTTTATTTCTCTCACTCCTTCATCCCTTTTTCATTTTTTTGCACAAATACATGTGAATGTTTTTTGTAGGAGAGCACACCAACTGTTTGAAAAGAAAATTAATAAATAAAGATTGCAAATTACAGAACAAAGGTCAATATGAAGTTATGGATGTGAGCTGCGTGTCGGAGAGAAATAGATAATTAAAACTATCTAGTTGTGCCAATTGTAGAGGTAAGAAATTCTGGCTATACAACTGGCAGTACTAAGAAAAAGCAGTTAAGCTTCAGTATCAGTCATAAAACCATAAAATCAATACTAACAAAGATAAACTCAATTCAAAACATATTTTCCTTTTATAATACATTGTAGTACAGAACATGCCCCACTTTTTTAAAACCCAGACAAACATTTGTTAAATTTCACTGAACTTCTTATGATTCTTTTTTAGAGGGTTAAATAACTAAACAGCAGCTACTTTACTTATTAATGTTCTGTTTTTGTTCTGTAGCTACTTGGTTAGTGTTGTTGAGGGCTTTGTACACAAAGAAATTAATACACTCATATTTTTTTTATTTAATTGCATAAATAACAACTATAACATTACAATAAGATAGAAAGTTTGACTGTATGTGATGATTTTTGTGTGCTGGTCTGAGTTAGAACTCACGGGCTGATTTTCATTCCCACTCCAGCCCTGCATAGAGGTCATAATTCATCTTTTTATCCCTGCAGTTTGGAGTTTAATACCTGCCGTGACAGTAAAATCGCCAATGCAAATAATAAAAACGACAGTCATCAGCAACATCCCAGCGCGCTCTGTGCCAGCAGAGGTGTGGTAGCACATGGAGCAGCATTCATCTGCATGGTGAAATTACACTAGCTGAAAGCACGTATTAAACACCAAACATCTGGAAAAGAAGATTATTTACAACCTCAGTGGTTCTGCAGTTGCAGAAAATAAGTTTGTGCAAAAGATGCTTTTGTATTTAACACCTTTTTACACTGAAACATTTTTTCCCATCTGCACAACTCCATTTCACAGCAGACGTGTAGCAAACAGGAACATGACTCAAGCTGAAATCTCCCTCGTCAATCTCGCATTGTTTGAGCATAGATGACCAAGCCAACCACAGAAAACAAGCAAAGAAGAAACTGTATTCTATTTCTGGTTTTACTCTGGTCAGTGAACAGACTACAAGAATTTGGTAAAGCAACCGCAAAGAACTTATGCAACATTGAGTGATTTGAAAAACGAAACTATTCATACGATGCATTTGCTGATTGTCATACCTATCAGGAAATTCTCCTTTGTTACTGTAGTTGACAGGGTTGGGGACTGGCTGTACATTACATGTACCTGTACATGAATTTGCTCATTCACTTGCACACCAAGTTTCTTATACACAGATGGAAAATAAAGATGAAAACAGGAAGATTTTGGTTTTGAGTTAAATCTACAAGTCATCCACCAAGCAGAAGTCTTCATCCTGTCTCTATCTTTTGATGACTAAGCTGTTAGAGCGTGCTGCAGTTCACACGAATCAGGGTGGAACCACTTCACGAGTTTGCTGGCTGTTTTACCAAGGTACATCATCTTGACATATAGGCCACATCAGTTTACATCTAACTTTAGGTCTTCTGCAATACAAGACAAACGTATGCTGTGCAAATGTATGCTATATATGATCTTCTTAGTCAAGGGGTAAGCAACCCTGATCCTAGCGAGCCACAGCTCTGCTTGTTTTCCAACTATCTCTGTCACTACGCTACCACTTGCTGATGTGGTCTGGGACGCATTTGACCACATCTCTTTTGTAGTGTAAATGCTCATACGTCCTCATGCTTCCCCGACACTGATGTTACAGAAAAATACATCATCAGTGCAGGACATGGTGGTTATTTTGGTGAGACCGCAAAATTGGTCAAAACAAAAAAAGAAAGAAAGAAAGAAGCACTGGTGTGCATGGTTGTAGCGTCAGTGACACAAGATAACTAATTTCCATTGGGCAGACAAATCTGTCCACACGAAATTTGATAGCTGCTATTGTGAATGGTCATTTATGAGAATATAGCCAAATATATAGCCTTTGATCTTATAGCGGAAATGACAAAGCGGCAAGAACATCTGGACACAAGTGCTCTGCAGGACATCTTGGAGACATAGTTGTTAACGGTAATATGTCCCATCTTAATATCCTGTTGTAGTAAAGACAGAAAGCAAATCACATTGTAAATTTATGTTGTACATTTTAATTTAACAAGTTATTGTCATCTGACAGTAGTGAATATACAGGAATTGTATGTTTATAGACACAGCGAGTTAAATGTGAAGTAGAACTAATACTGTGTGTTGTTAGGAATGTGTTAACATTTAAGTTGATGGCGAAGAACTGAATGTGAATAAGACAAAGTGAAACTTAACTAGATATGTCTGTTAATAAAGACAGAGAACGGCCTGCTGAGCAAACACAACTAATGTCTCCAGTCTCTGTTTTTTCTGTATAAAACAGGACACATAACCTGTCTACAGGTCACACCAGCTTGAGGCCTCTAACACATACGCACACAGCGGCAGTCAGAGTTTGGTGTCCTAGGGTAAATGTTTTTACGTTTGTTTTTATGTGTCTTTTAGGTTTTTATTTGCGCTTTTATTCTATGTTTTTTAATGGAAAATGGATTTGCACAGCTTGATGGTTTTCTGGACTTTGTTACTCCTGCTCGTTATTGACATAAGCGGAGCGCTCCACCAGCAGCAGTACACTAGAAATGTACTGTTGCAACTTAACCTACAGAGTTTATCTGGCGTGACCATCACGCTACAACTGCCGGATTTCACTCAGAGACATTCTTCACAAATTCCCGGTGGATCGAGGCATAGGAGAAGAAAACGGGGTAAACGAGCTGGTATAAAGCTGCATCTGAGAAAACAATGGCTCACCTGGCTTCCTCTGCCCTCAGTTATCATGGCCAACATCCAGTCCCAGGAATAAAGTGGATGAGCTCCAGGGGAACATTCGTTTCCAGAAGGATTTTAAAGACTGTTGCATGTTAGCCTTCACAGAGACGTGGCTTACTGGACAAGATCAGGACTCGGACCTTTTTATGGAGGGATTTGGAGTACCTTTTCGTATGGATCAAAAGGCCGAAGTGACCTGGAAAACTCAGGGAGTTTTTTAATAAACGATACTTTTATCAGTATGTCTCGTGTCCCACTAGATGGGACAAAACACTGGATTTTTGTTATGGATCAGTAGAGGATGCCTATAAATCAGTCCCATTACCTCCACTTGGATTTGCAGATCACAACTGTATTCACTTGCTGCCTACTCATAAAACAGTTTTAAAAAGTCAGAAAGTACAGATGAAGGATATAAAAAACTGGACGGAGGAATCTGTACTCTGCCTGCGGGAGTGTTATGACTGCACAGAGTGGAAAATGTTTAAAGATATTAGTGGAGATGATTTGGACACTCTTGCTGATGTCATTTGTTCTTATGCTGCATTTTGTAGAGACATGATTATTCCTTCTAAGAGAGTTAAAATCTACCCCAACAATAAACCATGGGTGACTAAAACTGTGAAGTCCACTACACAGAAAAGGAATCTTATTTTAGACATGGGACAGTATCTGACCTGCACTTGGCTACTAAGGAGCTGAAAACAGAAATTTTAAAAGCCAAACTGAGAAATAAATCAGACTTGGAGAGTAAAATGACTGCAAATAAGCTAGGCTCAGCCTGGACCATCATGAAAAAAATAGCAGGCCTTTGGGATCCGAGGAACTGTAGCCGTGTCACTCTGGATGGCTTTCATTCAGACTCTGAGTTAGTCAATGCTTTGAATAGTTTTTATAATCGTTTTAATACCTTCGATTTTAGTAATGAGATTCAGGAACTGCAGTGTAACCTTAAACATAGTCAGCACTTTAACATTGATCAGGAGGACGTGGCAAAGGCCTTCCACTCCATAAGAATAAACAAGTCTTTTGGACCTGATCATATTTGTGGTCACTTACTTAAATGTTTTGCTCAATGAGTCCTGTGTTTCATTACATTTTTATAAAGCACATACCAAACATATGGAAAGATGCTGTCTTAGTGCCTGTTCTTAAATCCAGTTATGTGAAAAGTCTAAATGATCAATTGTGATGAAAACTTTTGCCTATAGATCACAGAGAGGAGTGGAAGATGCTAGATTGACCTTGTTGAACCTGATGTTAGACACTTGGATGGAAAAGGTTCTCATGTTCGATTAGTCTTTGTTGATTTTTCTTCAGCCTTTAATACAATTCAACCTCATATTTTAATTAGAGCTTAGTAAAAATTTTGTGGACTAGATTCTTGACTTCCTAACTAACAGGACTCAAAGAGTCAGAATAAACGGAACCCTGTCCAACCGGGTCTGCTCCTCAACTGGCTCCCCACAGGTATGCGTGCTCTCGCTCTTATTATTCATCCTGTACACAAATATGTGTCAGAGCAGGTATGAAAACAGGCAATTTTTAAGGAATGCAGACAACTCTGTTATTGTCAGTCTGCTCCAGGATAATGAGAACAGCCAAGGCCCAGTCCTGGATGACTTTGTAAATGGTGTGATGAGTCCTATCTTTAATTAAACATATCTAAGACAAAAGATATGTCAGTTGATTTCAGAACATGCAGCCATGCACACGAGGTCATTTCCATTAAGGGTCAGACGGTGGAATGTGTTCAATTCTATAAATATCTTGGAACAGTTATTGATTCAAAACAAAAATTTGAAGCAAACTGTGAAGCTGTGTGCAAAAAAGGGCTCCAGCGACTCTGATGTCTAAGAAGGCTTTCTCGTTTCCACATCGATAAAACTATGATGATTTTATTCTTCTTGACGTCTCACACCCTCTGCATAGTGAGTTTCAGTTTCTTCCCTCTGGACGAAGGTTTCTCTTCCCAAAATGTAGAAAGTAAAGATTTAAAAACAGCTTTGTTCCAGCAGCCATCACGCTGATGACCAGCGCACCTTATATATACCTTATGGGATTCACAATGTTTAATGTTTAATTGTTTTTGTTTTCCATATTTGCATTGTTTTTATTTGTTGTCCGTTGTTCTTGTGTTGAAGTGTGTATGTAGGGATGTGTGACTCATGACTGCGCATCGAATCTACCTACGGGTACAAATAAAGGAACCGGAAGCGGAACCTGAAAACATACTGGTTGGTATTGCAGTTACTTTAGAAAGAAAGATCTTCTATTTCATTGGATGAACCCCAGCAAATCACATATCACTGGAGGATGTCCAGAGGATGAAGCAGAGGATGTCCTCTCCAGAGCACAACAGGTTTTAGTCTTGTAGACTGTTTTGTTTTCGAAGTAAAGCTGTGAAACGTTTTACAGAGGACAAACATGCAGTGCTGGGTCTCAGGAGGATGTACTAGGATGTACTGTTGTACCTACTAGAACCTACTTTATGGCAATGGCCATGATCACAATATAAACAACTCTTCACATCAAGTGCTCTCATTTCCTCTCAGTACAAATTGGTAAAATCTTACACAGGCAATTATTTGACTAATAGAAGATAATGTAAATACTAGACATAATCTTTTTCCATTTCCATCCAAGTTTAAATTGAAGTTTTTACTTCCTTCTGTCTCTGCTTATTATTCAATATAAAAGGTAATAAATTATTTTGTAACTTCTTAAACCATAATTACATACAGATACACTACCCACTTTTCTTAACTTCCTCTTCCTACTTTTTCAAATATGTTCAAATAAGATTATAATGTTTTCGTGGGGGGTTTGGCTATGGTCTACATAAAAATATATTACTTCCCCTTCAGCGTGTTCATTGCAGTGACAACTTTCCTTCAAACATTAAGAAGAAAACAGGAGCATCTGTCGAACATCTGTTGGAGGTATATGCAATTAAAGTGCATATTTTTGACTCTTTAGGACATAAATAGATTATTTTCATGTTTAATTAATGTGCTGAATATTTTTTCAATTAATAATTTTGTCTATACAGTACAACATCAGAAAAGTGTGAAAGTCAATTTTCTAAAGCCCAAGGATTCTTGTTGAAACAGATTTATTTGGCTGATCAACAGTACAAAATTTAAATAATGTCAGAAAACAAAAAGTAACAAAAGGTGAAACGTCATTTTTGAAAATTAACTTAAGCAAATAATCGGTTGTCAAAATCGTTTATAGAAATACAAATAGTAATGCATATTTGTGCCATTTTTGTAACAGAACAGAAACTTAGTTACATATTTAACATCTCAGCAGGGATAGGCTCCAGCACTCCCACGACCCTTACATGTACTTGATTTACTGTCACGGTTTATCATCTGCTTTGTGACTATAATGTGTGTTGAAACAACTCTTATCATTAATTCTGATCTGTGTGCAGATGGCTGGCCAATGCTTGACGGCATTGGTGCTGGCCTTCATCCTGTCTGCTGGAAGCAGTCTGGCTGATGTAGATCAGAACTGGCTCACTCAAACTGTAGAAGGCATCAAGAATGAGTGAGTCCCAGGAGCGGGTTTTATGGGGGGCAGCCACTTTTTGTATAGTAGTATACAAGTATCATTAGTATATAATTCCTCTGCACATTTAAGGTGTTGTTATATTATTCTCTTGTTGAGACGTGTTTCTATTTTTCTTGAAGGCTATCTACAGGCTATTTGGTGTAATATGGAACTTATAAAAAAATAATTTAATGTCCACAAGGCCCTACTGTATAATGTGAATCAATGTATTATATGCTATGTAATGTATGTATATGCTAATTGTAAGAGCATTGAGTTTTTGTTTTAAGGATGTCAGTTGCCATGATTTTAGAGGAGATCAATTTGTCCTGGGTGTTTCCCAGGCTTTCTTACCTTAAATTCATATACTGTAAATATACCTTTATATCCACTGATATCATGGGTATAATACCAAACTCAGTGTTGAGTTGCTATGTCTGTTCTTCTTCTTCTTTCTTTTGATCAAATTAAGGTGACACACAGGCTTTAAAATATGCAGGACCTCAACAAAACTGCTGACCTATGTCATCAATCAATGATAATTCTCAATTCATCATCAATTCTCTTGTGTCCAGACTATTCAGTTCAAATATTTCAAACTTTTGACATGCAGTATATTACCATCTACAGTACCTTATATCAGATGAACCAGGACATTCATTAAAAATGCGTGTAATGTATTTCCTTTGGCAGGTATGCATTAGGAGACACCTTCAGTCTTGCTGTGAACATCCCACAGAACCAAGACCTGGACAGTCTTCAGCAAGTCCTTCAGGACGACTCGGCAGACAAAGTGAAAGAAACCGTTTCACAGGGTCAAGTGTACAAAGGTACCAGGGTGGTTGCAGCAACACAGTCAGACGCACTGTCACGTGTTCTAGAAAACATACAACCCTTCATTAAAAGCAGTGAAGGTAACTTTCTCATCATCTACTCTGAAGAATCCCCATGTGGTACAACATGTACAAATGCAAACGAGGACGGTATCGCCAGCAAGATCAATGATATCATTCAGAACTGGCAAGGTTATGCATTTGTGTTTTCTAAAGTAGTCAATAATGCTGCTGATGACACATCTCAACAGGCCCAATCCTTTAAACAACTTACAATTTCCAAACTTGGGCTTGACAACATATTTTGTTGTTATCAACCTGAAGATGAAGCTTTTCAATGCACCAGCTGCTCCTCAGGTGGATATGTTACACCCTCATGTCTTGCAAACACAAACCAAAGTCCAGCTGACATAGGCAAACAACTAATCAACAAAATTGTAGGCATAGATGAAGAAGTGGGTGCAGGCATAGGCAGAGGAATTGCCGCACGCATTGGTAGAGGAGCAGGCCAGCAGGGAGTAGAGGAGAAACCTGGACAGGTCAGCAAGTGCAAAGGTCGTGAAGGAGAGTGTAAGCCTAGACGAGGTGTCAAGCGTAGAGGTGGCAAGGTTGGAAAAGGAAAAAGACGAGGGGGAAAGGGCAAAAAACAAGGTAAGCTTCAAGGAGGACACAAAAAAAAGCTAAGAAAGGGAGCAAAGGTTAAAAAATGCAGCAAAAAAGACAAGAGGGGAGGTCGCAAACTTAAAAAAGGTGGCAAGCGTAGAAAAGGTGGCAAACATAGGGAATAAAAACTTGTCAGATTTCTGGAATGTGAGCAGCGTGTTATGTATTTACTGAGACAAAAGAATGACCAGTGCTCACATACCATGCACTTGGTTCTTCTCCCCCATTCCTCTTCCTTTTTTAACACCAGCATCTATGCAACAGTTGGTATGATTTTATTTTAGTTGTTCCATGAAAATACCAAACTGCTAACAACAACAAAATCATCTGGTGAATGTACAGTTCAAATTTCATTTGGTTTGTATAATCTTTTATTCTGGGGATATTTGTATAATCTCCCAATTGGAGCTCTGGCTTCTTTTTTTTAAATCCCAAGTTACTGGACCTGCCACAGTGAGTGTGACCTTACAGAGACTTGACCACTAATTACATTTATTTTGCCATTTAATTGAAAGGAGAGAATAAAATGGAGGTATTACACAAAATGTTGTAATTGTAATTGATAATTTGGCTTTTTCAAACCCCGTAATGATCTGTTCTTTGTGATTAAAGCTTGGCTCAGTATCTAGTCTGTCTCGTCTGTGTCTAAATAATTTTATTGATTATTATCTGGTTTGTATTGTATAGTCAAACAGTTCAGATTTTAGATGTTTAACTTAAATTGTATGTATACAAAATGTATGACAGGATCTGGAGAATTGATGATATTTCTTATTTTATTTTCATTTTTAGAATCAAATAAACTATGATTCAAAAGTCCTGTAAAAAAAAATTAAAAGAACACTTTTTAATCAGTAGTATATAATATCAAGTATCAAGCCAGTTAAACTTCTGGGATATTGATCTGGTCAGTTAATTCAATTCAATTCAATTCATCTTTATTTGTATAGCGCCAAATCATAACAAAGACAATCTCAAGGCACTTTACATAGCAAGGTTAAGAACCTTGTAAAATATAAGTATATATACAGAACTATATAGAAAACCC
>JAUMHL010000001.1:1615858-1644936 GCA_032362345.1 Sandelia bainsii | reverse complement strand
ATAGCATGCTAACATTTGGATAAACATAAGATAGCATAGCATGCTAACATTTGGATAAACATAAGATAGCATAGCATGCTAACATTTGGATAAACATAAGATAGCATAGCATTCAAGCAAGATTTTCATAAAACATGAATTGAACATGCTAATGTTGGAGTTAAGCTTGAAGCCACTTGTTATAGTGTTGTGCTATCAATACAACTTAATGCTAACATTAGTATGCACATGTGCCAAATGTTAACCTGTCAATTAACCCGTTACTGTTGGTTCAATGTATGTTAATCTATATAAGAGAAGTTATACATCTTGACGTCCACAGCAACACACACCTATCTGAACGTTAGCACATAAGCAAGCTAACATAGGCACTTAGCTCAAAGGAGAGCTACAAGAGAGAGATAAATGTTCTGTTATTGTCCATGTTTACTGTCTGAGACAGTGGTGTCAAACTTCAGTACTGACCACAGCTGGTGTCAGGTAGATACACAGACCACACAAGGCTGGTACTGTTTCAGCACAGTTTTAAGTTTCATGTCCGTGTAAAAATAAAACCAAACCTCATTGGTTTTTTATATCTCATTTTTCTGTGGCTGTGTTCAGGGAACAGGCCACATTTCTTCGCTGCAGGAGGATACTGAGAAAATATGTATCAGTAGAGTTTGTGACGTGTAATAAAAGGCTGATATCAGGAAAGTTTGAACCATAAAAACATTGTTCAGGTGACAGTTTGCTTTCAAGCTGCAGCGTTACGCAAGTACAGCCCAACACAATGAATTCTTGTCATCTGACTGTAGATAAAATGTTCTTATGATTCAAAAATAATATCAGTTATCTTGTGATTTGTTAGTATTTGCTGAATAAAGCTTGAGAGTGAGGAGATATTTGTATCTGTTGTTTTGAGTCTTTATTTGGTGCCTTTTTGGAAATTGAAAAGAAAGTGAAAGAAGTCATGTAGAAAAACTCCACTTAATGTGCTGCTGTGGGTCAGTTGGTAGAACAGTCATCTACCAACCCCAAGACTGATGGAGTGTATTTGAACCCCAAGTGTGTGTGTGTGTGCCACTGGTTTTGAATAAAAGCATCTGACAAATGAGTGTAATTGACACCTATAGTAACCTGCCCTCTTGCACCAAACACAGTTCATGTTATCATCCTTTCGCTTTATGAATGACATTATGAAATTCTGATATGAGATTCAGTGAGATAAAGCTGTTTGATGACATAGTTTGTTGTTTAATCTAATTTGGCCACAAACCAGCAAAGCTAAGAGTTATTTGTAGGATGAATCAGTTTGAGGATGAGATCAGGTTGAAGGGTCAGAGGTTAAACATGCATGATGTACATACTGTACATCACAAACTGAACTCTGTGGATTTATAAGAAGTTTTTATTTCCACAGAGATTTTACTGTGAAAGACAAATGATCTGAAATGTGTCATTACATAGAACAGTGTGTAAAAAAACATAGGTGTTGTGGTACCAGTTGGTTTATAAAATAAAGAATTAAAGGATCCACGTGGCCCAAGCCTACCATGTCCCACAGCCCCCTGTCCACTGGCCCCGCCCCCGACTGTCTCCAAAACACACCTCAGCCTGGTAAAAAAGTCTACTTCAAAATGAAGGAGGAGTCATTGCGCGCAGGACGCAGGAGGTTTGCGCGCAGCTCTGCTTCACCTTTCCTCACGCAGCCAGAAGAGGAAGTAACGTCTGTGATGCACATGTTTGACCTTTGACTCATTGTTGAACTTGGCATTTTAATGAGGATTACTGCTTCCACGTCTACAACGCGCGCCTGCGTTTGACTGATGAAGGAGTCGTTTTAGTTCAGGTGCAGAAGTGGCAGCCTATTGATCCGCCATGGACTTCCCGTTTATTCCCGACCTGAGGTTTGTGTAGCACTGATTAAAGCGGCTGTCAGAACTTTGTGCTTTTATAATAGAAATGAGATAAAACTGTGAAACCTTCTCAGAGTTTCATCGCTGAATAGATCCAGACGTGCGAAACAAGCGCAGCTGCTTTTGACTCTGCGCTTTCAACCTGTGTGACTTGCGTTGAATTTATCCAGCTCATGGCGAAGCTATGTGTTCATGATTACACTATGAAACATTGTAGTAGTGTTGGGGAGTAGTGAACTACATGTAATAAGTCATGCAACTAGTTAAATGACATTTTTGTGTAGTTAACCTTCACCAACATATTAACCACTGAGCGTGGCTCAGCTGGAGCTGGATTGTCAGCTCATCCATGAACAAGATTTGCTAATAGTTTTTGTTGTTGTGTAGATTAATCTGAATTTGTAAAACTAAACTTGACAATATTAAATTCAGACCAACACATATATAAAATATTTTATAGTATATAGTATAGTATAAAATAACACAAATATGAAAAAAAGAAAAAGTCTAAAGATGGATAAAACTGTGATGACATAAATAATTATTATGATGATGTTTAAAAGCTGGATGAATAATAATTATTTATGGCAATAAAACAGTCATTAATTCTTGATCCAGTTTCAGTTACAGTCACAGTCCCCCTCCCAGGTATAGGAGTTGTACAGTTTTATGGCCACAGGCAGAAATGATCTCCTGTGTCTCTGTGGAGCACTTGACATTGATCAGTCTCTGTCTGAACGTGCTCCTCTGTCCAGCCGGGACACTGTGAAGTGGGTGGGAGGGATTGTCCAGGATTGAGAGGCGTTAAGACAGCATCCTCCTCCCAGCTACAACATGTAGGGGGTCCAGAGGGTGTAGAGGGCATACAGTGCCCAACAGAGCCAGTCTTCATGGTTAATTTGTCCAACCTGGAGTTTCTGGAGGGGAGGTGTCTGACTAATGAACATCAGAAACATTCCTGCACTTTTCCATGAATAATGGAACTTTTTTTTTCTTTGGTTTATTTATGACATGTGAACAAGTAGTTCAGCCAAACTAAATTTCTCCAAAGGGCAGTTCAGCATCCTCCAGTATGAAGCAATTGGTAACTTGCAAAGTTGTGCTTTCAAAGTGGCATCAAAGTATTACCACAAAAAGTACATATAGCAGAACATGTGTGAATGTCAAGTGTATAGCAACTTAAATAGGGCCTAAGTAATTAATTAGGGGTGATGCTACTATAGTTAGTAAGTTTTAATAGATGTCAACGGTAGGTAAAATAAAATGTGACCTGATTTGAGATAAGGTGTTTCAGTGCATGTTCTTCATCTGGTAAAAGTTAGCATATGTCCTGGATCTTTGAATCAAAGAAGTTGTCACATAGTTCATTCATGTTAATTCCCTCTAAACAGAAGCTCACGTGATTTTAGTAATTAATAATACTTTTTTCAAATAAGCGCTACTAAAGCACATTCTCACGTCATGCATTTAGGACTCTAAGGTGCTTCACCTCTCAGGCCGCTGTCTCAAAGAACGTGTAGGTGTGCAAACAGGTCAGTTTGGCCAACACACAAAATACTGTATGCATGTACATATACTGCAATATCTCCCTAAACATGTACAATATGTTTTAATGCATCACTCAACTTTTTGAACATAGAGAAAATAAAAAATCTTGCTTTCAATTGGCTTTTTAACCCCATATTTTAATATTTCAGCAAAACATTTAACACAAAGACCACAGAGGAATGATTTGTCTCGGTCCATATTCAGTTATTATTCAAACAGACGGAGGGAAAGAATATCCATGAATTTTTCAGTATTGAGTGGTTAAAAACTCAGCAGGTAATTTATGTTTTCTCATAACCTACCTGAAGCATCCTCTGAACTGTTAACATCACAAGAACCCTGTTTACCATAAACAGAAATATAACAACCTTTGGTCGTGTTGTTTCATACCGACAAGTCACCCAATTGTCCCAACTCTCTCAAACAACCCATAGGAGTGTTTCTTGTGAGCGCGCCCCCACGTACGGAGGCAGGCGTCTGTTGAAATTTCACCATTTTTGGTGTCAGACACCAAAAATAGTGACTGTCATGTCAAACAATGGCACCAAAATGGACACCCTTGTACAATACTTATTTTTATTCTAAACAGTCAAAATGCTTGACGGTTGGTTGGTATTAGGCACAAAATCATCTGTTGGATGGAAACATGTATTCATGGGAGTTTCTAAGCGATCTGAAACGTTTGAACAGCAGTACGTGTGTTAACAGTGTTGGCTGGTTGAGTTTGAATTACAGCTCTGCAGATCAACACATGCACACACCTGACGGGACTTTCCCACTGAGCCGTCACTCACTACACATGCTCAGGTTTAATGACGTTATACATTAGATTTGCCTTTGGATTAACTTTTATTTTGCCGTTGGCATTTCACTGGTGTGGGAGAGAGGAGCCAGTTTAAAGACATTGGTTCTCATAGACCTCTTTTTTTAAAAACATGAAGTGATACTGCTGCAATAACATCATCAGAATATTATTGTGCCCTTTTTGGCTAAAACACATATTCTCCAAATAAATGACAGCTTTTGAGTGAGATTTGTTCTTACTTTCCTCCAGGTTATCATGTCATTGTATTAAATTCCAGATGGCTCTTTTCTTGGAAACATCCTCCTCCACCCTGCAACTCATCGATG
Source organism: Sandelia bainsii (assembly GCA_032362345.1). Classification (NCBI taxonomy): domain Eukaryota; kingdom Metazoa; phylum Chordata; class Actinopteri; order Anabantiformes; family Anabantidae; genus Sandelia; species Sandelia bainsii. Next base: position 1,640,359 of record JAUMHL010000001.1, on the reverse strand, counting down.
TGAGGCCAGGAGAGGTTCAGGTTCCCACTGGATTCAACTGATTATCTCCCTCTGTCAGTCACTGGTATGTAACACAGTATGTAAATGTTAAACTGTACAACTTTAATTTGTTTGTGAAAACGTCCTCTTTGTATAAAACAGTGCAGCAGTGTAAGTCAACAGCTCAAAGCTCTTGGATACACGTAGAGGAGTGAAAGCTCGGCATCATAACATTCACAAATGCAGGATTTATTGCAGGGCTCTTGGACTAAATTACAGGTTAATTGCAATATTTGCCTTTGGTTTATTCAGTACTTTGGTTGTTAAAGCAGTTGCCCAAGTATATTCACATTAACTCTAACACCTGATTCGTGGACGTTACATTTCAACAATCTTTTTTTATTATTCTGATTGTGGCTGTTCTTGGATTAAAAACATAAATGAAAGTCAGCACTGTTACATTAAACTAGTTTCAGAAAACCAAACTTAAAAACCACCCACTGTTGATTACTTGAAAACAAGCAGGACAGTGGGCTTTGTGGACCAAGCTTAGGAACCCGGGGTTTAAAACATGAGTGTAAGACACAAACTAACCAAATCACTTTTTTGCATTATTGTGAGGACTTTGTGTTTTTCAGCCAATAACTTAAATGATAAATAAATTTTTTTGTACCCCTCTAAGAAAACAACAGAGCTGTATCATCCTGTTCACTCAGTAAAATCGATAAACTATTTTAGAATATACAGTATCTTCACCAACAAATGGATATGTAGAATTAAGTAGCAACAGTGACATCAAGTGGTCTGTCTGTAATTTTAAAGGTACATTTTCTCAAACACTTTGATTTGCATTGCTGTGACATGGTAAAAAAAAGAGTATATTAGTTAAAATGTCTGTGCTTTTTCTGTGTGTGCCGTCAGTACATAAAAACAATTGCTGCCAGTAAACTGGCGTCATGTGCATGGCTGAATTGGAAACGTGTGATTCCTGTTTGTCATTGCTGTAGAAGGAGGGGAGGAGAAAAAATGTTCATGAGCCCATTCCTGCAGGATTAGAGATAAAAATGTGGCCCTGTGTGCAGAAAATCAAGCTTTCCATTGACCTGTTGTAACAAGTCTTTCCAGTCTACTTTTGTGAAAGGCTTAAGGATTGACCTACCTGTCTCCATGTTTCCAAATGTTCCTTTATTTTCTCCTTTTGTTGTAAGTCTGCCTTCAATATTCTGCAGATTTTAGAATGTTTCTTGTTAATTCTTTGTGATATTTTCAGTTTATCTCTTGTTGTGTGTTTAGATGCAGAGAGGAGGAAACATGCCTGTGCCCCGCAGGAAAGTGAGGCCGTTTTGTGTGATGATATTCAACATCTTCATCTGCATCCTAGTCGGCATATCGTGGAACCTTAGGGATCACAACAGTGGCCGCAAGAAGATTCGAATTCCATCCAAGGGGTTTTGGCGCCATCACGTACTTAGCAAATCCTTCTGGAACAAGGAGCAGCAGCGCCTCGACTTCATTTACAGTCCGATCTTCAACTCTGGGCTCTCTAGCGACCCCCTCATCAAGCTGCCGGATTGGCTGAATGACACTGGGCCCCTCAACCCCTGTGAACCGGACTACAGGGTCCCCACACAAATCTTGGACTACAACTCCCTGCCGCAGCGCTTTCAGGATTTCCTTTTGCACATGCGCTGTAGGACGTACCCCATGCTGATAAATCAGCCTAGTGTCTGTGATGACAAACCCTTCCTGCTGTTGGCAGTCAAGTCACTGATCCCACATTTTGACCGTCGGCAGGCCATTCGTGAAACATGGGGCCGAGCGGGTGTCTTAGCTAATCGTACGGTGGTGACGGTGTTCCTGCTAGGCAACACCATGTCAGCAGACCACTTTCCAGACCTATTAGGTATGCTGGCCCATGAGGCAAGACTTCACAAAGACATCCTTCATTGGGATTATAGGGACACCTTCTTCAACCTCACCCTGAAGGAAGTCCTCTTCCTGGAATGGTTTAGCAAACACTGTCCCCAAGCCCAATACATCCTCAAAGGTGATGATGATGTTTTTGTCAACACCTTGCAAATTATTGCCCTCCTGGAAGGCCTTTCAGAGGTCAAGTCCAAGGATTTTTTTATAGGTGATGTAATTAATAATGCTGTCCCACACAGAGACCGAAAACTCAAGTACTTTATTCCAGAGAGTGTGTTTGAGGGGGAGTACCCGGCCTACGCTGGTGGTGGAGGATATCTTTACTCTGGAGAGTTGGCGCTACGCCTTTACAACATATCTCGAGAGGTAGTCTTGTATCCCATTGATGATGTCTACACAGGGATGTGCCTCAAAAAGCTGGGTCTGGGCCCTGAGAAGCACACTGGTTTCAGAACTTTTGACATCGAGGAGAAGTACAGATACAGCCCCTGCATTTACAGGAGCTTGCTGCTGGTTCACAGCCGGACGCCACAGGAGATGTTGAAGATCTGGCAGTGGGTTGTCCATCCTGAGCTGGACTGCCAATGAACAATTCAATTCATCTTTGGCCAGTGACTGAAATGGTCTTCATATTTAAAGTCATCAAAATAATTTATTAGAAGTCTACTTCCTATCGTTTTTCTTTCCACGAGACAACTGAATTTTTAAGTCATCTCCATAAAAAGGAATTATTTTTTATTATTTTAATTAATTATTATTCTTTACTGATGTAACTATTCCATAGTAATGCTGCAGTGCGTGGTAAACATTATCGGCACGATGTGCACATGGAGTTCGTGGTTTATATTTTAATGTACAGTACTGATTTATTTTAAGCTTGGTCTTAATAGAGGCAGAGAGATCTTGGGCTGCAATCATGCAGTCAGTAACTTTAGATAAGAGAAGGGAATATCTCCTTTCTACTGTAAGGAGATATTCCCTTCTAGTGCTGTTAATAAAGGTTTTTGAGCGAGTTGCCCTCTTCTAACCAGTCAGAGAATCAAACCCTGTGCTTCACACACTGACACAAAAGGATACCTTGCAAGTATCTGAGACACCACATGGAGTCATCACTGTATTTGATGTGCTGGATGGATTGATTTTGAGTTTCATGCTACAGACAAAAGTTCCACTTTGTAGCTTTAATATCAGCTTCAGTTCACAAGTCTGTAACATTCATTCTGCAATTATGAGCAAAAAACATCAAACTTTGGCTTTAATTTCTGATTTACAGAACATTTTGTAACGATCTGTCCAAAGAAACACAAACTGTTTCTGTGTAGAACAGAGACAACACAGAACACAGCACACAACTGTGTTCAGTTTTTTGTTTTTAACAAACTACGATGTTGCTGCTGTTACTGAGCATTTATCTTGTGTATTTGTATTTGTCTATACTATGTGTATATATCAGTAAGCAATGAAATGAATTTGAATCACATGAAACCCAGATTTATATATTGTTCTGAGACTTTTTGGGGTTTTGTTCTTCTTCTTTCATCACTGCAGGCCTGCTCATAATCACTGTATACATCACTATACACTATATATATATCTTTTTTTTTTTTTTTTGCCTCTGTATTATTGTGTTTGATAAATAAAGCTTTGTTTAAAGACTAAAACCTATGATTCCACTTTTGAATCTTTTGTTACTTATACACACGTCTAGAAAGTTCCATTTCTTTACTGTAGTTTTCACACATTGCCCAGACTGTATAGCAACATGTGTCTTTGTTACCTTTAGCAATATCTTCTTAAACTGAGAACAGTTTCTGAAATACACAGACCACCTGTAGATCTATTTAATGAAAGAAGTAAGTGTAATTTCTGATTTCTTAAATCTCAAATTTGTTGCAAAGAGATTTTGGCTGCAGAGCAGAATGCAAAGACTGAATGTAAAATACAGCAGTGACCTCTGCTGAACAACTTTGATACTGACAGCCAGTAAAAAGAAACTCAATCAGCCAGTTGATGAATTTCACCTGCTCTGAGAGGAAAGGAAAACAGCAGTGTAACTGGAGCTTTAAGGGGCAACTTGATTTAGTTTTTCACCAGTTTAAATAGATTTGGTAGTAAAATGGCACTCATATTTCTGATGATATTTTTTTTATTTTGGAAACACTGTGACACACAGGTGAGCTACCATCCTTTTTCTAAAATAATTTGGTTTTATGTTAATATGTGTAAAAAGAAACTGCTGTAGCACAGTTCATTGTGTTGCTTTCTTGTGTCTGTAGGTGAACAGAGATGAAGCCAACGTGCCTCCAGGTGAGACTCACTATAAAGTGGTTTTGTGGGACTTGAAATGTTAATGTGTTGACAGTTTGATCTCACCAAAATCAACAGTTAGAATAATGAGCAGACATGCAAAGGTAAAGAAACGGTGTCAATACAAAACAGTTGTATTTTCAGAAAAAAAAACTTTCAGATTAAAGTCTTTGAGCAATACATAAATCTAAATTTTACGTACTATGAAAATTTGAAAATCACGTTTTTCATCTCCTCTATGCATCCTTATTACATACAACACAACATTGTAGGTAATTTAACTTTATAAATTAACAGTTCTTTATGGAAAGTGATTATTGTGCTCATTAAAAGTGTCATTGATGGATCATTACAAGTGAACCTGACTGGGAAAACTCAATCAACATTATTGTAGACAGCTGTTTTGTGTTACTACTCGATGTGTTGTTGATAGTTTCACTTTTCCCCCACTATAGTTGATATCACAGTCATACTTGGACTTTTAATATGTGAAAACATAAACTTAACACGAGCTGGCTTATATTAAACTGATGCATTAAATAAGCTTTTGGTTTTATTTGGTTGATATAATTCTATTTTTCCATGTGCAGAGTTAAACCAACACTGTGTCCTACTGGTATTGTGTTTTTGTCCAAAGTTTCTCTACAGTTCTAAATGTGCTTTAATACATCTCTGAAAACAGTCCCCATGAAATGCAGTATTTCCCCTTTTGTAGGTGTTTTTAAGTCTACAGTAGGAACCAATGGGCTTGATACTGGGTGCCCCACCAAGGATATTGTGTTCTGAAACATTGTTGGTCTGAATCTTTATTATGGGGTTAATTAACAAAAAAAGTATAACTAAATAAAGTAAAACACAAAACTTGAACTTGAAAAGCGCCCTCTGATTTAGAGACGCCTGATAAAAAATATTCCTGTTTAACATTTAACCTGGATGTTCCATGAACTTGATTTTTTTTTTTTTTTTTAAACCAGCTTCTGTTTCCAGTCCCACTGCTAAGAGTGATAACATAAAAGAGTGTTCTACATATCTCTTTAGGTTGATTTTCATGCTTTACAGGAATGATCTGAAACCAAAGACCACTTGCAAAGTTGTAAACGTACCTAAAACCGATGGGTCATGTTTCTTAAGATGGTCTGTTTCTTCCTCAGATGAACCCACAGGTGATGGGAGTGCTTTCTTTGCCCTGCGGAGCTGCCACCAGCTGCTGAACGATGACAAAGGCGAGTTTTTCTCCCCAGATTACCTGTGCTCCAACCCGCCTCTTTGGTGCAACTGGACTATCAAGGTAGATCCAGGAAAGAGGATCCATCTTGATCTGGAAGACTTGACCCCTGATGACACCTGCTATCTCAAACAGGACCAGATCCATGTGGACGAGCCCGCTGGCCACTTTGGGGGTCACAAGACCTTGCAAAAGTGCTGGAGAGAGGCCAAGTACACGTCCTCCTCCAACACTCTCTATGTGGTGCTGTTGATTGGTGGTTGGCCCAGCCCACCTTACAGGGGCTTCTATGGCCGCTACCAGGCATTTGGACCCCTCGTGGTGTACAACCCACCCGAACGCTTTCCAGAGAGAAGCGGGAACCCATCTACTGGACTGGTGGACGTCAGTGAAATTGTAGTTATGAATGGTGAACAGACAAAGTCAGGTTTGCCAGAGAATCCATCACCGACAAATTATGTTCTCATGCATGATTATTATGATCAAGCTTCGGTCTTGACAGATGAGCTGCCCTGGGAGGATGAGGAGGTGGGTGAACACTGGAGTCGGACTCTTGCAGCGGTAATGCCTTGCTAGCTCATTCTCAACTGTTTTTCAACTACCAGATCCCACAGTTGCTCTTAGCTCTACATTTTAGCATGTTCTAGTTCATTGTTTTGGTTTTATCGCTTAGAACTTACTGACTGTGCTCCCTTCAGACTGCTGGCTTTAATTTAGGCAGCGGTTTATCCAGAGCCTGCTGAAAATAGCTCTGGATAACAGCTGCTGCAAGAAACAAAGTTGTGTGAAATATGTGTATTAAACTAGAGAGTAGCTGTGCAGCATAACCAAAACAATCAGTTAAAAGAGGCTTAAAAATTTGGTAGAGATGTGAAAGTTCAGGAAGTCTGAAGATTCTCAGTCATCCAGGTGAAATTATCTGGAAGTTGAGTCAGGGAAACTGGACAAGAAAGAAGTCCTGCTGATAATTCGGGAACGGTAGCCACTAATAACACCTGTTGCTCTTTATTTTGTTGCATTTTCTCTCCTTCCTTTCATCAAGCAAGTTTAATACACTACCCCACCATGAGTTACCACATGAGAGTGTAGTTGCAAAACACCTGCATTGAATTGAGCTTTTAATCTGAAACAGGGATGCTGCTATTTGCTTTTCAAAGGTTAAACAGTATCTCTTTATGGCTTCACTTAAACCTCCTGTGTCAAAACTGACCTGGTGTTGGGTCAATATAGCACCTACACAATAGTAAGCCAGTACCAGTGGGATGTTTGTTCATTTATGCATTACCACTAGGTCACTGGATTAAAAAAATGCTTTTCTTGGGTAATTTGTAACCCATAGCACAAGGTAGATTTAACCCAGCTTTTTTTATAGGTGCTATATTGACCCAACACCAGGTCAGTTTAACCCAGTGTAGAGTGTTGTTGAGATTTTTATGTTCCTCTGAGGTCACAGTGTTTGGAAGCCTAGGGATCCTCACAAATAAGACGTAAAGAACTTCAGATCAAATTACTACTTTTGTCATACACATCTACTGTACATGTTCTCATCTGCTTGTAACTATCTTTATCTTTTGCATGGTGAAATCCACCATTAGGTCCCAGAGAAGTACAATCATGTCTACCCACTGACAGCTTTACCCACGGTCCCTGTATCCACCCAGAGGACCTCCAGATCTGGAAGAGGTGTATCTCACACCCCTTTGAACCACTCTACAATTTATGCTGTGTCACCACAGCAAACACATGACACTCAGAACCACGAGCTCAAACCTGCCACCCACAGTCCAACGCCAAGACGGAGGAATGTGGAGGAAGCTCCAGAGGAAGCCGGTGTTCCAAAGGTTGAGGTGAATACACAGAGCTGGAGAGGAGAGGAGAAGTCTGTTGACCGCTCAGAACAAGCTGCACACAGTGGGAACAGAACTGAGATCAGCAAGGCTTCAGACCAGAACCTCTACACATCTGGAGGACCAGAATTAGAAGTTTACCCTCACCCCAACAAGGTGGAGCTTCTATCAGACCACAGAGGGAACCGTGAGTCCATGTGGCTTTGACTACAGTAGTGGTTGATTTCTGAGTAACACAGTTTACTGATCTTTTTACTAAAACTTCACATCAGTCTCCTGCAGCTGCATATGTTAAACCTTTTTGTCAGGTATTTGACTAAATCGCTGCATCATTGTTCTTTGGTCTGCTCAGACCTGCTGATCTGACAAACATCCAGGTTCAGAATTTTCTTTTGACTGTATTGTGTTCCTCTCTTTCAGCCAATGTTAGAAATCACTCTGAGAATCCACATCTTCCTGGTGGTGAGTACTTGACTAACAATGTAGAATTGCACATGGATGTAAACACATGTTTCAAGGCGCTTGTGTTACTTTTCAATACACTCAGTAATTTGGTTAATATCCTGTGCTAAACTCTCAAAACTAAACACATTTAAATGCAAAGATCAAAGTAATTTATTACATTTAAGTAATTTTATTCTTGCATTTGGTCAGACAAGATTTTAAAACTTTTTTTTTTCACAGTAAGTTATCAGCAGATTCATTATCAAAGTTTAGCCACATTTTGGTCAAACAGTAGTGTGTTGTGGTGTCTCTTGAGTTTAATTCTTCAGTTATCCTAGGCATTGTTCATGTTTATTCAGTTATTAAAACTGAGCTGAGCTGGCCTGAACTTTACTGTCTCTGACAGATCACTTGTTTGAAGTAGCTGTTGAGGTGGAATTCAATCAGGATTCGGAAGAGTCCTGGGACAACCAGGCCAGGTCCCTGCTGCAGTCAGTAAAAGCTTTGGTATGTTGATGAAAACACAGCAAAGGTCTTTAAGGTGCTGCATCTACAGTAGCAAGGACTATGAAGTCCAACAATACTGTACTTGGTTGTGTTTTTGCAGATCCGTGAGAAGCTGGAAACTATGCACGCGCTGCTGTCCATGTCTTCTAAAAGAATAAAAAGGTTGGTGCACAACAGCTCGATAAAACCACTTGGTTTGAATAACTTGGAGTAATTATTTTCCCTCAAGCATCATGTGAACATGAGGTGTTTATTTGTAGATGAATGTCTTGTTGATGACAGCTGATATCCTGGCTCTGTCTGCAGGTTGAATGCAGGAGTGTTGTACATCATCTGGCTGCAGATCAGACAAGAGCCTGGAGGTCCCCAGGTCCACAGGTCCGTGCACTCTGCACTGCAGGGCCTCATCACCACCGGCATCAGCTTCAGGAAAAACCTTGGGGAAGCTGTCATCCTCTCTATGTCAACTGCAGGTACAGTAGAGCTCGAGCCTTCGATATGGAAACAAGTAAATGTTCACTGTGCAGCTTTTTGTGAGGCCTTGAGGGAATTTATTAAAAGTTAGCATAAATGTTCGTTTGAACTCAACTTATGAGATTCTGTCTCATTTTCATCAGTGCAGTATCTCAGGAACACCTAGAGGGAATTTAATGACATCTGACGCAAACGTCCATTTGGACTCATGCATAAACTGATTAGGCATCCAACCAATTCTAATTCTAGTTTCATTGTTGCCACTCACACACTGGTGCACAGGGTCTCTTCAGACTCATGGTCAAAATAATCCTAGGAAACATTTTTTACTTCTTACGGAGTTATGAATTAAAATCACTGTCACAAGTCAGTTTTGATCCTTGATGCACAGCAATGAATTGGACATGTACTGCTCAAAAAAGATCAGATCACAAATGTTTGTGGAGGTTAAACATGAGTTCAATAAAGGCTTTAAGCAAATGCACTTATCAGCAGTTCTATTTCTTCTATCTTTTTGTCTGACTACATGTGTTTCAGATGTAAACGAGTGCGGGACCCAGCTGGTGTTGTGTGACATTAATGCAGACTGTGTGAACCAGTTTGGCACTTACTCGTGCCACTGCAGATCGGGCTTCAGGGACGAGTCCCGTCTGGGATCAGGAGGAACTGTCTGTGTGGACATGAAGCCTGCAGGTATCCATGCTCTGATTGAGTATCGTTAACTGACCTCCTGGCTGTACTGCTACATTCAAGTAAGACAAAATTTAAAAAATCCAAAGGTGAAAACTGCTGACGTCCTGTTCTTTGCCTGCAGGTTGCAGCTCAGGCCTGTCTCCTGAGGCTAAAGGCGTCTACGTGCTTTTCTTCTTGCTCAGCTCCCTCATCCTAATGCTGCTGCTGGTAGCTGGCATTCTGTACCACCGTCACCGCCGGGGCACGTTCCTGGTTCGCTGCCGAAGCAGCAGCAGCAGCATCTCTCCTCCTGACCTCAACAACAACCACCACCATCATGATGATGTCTACTCTTACCCTGTTGAGTCTGACCTGCCCCCTCCACTCCCACCTGCCCGTGGCCCCAGAGGTGGCTGGCCCCAGGGGAAGGAGCGCTGTCCAGCCGTGGACCTGCCACTGCTGCGCTTCAGCTCACTGCTGTCTCCAGACAGCTATGTGGAGTCACAGGAGAGCGGGAAGATGTGAACAGACAGTGGACTGGGAGCCGAGATGCTTCACAGTATCTGAAATATTAAAAAAAATATATATATTCTCTTTGGTTTTCAATCTGTCAATTAAAGTCACAACAAAACAGCATTTCCATGTTTACTTGGCATTTGACTGCTATTTTATAAGGAGGATTTGTCTGCAAATCACGTTACAGGCGCAAAATCATCTGTGTCACTGTGTGGTTAAACTATTCCATCTGCCATTTATATATATTGTGCATTGAGAATAGTTAAAAATCTACAATACTGGGATCTTTAAAACACATTTGGGAACCAAAAAATGACACAAACACAGGTAATGATATGACTGGTCGAGGCAGATGACCGCCCACCCTGAGCCTGGTTCTGCTGGAGGTTTCTTCCGTTAAAGGGAGTTTTTCTTCTCCACTGTCGCCTAATGCTGCTCAAGTGGGACTGTTGGGTTTTTTTTAACATAATTCTATATACAATTGTATTCTGTAAGATCTTAAACTGTAGTGTCTTGAGATTACTTTTGTTGCTATATAAATAAACTGAATTGAGCTGAATGATAAAACTGAACCATTTTAGAATTATATACATAGAGTACAAAAATAACTAACTGCTCTAACACCAGTGTGCATGTAAATGTACACAGTGTCCATAAATAATTAATATTCTTGCTCAAGGACATGTGGCTTGTTGCCTATTGTGGACCAGTGACCTCCCAGTTTCAAACTGGTCACCTGCATCACTGTGTGCAGCGAGTGTGGTGTAGTATGTGCTGGTCCACCTAGTGCAGACCACTTTAATAGGCTTAAGCAGCTAATCCAGGGTGGTGTGCTGTCACATGGGGAGTCTGCTGACCTTGCTCTGCTTTATTACAGGGTTCCTGTTCCCTCAGCCCTGCTCTGCTCACAAAACATTAATTTCTTTATTGTCTTATATTTTCTTTACAGCTACATTCATGGGGTTCACAACAACACACACCTGTAATGTAGACTCTTAATACTGACAGAGATGTTTGAAGCTTTGATAAAACCTCTGTACACACCTGACCAATGGCAAACAGCAACACAGAGATTAGCAGGTGGAGAAAGTGAGATGTTTTTAAGCCAGAGCTAAATACAGTGAAAATTGGAATTAAATTCATCAGGTGAACAGAGTGACATTTTGTTCTGTCTTCTGGAACACAGGAAACTATCTGACAGCATGTAAGTCATTTTTAATCGTTGATATTGTGGTAGCTGTGTCACTGTGTTTTGGCATTTTTCTGCCTCCTTGTGGCCAAAAATCAATGAATGCAGCTTTAACATAAAAAAAAATTCATCAGTTCAAGACATCACGTGCAGCTGGTTTGTAAGCCGTTTTAGGAGTTTATAATAATGAGATAATAATGAGATTAATGAATGACACACAGCTCTAAAATATGGTGGTAATGTATCTGTCAGCTTGTTCTGGTGGTTTTCCAACTTATATAAGTGACAATAGATACGTTACTGTTGCATTAACACAATAAAATACACACTTTTCTGTCTAAGGTCAGAATATAATTTTACTTACAATTAAAATGTTTTTTTAACGCACACCAGACTATCTTCACTTGTTAATATAGTGGTATTTCTACATTGCCTAAGCAAAGGCTTGCATGCATGTGTTATTTGTGTGTTTTTTGTATGTGTTTTGAGGGTCACACCTCTCTTCTGTACCAGATGTGTTCTCAGCATGAGACAACATACTCCTCCACCCCACGCTGATCTTTGTCCAGATGCTCATCACATCTTGCAGGTAGCATCACCAAGGGCAGCATCACTGAGCTGCTGTCCACAGGATGAGGGGGGGCTGTGGTGGTGGGGACATGAAATCATCCACCCTCCGCTTAGCTCCTCTGTTGGTGGCATGTGATCGAGAAGGGTTCTACTTCTTTGCAATCTCCCCTCCAACGAGCCACACTGACAAAACACCTAAACTGCGCCTACACGTTTTTTTTACGCCTGACCACTGGTGTCTGTGGTCACCTTCAGATCCCTCTTTTTCCAGCTGTCTCCATCCGAGGCAGCAGCAGCGTGTCACTCGCTGTGTGCAGTCTGAGGCCACCACACTGTGTGTTGTAGACCACGGCAGAAGGAAGGCAGTGATCTGCTTCGTTAAAGCCCCATGGCCACCGAACACATAGACGGGCCTGAGTCTGTCACAGCGTGAGCCTAATGAACCTCAGCAAACACCGGAGCAAAAGTGGTCAACAAGCCTCAGTGGCAGAGGATTCATGTTTACATCTTAACAGGCACAAATGACGAACAGCTATTCAAGATGTTGGGTAAAATATGAGCTTAATGTGTTTCCTTGAGGTCTAATAATACCTGTTCCTAAAATATGGGTAATGACAGGTTTTGACTAGTTTAAATGCTAAAATGTTTACACAGTTACTGCTAGTTTACAGTCTTCTCTTTTATTGCCTCTGTTGGCACAATCCTACATTTCAATGCACATTACCATCACCGTCTGTTTATTAGCGGAAGACTGAATGTATACATGAATATGTATTGTGTATCCTTATGCGAGTGCTTCACACAAACAACTAGAAAACAAACAAGCTTCCGCGAGCAGTAAATTCTGTCAAATATACCACTGATGTGATCTCAGGATACACAGGAACCCAAGAGTTTCTCCCGAGTGAGGACACGTCTGATGTTGTTGAGATGTTGTTGTTGTTCAGTAGAATCTATAATATTTTCCTCTCAAATTAAGCTAATTAGAATTATGAGATTGATGTTTTCTGATGATTTCAACATAATTCCCTGTTACTAAGAAATCAATAGTTGTTCATAGTTGGGTCTTGGTATGTTTTCCACACAGTGTGTGTGTGTGTGTGTGTGTGTGTGTGTGTGTGTGTGTGTGTGTGTGTGTGTGTGTGTGTGTGTGTGTGTGTGTGAGCTGAGGAATGCTGACCCTGCATCTAAAGTCAGGATGAGCTGGTCAGTAATCCCATCAGTGTTTAATAACCTGATCTCAGTGTTGTGGCCTTCATTATATCAGAAAAATCAGGCTCTGGCTTTCTTCTCATGTCGTACTGTGTTGGAATTGGCTCCCTGGCAATTTATTTTTCTATTAGCAAAGCCATGTGAAGTGTGATTAGGCAGTGGGCTGCAGGTTGGTGGATGGGCTGCTCGGCCTGATAAGACGACAGTCAGAGATCCTGCTCAGCACAGTGGCTTTCAGCTCTGATTGGATGAAGATATGATGCACTGCGCTGACTGGCACACAAACCTACCACCCTTCAGCGACCCCTGACGTGAACAATATAAGCAGCAGCTTACATCGCTTAAGGAAAATGTGAACTCATCACTTTTTGTTATTACTTGAGTATACTAAGATACATTCCCTGCTAACATGGGTTTACAGTCAAATTTGGAATTAAACAGATACATTTGAGCAGGTGTTTTATCAGATTTGGGATTTTGGGATCATTTTAAACTTGAGAGGCTGTGATGCCTCAACCTGGAGTTAATCAATCCAGCTGAATGCTGTTGAACTGCTGTACCTACTAACTCATAGTCGCGTTATCATTTAGATTTTTCTATTTCAGCTAAATGTCAATAACTCAAATCAGTGCTACTTCATTTTATGTGTTTGAACTGGTTCTAAAATGCTTATTGTTACTTTGCTTCACTAGACATTCATCACAGAGTCTGACAGTTGAAACTTGATGCCGTACAGTCCAACACAGGTAGAAACTCGTACTTTATGAGACCCGCCTTGCACAATAACAACATGTGGCTACGAGGAACTGGGAATTGAATTGAATTAACCCTTTGGTTAATGGACAGCATAACAAGCGGCATAAAACCACTTGTATTCATCGTGTTCTTAGATTTATTTCACCTGTTCAAATGTAACATCAAGAACGTGACCAGCAGATGTCACCATTTGTGGCTAAGTCAGATGCTTTATAACAATGAACCATTTTCAACACAATTGCTTCATATTGACTGTGATTCAAAAAAAATTCAGTTTTTCCACTTAGAAGCACAATGTCCACAAAGAGGCAAGAACAACAGGAACAATCCAAACCTTCCCTTAAATACCCGCCCACTGACTAATTGACATGTTTCAAACCATCAATGGGTAAGTTCACTTGATACATAAATATACATATACTTTATGAGCAGGTTAACATTTACATATAACACAAATTGCTTCTTAAATCAACAAGAGACAATAATATTCAATTCAATTCTGTAAAAATGTGCTGCTCCCAAAAACACATATCACAGGCTGCTGCCCCCCTCTGCTATTCAAACATGGAAAAGACAGGAAGTATAACTGTCTCTGGCCTCCACAGGAGAATCTTTTAAAACATCCAACAGTGCTGTGTGAAGAGTAACAACAATTAGAAATCAGACAGAGGGAAACTAGATGATAGAAGAGTTGAGGAACAATGGATTAGAAAAAAACAAAAGTATTTCAGAAACTGTGGGAAAAGGAATAGGATTAAGATGGCTGTTCACATTTCTGAAGGATACTGGATTAATCAAAAGGATTTAAGACCAGTGATATAATGGGCTAATCCAGAAGAAGGCAGAAATGCAACAAACATGTTGGCTGCTGTAAAACACTTAAGATGAAGAAAAAGAGGCAGCAGACTATTTTACATGGGGAACTAGACAAAGGTGAGTAACACAGGTAAGTAGATAGATACATAGATACATCAATTAAAAATGCTGACATCTACTGGCCAAATCCTTGATACTGCATTTGAATGGGTAAAATAAACCTGAAACCAAGATGACATTCAGAAAATGAGGGATCTTTACACCAATACTGTTATTTTGTGTAATAAAATAAACTCTGCAACTCTAAATGAGCAGAATGAGAAGTATACTCACCCACTACGCAGTCCTGGCTGGACAGAGGAGCACATTCAGCCAGAGACCAATGTGGAGTGCTACACAGAGACACAGGAGATCCTTTCTGCCCATGGCCATAAAACTGTACAACTCCTCCCCCCTCATGTCCTCATGTACTACATAACACCTAGGACTAATATTGACCTGTTTTATAAATGTTTAGATTTCTTTGTTCTTATAGATTTTGTTTTGTTTTGTGTATTCTGTGTATTTGTGCATTGAGTATTGAGTATTGAGTATTGAGTATCTTGTATTGGTGTTGATCTTTTCAGGTTGTTCTTTTCTTTACTTTTGATATGAGAGCGGCTGTAACAAGGCAAAACAATATATATAGATATCTGGTTTTCAAAACCGGCGCAATATCTCTGTGATAAAAGTGCGGCATCTAGGCCGCACTTCTGCTTTGAAATGTTGATGTTGTGTTGAGCCATACGTTTGGAGTATAAGATCAGTATAAACATGTCTGCTGTACTTAGCGTTGCTATCGGAGGTAACAACCCAATACTTGTGGTGGTGGAACTGAAGCTTGCTGAAGCACTGAATCACGATCATGCAATGGGTCAAAAATGGGTCAGTTCTTCAAGCGTCATATGAGATGGTCAAATGATTTTTCAAGTGGTGCAACGAGGCATCAAAACATTTTTCTGAAAACTTCTGCTTTGAGAGGCTGAGCGTAACATCTCTCCTGTTTCAGTCTTTGAGTAGAACTGACCTTCGTGGCTGCAGGCCAATGAGAAGGTTTTGTTGTCAACAATTTAGCTTAATAACTAATTGTTGCATAAAACACACCCATAGACAAATATGGATATTTTTTTTACAGTTTGTTTTCTGTGAAGGAGAAACTTCTTCTGTTTGTTTTTCACCTGAGGCTTCATCGGCAGGTGACGTAAACATTTGTACATGTTTCTTTTGATTCTTTGTCTTATAACTTTTTATGATGTAATGTGACATGATTACAGCAAAGATAGTCAAGTAGCCTTAAAATATTTGCTTTTACAGTACCACGTGTATACAAATATTTGTATATAACCAAATTTTGAGTTTGAGTTTGAGAAGTCCAGCATCTAAAGTAAACACTGAACAAACTGTGAGGAAGACTGACAAAGTGTCTCTTTAGAATTAGTTCAGGATGTCAGTTTGGAAGCTTTGAGCATGTGTGTCTGTTAGAATCTCAAAAGCTCTAAAAATATTTCAGATCACATACTTTTCCTCCGAGTGCTGATCACAAAGACGTGATTGGCAAACTAATGACCTAATTGAGGAAAAAACTCAACGCATCTGTTTCGAGCTGAAACCAAACTTCTCCCTGGAACAACCAGTAAGATCTTTGGCCACTCTCAGTGGAACATACGCTTTGAGTATTTGGGAAGGACTGGAGTGGACAGATGCTGGTTTGGACTTAAAAATGGTCACCACCTTCCTTAAAAAGGTAAAGTCACTTTTTTGTTTTCATTTAATACATTACACATGTAATTTCACATTTAGAAATATGAGTTTAATGTGAGAAACAAGAGTAAAAGTGAAGGGTTTGCTGTCACAATGCTTGTCACAAAGATTGAGACTGGCTTCACGCGCACAATGTATAGTTTTTCATACAATTCAGCAAACTGAAGCCATTTGTAAAATGTCTTGTAAGTCAAAGAAGAAGTACAGCAGATTGTGTTTTACCCAGTAAGTAGAGTTTATATTTAATTTATTCTATTGAATCTCCATAGCAGTCATACATTAAATAAACGAATGATTACTGGTGACAAATTGAATTAAAAAACATTAGTACAAGGACATACTGTATATGTTGGATAAAATCATGGTGAATTTCTGGTTGAGAGCAGAGATTACTCAGTGTTCAAGACTGCAAAACAGCTAAAACCACAACTTTATGATTTTGATTCTATTCAGTCAACTCCTGTTGAGCGTTTTAGCATCTTGAATTGAGCAACCGTACAAAAAGAATTTTTGTACATATTTTCATTTGCATTTTCCTATTTTGTTGTATTTTTAAAATATCTATCAAATTCTAATGCAACGAATATAGCAAACTATTAAAATTTGTATTTCATAAAGGCTTTTCCTAAGGCTATCCACACATTTGCATGTCACACAATATTTGTGGAGGAAAGTTGTTTAGCTGGCCAAACTTGTCAAGGAGCAACAGTGTAGATAGATGTATGTAACATTTATTTCTGAATTGTAGTGAAGTAACACAAAATGAAAATACTCGGATAAAGTTTAAGTGCCTCAAAACTGTGTACAGTAAATTTCTGGGTATAAATAAGGACCGAACCTTCGGTCTCAATTATACATTTGGTCAATGTAGTTTTTACCACACTTTGGTATTTAGCAGTCCTGTGTTTGTTTTGACTATCTCATAGGAAGACAAAGGCCTCTCCACTGGGAAGACGAATGAAAACGTTCTTCCCAACTCCATCAGGGATAGAAATGTCTTCAACGATGACATCTTACGCTATCACAAAGTTCATTTGGGAAACTGTCAGTTGAGCAGGTATCTTGTGGCAAAGAGCAGAGGACTGGCATTGTCTCCTGCAGCCCTCATTTCTAATGAGAGGAAAGACAACTACATTGGATTGGATGCCAAAGTTCACCTCACTAATGTTGATTTAAGGGAGGGTGAAAAGGAGAAAGACACTGAAGATGAGAAGGAGATGGGTATAAAAGACAAAAAGGATAAAAAGGCAGAACTACAAACATGCAAACAGCTGGCAAAGAAAGAACAGGCAGGACATGAGGATGAACTTGATCTTACAGCTCTGACAGCTAACATGATTGAAGAAGTTGGGGAAAAAGTAAAAGATAAAAGTATTCGGAGGAGAATCCTTAACTGGCTGAATAAAATAATTCATAACTACTACAAGAAAAAGATTGCAGAGACGTACAGGAGAGAGCAGGAGGAGGGGAACCAGTTTTACTTATGTAAGGTCATCAACACTATCTATTGAATCTACATAATTTTATTTCCCCACTGATGCTGTACTGCTTTAACATGCTAATTTTCCCTCTTTGTTGAAGCCACGTTCTACTTCATCCGCCCAATGACCAGAGCTGACAGAGAGCGGCAGAAACGGGAGATTTGGGTAGACCGTGACAACCAAAGGCGGAAGATCAAGAAATATTTGGACTCTTACTGGGAGGAAAAGCGTAAAAAGAAAGAATTGCTGAAAATTAAAGAAGAGGAACGCTATGAAAAATGGGCATCTGAACACAGTGAGACAGTCTCAATCTCTCCATCACACGAGCCCAAAGACAGACTGAGTAGATGGCAGGAGAGGTGTTTAAGGTGAGACGCACTTTGATGAACTGGTCCTAGTTTCTTGATTTTTAAATAGGGGTGGCAATAGCTTGCATCAACTTCCTGTAATTGGTCTGAAGGTCAAAACCATCCAAACAACCCAAACCATGGTTCAGTTTTATCTAGACATAGACCACATCCTTTTCATTCAATTCTGTCCATGGTCCAAGTCACCTATCCCACCTATTTTCATTTGGAACAAACTGAAAAATCATAAGGTCTGGACCAAACAAGCTAGGTGTGAATATGTCCTAAAGCAAGAATCCAACAAATGAGGGTCAGAACCGGAAAAGTCTAACAAACAATTCTCGGGGGGAAATAAGACATAGGTGTGGTGCAGATAGAATGCTGGATAATAGGGGAGTGGAAAAAGGTGAGGAAAGCGACTAAGAAAACTGAACCAAAACACCTAGAACAAAGGTATGTTAGGTATTATGAACAAGCGCATATACATCCTTCCCAGGGCAAGTGGAGACCATGAACTGGCTTTCACCATCCTGAAACTGTACTGGTAAACGTTATATGAAACAGAGGCTACATATTTTTGAGTGCATCAGTGAAGTTGGTGGCATTTAAAACATGGTTTCAAATGTTTTCAAAACCACAGGACTTATAAACTCTTGTTTTTCAGAGTGAAAGAATTCTTCTTCCACTGAGCTGACTGTCCACCAACGCTGTCCCCACCTTCCTGTAGCCCAGTGGACAAAGATGGAAGACTGGACTCTGCTCCTCCAACATTACAAAAGTCGTATATATATAATTGTTGAGTCTAAATTAAATGGGTTTAGGAAAAAAACATCATGTATTGTCCCTGAATGGTTTATTCATATTTTTATTAGTGCCTTCTTTCCTATATGCAAGAGAATTTGGCCACTTGTGAGTATGTTTGTGTCACAGATAGATAGCATAAATAGTATAAAATGGCAAGTCACAGTGCCACCTATTGGTTTAAATTGAACTGCTAAAAAGCCCAAAGTTGGAGCTTACAATCACCTCCACCTTTTCCACTTAGAGCCAGGACTCTGGTCAACCTAAAATCTTTTTAATCAAGCAACAATATCCCAGATTTAGAGGGAAAATATTTTAATAACAGCAAGACCTTGCAACCACCTCCAGCCTCAGGATAACCTATTTCAGTTCCTTTCCCACCACTGCATGTTCACTCTGGAGGCCAATGATTGTGCATTGAACTTTTGTTTTTATGTTAAGGTAACATTACTGCAATTTTTTAGCCCCAATATGAATCGAATCTAATTCAAAATCGTGTATCAGCCCATGACAATACTGATCTGATACTAATATTTAGCCTTTCTATGATAAGTTTTTATTAAAAATGTGGTTAATCAAATTTGCCTCATTGTTCAGGTGTTTCAGGAGGATCAGTTTTATTTTAGCCAATGGTAAAAATGCTTGGATTGGTTCGATACTGATAATGTGGATCAGTATCAGACCAGCTCTAGTTATTTTCCACCACTGAGGCAGATTGGCTCTTGCAGATACAGTATATGCTGTAAAAAGGCACAAGCCTAAAACACCAGAAAACAATAAAACATGTACAATTGGAAGTGATTTGAAGTGTGTGTAACCTTGATTTTGGTTTTATCAGTGTCTTGACTTAGGAAGACTGAGCCCAGACTGAGCCATGATGCAGGAAACACTAAAGCCCATTTAACACAACACTGCTGCCACACATTTAGCACTACCACTCTGAGACGGTGCCAAAACTTGAACCCAGAGACGACACTGAGCTGCAGTGAGCAGAGTTATCCTACAGGGGGCAGTCTGTAGCCTCTGCCTCCCTCCCCAGGCTTTAATCATTCGTCAGGAATAATAAGAGGAGCATTTATAGTCATATCCCTGTAATAAAGGAGGTGTCTCTTTGTCCTTTTTCATTCAACACATTGTCACAACCCAAAGCTTTAATCCTGCAAACTGACGGACAGTTGCATCCTGGGAAAAGAGCTGCATGCCATTGTTTGAGTGAGTCAAATCTGCTAAGCCCTAATTCTTTTGTGGCCATTTGCATACTCGGAAGTATTCTTTTACTGAGGGGCCAAATCCTCCTTGTGTGTGATGTGAGGCATTTTTAGTATCATTTGTGAAGTATCTACATGCACTATTAGCGCTGTATAATACCTCCATATAATACGCTGGCATAATCTTGCCGATAAGAAGGGTTTTTCTAAAGTGTAGCATTACGGTGGGATGAAATGGTGCAATTTCAGGCAGATTCAAACAGGCTCAAATGTCATCAGAAATGTCAAGTGCTGCTGCAGTAACAGGAGACAGGGATGCCTTTTTTATCGTTTTCATCACCTGCCTGACTCCTCAAATTTACCTCCCAGTTGAAAGGCTCAGTCCAGCACAGACCGCCGCAGTGTAAATGGGTCTGGTGCTATAATAAAGATGGTTACCTCTGACTCACCTGGCCTCTCTTAGTTTCCGTTTTTGTCTGCCTCTTTTCCTCCTGCTCTTTCCAATTCTTGTCCTGCCTCCATTCTCCACATCTCTCACACACTTTAGCAGGATGGCTATCTCTCTTCCAACAGAGTTTCTCTGGCTCACTATTAACTGTTATCTGCCTGTGATGCTCAGCACACTGGGCTTCATACATTCACACCCTCTGCAGGCCTCTTCTCTCTGGAGTCCTTTCTGCAAAAGCTCTGATAAGATTGAGTTGAGATTGCAGGTAGAGAACAGAGGAGTGAAGGCGTGTTCTGTCTACCTTTAACTTTTAAAATTAGCGAATTATCGAATTAACATCTTAAATTATACAAAAAAGCAAAACAGTCTTCATGAACATTAAAGTTTGATCATTTATTTTCAGCATTTGATTTTCAGACCACACAGTATATGAATCAAAACTGTTAAGCCTCTAAATGTGGAGGCAATCACCATCAACCCCAGCCTCCTGCACGCTCTACCCTGAGACCACCCCTCACCAACACCAGATGGACTATTTCCCCAGTGAGAACACATCTGTCCTGGACTATCTCCTTCTGTGTGCTGTATATGTGGAAGAGCAACACCGAACCAGAGTGTGAAAATGGCTTGTTCACCATGTTTTTAGTTTAGTAGATTAACATATTAACAATTGCTAATTAGCAATAAACACACTGTACAAATCCAAGTGAAGCACTAATTTGACCTAATGATGGTAAGGATGGTGCTAGAGTAACAGTCAGGAGACCATCAAAGTCAATATGGATTCACCCTGAGGGGAGCGTGAATGTCACGGCTTTCCATCCGCTATTTAAAAGTTTTCAAGTAAAGAAAATGAATAAGCAAAGGCAAAAGTAACAAAGTGTCATAAATCCTGTTTATTTAATCATGAAACATGTTTGTAAGATGAACAATAATTCTGTCTGTGAAACCTTCATCACAGAGTGACCGTACTTACTGTAGCTGTGTGCACACGGTTTTCCTGTGAAGGCAAGGATTATTAGCACCAGTTCAGGTTTGCTCACTTTCAGATTTACATCTAAGTAAGTTGAAAGAAAATCTGAAAATACTTTTGATCTGTTTACAGTCTGTTAGGTTAGTTTTTTTACTCCTGACTTCTTTTGAGATCTCAGTTATTTACTTGCTGTGTGCAAAGTTACTATGACTGAAAAAGACAGAAGCTATAATAAACTAGAATTATCATTTTGGCTTTAAAGCCAGGTTTTGCATGACTAAGCCTTTATCTGGCTCTCATGTAGAGTATGTATGCAGCTTTAGCTCTTTCAGATTCAGTGTCTTTGTTGTGAGAGGTGTTTCACCGTGTTGCGCCATCACTTTTCCCTGCTGTTCTTTCCAATGTCACACAGTTAAGAGGCAGTCGGAGGAATTTGCAGAATTTCCGCTCCGCATCTGTTCTCTGGCTGCTGTTTGCCTGTTTGTTTTGTTCTTTCCTCCTGTGTATTTAAGCGTCAATTTCTGCCGGCGAGGGACACATGAAAAGAGCCATGGCACGAACAGAAAACAAGCCCTCGGAGACGAGGAGGAGGATGAAATGACAACACGAGGGAGGAAACAAGGCCCAGGAATAAGCTGTGATTAAACTGAAAAACAATCAAACTGCAAAGATGAGAGGAATAAGAGGAAAAAACACACACACAACAATGACGGCAAATAAAACAGGCAAACAAGGAACACTGCGTGTTTGTGAAAAGACCCCGGTGAGAACAAATTACACCGACTACCATTTCTGGATGGCTGGCATCAAAGGGAAGCAGAAGAGTTTTGTTGGATGTGAAGCGTTTCTCTGACTAAATGACACTAGCAGATATCACAGAGCTGTATGTGATAGAAATTTGGAAAAGCACCAGTGTTGTTCACCCAAAATAAAACGCATTCATTGCATCTCCACATGAAGAGTGAAAGTGAAGACCATGTCCGCAGAAATGCAACTAAATGTCAAAGAGAGCAAGTTTTCAGATTCTTCCATCACAGTTTGAGCTTGGCTCAGATGTCGTTTAAATATAGATGCAATTAAATTCATCCTGTACCTAACTGAACAAAGACACACAAAACAGTTAAATACAGAGTCAAAATGATGAAATCTAGGTGCAAAACAACCAGGAAGAGTCAACAAACACTAAATGGAAGCAAGACAGGAAAGCAAACCAGTGTGTCACAATCTGTCCGTCGTCCTTGTTGAGCTGAGTTATTTATCTTTTAAACTGTAATAAAGTAGCAGAAACTAACATGAGATGGTTTTTGATTTTCTACAACTTCTATAAAAGGCCACAAAAACAAAAGTAAAAGTCTGTAAATATCTGAAACTAATCTTAGAAGGATGGTAATTAGTTTGTCAGATTAGGTTAAAAGGAGCTCATAACGTTAAAGAACAAACTAGAGCAGTAAAAAAAAAAGTCAGTTTCTCTAAAAGTGTAGCTTATGACTAAATTAAACTTCTCTCTTTTCTCTGACTTTGTCCCTCCAGTGGTGCAGTTCTCTGGTTTTTGTGTTGTTCCGGTTCAGCGGCTCTCTGACGTCCCGACACCGAGGCTTTTATGACAGATGAAGACTTTTAAAGTGCCTCTGTGTGGGTGCAGTGGACTGGCTCCTCTTAATTAGTACTTTGTCTCTGCTTAAATGTGACCTTTTCTCTTTTGCACTCTGGCTAAATTGACTCCCACTTCTCTGCTGTGTGTTTCCTCTGTTTTACATGGCCGCTGGTGCGTGGCTCTCGTCTGGGTGCTGCAGTAACTTGTGTGGTCAAGGTTCAACCGATGTGTTGGGCTGCCAATGTATGAGGCCAATATAGTTTTATTTAGCTCAGTATTTAGTTTAGTTCTTCTTTTTTTTGGCTCAGATATTGATGAAGCTCCATTCTGAGCACAGCCATGTGTCAGGACAACCTGACGTTTAAATGCATGTTAATATAAAAAGAAGAAAAAAAAAGATCCTGTTTACCCAGTTTTGATGTATGTTAGTGCACTGAAGTGAAATTATCATGTAATGTCCATCCAGAGTGTGAGTAGTGTCAAATGAGTAGCGTAGCTCCCGGAGGAGCGTCACTGTGCGATCTCTTTACGTAGTGTGTAAGCGAGAAGGCGAAGCAGGTTAAAGTTGCTGATAGGAGCAGATAAGTTAGCATTAACGCAGTAAATGTAAAGTTCAGACAACTTTACTGCAGTTAAATAAATGCTACAGCCCCTCAAGACCAAGTGAACAGAGCTTCGAAAAGTGAATATATTAGAGGTTCTTCTCAAGGGCTCCTCTCAGATTTGAACCTACAACCTCTCACGCTAAGTAACACTCATACCCATAGACCCAACAAGCCGAGACAAGACTTCTGTTTCACAGTAAAAAAATAACAGTAGAAATAGCATGGTACAAACAAGACAGGATCACTTTGAGAAAAGTAGACTAGCAGTTTTCCCTGCTTTCAACATTTTCTCAATCAAAAAAATATATGTTTGAAATAAGGAGTCAGCGTGGCTCACTGTGATGAAACTAGCTTAGCATCCTTTGTGTTACACACTAAAGGGCGGATAAAGTTCTAGCATTCGCAGTAGTAACAGGCTGTGTTCAGTAATTGTAGGGTTTTGGAAACAGTGTTAAAGTGCAGCAAACACTCACAAAAGCCGACAGAGACCTTATCACGTGCTCATTCGGGATTTGAATCCGGGATCTCTCACAGCCAAAGCAAGAATCATACCCCAGACCAACAAGCCGAGACGAGGGCAGTCGTCACACAGAAAGATTAGACTTAAATATTTTTGAAATGAGTCAGGACAGATCCTGGTGTTTCTTTGCAAAGGTTTGAAGGAATTTCGAATTTACTCCCTTTTAGAGAACATCACAACTGTGCTGGTTCCTCACAACAAAACAATGTACACTACCAGTCAAAAGTTTGGACACACATAGGAATGACCATGTTTTTCATGAAAAGATACACGTCTTCAGTTGT
>JAUMHL010000001.1:1596569-1615758 GCA_032362345.1 Sandelia bainsii | reverse complement strand
GAACGAGTCTGGATTCAGACAGGTATTAATGATTTAATACATTTTCCTGATAAAGTGAGAAAACATGAACAGACTAGCAGCCACATGGAATATGATATGTGTCATGATATGTTCGGTAATGTGAATATCACTACGCAGCTTAATGAAAGCTACAGGATAGAACATAATGAGATGACCTAATGAGGAGGGTGACAAAAACCAACACATTTTGTCTAAGATCATAGACTGCATTAAATTCTGTGGTGTGTTTGAGCTCACAATCCTGGCATTTTCTGGTGGACTTTGTTGGATCTCTGAATGCAGCAGTACCTGCAGACTGTTACTGCGTTTAAGGGGACATTTAAGACAGTGCAGAATGAGCTCCTTGATTGTATGTGTCAGTTGAAGGAGAGACGGATTAAATTTACTTATAAATAGTAAATGACTGAAAACATAGACTGTGTATTTTTACATTAATTTAATCATTTAAAGTAGTGTGATGCATGATAATGGTGCTTTGGCTTATACTAGTGGTGATATGTGGTTACAACGCAACATAAAACTGACTTGCAAAAGTGCGCCCCCCAAAAAAATAAGTTCACCAGCCGCCACTGCAAATCAAATGGCATCGCTTTGAGCAAAGTAGGGTCGCAGTTCTTCCCTGCTTTCAGCCTTGTTGCTGGGCAAGGCTAAAGAGGTGGGAACCCATGACGGCTTTTCATCAAAAGCTTGGCTAGCACAAAACCCATTGTGTTCTGAACACCAAGTTCTGAGAGGTAAGGCAGAGATACTGTACCGTTGTTGATGCTGAGATGACACTGGGTTGTTAAGGTTTTTGCGTTGTTCCTCAACACTGGCACTAGTCTGAACCCTGTCTGCAGTTTTTCAGCTGATTCAGCGATGCTGAACATTTGCGGTGAGTGGTGTGAAAGTAGTCATTTCTGCAATAGTTTGTTTATAGTTTGCAGATGCAGGTCTTCTGCTTTCCTTTTGTGATTGACGAACAGAGACTACTGCCACCTGCTGGTAAAGAGAGGTATTTCCTCTCACACATATGCACAATGTATGAACTAGTAAGCTGTTGGCTGTAGTCTTAGTGGTCAGTTTTTGGCCTGGATGAGAGTGTTGTCGCCACTACTTCTTAGATGTCAGCTTGGTGTGTCTCTGCCTTAAGGCCTTTAGGAAAAGATCACTTTGTGGCCACTGTGAACAGGAGGAATGGTTAAGTAAGATCTGTTTCAGTGTTCATATCAACACCTGACTGTTGTAAAATATGCTTGAAAAATTGTGTACCTATCCTTTAAATATTATTTAGGGAAACAGTGACAGCAGTAATTTTTCAGGAAGAAGCACATAAATGAGGCCACGTAGTTTTAGTGATCTTGCACAAATGACTAATGCATCCAAAATGACAACACCACACACACACAGACTTGTGCTGTTTGCTGAGCTTTATCATGGTTTTCCTGCTTGGAGAACCTTCACAACCATCGCCTCCTCCATTTGGAGAATCAGGGATGACCTTTGCATGAATAAAGTCAAAGAGGATTAAGGCAGCAGAGACCATCCCAATGTCATCTGAGGGGGAAAAGCGGGTGCGTCCTCCTTTTGAACGTGGCTTGTGTGTCGATGTCTCCACCCGACTGAATGCCACACTGTGTATGTCTGAGCAAGTGATGCGTTTGCAAGTAGGCTGCAGAAAAAAACAAAAGAAAACACACTTTAAGGATACGTGATGAAATAGAAGCTCAGGGGTCTGGTAGATTTAAATATGAGGAATGTGTCTAATCCCACTCTGATGGAAATACTGTCAGTCTTTCTCCAATTTCAATGCAGGTGATAATATCTCTGGTTAACATTCTGATTTATGTTGTGCTTTATCTAATCCATATTTTACAAGATGTAACATACTGTATGTACAAATACGAGATGCACAAATACAGAATCTATTTGCCTAAGTAAAAGATCTGTCCATTATGCTTCTAGGATTATAGCAATTTACATCAGTACAGCATGATGTCACCTCAGCTCCCATCAGGATTAATGGAATCCTATTTTTATTACCTGTACAGAAACTGTCAGACTCATCTGCAGCTGAAACACCTTCAAGTCATCTCAGAAGTGTTCAATTTCTGGAAATAAATAAAAAAGAAAACCCCGAAATTAAGATTTCAGCAGATACAGGTTAGAAACTCGAACCTTGTTGCTTTTGTGACATTTATGTTGTCAGATAATTTGGAAAATAATTGTTACAATAAATAGGAAATTCACAGTTTCAAAGGATCCAAGAATCCAAGCCAAAGGATCATACAGTAATAAAGCATTGCATGTTAGGGAAGAGTTGTGTAACTAGCACTGGTCTGCAACTCGCTGTTTGTGCATTCTCAAAATTAAATGTTGCTTCTGAAAAAGTAATATTTATTCTTCTTTTTCACTCACTTTGAAATCTCGGCAGTTCCTTGATTTCTAAACCACAAGTGCAGGCTGAAGAGGAAGGACATTGCCCACAAATTAGTAAAAATTGTCTCTGGGGCCCTGCTCTTCTTTCTGCAGACTGGGGGCCACTGCTGAAACATTTTCTGAGATCACTTACCAAAAAAGACAAAAGGGGGGGAAAAGAAATCTATGGAGCAGGCAGACCACAGCCCTGAGGATTATTCTCCTAGTGTTACATGGATTAGCAGCAGCCCAACCTTTGACTCCTGTTAGGGACGACTTGACTTATGGCTCTGTTCAGGTGGGGACGGGCCTCAGTCATTATCATCATATGTAGACCTAATTCTGTTCGGAGTGAAGCTGCTTCAGTCACACAAGAAAAATAAATTCTTATTCTTATGGTGTCTGTTTGGGCCCTATAGCAGCCACACCATAGTGCCATAGATGCCATAGAAACATATTCAGTGAATTTCATTTTATTGTTACTGTTTTAAACTGCGTCTCTAAAATGTCAGTTGTCCTCTGATTCCTGGCCACATGTTGAAGTGTAGCTGGACAAGACACTGAACCCTTGTTCCTCTAAGGGGGCGGCCTGTCCCCAAGAATTTCCTCAAAGGGATCAATAAAGTATCAATTGTTATTATTGGTGGGTTTTTAATGGGTTGTGTAGCCTAAGTAATTTATTTTTCCTAACCCCAAAGCAAAATTTAACCTCTAAATATACACTAAGTAAAATTACCAATACATTTCCATATTTGCTTTTCACTAATCCTTGTCTTAGCTTGCTTGACAATTTGTGCAAAAGAAATCACTTAAACTTTTTTGTATTTATTTTCTTTATTTAAAGGAAAACCACATATGTGCGTTTGTTTTCTTTTTCGAGAGTGAGATAAGTGGATCAGTGTCCATTTCATGTACAGTGCTTGACTCAGATGGTGTTTGCTTATCTTAGCACAAAGAATGGAAGCAGGAGAAAACTGCGAGCCTGCCTCTCTACAGTACAAAATCAAACACCAGCCGACACCTCTAAAGCTCACAGATTACTGTGTGGTATTTTGTTTGTTGAATCTGTACAGAAACAGAGATGTAGAAATTATAATCTGCAGTTTTAAGGGCAGTTAGAAGACCTAAACAGATGGATTCTGTGCATTTTTCCAATATTTCCAGGCCATACCTCTCTACAAAACTATAAACTGTCATTTTTATGTTTCTGTATGGATTAAACATGTTACTATAACCTTAAATAATTGCTATTTGTTTAAAATGTCACTCAGCTAAATTTTATTGGGTTTAACCTGAACCTTTGATCTGCAAATCACCAAATCTGTGCATACTTGTTCTCCTCAGCTCAGTTTGGCGTCAGTTACCAAATCCGTTTTTCTCTGATTTCATACCACCATAAATCTCCCTCTTGACTTCAGATTCTGAGTCTCAAACACTTCATGTCAACAGAAGTGGAGTAAGAACAACACACAGAAATGATGCTCGATGTGTGTGCGTGTGACCGTGCATGCTCAGTTCTCGTGTTAAGTCCCTGCACATCTCCCAAATACTCATCCACATGTGTATAGAAACAACTTACAAAGCCGTGTGTAATCTTCCTTTTTACTGCGCTCTTAGTTTCATCTGCAGAGGATTACTGTACCGCTTTTCTTTGTGGAATCTGCACAAAGAGGAGGAACGTACAAAATGGCGGCAAAAGGAAAACAAATTGTAGTGTAATCTCTGCAGAGAAAGGACAGCTGAGTGAGGGAGTCCCCCCGACCCACCATCTTTTTTCAGGACAGAAAATCCCATAATCCTCCATGTTTGATGTCTCAAAGCTAATGGCGTTTATTAGGACAGCCCAAAAGGAGCTTTGTCCACGGCGTGGTTGCCGTTGAGGTTTTGAATGACATTGCAGGCAGAGAGCTGGTAACTTTAGCTTAATCTGGGTTTATCCGGCCCCGATGCATGCACAGGTGTGTGGCCCTTAAGCCTAGAGGAGGCCGGGCTCTCCTGTGCGAGCCGTAGCTCGATCCTGCTTCAGGGGCCAAAGATGTCCAGATGAACACACACTGCACCTTTAACCCAGGAGGTTTTAGCTCCCCTCATGAACCGAACTGCCTATTATCACATTTTAATTAAATGACTGCTCCCTTTACCTCAGTGTGGAACCTTTTCCTGCTCAATCAGTTTACATTTCATGAGGTGAATCATGGAGGTTGAGTTGCATATATTCATCTGGAGGATTTTTGTTTCTGTCCCTGAGTTCACCCCAAAACCTTCTGCTTTGTACTTTGGCACTAAATCCTGACAGTTGATATGTAACAATTATGTCTTTGTAATTTATCTTTAACTGCTAAGTTTAGCATCAAAAAAGGAAGTATGTTCATTTAACCTCACCTTAAAGGGGCATGAGGGGCAGCCATGGCGCAGCAGGTAGGGCAGGTAGTCAGCAGTAGTCTACAAACCCCAGAGTTGATGGTTCGCTTTTCAGTTCCCCCCTCGGTCCTGGCCACATGTTGGAGTGTTCTTGGACAAGACACTGAACTCTTGGCACCTCAAAGGGGGCAGCCTGTCAACAAAGAATTTCCCCGAGGGGATTAATAACGAATCCATTAATCTCACTTTAAAACTACGTTAGTTAATTTTTGGACATGGAAACCTCAAAGCGAGCTGACAGATACACAGCCCTGACTGATGATCTCCTTTAGCTGATGGATGAGTAAACAGCAGCATGATCATCCCACTGGAGAAGTGTCTGTGTCCATAAGATGGTTGTGAGTCCAACATTCACTTTTAGCTCTGGTTTGGTTTCCACCAACTCCTGAAAAATATCTGGCTCTGTGGCTGCTGGATGGACATTTGCACAGTGTTGTCAACAGAACATACTGTATAGGGAACCTTAAGATAATACCTGTGCAGCGCCTTCTTTTCTTAATGTGTCATGTTTTTAGGCTTCTTGCACCTGAACATTATGTTGTGAGTGAAGTGATTCAAATTCCATTAGGTTTTTCTTCACAGCTCTCACAAAGCTTTCGTCACCAGCTGTTGCTGCTTCGTTATGTGTTTATTGCTCAGTGCACCAGGGGTTTCTTTCTTTTTCAAATGTTTTTATGTTCATCTATCTTTTTTTAACAACAAATACAGTCTTCACAGGTAAAACTCAAGACTAAAACCAAGAGCAGTCATTTAGAGCTACTTATTCTTTATTTAAAAAAAACTCAGCAGGCAGCAAAATGAATAAATTAGCCTTGCTATTCCGACACTTTCAGGGGTGACTATACAGATGCAACAGCTCAAATTGCTAAAATTGTTCATGACAAAGACCTCTAGTGGGAAATATGACTGTCTCACAGAAATAAGGGCAGAAGCAGAGTAATTCAATAGCACTTAAAACATCCCAGGGAGAAGGCAGGAATGGTTGGACAACAAAGTGTGTGCCTTGGACACTGCTGTTCACATCTTCTTTAACCAGGTAGTTTTTAATCTGACCGGTCCTTAACCACATTTGTTTGAATCATTTGTGTAATGGTCCTGTGCATTTTTGAAGGCACTGATGAACAATGTCCTGCCAGTGGGACTTCAAATCACACAAAAAAGGACACAAACAGTTGACATTTTTAAAAAATGTTAGAATTGTCACAGACATTTAGCTTGGTAAGAAGTGAAGAAGCCTTTCTGATGAGAGGCGAAACATTAAACAATGGCAAGAAAGGTTTTGTGATGTGTTTTGAAGTTTGATGCAGGATGCAGTGTGTGTGTGTGTGTGTGTGTGGGTGCGTATAAATATTTGTGTTTTGACAGTTGCCACCTGTATGGGATTTTTTAAAGTTTTGTGCAGAATATGTCCATAGTGTGGCTTGTGGTCATGTATTTTCCTGGTGTCGTGTTTTGTGCTTAATCTAAACGCACCTGACTGAGTTCACTGATGATGTATTGATGTCAGGTGTAAGATGTGAGTGCATAAAAAGCTGACTGACTGATAGTATTTAACATGACTTAAAAAAAAGACTAGTTGTGGTCAAAATTCTGGTAATATCAACAAATTATGGAAACCTAGCCTGCATTTTCATGACCACTACCTAGATTTTGGAGTGCAGTCACTTTCACCTGTTGTTTTTCCCTGCAGCACTTCTATGTTGCCTTTTAATATTTTGTCTGGTTGTTGAAGTTGGAAGTGGAGGTTTATTCTCTGTAATAAGGAAAACATTATTTTCCTTCCATCAAAACATAATGTAAATATCTAAAGGAACTGTGCTGTTCACCTGAGCCGACTGAGTTGGCATCTGTGAGTATCAAGCATCAAGTGTACAGTACAAGTGTGTAAATCAGGCTCCACTAGCTGATACTAATATAGCACCAGAATCTGAAACTAAACTGACCACACTTGAGTTGCATATACGTTTATGTAGGTGTCAAGTTTTGACGAGGAAGAATCTGCGGAATAATAAAGACAATAACTCTACAACTAAAACAGTGGAATACTCTTAATATAATAGTAATTGATACTTTATTGATCCCCTTGAGGAAATTGTTGTTTGGACAGCTGCTAGACCTGTGTCAGCACTACTACACTACTACATGCAGCTTGCCGGGACTGAGAATCGAACCGCTCACTCTCGGGTTAGAAGACGACTGCTCTACCCACTGAGCTGCCCTCACGCCGCCCAATAATATGAAGCATTGACCAGTTTAGTTAAAGGTTAAACACTGGTTAACCTCACATAAGACTCAGATTGACTGTGATGAGTTCACCGCTCAGAGCTGCTTGAGACCTCAACGACTTTGGGACCAAGCCGCCTTCAAATCCGACTGAAATCTCTTTCTAATCTCTGATCCTTTAGCCTTTGCGGTTTTTGTCAGTTTTTACTCCCAAAAATCCTGTAAATGAGCTCTGTGCCTCCTTCATACCTGTTTCATGTTTCCAGCCAACATATCAGAGGAGAATGACATTGCTGCACCTGCTTCTGATTGGTGAAGGTTTTCTGACCAAGGACTGACTCTCTTATTGGATTTGGAAGCCACTCCTTCAATAAAAAGAATGAATTTACCTTAATTCAATAACAGAAATCAAGGCCAGCGATCGGCCCAGTGATCCAGAAACACTACGATGATGAGGTCATCTCCACCCGTACGCCAAAACATGATGGAATATCACATCAGCTTCAGTGAGGCTGCGACGTTGGCTGACATAAAGAGACTAAATGACATCATGTGCTTAGCTTTAAGATTTAAATACAGTAAGCTGGACTACTGTAATATTTGTAGACGCCTGTGGGTGACGTCTCCAGTGTTTGAGGGTCTTGAGTCTCAAATAACATTCTTCATGGTGTTATTTTTCCTGCAGCGGGGGATTCTTCCTCCTCAATCCTGGGGTCACACTCCCTGTAGATTCACAGCCCTCAGTTTCGTTTTCTTTTCCCACTTTTGCATATATTTAAACACCACACACTACTTCCAGTCCGGTGGAGAAATATGTCATCATAAACATTTCCCTGTTAAACTGTCTTTCTGGTGTCACTGGCTGATGACTCGAAGCTTCTGTGTACCATTTTTGGGCAAAGCAAGATGATTTCCCATCTGAGTGTCCACCCCCCACCCACCCCCACAATTCGATTTCAAAACATGCCTCAAAGTGACCAAAAGGGGTCATCAACTGGCAGCGTAAGCTCTATCTGCCTCTGTAGCAGTCAGAGCTGCTGCTTTAACCCTTATTGAACAGAGGAAGGTTTGTTGAAACGTGCAGCTCATACAGCCACAGTCTCACAGTGGAAGTCACTTAACTGAACGTAAAACTGTCTATAAAAATAAAAAATATAAAAATTATATTTAATAACATATGGATCCGTTTATTGTCATCTCATCAGTCACATACTAAAACTGTGAAGATTTTCATTGTACTTGTTTCATATGATGACATGAAATAAACCTTCCCTGTCACCACAGTGATAAAAAGGGACGTATTGTTCTGAATGTATATTTAGAATAATTATCAGTAGTGCAGAGGAAACAATCTGATATCCTGACAAAAACATTTTAAAGGTGTCTCAGTTTAAAATGCAGCATGAAACATTTAGATCATCTATGACCTGCTTTATTTTACACTGCGTTGTCGTGCAGCATGTGTACAGTTAGCAGCCAGGCTGTTAAATACATAGTAAACTCTGCTGCAAGTACACTGGTTCTCACAGTGTTCGCCTTCCGTGTAACCAGGATGTTTGCCTATAGATTTAAGAAGCGTTAATGTCATTCTACAGTATGCACACACACACACACACACACAGTGGACGAAAATGTCGTCCCTCTGGATCCAGGTGTTTTAGTTAGCCAATGTTCATAATACCTTAGCCAACCACTTCCGTTGTGGCAGTGGATATAACATGCACAAACAACATGCACTCCTGCTATGAGCTTCCAGACGTGGGAAAGAAGATAAGATAGTTGTAAAAGTTTATTTAGAATATGTATGCTATTTTAAATTTCAGCATACATACACGTATGTCCACAGAAACTGCTTCTGAAAAGATAATACAGTACATTAGCTGCTCTAAACTGTATTAGTTTCTGCTCAGAGCCAAAGCTACTGTGTGTGTGTGTGTGTTCCCTTTGAGAAGAACAAAATGAGTGGGAGCATCATAGATGTTTGTCATAACAAGATTAGTCTCCTGCATCCTGACATCTCGTTCTCAGACCTGCTGAGTCGTTCTCTAATCCAGCTTTCGATAAGGCTTCAAAGCAACGTGTAATTAATAACGTGTTTGACATCATTCGCAGCAACACGTCAAATGACCCTTTATTATCAGACGTGTGTTCTCCAGAGTCATTAGTCTGTTTAACATTTGCTCTTTAGACTAAGTATGCCTGCAGGGATGTACTGTCTTATGACAGACAACATACAGTATAACACCATTCTGCTTCCTGGGGAGCGAGATGTTAGCATCTAATCAGAGGCAGTACATTGCAGTGATGTGTCTTTGGTGTTCAGCCACCAGGAATAATACCTGAAAGAAGGTTGTGTGCTGCGGTTTAGGTACAGAGGTGATGCAACAAGGTGTGGGAGCTGGTGACACCATCAAAGTGCCTGTAATCTCCGGAAACAACATCCTCCTGGCTGTTATGGTGGTTTTTCTAGTGCGCACAGACCTACAACAGTGTGTCTGCAAGTCTTAACCACTTAGCATGCAGACTTGTGCACTCTTTGCTCTTCTGCACGTTTCTGCAGATAGAGATTTTGGATGTTAGATGTATGAGGTGGGCTCATTGATTCAGGTTTTCAGTTGTACAAATGAAAGTGTGAGGAGAAGTTGAAACCTTCAACTCATTTTACACTGCTAGTTGATCACAGTCTGAAGTGGGTGTACAGTAAAGTGTTGGTACTGGAAAGTTAATGTTTAGATTCAGCCTCTACAGCAGACAGGAGTGGGGCAAGAGGGTTTCCAAAGCACTTCTGATGAGCTGCTACTGTTACAATTCAATTCAACTTTATTTATATAGCACCAAATCACAACATAAGTCATCTCAAGGCACTTTACAGTGTAAGGTTTAAGATCCTACACAGAATATAAGTATATGCAGAATAATGTAGAAAACCCAACAGCCCCACTCGAGCAAGCACTAGGCAACAGTGGAGAGGAAAAACTCCCTTTAACGGAAGAAACCTCCAGCAGAACAGGGCTCAGGGTGGGCGGTCATCTGCCTCGACCGGTTGGGGTGAGTAGATAGCAACCAGCCAGTAGGACCTGGGCCACACAGCCACCTCCCATGATGAGGACCTGGAAGAAGGGTTAGATGAATGCAGTGACTTTCAAAATAAATACCATGATCTGGTCCGATCGAGTCTGGATGGCACAAAGTCATGAATGAAGGTCTCTGCATCTTCCTTGGACAGAGAGTCTGATGTGTCCCACACAGGCAGTCGCCCTGCCACGTGCTCCTAACGCGCCGTGCTAATTGCAGCCTTTTGTACTAAATCAGACTCTTGCTCTGCTATTTTTTTATGTGACTATGCTCATTTCTCTCTGCAGCCGTGCATGGCTCAGTGTTTTCTCTTCAGTAGTGTTAATTGTTTTGTACTGTTCAGCGTCTACACCCTGTGGGTGGGCTCCATAATCTATACCGACACCAGACATAGACTCCTGTGTGATGTTGAGACCCCCCACTCTGAGAAAACTGGTAAATAGGAGACTGATTTTTGGAGCAATAGATGATTTTTATTTCTGCTGCTGTTTGATGGAATGAATTGGAGACAGTTGATATAATGTCATCATCAATCTTTCACTGATGTGATATTAAAACTTGGCCTCGTCCTTTGTCCTTTCTGATGAACCTCCTGCTGTCTGAGGTTCTGTTTTCTTGCTTTGTGAGGAGGGATGGTCTAAAATTCCTTTAAGATGATGTGCAGGGCTGTTTAGCAGTTACTGGAAATGTCTAGTTGAAGTTTTTGCTGGAGAAGGGGCTCACATCAGTTACCACACACATATATTTAAGACTGGATCACACCATAGTGAGTTTAAGATTCTTTTCTGTTTTTAAAGCTCTTAAAGGTTTAGCTCCGCCATACATTTTAGAACTCCTCTGTCCCAATGATAGAACAAGGTGTCTCAGATCTGCAAATCAATTGCTTTTAACTGTTCCATATTCAAGACTAGTTATAAAGGGTTCAAATTGACCAGTTTGTAATCTGCTTATGTTTCATGTCATTTCATTTTATGAGATTTTATTTGTTTGTTTATTCATCTCTGTTATTGCTTAATTTGGTTATGTGGGTTTCCTTTATCTAGTTTTAGGACATCTGTGAAAATCAGCTCATGAGCATATTTATGCAGAAATTCTAAGGAGTCCAGAGTTTTTATTTTAATGTACCACCACTGTATATTAAAACTCCACAGCTTACCTTTGGACTGATTGGTTGTAGTTTAGTTTTAGTTTATTTATTTGCACAGTATAAAGGCAGATTTGAAGTACTTACAGACTTTAGTCTGTTTAAATCAATGATGAGGGACAGTTCCTCAGAGACATCTGGTCGGATGTGATGTAATGTAATAAACAAAAGTTTACAAACTCATCAAGTGATTCAGACCAGAGCAAACGCCCTTAGATAAAATCATAGAGAAATATTGATCCAGTCAGAAGAAATTTACAGGCCGAGCCAAAGTCCAAAGGCTTGTTATGCAGCTCCTGTAAAAGAGCATCAAAAAGGTGTCAGGATAAAATCTGCTGAGTCTTTGTAGTATTTCCTGAAATCCTTTTGTTAGAGTTTGAGGTTTGTTTTGTGAGCAGTCATTCAATGGGAATTTCCACAGGTCCTGAAAGGCTGTTATCACACACACAAGTGGTAGATTCCCAGGGCTTTTTGGTCGGGCAATTAGTGTCACGGGAGTCATGGAGGCACAGGCATGTCCTCGAGGAGAGGAGAGTCCAGGTGAGCCTCCTCCTCGTGATGACTGGCATGTTAGAATCAGTTTAATTGGGCTCTGTTTGATTTTCACCGACGACAGCCACATGCCTCCCCCCCTCCCCACCACCACCACCAAACGCTCCCACAGACCAGCAGACAGAAGAAACACTCTCCTCCTCCTCCTCCACCCCTCGTCTTAATGGCAGAGCGGTGACTCGTCAGGGTTGACGGTGACCTCGCTGTCGGAGGCAGGCGGACGGCTCAGAAACTCCTTTGAAGTGTCAGCGACTTCCCTTTGGTCTGCTTCTTTAAAAGAGCCACATTTTTGTCTTTGTGGATGAACAGCTTCAAAACAAATTGACACCTGCAGGCCTCCGAGCTGCAACCTCATTCTGCCGTAAAAACCACAAGGTACTTTCGCATGGATTATTACTTTCTCTGCTTCATTTTTGTGTTGCATTACACAAAAGTGATACTGCAGGTTTAGTCTTTTTTATTATCTGATTGCTTTCTTTAAGATATTTAAACCCTACAAACTTCTTCTGCACTTGAGCTGACTGTCAGTAGCATTTTATTAGCATAACATGCAAACACTTTCCTCACGTTAATCTGACTTATACTATATTTCTATTTCTATATTTATGTTTCTTTTCTTTGTGCTTCTGACTCATGGCTGTTCCACATTTCTGTGTGGAATGGGGCAAAACTGCAGTGTCCAGCCAGTTTGACAGAGACTGGACCGACCTGTCACTCAGACAGTATTGTTTGTTCATACAAGAGACTGTGGCAGGGGTTGAAGAAAAGGTCCACAACTGATCAAGTCTTTCTTAAAACAATAGTTATGTGTCCTTTTGAACACTGTAACTGTTCCTCCTGTTCATTGTACACATTAAAGGCGCATTCAGTGTAGAGCAACCAGCCTCAATCCCCTGTCCCCTGTGTGGTGGACAGGGGTGAGTATGAGCACTCTTACCAGTCTTACGAGTCTTTCATTTCTTTGACTAATTCGACCTTTTCCCGGGGCTGTGATGAAGACTGTGATTCCCCTTTACTGTCCTGTTACTGTTGCATCACCTGTGTGAAGCTGAGACAATTTGACATTTGTTGCCTTCATTTATTTCTGCCTGCACAGGTCTAATCGGTCATAGTGAATGAAAGCACCTGTGTGGGTGTGCAGGGCCTTGAAATCCCTAAATCCCTTAAAGCGTCTGTGTGTGAATTTCATATTTTTAGCCTCAGATTCAACTGAACATTGAAGGGACTTTTGAGGGAACAATGCGAGGTATGAATTGTTATGATGTACGACTACAGAGATTTGAGTCTCTATATAATTTATTCTCAGTTCTCAAAAGATTTCTTTCTGTAATATCTGTCAACATTTCATTTACTCATTTACTCAGTACTGTGCATGTTCTCATACACTTTGACTTAAGACATATCTTTCTACATTTAAATATTAAGATGTTATGTTCTTATCGCGTTTTTTATGAGGATATACTGTCAGAGACGTCTACAGCAGCACAGTGCAGAGCTCCAGAGATGTAAATGACTTTTTAAGTACTCACTTTAACTTTTTAAATCCATCCAGTGACCATGCAGTTTATGGTCATTATTATTTTCCTGGCTGCACTGCTGTTAATTGGAGTGGTTTGTTTCCATAAAGCGATGAAAAAAGAGGTGGGGGAGAGTAGTGGCAGGGTGCTACCAACTCATCGATGCGTCATGCTTGCTGGACATTTTTCCATTTAAAGAGGCCAATTAGTCCTGCAGACCTCCCCGCTCATCACATGCCGATCAGGTCGAGGACACAAACAAACACACCCAGGACCCTATTATCCTCCTGCACTCTTCAAAGGCAGTGAAGCAATTTTTGCCTTTAAAGTGACAGTCCCCCAAAAATCTTTGTGAGTATCAAACACTCAAGTGTTTCAGACTTGAAAGGTAGTTGTAAAAGATGTTTAGTTTGCAACTTGACACCATCTGCACCACTGTTCATATGGACATGACTGCAGTTTCTTTTTAACCTCATTGCAAATTTAGTGAAAGAAAAAAGTCTGGATTCAGACTGAACTTGCTGTAAATGCATTTACAACACATTTATCAACCTGAACAAAACCACAGTCTTTCTGTAAGCTTAACCAAAGTGCTTTTTGTGCCTAAACCCAACGAAAGACAGGACTCTGCAGTTCTGCACTTTACACATCTGCCATCCAACTCTGTTAGTAAATTAATTAATTTTAAAAATATGTTGCACTGGAACATAAGCCATCCAGTGCATTTTTTTTTCCCAAAACCAAATTGCATTTGCAATTTAGTTGCAGAGTTATGTCATTTTTAGGAGACATGGTTGCAGTTACTCTGAAGACTTTTTGTTCCTTCCGTATAACATTCACATCTATGAGCAATTTCGAGTCACAAATTAACTTAACTACATGTCTTTGGACTGTGGGAGGAAGCTGGACTACCTGGAGAGGACCCATGCAGGGGAAGAACATGATACCAAAAAAAATTAAAAAATATGACTCCTGGACACTGGGTCTCATGTACATAGTGACTGTAATAATGACGTTTCTCACGTTGCATTCAAAGATCGTGTCCCAGTTATGATCAAAACCAGAGTCAAAATGGGGATTCTCATGTACATGTGGGGTGACTGTGGCACAGTTGGTAGGGTAGTCGGCAGTAGTCTGTGAGGGGTTGGCGGTTCACTTCCCGATTCCTGGCCACGAGTCAAAGTGTCCCTGGACAAGACACTGAACCCCGAACCCTTGGTGCCTCAAGAGGGCAGCCTATCCACAAGAATTTCCCCAACAGGATTAATAAAGTATCTATTATTATGTTTAATAGATGCGATAATGCAAAATTGAAGTTGTTGTAATGTAGAGAATACAGCAAATGAGTAAAAAAAGATAAAAAGATTTGTGATGAAATGTAAAACGTAAATGTAATTACTGCAAAGAAATGCAAATATATCCCCCAAAAATAATCTACAGAGGAAATAAGGCCAGTGCAGAAAAGCATAGAGAGACAGAGAGTTATGTTGAGGGAATTCCAGGCTTTAACCCCCCCACCCTTCCTCTCCACTGTGTGTGT
The DNA here is from genome assembly GCA_032362345.1 of Sandelia bainsii. NCBI lineage: Eukaryota > Metazoa > Chordata > Actinopteri > Anabantiformes > Anabantidae > Sandelia > Sandelia bainsii. The sequence goes on along the minus strand of JAUMHL010000001.1, from coordinate 1,600,868 downwards.
TGTGGAATCTGCCCTAAATGAAAGCACATATTTCTGCTGGGGGCCGTGCAGGCTGGGCATCGGGGTGTTTCGTGCCGCCCCATCAGTTGGTGTTCATGAATCAGTTGGAAGCCAGATCAAAGGGGTTTCTCTCCCAGAGCTGGAGTCTGGTGGGTCGGACAGACGGGCTCCTGCACCTCAGCTGACGATCGAACGGTCAGGTGGAGCTGGACGTCCTGTCTGTCCGCTACACCACTGGGATAACTGCTGGACACGGACATGGGAACAATTTGGTTTCTCACTTTGACCTTTTCCCCAAGGTGGATGATAGCAGGATGTAACATACAACATATATATTTGGACAAATTATATTGTTCGGTGGAATAACCCCCTGGGATGCATCACCTCGTTTCCAAAGGGAGGTCCTGACAAGACTTTGCATTTAAAAGCTATTCTGCACTGTGTGTGGAGCATAAACAAAAATAGGCTATAAAAACAAAGAGTAAAAAGAGAACAACACATCTGACTTATATTTTAAAGCTAACATTTGCTATATAGCTCAAAGTGCAAAGTAACACTTAGACTGATGGGAATGTTGTTCGTTTTGCAAGTAAATAAAAAATACTGGACAATGGCACTTGATGGAATACTATAATTAGATCCATACTGTAATAATTTGGGTCTCATGTGCTTGAAGTGTAGACTGTCAGCTTTGATTTAATGGTTTGATCAAAAATATTGGAGGAACCATGAAAGAATTTGGTAGTACTTAAACTGAAAATTTGATTTAGTGTGTCCAAACACATTTGAGACCCTAAAATTGGGGGTCTATGAATATAATTAGCTGTAATTTCTACATGATTCATCCAATAGTCCAAAAAAACAGTTTACTAAAAAGGCTAATTTGAAGAGGCATCTAAATTATTATTTGTTGTATTGTGCACATAATTAGATGGGAAAATTTTTTTTTCCAACAAATCAATTTTTGTGCATAAAAACTACTTTTAATATTTATATTCATCGGTGTTTGTCAATTTGGATTTAAAATGTTTGTTACTCTGGATGAAACCAGGTAGAAAAATGGGTTACAGTGCCACTTTTAACACACCAGTTGTTTCCTTTCAAATCCACTGTAGTGGCGTACAGAGTAAAAAATATACTGTGAGTGGATCTGACTGTACATCCATTAGATGCTGAGATATTTTCCAGGATTAGTGGAAACTTTGACCTAATAGTGGCTCTAGAGAAAAAGTCAGGGGATCACCAAAAGTCAGTAGAACTCATCCTTTGGGGAACGTGAATGTGCGGGGGACAAAACCCACAGAGCTGTTCTGCCCAGGAGATTTTTCCATGTTGTAAAAATCTCAGACATTCAGGTCTTTCTTTGTCCTTGGGTTTCCCCCGGTGGTCGACCATCATAGACGACAGACACAAGCATGTTGTCATCACTTGAGGATTTCTGGGTGTTGTAGTTTTCATACTGTTCTCTTGGTACCATTTTGAGCAGCCAGCATTCAAACTCCCCACCTACTCTCTCCCTCTTTCCCTCGCCCAGCCCTCCTGTAGCCTCGCACCACTCCAGTCCTGCCGTATCATCCTCTCACACACACGCCGCATCATAATTAGGCCATGTACCGAGTTCCACGATAACACGTACAGTTTATTTTCTGTCTTAATTCCTTATCAGATGCATCGATCGCACGGCGCGTTGACTGATCTGGGGCGGCTGTCTGGAGAGCAGTGATAAGCAATGAGTGTGTGTCTCTTTTTGCAGCTCGCGCTGTGTGTTCAGCCTCTGTAGGGTGGAGGAGGGTGTGCGTGTGTGCGTGCAGCATCTTGGGATTAGCACCTTATTAGCTCTGTAGCCTCTGCCTTTTGTAACAAGGCTGACACCTCGATGCCTGACAGGCTCAAGACCAATAAACACTCCAAAAGAGGAGATTCTGAGAGGAGTGAAACACCACCTTCATTCAAACAAACCAGTGGGTGTAGATCTGTGTGTCCCTACCAGTGTCAAGGTGTTGCTGAATAGTTCTTACCAATATCTCTTACCAATCTCCAACGTTGTTGCCATTTTAACTCCACATCAGTAAGAAGTATGCAGAGTTGTCAGTTGCGTGTTTCTGTGCGTGCTGTATCTGCTGTCTGTTCCTAGCATGCAGACAGAGAAGGGAAACAAAGTTTTCACGTTTTCCTATACCTATATTAAAACCTATAATGTGTACTTAGGGTAATGATTGAATGTAGATATACAACAAGATAAAGTCCCTTCCTTCGTGTTTTTCATGGTGCGCAGCTTAGTATGACATTCATTTATGTGCACTGACACACAAACACACAAAAAAGACTTCACTGATACATGGAGAGGAGCACTGCAGCAGTCAGTCAGTGTCATTCACTTCTGATATGATGAAAGTGTTCATTCACATTCACATCTTATCACATTCTTTGCATGTGGACAACTGTGTTAGCTGGATTTAATCGTTGATTTGCCTCCTCCAGTTCACATGTCGTTCCCAGACTAGTCGTTCCCTAGAATTGTAGAAAGCAAGTTGAAAATTCACAAACTTCCCTTAAATGTCAGGTACGGTAACTTTATTGCCATTGCAATAAATGCTGTTTGTAATTTGGCTTTGTGCAGTCACAGTGGAATAGAACATACTCAACATACTCATAGCAAAACCATGTTCAGGAAGTTAATCCACAAGACATAATTGTTAAAGATCAGGTAAAACTTACACCTGTCTTAGGTGACTCAGTTGATTCAAGACCCCAGCAAGGCAACAGGGGAAAGTTGAGAACAGCTCAACTGGTCTGTCGGGAGGCGGTGGAGACAACCGACCAATCATAGCAAAGCATGTAAATAAATGTATTAAAGAGGTTCGATGCTAGATAAGCCCTTGACAATAAAACCTCCTTGTGTAAAGTGCCCTGAGATGACTTCTGTTGTGATTTGGCGCTATAAAAATATTTTTTTAAAGTTGAATTGCATTGTTTGTGTAGGTGTACTGTGTGATCTTTGATTATATTCCCCACAGTAAGAGGGTGTCCAGACAAATACAAGTCTCGAGGTTGAGGTGTAGATTCGTATTAGATGCCAGAACATTGTGCAGTGTTTTATGACGCTTGGATTCAAGAGATCACAGCTCTGGAAAGTTAGCAGGTATTTTATTTTTCATTTGTTACCAAAAAGGCCTACCTAGGCCATTTTTACAGTTTCTTCATGTTGTATTCACTATCACGCAGGGAGCCTGTGTTTCCTGTATACAGATCTTGCATTTGCCGTGTCGTTTGTCCGTACCCCCCAACATGTAGCTAGAGTCTACACAAGTAGGTATAGTGTCACCATTTACTGCAGACGAATAACTGAAGATTGAGTCCTTTCATGACGCCAAAAGCAGAATTGATGAATCATCTATCTTGCTGCAGTGAAGGTGTTTTATCCTGAGCTTCCTCTATCTTCATATGTTGTAACCTGTCTTGTGTCCAAAACCTTCAGGTCCCTGAGGGGAAATGAGGTGGAACCACCGTGGCCTCTGGGCTGTGAATGGACTCCCATTAGGACACTACTATTAGGACTGTTTCATTAGCATCTCTACCCATTGTATATTCAAACAATGGCAACAAACAAAACATTAACATGGAAATGGGTTAAATGTACCTAATTAGTCCTCTCTGCTGGTATTGTTAAGCAGAACAAAGATGGTGCTAAATTGCTTTTGGATTTGCCTGCATGGGCTCTGACGCCCCACAGCAGCAGCTCTGCAGTGGATTCTGGGAATTCAACAGGAAAAACATATTGTTGTGTTGATGATGACATCTAAATCAGAAAATGCCAGCTTGGTGTGTCATATTCCCAGAAGGAGTTAAAACTCCCAAATCAACAAAACTGGAAGTAAGTGGTAAGAAGGTTAAAGGTCCCAGTATCTTGAGTGTTAGTACAGTTGTTTATTTCTAGATACCTGATATATGTCAAGTTACCAATGAGCTTATTTTTTAATGTGAGGGCACTACGTACAGTAAATATGGGTGGTTAAAACTGGACTCTTCTGAAGAAAGTGTTCAACTGAACCTCCCTGTTACTATCAAGTACAGCCCTATAAATAGCAGCCAGATCCAAGGTTCCCTGGAGCCTTAAACGAGGTCTTGACACCAGTGATGTGATGCAGCACAGACACCAGTCACAGCAGATGTGAGGTGGTTTAAATTGCCTGCAGCTACGGTGATGACTGGATGGTAAGAATTCCAACCCTGTCTCCTAAAAATTACGTTCGTATAGGACGAAACTGCATTCCCGATTACGTTTTGTTACAGGACGTA
>JAUMHL010000001.1:1562850-1587393 GCA_032362345.1 Sandelia bainsii | reverse complement strand
TAAAAGACAATGGGATCAATTCCTTAAATTTGGTAACAGCATTTTCAGATAAATTTCTACTATAGTGGAATTTTTTTTCATGTGTTTATTAATGTATATTTGATTCCTGTGGACACCTTTAAGTGATGGCTTCTGTGTAAACATGATTAATGACAATATAGTGAAAACAGCTGTAACAATATAAAATGTCTTTTTAAGAAGTTAAAATTACTGATGCATAAACACTTAAAACCTCCCCATAACTACATTATGGTGTTTAAACCCATTTATTAAATGTTTTACTCTTATAAATCATTAATAGGCACACAGATACTTTAAGAAAGATAAATTAAAGGACTATTCCACCATTTTTGTTATCAAGTTGTAGTAAATCATGACATGTAAATGTGAAGTTATCTCCGGAGTCTCATTATTAAAGAAAGTCATCGTTTAACAGCTGGTTGAAGTTCAGACTGTGTGTGAGTATTGATCGGCTCATGTTTCAGCCAGCTTGTATTGATGAACCTATTAACACTGATCAGAGGTGGAAGGTAAAGTAAAGTGGTGATTGATCAGCTCCTGGAGGCTCGAGGAGACACAGTGAGTGATTTTTTTAAATGAATGAAGAACTAATTGTTGCCTTTCTGTCTTTTTTCTTTGTCTCTTTATTCCAATCTGGACAGGGAAATAACAGAGCTGTGAACTTAGTCTGTGTTTAACAGGGAACTGATGTAAAGGTGCTAATACAGGTGTCATACTATCTCTTTCCCTGGTGCCACTTAGGAGTCATGCTGCAGCATTCTGCACCAGCTGAAGACTGTCGGATACACAAATACAGTGAATTACAGAACAGTAGTGGTAACATTGTTCAGGTTGTTGAGAGAGAGGAAGGACCTTTGAGCATCATAATTCCTTCATCGCATGCTTCTAAAAGCCCTGATGAAGGAGTTAGATGCTCGCCTCAGAGTATTTTCTGTTTTTTCAGCCTGGTGAGTCAGCAGGTGGTTATCAGCTGCTCGTCAGCAGCCTGTTACAGGCTCCATTCACATGCTCATTTCAGTTAATTAGCACCGACTCAATCTCTCCCAATAATCTGCCTCCATTCATGTGCGAATGCAGCCGTCCCCTTTACCTAAGTAGTTGTCATTTCCTTTTGTCTTTCATGCCTCGTGGGTAAAAGTAGCCACATGCCAGGAATTGTGAAGCATCTGACAAACTGTCAATTCACATTTTTATTGCTGTTTTAGTAAGACAGACATCTTACCCATCATCCCCGTTAATCACACACATTTCCTGTTCCAGCAGCTCTCTACCAAATTAAAATATGCAGCCACCAGATCAAATCCACAGTCAGTGATGTTATGTAGTGAAACTGGTCATCAGAAAGTTACCATTAACATACAGTGTTTTCCAGAATGTAAAGGTGATTACAGTAAGTTTGACATAAAATGCAAGAAAAAAGAGCTAATGTTTGAGTTTCCAAGGCTTTTATTGTGAAATCCAAAGCTGATTCCCTTCCCATGTGCCTGTAATTCTTCACTTGTATAATGTAGGTGATAAAACAGTGTTTAAAATATTTAAATGTATCATTTGATTGATTTTTTTAAATGTATTTTTGATTTATATTTTTACTGAAATGTTTCCTCCCTGCTGGAATCTCTCGCCTCAGACGCCTCCGTGTCCTTAATGGAGTTAGTTCAACCATTAGCTGAGCAGATTGATTCATTACGCTAATGTGAGTCAAACCCTGTTGGCCCTGTTGAAATGCGTGCAATATGACACTCCTCAAATTTGTTCTAACACATGCCCTGGGGAGCCAAACAGAGCCGCTGCTAATGGGGGAGGTGGAGCCAATTATGCAGAGAGGAGCCGACTGTCAACAGTTATTAGGACGATATCAGCTCTGTGTGTGCTATCAGCTGCCCTCCTCCTCCTCAAACACAACAAACTCACAGCTTCTTCTAAAGCTGCTCTCGTTTTAGTCTGGTATAGAAGAACAACTGGGAATAAAAATCATTCCCATTGGAGAAGTTGATTTCCATGTATCCTGCTGGGAAAAGGCCATTAAAATGTAAACACTTCAGCCTGTAGAACATATTTTATAGATTAAATATATTATTACATTGTACGTTTGTTTTTTAACTTTGTTTCAAAGATTTTTCAATAAAATCTTCAAGGGCTTCGATTTTTGTGTGAAAACAGTATAAAGACCGTATGAATTTATCAAATGTGAAACTATTTTCTCAGGTTCACATGATACACACACGTGTGATTTTCAGACGTTTCAGACTGTTGGTTACAGGACACTTAACTACGGTGGCCCATTAGTGCCAAGATGCAATGCAGACTCAGTATTTCCAATGAGATGCCTTCCTGATAATGTAAAGTGCACTTCTGTAAGAAAAAACACATCCAAATGAAAAATTGACGTTACAACATATATTTCTTATTTTTCTATTTAACAAATAATTTGCCAAAATTGTGCAAGGTAAAGACAGAAAAATCGCAGAACTGCAGGGTATGATTAGATTAGTTATTCTTCCTAATTGAAATACCCAATTTAATTCATTAGTAATATAAATTAATCTATTTTATATGATTTAATACACAACATTGTCTGTAGTAATGTGTTGGTTTTCTGATTTCCACCAAGTTAAATAAATAATCTTAAACTTTCAACAACGTTCCATCACACACTGTAACATACAGTAACTAACTAATTAATACTAATGATTCAATATTTATATGTTGATTTGTCACCTGGAATTCTCTGTTAACATTTTTTGAAAGTTTACACATATGAATTATATGTAGGACAATAAATAAATCACAACTCATGGACTGAAAACTTGAAGAGGCAGTTCAAGTATGAGGAGTAACCAACAAACAGTACTGATCTGTCTGGATCTGGACCAAAATGAACAAATTATGTTTTTAATAGCATAAAAAAACGAATTGTAATTCTTCTTTGAAGGAAAAGTCCAATTCAGTATGAACTGTATTTTTATATATTGGTCCATAATTCATTAAGCGTTATCTGAAAATCTGTTTAAACATTCATTTCCTTTATAAACTTTGTTTTGGTTTGTTAACATCTGACTTCTTTTTGTACTTTTTTTTGTACTTTGTAATGAAGCATTATTGCAGTATGATTAATAGAAATTGACAAAACTACCACAGTAAGTCATTATTAAATAATAATTATGCTTTCACATCAGATTTCAGAAAACATAATAAAATCTGTACTACAAAATCAGTTTTAATTCACGTGCCAGTTTACTGTGTTTTCTTTTTAGCCAGTTTGAGGGAGTGGAGTATTTGGCTGGAGGCTTGTGGTCGTTTCCCACCAAGTGACGGGGAAGGAGATAACAGGAGGAAAAGCATCTGAATGTACAGAAACTACAGGTCAAGCTACAGAGAACTAGTCACTGGTACAGTTCAGTCAGAAGCAGAGGATGATATCGTGTGAGGAAACTAACCTCACGTTTGAGGGAAACCACATATTGATTATTCATCCCTCCTTTCCCGGTTTTATCTCCCATCTGAGGGTCTGTTGGTGTGCAGAGAGGAGGGAAGCAACGTCTGCGGTGGCTGGAGATAAGCTCTGTTGTTGTGGACGTTGGGGTTGGGTGGTCTTATTTACCTGTAGCTGAAGGGGCTTTCAGCTCCCCTGCGGGCCACAGCTTTACATTGTGCCCAGCCCTTACTCCCCACTGCTCTGTCAACACTCGTCCTGACTCGCAGCCGACTCGCCGCACTGTGCAGAAGAACCTGAGGAACATATGGTGACCAGCTCAAGGTGCACGCTCACATGAAAAAAATCTAAACCAACTCACTGTTTTCTAGACCCATTTCCATCCCTTCCCACTGCCCTTTCAAAGCAGGATTATTCCACTTTTGCTCTCCCACCATCATGTATAAAAGGTACGATACAGACGTAAGGGGGTTTATGCCACCATGAGACACACTGAAACTGGCATAACCGTTCCACGTTAATGTCTCTGTGATAGGGGACATGCAGCTTCTGGTGTTGTGCAGCCACCGGCTATGTTTTTTTCCTGGGAGACTCTACCACGTACACACTGGGAAAAAATGATCAAACATAACACTAAGTTGTGGGCAGCCGACGAAGGTGGTCGACCAGTTCTATGCTATGTTGTTTAATCCATACTCTAACCATAACCACTTACCTCTGCCTAGTCCCTCAGCTACAAGCTGTAGCACTCCTCAAGAGTCTTCCTGTTTCTCTTAGCATCTTTTGACAAGGAAATGTTTCTTGCAGGACATTAAATCTGTAATAATAATAATAAAACCAATAACACATTTTTCTTGATGCTCAGCAACTTTGAGTATGAATCATATTGTACATGTATAAAAGCACATCACTAGTCAGTTCATTTGCCGTTTTTGTTGTTTTTGTTTGCACACGACAGGAGATTGTCCATGTTACACGTTTTCTCACTTGAGGAAACAGTCTGTTATTTTTTGGCGAGGGGTGGTCCCTGGGAGGAACATTATGACAAAACACTCTAGAGAGGTTTAGGGTTCCAGAGCATGTCTGAAAATCAACCCTGTCTCCTGAAAATTATGTTCCTATTCAGCTAAACTGTGATGCAACATATTTTTTGAATGAATGAAGCGATATATTTACAGAAAGCAAGTCACGGTTGGGGCTGATGAAGGTGTATAATGAGCAAGACTGACAAACCGCAGACCCCAGTTCAAGTCAAGTGTCCCATATGAGGTTAGGTTGAAGCAAGAAAAGCACTTTGATTAGAGAAAGACGTATTTTTGTTTAGATTTTAATGCGGATGTTTAGATTTTTCTCTATTAACTGCCCACAATCCTTCCCTGTCCATAACTCAGTACTGAGAGGTGGGAGTCTGTATGCACCCATAAAAAAACTCCATTACTTTTTTAAGTACTTTTCATTTTTACTCAAAAAAACAGGATGTTGTAGATATTTATGGATATTTTTGCGGACAAAGATATGTTGCCGTGTAAATATAATTGATATGTTAAGTATCATCAAATTTGTGACTTCTCATTTACATTAATTGGTCACTATGTTAATAAAACATGTAATTGAGTTGCAGTTATATTCTCCACAAAAACATGTGTGTGATTGGAGTTTAGTTGAACAGAAGTGTAATTTTTAAGAGACTTGGTTCTTGAAAATTGTCTTATATTATAACTCAGTAATACCAGGACCAGCAGCTGTGTAAAAAGAAAACTGGAGCCTTTCAGAATTTAGTGTAAATAATAAAAACTGCATTACAGAAGGATCATCTTAGCACCAAATTGTCATCATCTCTATCTAAAAAGGGGCCTCTGACTTTTGTACTTTGTGGGTCCAAGCCCCCGTTGCACTACTGAAGATCTTTAGACATCAGCTCACAAATAAATAAATATAAATAAACTTTTATGTTTGTTTTAGCCTACTCAAACTAATTGTCTACTGGTTGAATTTACATAATTTAACTTCACATCACTTGTTGGGAATAATTCAAATTAGGTTTGAAAAGTCAGGACATGTCCTGTGGAGTTCTTCTGACAAATATATGAATTTTTATGTATCTTTTTTTGCTGCACAAACACTCTGCAGTTTAGTGTTAATTTATTTATTTTGTCTACTGAGAAGTTTCTGATGTATAATCATCCCATTATTGACACTTTACCAGGAAGAAAAGTTTAACAGCAAAATGGTCTGAGCTGTAAGAGAGCTCACGTACTATACTCACTTTTACTGTACTGTACTTTTCTGTTTCTATAAGATTATTGTTCTTTTTGTACATGGCCCCGACAGAGGAATGTCATATAATAAACCTGATCCTTGGGAGTCAGTACTGGCTTGTTACAGCAGTAGATAAAATACTATAATATGTTAGAATCCATCTGCTTCTAAAAAAGATTTGTCAGAAGATTTGGTTGGAAAAAATGGGTGAAAAAAGCAAATCATTATTTCTCAAGGATCAAGACATATACAGTATAATGATGTTTTTAATTTACAATAGAATATAGCATATAAAATAGAAAAATAAATGGCTGTGTGGCATTTTTCCTTTAAAACATTCACATTAAACGATTATCAAAATTGTTGATGATGAATCGATTAATCATTTTTACTTTAAACACTGAATTATCAAAAGGTGTTGAAACCTTTATGGTGAGAATATTAACCTCATGTTGGGATGGAGTTTTCTGAATCGACCACCAAGCTCCTCAGAAATGCCGTAAGTAATGACAAAGTAGATTTTAAGCTCTTAAAGAAAACAAGAGGAAAGTAGCAGGTAAACCAGGTTAGCAGGTGAGCTCTGATCTAAGTGGCTCCACCTTCCCCCAAAACCCTGTTTGTGAATTCTTTTATTTTGCCATGTGTTTCCTGCCACGTTTGCTCATTTGTGTGAACGAAGAGAAAAAAGACTCAGTGTCCAGATTACGGTACATCTGCTGTTTTTGCAGAGGCCTGGCCGCCACGCCACGCAGGTGCTGCTCCTTCCCCCCTGAAGGCCACATTCTTCTATAGCCATGTGCTGCCTGAGCAAACTGCGCTTCTGAGCAGGCCTGTCCCACCACTGACTGGCCACTGCCCCGGCAACATGCATTGTTGCTCTATGCAAATCTGCTCACACTGGGATAGAGACTTGGGGAGGGGGTATCCTGAGCTCAGGAGCCAGGATAGAAAACGGAGGCTGGCCAATAAATGAAAGTTTGCCTTAAATCCTCTGGATAATAGAGGCAGAGGTTGGGGCCGAGCCTCGAAGCCGAGATAAACAGAGGGATTACTCCTTGGTTTTGCATCACTCACTCTCCTCTGGGTGGCCCTTAACCGTCAAGGAAAGCAAAGAGGGGAGAGGGGGTTGGCGAGAGGAGAAAAAACGTTTAACGCATGGACATTCACACAGCACATAGGGGGAAAGAAGTGAGCCTAATTCCATCAAAGACTGAAAAATTAGCAATTAATTTATTCCAACCTCCCCGCCCCTGCTCCTTTTCTATTTTCAGCCCAATTGTTGGTTAGTTCTGCAACATCTGGTCCAGAACAGTCACTGTGCCTGACGACTGATGCACCCTCCATTAAAGTAGAATAGCAGAGAAAATCTTCCCTTTTTCATTCATTTCTTGTCCATGGGAGATTAGTTTGGTACGATGTGAAAAGTAATCATTAAAAATGTTGCTCTTTTTTGCAGGCCATGCATAACCACCGCAGGCAGCGCCTTTATTTGCAATTGTAATTTAAAGAATAATTAAAGAAGTTAAATGATTCTGTAAATGTAGAACAACTTGAGTCTTTGTGCTCAAGGGTGCATGAACCTGCGCCTTATGGCTGGTTGCTCCGATAACCCCGGTAATGAAAGAATGTAGTGCCACACTAATGACAAATTTTGAAGTGTTTTGGATTTGCTCAGTCTCCTGTCCTCGGCTCATGCTCCCTCTGATGATTTGCTTTAATTTGGGCCGCACCAAGAAACAGAAGCCCACAAGAAGCATTTTCATCAAATTTGCAATAAAAAAATCAATACAATGATTGATTGATTGATTGAAAAAGTAAATGACAAAGAAAACACAGATCATCAGAGATATGATACAAGTGAGTGTGAGCATTGAGAGCAATAACACAACATGTCATAGAACTAGTTGAACATTATAAAACAACAAACATTTAAAGGGTAAAACGTCACTATAGGCAGCAAAGTCATCCATTTTCTGTTTTCATTATTGCTTAATGAACAACTACTTTTAGAGTAATCAATTATAAATTTTACTATAAACATCAGACGATAGTGAAAAGAATTCAGAGTCGTTTCTTCAGATTTCCTTTTTTCTCACCAACTGTCTAAAACTATTATATATTTTCAATTTATTCTACTATGAGCAATACAGTAGCACATTTTATGCTGTTTGTTAAGTTGGAGCAACTTCACGGAAAAAACTCTTGACTCAGCATGTTCAAATCTTTTCTGCTTTTTAGCTGCACCACAAGCAGCTTATATACGCCTCCCTGTCCCCAACACACACAAACACCATTTCTTGTGGAAATGAGCTGTTGACATTATTTAGGGTCATTGATAGTGAGGCCAGCTGCTCGGATTTAGCAGATAAACCATTTCACTGAGACTTACATCCATTGCACATTTCATTACATCAGTTAGCCGCTTAATGTTGGACAAATGAATCCCAAAATCTATCAGAAACGTTGCGGTAACATGAGGAAGGTTGTTATAAACCAAACTAAATCATTGCCACAGCTGATCTGGACATGTAGAAAACTGCACATCAGTCAGCTGCTAATGTGGAGGTGACCTTGAAGGCTGTGGTTGTCCCGAGTGCATCCAAGGTGCCATTGTGGTTAAGTGAGGCAGAGCTGGAGCTGAAAACACACCTGTAGTGCACAGATGACCTTCCCTGGAGGAATGAAAATATATAAATCCATCAGCAGGTTCACCATGTCGCAATTGTTACAAATACAGGTAAAGCTATTGTTTCTGTTTTTAATCGTCAAAATGTTCAAGACAGCTAACATCCTTCAGTTAAATTCCAGGTTGTAGTAAAGAAACAATACTCTGTAACACCTGACTCTCGCAGAAGCTAAACACAGGAAGTTCTGAAGTCTATTGCTCAACAATTATCTGTAAATAAGCTCTGTGGTTACTTGATGTTAGCTACCTTAGCTTTAATTTAGTTTCGCCAGACAACAGTTTCTAAAGTTGTGGGTGACTGGAGAAATTCACTCCCAAACCTTGGCTGAATAAAATGCAGAAGCAATTTGCTGTTCTTTTGGACCGAGAAGATTTTGTCACTGGAGATTAGCCTAGCTGGCCTAAGAGCAAATATGGATCCAGAGAAAATCTAAACCATACAAACTTGGGCCTAAACATAAATATCTCTAATTACTACTGAGCTAAGCAGCTCTGCCTACCGAAGTACGCACTAGTCATTTCATGCCATAACAATAAGCAATGGTTTAGATCCCCATATGGTTTCAAACCTGAGGTTAAGTTTGTTTTATGGTAAATGCTATTAGCCTGGATTTGGTTATAGAGTTCTCCATGGCACCAAATTGGATATTTGTGTCCAATCAGAGTCACAAAATAACATTATTACTTAATTTCATTAATTACAGCTCTTACATTCATTCATTCATTCATACATGCTGCTCTCTAAACGTAATAATGTATCTACTTCCAACATATGCAATACATGCAGACAATAAATACTCTCTACAATGTAGAGACAGATACATTTTGTAATAAGTTTCCAACCTGAATCTGACTCAAACCCAGGAGATTATCTGAAATGATTTGAGCCCAACAAAAACTCAACGCGTTGTTGGTTTGGGTAGAAAAACTCGAAGCTAAACTTGGTTCGTGCTTTGGGAGGAATGTTTAAATTTTCACAGTAGATTTTAGAATAGACACTTAAAACACTTTCGTTATGTAATTTCACTTTTGTGTTGACATGGACTTGTCCAGCTGCTGTCAAAGTCCAGGACTGCAGTGATATTATCTTTTCCCATGATCCTCTTGGCAACGTCCTGCCGAGGAAAGGAGCCCGACATGACAAAAAATCTTGAAAGAACACAAAGGCACAAAGAGCCGGAGGGCGCAGCGGCAGAGGCGGCCATCTCTGGCCCGACAGAAGACTTGGCCTCGCCATGCAGCCGGGCCACTCCAATTCTGAGCGAATGCTAATGAGATTGCTCTGATCCCTCTGGTGCTTCCCATGTTTTTAACACCTTCAAGGACCACATGGCGCTCGCAGCATAAAGACAACTAAATGAGAAATCTGAACGTTTTTTTGTAATGCTGGGGGCCTCTTCGCTTTTCAACCTGGCCGCCCATTCAGTGTACCTCCCCAAAAAGAAAAGATAAGAAAGAAAACACCCCCTGCAGCACTGCAGGGGGTGTGGATGAGTAAACTTTTCAGGAAAATGGCATATTTGCGAACCTGAAGGAATAATCAATTTATGGCCACGCAAGGGCGAAGCCTTTGACGCAGGAAGAATCCCGGGTTTAGAAATTGAAAAGGAGCAAAGAGAAAGGGAAGAGAGATGCTCAAATTTGGAGGCTGTTTTCTCACAACCGCTGTAATGAGATCACTAACATCTTGAGCCGGCCTCCACTATAGCCACCAAACAACAGGCTCCCAGATGAAAGGTGAATGGGCCTAGGTTCCCGCTGGCTTGTTCAGAAGCACTTTAATAGCACAGCACCCTGTGAAAGGTTCCTGGGCAGTAGCTCATATTAGCGGCGAAGCACACTGCTTAATAGGATGATGCCTTTTGGCTTTGTCATGAGATGATTAAGGGCTTCGTTGTCACCGGTGCCTGTTGAGCACAAGGCACTAGAGTCCACTCTGTCGGGCTTATTGTCTGAGTCTATGTGGTAGAAAGGGATCCTTTTAATGAAAACACCTCTTGGGGATCTATCAGGTGAGTTCTGCTTTGGTGTCTCACATCTTTGCCCCCTTCAAAATATCTCAAGTGCTTTGTTTTCCTCTAAAGACCCTTGAATCTGTCATCGCCTTCGAAAGAAGACGAATGTCGCAGACAGATGAAACTTGCCGGTAATGGTCATCGAATAAAGAAATGTATGCATGTCTGTAATTAATTTACCTGTGTTTTATTAAGGTGGGCAGTTGCATATTTGGCATAATTCTTTGGATTTCTCATTGGATTTTTGAATTTAAAGGCGATCAAATATAATGCAAAAAATCTTAATTGTAGCCAGCCCTTTATTCAATCTAAACATCAGTATGAATCAATTTATTATTTACTTTTCATTTTTTTCAAGATACTGACAATCATTTAAAGGGAACAAGTCGAATTAGTTTTTTTTGTTGTTGTAACATATCAGTATCTGACACTGAGACATTCAAGAAATCTGTCAGGTTTAGTGTGATCTCCAGGGACAAATACAATTGAAAAGGCTTTAAATGACCTCTTTTTATCATACAAATAAAAAAAGATTGTACATTCCCTGATCAACATACTGTTCTGCAGAGAGAAGGTGACCAAAGAGAATGAATGTTGGCCAGATTGACGTTAAACAGAAAATGTACTATGTCCATTTTTTGCAATCAATGAAGGTCCTTTCAATCAGGAGAGCTTTGTACTCAGGATTGGTTTTGGTGACTTAAGAAGCTAGACTCCCGTCGTTCCCCCACCATCTGCAACTCCAGCCCCCCTCCACCCACCTTTACCCCCTCCAAACCTCCCTCACAAAAATAGCACAAGGATACTGCCAGCCTTTTCACTTCTTCCTAACAAGGCCGCTCCAAAGCACAGACCCACTCCAAGTAATTAAATCAATCCCTTTGTGTTCCCCAATATTCCCCTTCAGTGGGTGACTGCCCAAGATCTGATTATGGGTCTTCATGCATATTCAGGCTGAAGCTACAACTTGTCTAGAACAACCTACTTCTTATTCTCATGTCATGATCAGCCAGCGTGCAATGATTTCCTCTTTTTTTCTATATAACACCCAAAACTTTTCTGTATACACGCCAGAATCTACACTTTGCTCCAGCAGGACTGTAAAATGAGGAGCGGCCACTGACTCTGGACACATGATGGGGAGAAGTTAGGGTCGGAGCCCGAAAGACAAATTGGATTAGCAAGTATTGGATTAAAGGTAAAACGGAGGGATAACAAACAAGAAAAGCTGCCTGTGATCACAGGGTTTAATATATTTCTTTTCCTCTCCTTTCTTCTCTCCCTCCCCCTTTTCTTTCTTTCTTTTCGGGTAAAGATCCCAGGCTTAAGACAGACTTATTAAAACTGGGATTAATTTGTAATGCTCCCCTAACCCTCGGGGTCAACCAAAGATTTGTTATCTAAAGCAAACAGGAAAAATGTACTATAAAAACACGAGGGCTTTAAATCCATGTCTGTGGGGTTTCTGGGAGATTTAGCTTTGTACGAAAGGTGTTATCCCTGAGATATTTCTTTGAGCAGGAAAGGAAAAACCTTTTAGGACAATCTGGATGTATTTAAATATAATAGTTGCACAAAACCTTTGCAATTGTGAATCTTTTTCCTAATAAAATGCTATAAAAACTGATAAATCTTGGGAAGGAATGTATACTAAATGTGCAAACATGCAGAAACGTGCATTAAAGGTGATTTGATATCTGCAATGTAGATAACAAAAATGGAGCATGAAAAAAGAGTAGAAACAAATATACTCAGAAATGATCAAATGTTGTGTTTTTAATCAGCAGATGATGAGAGGTAACAGTGTTGAGAGAGCAGGCCACTCTCATTAGCCTTATCTTTTTAATGTAGCACTGGCTCAGATTTTGATCTTAATCTTATTTGGTTATGGAGGCTTTGTTTACTCCGACATGCACAAAGACCTTTGGTGAACAAATCCGAGCCTCCACAAAAAGAAGAAAATAATCTGCACCTTGTTTTCTGCGATGGCTTTTAGATTTGTTCCCTGGGGTCGTGGTTCAAGGGGCCGGATTGACTGGCTTCAGCTGAACGGCCTGAATTTCTTGGTCAGTTGCCCATTACTGTTTTGTTCCGTCAAATCTTTAATCACTGTTTTCCCCTTGCTCGTTGCTCGCGCTCTTATTTCTACAATAAGAACTGAGGTGTCTTTAAGGGTCAGTGCTGGGACAGGACTTTAATAAAACAGGATATGTTTAAAAAGATCATTTTGTAAAAACTTCACGTAGAAAAAAGAAGTTTGGAACCGTGATTCCCACAGTTATTTAACTTGTTCAAGTGTCCTGAACACCTTTCTATATAGTGAGCAGTAGAAAGTTCTTCACATCGGCCTCCTTTCCTCAGCAGGACGTTCCCAAGAGGATTATGGGAAAAGACAATATCATTGCAGTCCGGGGCTTTGAGAGCAGCTGGACAAGTCTATGTCAAAACAAAATGAGATTACATAACTATACTACTACATAACTAGTTATTAGGTTCTGCTCCGTGACTTTTAAGCTTCAGTTATAGAAAACTACGTGTAGTAGCTAAGTATACACTTGAAGCTACTGGTTATTGCATAGACAGATGTGTTGAGTAACAGACGCGCTGATTGCAAGATGGTAATAAAGGGAATGATTATGTCCAGACGTCGTACTGCTGATTAACAAAAATAATTTATTTTCTCACCATCCTTCCCCTGATGAGTCCACAAACATAAATGAATAATTGCAATAGTCCCAAAAGAGACAAACAAAGCAAAGTGAAGTACCAGCATCAGCTGTTTGGCCCTCCATCTAACAACAATGATACCTGTACAAAGGTTCCTACATATATACCTGTGCCTACTTAATGATGTCAACAAAACCCAGGATGTGACGTACATATCAACTTAATCTTGTGATACAAAAAATGGCTCCTACTACTACTACTACGTGTGCTGAAGCACCCTGCTGCATATATGCGTGTAGTAGTGTTTGCTCATGTTCACCTGCCTGTGTGAGTTCTGTAATTGAATCTATAACAGAGCAAAGACACCACATTTAGGCCACATGCACACTAATGTATACCAAAAAAAATTATTATGTCAAAGGTTTTTTGTTAAATCAAGCATTTTCAGATAGGTTCCTAAATTACTTTTGAAGGGAACACCAGAGCATTAGAAATATACTGTGTAAGCTACATAAGGGTTTGTCCTTTCTTTTTTGGGGTTGCAAATGTTAAATCCTAATTAATAATACTTATAATTTGGGAGGTTTTAGCTTTATTAACATCAAATACACTCTTCCAGACCACGGTCAACTTTAAACTTTTCTGGGAAGTTATAGTGATTCACTCTTGTCTATTACATAAACCTTTAAGTACAGACAGTAGGGACAAAAGACGTGTTTAGTTGAAGGACTTGTAGCAAACTCCTGTAGGTTATTTTACAAAATGCTGAGTAACCATTCAATAATTACATATTAAACAGGCAATTCATATTTACACATCTATTCACTTCAACGTATACATATCAAAACTTTTCTTTAATCATCTTAAAACACATTAAATTAATTGCTGCTACAACAACTTCTCTGTTGACAACATAGACAGAAATCAAATAACGAACAGGATGGAATGAATCAAAGCCAGAGCCAAAAACAAAAAACGGCAGCTGACGGCGTCTTTTCTCTTGCTTCACAGTGATCACTTGGATCCCAGGACTAAAATAGCATTTAATTACTGTTTTATTCAGCTTGTGGAGCCTAGATGTGTATATGTTGACTGTGGGTGGCCTCCTTGAGAATGAAACTGTGACTGTGTCAATGAATTCTTAAATAATATAATTTCTTTTTCACTTTAAAGCCTTGTTGACCTCATCAACAAGAGAAGAAGAAAAGGGTGGCTCATCTTCAGAAAAGATGAATCAACCTCGTTTCATCTCTGCCTCAGAAAGTGTGATCAATGTCTTTTGCGTCCATTTTCTATTGGTAATCCTTCGCAAATGGCCCTCTGTTGCAGTTTGTGTATCAGCTATTTGCACTGGATTAATGTGAGTCACTGGTGGCAAGTGTTCAAATCAATGTTTATTAATGGTTTCTCTAAGTGTTTAAAGATTAAGTCATTAACATATTGATGAAGTTTTCGAAGTTGCCCAGGGAGGGAAAAGGAGCGGGAGCTAGAGAGGGTTTGACGAGCTGCTGAACTGACGCCAGCTGCTGGAAAAACAAGAGGCTGAAGAAGATGGGAAAAAAAACAAAAAGATGAGGAGCTGTGGGCTTCCTGGGAGGAAGGCATCAGGCGCTCCACTCACTCATGCAAAGATTTCTCTGGTTATTCAAATTCATGACGTTGCCTAAGAAAATATCACTTGATACTGCGCAGTCTGGAGATATAGTCATATTTACTATAAATTCACATGAAATAAAGCATTTTTTTCCCCTGTTCTCCTTGGCATGCAGCACAGTCAAGTCAAGATTGATTTTCCTATTCCTCAGCGACCTGCTGCAGCCCTTTGGCTCACCATGGTAATTCCCTCTCTTACCTGATAAGGTACCTGATCCATAATAAATCAATTCTAATTAGTTTTATGTGTGGTGGGAGGGCGCACGCTGTGCTCTGCTTAGAGGACTCTGTTCACCCTACCCCTTCCCATCATCCTCACTTGTTTTGAGCCGCCAGTCATCACACCTGTTATCAGTTAATCTCCTGATTATTAAGTGTGGATTACTGATGGAGGGGAAGCGGTTGCATTTGGTGATGCCTCTTGTATCAAGCACATGCTGGTTTTGTTTCCTTGGCTCAGTTTGTTTTCAGGGTGATTTCGAGGGTGTGTTTCAAGCATGTCCTCAAACTTCTCCTGATAAAGGTTTCCTGCTTGTCTGATTCTAAAACTGATGGAATCTACAGGGGGGGGGGGTTGAAGCTACTGGCTGTCCTTTTGCAGGACATTTAATCAGTTAATGTTCAATGTGTAGATCAAGCAGGTGAAGACATGGTCCCCCATCTGAAATATTTGAGTTCCCTGCAGCAACGACTTTGTGTCCATCAGCAGCTACTGTTTGTTCCTTCATCTGTTGAAATTACTATAGTTATGTTTCCATGAAAAGGCTGCTGCAAGTTCTCAGTTTCCAAAGGTTTTAGATAAATCAAATGTAGAACAAATGATGTTGTCTTGGAACGTTTTACTTGTATTTTTTTAGTATCAGCATATTTGTGACTTGCCATTGACAGGAATTATCAACATACTAGAAAATCTGATGTGGCTGCAGTCACATTCTGTAGAATAACATATTTGTGTTTTCATGTAAGGCTGTGGGACAACCAATGTCGAAGAACTAGTGTGCCAATCGCCACCTTGGTGTATCATGGCTCTTACAATTCATCAGCTGCAAACCTTGAACATTTGTACAAACTTTAATTTTAAACAAATAGCTCTTTGTAAAGTTTGCTTCATTTTTTATTTGTGCTTTATTTAACTAAGACACCAAGTCTCTTGAGCTTTAAAGCACAGAAAGAACTAAAACAACAAAACATTTAAAGCATCGAAAATGTATTTAAACAACCAATTTCCACAATATTTTAAGATATGTGTGAAGAATGTTAAGAATAAAAACAAATAAATCAACACAATACCTAGAGGCAAACATGTAGACCCCCCACCCATCCCCCCACCACAGAGAAGCGAGTTGTGATTCCCCAGTTAACAATTTACCACCGTACCTCATCTCTGCCATTGATTTCGCCACTATTTATTTCTGTTTTGGTTCATGCCCGGGGTCTCTGTATTTGAAAGTTGATGCTCCCCTCTAAAAGACAGATTCATGCATAGACTCCGCTACTTTTGTAGTCTGTGGCAGTTTTATATGATAAGCTTTTTTAGACGTTCAAAATCAATATGTAATCCTGTGCAGGGGCTTATCCCTAGGACTAGGCCATTTGTGAGGCTCTTTGAGCTTTGTTACAGGTCTTCTGTCAGCTCCATGCAGCAGATTGATTAGCTGCAGTGCCAGAATCCTATCAAATGGCCGGCTGTGATGATGGAGCAAACTCTCTCACCACCTCTAGTTGACTGGACCTGGAGATAAGGCCGGATGGCAATTCTCTCCCTCCTGCACACTGAGGTGAATGGAGGTAGTGCTTGTTTCTCTTATGCTCATTTGTGACTCAGAACAGGATCAGGAGCTGTTGGGAAGGTGGACATTTACATTTTAGGACACTTAGCTGACTCTTATTAAAAGAGTTCTACAGTTATACTGTAGATACAGCAGATAAATATATAAATATCACCAACATCTCCTGCTGTGTTTAAAAAAAGCGAGCTTTTGGTTTTAAAGGAAAAGCCTCATTTTAGATGGGTCTGAACAAGGAACATCATCTCTTAATGCTCACTTTTTCAGCACAGACCTTTGAATCTTCAACACATTCTCAACCCACAGCATCACATAGTGATGCTTCCCACTTGGCATCACAATAGCAACGCTAAAGGTACCTGTTGGACCGCTCGTCAATAAGATCAGTTACAGGGTAGAAACTTTAAAGAAACTGGGTTAGAGATCGGCGCAAAACCTTCAGGGTCAGAGTAAATTAAAACATAGAATTATATCTATTCTGGTTCCAATTCCAATGCCGTTACTCAATTCTGGTTCTCATTGATTCTTTGTTTTAATTGCCAATTCGTCAAAAAAGCAAAATGTCCAGATAAAAAAATCTGAGTATTATTTTTTTTATTCTATTAAGTTAACTAAACATTCAATTCAATTCAATTCAGTTTTTTTATATAGCACCAAATCACAACAAAAGTCTCAAGGCACTATACAGTGTAAGGTTTAAGACTTGCGAAATATAACTATAATAGAATTATACAGAAAACCCAACAGTCCCACTTGAGCAGAACTAGGAGAGGAAAACTCCCTTTAGTGGAAGAAGCCTCCAGCAGAACCAGGCTCAGGGTGGGCGGTCATCTGCCTCAACCGGTTGGGGTGAGTGGAAAGAAAAGAACAACAAGGAGCCGCAGACAAACAAATGATCTGAGATCGGTGTGTTGCGGTTAACTGCCTCCGCCTCTCCTGGAGGTGCTTGTAAGGTGCAACTACTGCTGCCTGATGACTCTCTAATTCGGAAGCCGTAAGACATCAAACACTGTACAGCCTTTCACATCGATTCCGTGCTGCTTTAAATGTTTGGTCAGATTTTATGTCCAACTAGACTTGCAGCTAATTAGCTTGTTGTTGTTTTCTAAAGTCAAGCAACACTTTTCACAGTTTACTGTGGTACATCTTTCACACACTGTTGTAGCAATGCTTGCTAGCTTGTATCTAAACCATTGTTTCTGTGTTTGAAGAATTGGGTACTGTTTTAACTACATGTACCCAGAACTGTTCATTCTTAATTTGGTTCTAATTTGGAATTGCATTTCGGTTCCCAACCCTAGTGAGAACACACAATGCCTCACGCTGTTGAGATCCCCGTGGGTTGGTTTTATGCCTACACTAAGCGGTACCTTTAGCGTTGGCAGACGCCAGCTGTCTTTATGTGATGCTTTGCGATGAGAAGGGGCTCGAATCTCTGTCTACATCTTTAAGGTACAATGGTTCAAAGAGACCTGGTGTCGATGTCTATTTCCCCAAGCTTGGACCCAAGCGAGCCAAGAAGAGTTTTCCGTCCATCCATTTTCTGCCCGTTATTTGGAGCTGTGGCAGCAGGTAAAGAAGTCAACACATAAAAAACTGATCCGTGATCATGTGCTTTGACTGCATGTGAGGTTTAACATGTGACAAAGACCTGCTTTGCTAATTGTTCTTTAAAAGCAGCCATTTTCCTCCAAGACATCTGGGAAATGCTTTATCGCTTTCAATATTTTCCTTTTTTTTTTTTTTTAAAGATGGGAGGGGGTGACGGGGAATGGAGTCGGTGCATTCTTGCGTGCCTCGCCAGCACTCACATGGTTACCGCTGCTACATATTGTTAGAGATATCTGAATGAGCGCTGGCCATGCAAGTTTTAACGTGATTGCCCGAGGGGCAGCAGAGTGAAAGAGCGAAGAACAGAGGCAGAGAGAGGAGAGTGGAGGGGGGGGGCATAATCCTAAAAGGATTGGAAGTAACCCCCCCTCCCCAACACACACACATTTAAGTAATTCCCTGCACACACACACCTCTGTGTTTCAGGGGGTGATGGGTACTGGATGGGGAATGGTTTTGTGGCTCTGGTGTCTGATTTCTCTCCTGGTCGAACCCCCCACCCCCACTCCGTTCTTCTTCATTGTTTGCCTTCTTAATGAGAGGGGCGGGACCACACGGCCTGTGATTGACAGCGACATGCTGCTCTCTCAGTGCTCTTCACTGTGTCTCCGTGAGGACTCTCTGCCGTCTTTACTGTACTTGACGCTGAAAGATGAGTCGTTTCTCGTTTCCTGTTCCTGCTCCGGCTCCTCAGGTGTCTGTCGGATACAACAGCTACTGCGGCTGATGGACTGACCGTACTGTAAAAACTGTATGGATACACACCACTGCTTCACACTGTTTTAAAAATACTACAGGTTAAAGCTACAGACATTTAAAACAGGAGGGAATAAAGCTGGTTTTCCTCTCAAGTAAATATTATCATTACAATATTAATAGAGTTAAGGCCCGATTAACTATTTATAGTGAAAGCAGGCACAGTATCAGGGACCACTTGAAAATAAGAAAAGCAATGCCTCAATTCCCCCTTTTATGTTTTGACTTTAGAAAATTGAGAATAGCATATCAGAGTAAGTATTAGAGATGTTTATGTAACTTCAAATCATACCTGATGTTGTTCTATATACTGTATGTCTCAAGGAAAGTATTATCTAAAAGAATATCTCCTAACCTGCAGCAGGAGAGCTGCGTATACAAAAAAATACTGTCTCTTATGATATCACTTTAAAATGTGTAGCATATCAAGATTAATTTAAATTTGTTACAAATACACTTCATTGTTTTCATTGATTAAGCTTATTTTTCATCAAAGGATTGCAATTGTTTTACAGCTAGATTTGGTGGAAAAGGCTCCGCTGTTGGAGACAGTCAGGAAAGTCGATGGATGGAGATTGATGAGAAAATTCTCAAACTTGTACGGTTACACATTATATTAAAAGCCAAAAACAGCTGTTGTTCTAATTTGAAACTAGAGAAAAGTGCAATTTCACCGCTTTTCTTCCAAGTCACATCCCAGGCCTACAAACTAAAGGGAAATCTCACCCCACATACTGTACATGCCAGTGCACAAATTATGAAACTTTTACTCAAAAATCAGAAACTAACATCAGCGATGTGATGTCCACATAGTTAAATCTTCATTATATATATAAAAGCTTCTGCTTCTCTTGAGTTTACTCCTGAGAATATGTGCTATGCTGCTTCCGCTTGTACTGCAGTCGTTGTCTCTCATAAAGCCCAGGTGAGATGTTATCTGCACCCTCAGCCTCCTGCTGCTCCACTGAGCCTGGTTCATCATTACTGAGATGCTGAATGTGGCCGCCGGGTCAAGTGACTGTACGATCCACTCCACAAATGAAATCAGTCGGTGCACAGAGAGGCTTCACTGTCAGACTGTCCCCATGTTGTGAATACTCCTCATCCCTGCAGGTCTACAGCTGTTCCAAAGCATTTAAAGAACTAATATTTCACGTCAACCTCTACTGTTTACATTAGTGGTTTTATCTCCAGTTCTGCAGCTCACATACAGGAAATTTCAAATTTCCAGGTTTCTGTTGAAGGTGGGTTCAACTCTCACCTGGTTAACACACCCACTAGGTTTGAAATTTCTACTGAGGCCTATTTCCTCTAATTGTGAATTCACACTGCATGTCAGGACATAAACCGCGCCACAGAGTCCAGAGGACTCCCTGTAGACCTCCACAATGACATTTTGTAGTAGTAGTAGTGTGTAGGAATAGATCAGGACAAGTGTATAAAACCATTTGTAAAGCTTCAAGTGTTCCCTGGAGCACAGGGGCCTTTGAAATGGAACCACCAGGTCTCTTCCTAGACTTGGCCATGCAGCCAAACTGAATAACCGCACAAGAAGGGGCTTGTTCAGGTCACTCTAACAGAGCTTCACAAGTCCTCTGCAGAGATGGGAGAACCTGGCAGAGGGGCGAACATCTCACAACACATCCATCAATCAGGCCTTTATGAAGCTAAGTGAAGCCACAGCCTGGTTGGAATTTGCCAAACAGCAGTTTAAGATCAAAGATTCTGTGGTTTTATGAGACTAAATTAAAGTCTTTGGCCAGGTGACTGGTGGATTTGATTTTGCTGAGAAGACAAAAATCTGTGTTGTGTGTGATGTTTGTGTAAAGTATCACACATCATCCTGCACGACTCTGCACCTTGTGAAGATTTTGTTAATCCTAAAAAAAACCTAACTTGACTCGACATGTGTTCAGCTGTGGGCAGAGAACCAGAATACACAAAACAAAGAAGTAGGTGAGATGACACTTAGTATAACTGTATAACTTGGTAAAAATAACAGTATTTACATAGTTTCATATGCATATTAACTGACTGCAAAACAACAATAATAATAAAAAATAATAGCTGCACATGGCAACTAGAGCAGGAAAGATCTTAGGTTCTGTTTTGCCTCAGCGCACACTGCTGCTGTTCTGGCAAAACATCACCAAACTATAACATTTTTTATATATTCCCCTGCCTGTTTAGAAGACACTAAATGTAAAATCAACAGCTTTGACTACAACAGCCTCACACACACACACACACAGTTTAAATCACATGACTTTTTCCTGTTGAATATTCAGTTTTATTTCCCCCCATTAGCATCACACTGACGCCCCAATAAATCTATAATGCTGACACACAGAATAATCTTCCCAACTAATCTATGAATATCTGCATTGCTTTTATTTTGAAATTCACCTGCAATGTCAAATTCACCAGCACACCTCCCACGCAGATTAAAGAACCAGAAATCACCTCAGACATTTAAACACAACTATTTCAAATATTCACAGCAACATTTTTCTGCAGATTAACTCACCCTCGAGAAAGAATTAGTTCCAGTGTTTGACGTGAACATGCATCCAAACGTAACTGATGTTTTTAGTTTTTAACCACAAATGGAGACAGTTCTGTCTTTTTTTTAAAAACTTTCACATTAATACTTTTAACCACAAACACTCAGCAGAGCTCAGCTTTTAGTTGTTCTTACCTCAGAGTCCCAGCAGAGAACAAAAATTTTCCTCTAAGTGCATTTTAATTCTCCTTGTCCGTGTTTTTTCGTCTGTCTTATCCTCGCCTGCCTGTTGAACTGCACTTTTCCTTCAGCCTGTAGCCAAACTCACAGTTGTCAGCTGATGTAAAGGGTTTTTTTGTGCGTTTCTGCCCTGTTCTGTTTGTTTTTCATGAAGTGAAAAGTGTGCAACAGACTGGCCGGAGATCCCTGCATACTTAACTGACAACCTGGGATTTTATGCATGATGCTTTTAATAAGCGCCAGCAACACGAGAAGCCTCTCCAAAAGTAACCCCCACCACCGGCAACACACACACACACACAAACCTCTTTAGGCTGCCTGATCCCTGGATTTACGGACTTAGTATTAAGAAAATACTCCTGCAATTTGGGATTAGATCCCAAAACCCTCACAACAACAATGACTCCGTCCATTTGATATCTTGATACTTGTGATCAATCACTGGCTTTGTTGCTGCCGGCCACAGACAATTTCAGAGGGCACACAGAGGTAATGAAACAACAAATATAAATATATTTTCATATTAATTTCGTTAAACTCAGTATGCTTTTTTTTCTTATTAATATTTTCCTACCTCAGATGCACAACACAAGGGTAGATTCCTCAGCAGGTACTGAGTCTATTTATTCACCTATTTACTACTTTTATTTATTGTGTGTTTGTATAATTAGCTATTCTGTGAAGTATTGTGGACATGTAAGCATTTGTTCAGTGATCATTATAAAAATGATAAATAAAAATAACTAATAGCCTATTATAAATTATCTCTATCTATAGAAACTTTGACAACTCAAAATAAAACATTATTTATTTATCGCATGTTTGTGCAGTGTGTTGATTTAATTCAAAGGTAATTTAAGTCAAATAATTCATGACAGCAACAGCTCTGCTTCTGTTAGCAGCTTTTTGTTGCCAAGTTTCTTTTTCTTTTTTTTTGTTTCTATTTTTTTTCTGAACTGAATCAGCAGGTTGGGTTTGTCAGTGTCAATCAGAGACTAAAACACTTCTTTTTTTTAGTTTAGTGAAGAGACTAAAATATGTTGAGTTGAAACAAAACATAGATGAAGGTTTTACAGCAAATTCTAAAGTGTTTGTTGCAATGAAAAATAATAAATAAGCGATGGGCCTGTTGGCAGCCTGAGATAACCTCACAAACTCAAAAATAACCAAATGAGTCGCTTGGTTTGCCGTAAGTTTATTATATACTAACTGTTTTAAGCTAACTTTATTTTTATTTTTTTATTTAGCCTAACACAATAAACTTTTCCATGTGTGTTCTCCTGCCTTCATAAAGGTGAAGTGTGGTTCATATCTTCTCTTAATAAAAGGACAAAACATTATATTAACACTTTAACTTCATAATTCGTCTTTAATTGTAATATTTATCATAAAGAATTAGTGTGTGAAGCGTTAACTTTGCCGCTGTCATGGCGGCCGAACGACTCCTCTTCAACTTTCTGACCCCAAACTTTTCCCTCGCGTCACGTGGTGCGCGTTCAGCTCGAGCTGTGGGCGGGTGTTTCGGCGCCGGGCTTGCGTTCCGATTGGCCGCTCCGGCGGGGGCCCCGTGAGGTCTCGGAGCGCCGTGATTGGCTCTGAGCGCTCGGTCCCGCGTGCTTTCTTGACTCATAGAGGCGCGGGCCTCGGAGACGAACGTCAATCTCCGTCCGTCGAGCGCGGCCGCAGAGAAGCATCGCGGAGGGAACTTTTTTAATCCGTCAGCGGTGAAATGTTCATTTTCTACAGCTGCACACGGAGCTAGAAAACAGACAAAAACCTCCTCCATGTGGATATAAACGCTGGATCTCATTGGTTTGACATTTAACAGGATTTTTTTAAGGGAACCAGAAAAAGGTGAGACTCTTACCTGTTTAAATTTACTTTGCTCTAAATTGTTTTATATAATTATTCTGATTCACTAGTAAAATACCAGGATTTTTCTTCTGTAGCCTACAAACGTTTCTGGATAATATTTAGGTTACATGTTTAACAGGATAAAAGTTGAACATCAGCTTACACCTGGAGTTCATTTACAGTATTTTAGAAAAGAAAATCTAAATGAGGCTGTTAACTTTTTTTGTTGTTGTTTTTAAGGAAATTTTAATTTAACGTAAAATGTATGTTAAATAACCCATATTTTAAAATAATTAGCCTATTAAACTACCTGCATTTATCTCTGAAATAATTACATGGAGGTAAAATAGACTATAAAGATTACTAAGCATTTTTCCCAAATAAACACAGTGCCTGTCTTATCAGTTGGACTTTATCTGCATTTAGGTGGACTTCCTCCTGGGCTCGGTTCAGCCCGCAGCCTCCTGTCCCGGTTACTGTCCTGATAAGAGCCACTCTGCTAATTGTCGCCCTGTAGATCTAATCTAAATTGTAATGGACTTCATTTGCACACAGTTTTGACTCAATTTACATTGCGTGATTCGGCTCCTTCCTGCGGTTATGGAAATAAGTCAGGCTTAATTTTTTTTTGGGGGGGGGGTCAGATCCATCGATTAGACCGAAATGTGCGCATTTACCTGCTAAAAGGAGCCCGGCGGATTATGGAAATTCTTATCTAAATACATTCTTACACTAACACCAATATTAGTAATGAAGGCGGGTTATTAAAGCTGCAGCTATAGTGAAAGTCTGCAAGAAATAAAGTTCAAAGAAAAGTTGTAGGATGTTTATGAATATTAAAGCTGAGATAAATCACTCAAATATTTGTATTAATATACTATATTTTCCCGTTTAAATATGTTTTGGCCGTTTTATGATTTATAAACATTTTTCTTGCCTTTCATTGTAATTATTTAAATTTATTTAATTCAATTCCATGTAACTATCTGTGAAGATTCTCAGTCATCCAGGTCATGGTTATCTCAAAAAACGGTTTTCAATGGCAACTGGACTTGTTT
>JAUMHL010000001.1:1552025-1562750 GCA_032362345.1 Sandelia bainsii | reverse complement strand
TTTCACCCTCCATTCCAGAGGGCTTTTTCAAGTCTGACTGACTGGTAGGAGTTGCAGGTTTATAAACCCTGTGGAATGAACGTTTCCAACTTGTAACGTTGGAAACATGTAACGTTTCCAACTTGTTCTTAACATGTCATCAAAACTAAATTGTGTTATTTAGTTAAAGTTTATATTATAAAACACACACACACACACACACATAGGCTACAGGTTTTAAATTAAAACAAACATCATTAGGCAAATATCCTACCATTAGTTTAAACAACTAAAATAACATATTAGTTATAGATTAACTGTAAAAAGCTCCACTGAAAACAAATGTGGTACGATACAGAACTCAGCAGTAAAAAACACCACAAATAAATAAATGAACTCTAATTTATTTCCAGCTGAACTGTAAAGTAGAAACAAATCCTCTGGGAATAAATATTAGTGTCTACTTCACTCACACTCCAGCAGCGATATGTGGCCTGTAATTTACACGTGTGTCTCCGCAGGTCGGTTTAATTGCGAGCTATTAAATTAATTAAAAACGCAATGAAGGTCTGAATGATAAGAGGGTCGTTGAGGGCAGAAACGTGGCCGATCTCTGGAGGAAAGTTACTGAGAATCAATCGCAATTCAAGGTTGTGGGTTTGTTAAAAAAAATCTGAGTTGTTTAATTTGTTTGCTTAATTCTGTGGAAACTGGGGTCACACGTTGTTCCACATTCATTTAACTATTAGAAGTGTTTTTTGTTTTCTCTTGATGAATTTCTCACGTAGATCACTTTTACCTAACAGTACATCTGACGCGTTCTTACCAGATTAACATTATGTCACGAAATCACATTGCTCCTTTTGCACGTGTTCATTTTTAACATGTGAGATATAATAAAATGCAACATTTGCAAACATTCGTGTGCAGAATCCGCAGGGTAACTGTGTCCTACACTATCCGACAGTGTGTTTGCAATAGTGCAAATACTTTCACTATAGTGAAAGTAAATGTTTCCAACTGTGCTAAAACTGCATCACGTTGGTTTATATTCGTCAAACACTCACATAAAGTATAGACCCTGCATGTTCATTGACCTGTTAGATATTAAACTGAGAAGGTTTTTGATTACTTAGATTCTGTGGCCGCGTGTGTGAAAAGTTCACAAAATGCACCGTTTCTATGTTGGTGGTTTTTATTCGCCGTCCTTGTTTCTTGCAGGACCTCTGCAGCGGAGCACCGGGAGATCTGCGCCTTCTCTGTCCGTCCAGACTCCGGTCTCCCCGCCGCGCCTCTAGCATGATGTCTTATCTCAAACAGGGCCCGTACGGGATGAACGGACTGGGCCTGAGCGGAGCCGCCATGGACCTGCTGCACCCGTCTGTGGGCTACCCCGGTACGGACCCAACATTACCCCCACGAAAACTAGCACAAATTTAGTAAATGAATTTAGTAAATGGAATAAATGAATTTGTAAAAACGTTTTATAAAAGTCTGATCATTACTTTAGAGAAATATGGAAAATTAATTCAAGATTCCCAACTTTTCTTCTGCGGTGATACTAAATATTTGTATATTGTATATCAAACATCGTGTGTTTTTCTGTTTTTATGCACAGCGGGAACCTTTACTGAGATTATTTGTCATTTTATTATCATTCTATAACATGTCTGTAGTTTGATCTGGGATCTTTCTAAAGTTTATCGCTCTGCGGTAAAATATTTCTCTCCGGAGAAATAATTGTTTAAACTTTAATTAGCTTGAAAAAAATAAGAATAGACTCAAGTGTGTGGTGCATGTTATTGAGTTTTTATTTTACTAATGTTTAACTGTAAGTTATTTGAGGCACATGATGGAGTTTAGACCTACTTTTCTGTATATTTTTATAATCACCCACTTTTGTCTTGACGATTAAGTCCTATCGAACGATTTTTTTTTTTAGTTCATGATGTTTTTACAAGCTGGAAAAAACGTGGAAATACGTGATACAATTAGTAATTAGTAAATTAATAATCGCCAACATTATGAAGCACAATGAAGACAAGACAACAATTAAGTTAAACAATTACGTGAAATGAAATCAAAAATCAAAAACTAAATTTACGCAGGACGTGAAACTCGTTTCTAACTCTTGGGGAAATATTAGTAAAGTGGTTTTTAACAGTCTTGGAGCGACTTACGTTATGAACAAAGACTTTTTTCTGTGTTTTCTCTCAGCCAACCCTCGGAAGCAGCGCAGGGAGCGGACAACTTTCACCCGGACGCAGCTGGACATCCTGGAGTCGCTGTTTGCCAAGACGCGCTACCCGGACATCTTCATGAGGGAGGAGGTGGCACTGAAAATCAACCTGCCTGAGTCCAGAGTGCAGGTCAGAAAGTCAACCAGGCTGTTTTAAGTTTGTGTAAAAGTGTGAGCTTTATTTAGGATCAAATATAAGATAATGAAATTAGAGATTTATTTGTTAAACGTGAGTTTGGGAGAAGTTTAGACAAATAATATTTTATTTGCATTTGTTCTATTTAAAATTCTTTCTGACGGCCTGTGTAAAAATGATTTAGACAAAACCAAAATGTACCAGAAACATAGTTTGTTCATTTACTGTAACATGTAACAGATTTTGCTGCCTCTTTCTGGTGGACTCTCTGCTCCTCACCTCAGATCAGCTTTTATTGATCAAGCAGAGACACGTCTTTAATCTGAGGGGAGAATTTGGCTGAGTGAGGAATCGGCTTTTCATGCTGTGAGCTTTACCCGGCTTTAGCAGCTGTCTGCTGGGCCTGAAACTGCAATTATGGCTGCTGCCTCCCTGCTCACAGGCAACTTTTACTGATTTACCTCTGACAGGTCACCCTGTCAGTATCACCCTTATATTTCTGTTACTGTGAACCACCTACTGCAAAACTGCTCCTAATATATAACAAACATTTTAAAAATTATATAACTAAATTGTGTAGGCATCCCAAAACGTTCTCACAGTCTTGACTTTGTTTGCTAAAGTTATTTTATTCTTCTGTGATGGTTTTTCCACACTGGTTCCTCTGCGATCATGCTGTACTTTTACTAATAACATTAATGATTTAGTCATTTTAACATTTTTTTCTTGTCATTCTTATGTAAAACGCATCTTTACTTTGTCACCTTCATAGTCTCTTAAAAACAACAGTTTGTCAGAAACCACTTCATGCAACTGGATCAACGCGTCAATGAAAACAACCCTCAACACTTAATCAACACTCGACAGATTTGCAGATCTCTGATGTTTCTTTCTGGCTCCACTTCAGGACTAATGAGTCAAACGACTACATGTAAAAAGAAATCCGCAACAATATCTCTTTCCTGAACCAGCGTGTCCACCTGAAACTACTTTCTTCTGAAGAAATCCGATATGATAAATATTTCTCATGAAAATTGTTTGCAATGACGCCTGTGCATTAATAATAATAGGAAATTCATTTGTTGCTGTTGAATCTTTTAAAAGTTATTTTTTAAATAATTTTACTGACTTCTAATGTTCTAATGTTGGGGAAGAAGCAGGAATGTCAGTTATAACTCAGCATCTGCACAAATAAATCAAAAACAGAAACAAAAAGTGAGAAATTATGTTTTATTTTGTAATTTTGACGAACTGATCCTTTAGAGTATATTTTATATGTGATGAAATGTGACTTATCCGAAAGTGACACAGTTTTATTTTTTTATTCTGCACTAGTCAGACTCCAAAGTGAGTGTAAGAAACAAACTGTAGTTCCTGACAAAGAGCAAACAGTAAAGGTCAAAGGTCAGAGGAACAGCAGCTGAAGGTGTTCAGTTCCTGCTAGCTTGGTCCAGTTTTACACTGTTTGGTTTCTGATCACAACGATGTGTGATGACGACCTTCTGACCTCCGCTCCTTCCTCAGGTGTGGTTTAAGAACAGACGAGCCAAATGTCGGCAGCAGCAGCAGAGCAGCAGCAGCAGCGGCGCCGCCAAGGTGAAACCAATGAAGAAGAAGTCATCTCCGACCAGGGAGAGTACTGGTTCAGAGAGCAGCGGCCAGTTCACCCCTCCCGCGGTATCCAGCACCACCTCCTCCACCTCCTCTTCTTCATCCTCCTCCTCTTCCGTCTCCTCTGGCCTCGGTGGACTTGGCGTGATCAACACCTCTACCTCCATCACCGCCCCCGTGTCGTCCATCTGGAGCCCGGCACCCATCTCTCCGGCCCCAGCCCCGGTCACGCTGCCCGACCCAGCCGCCCCCACCAGCGCCTCCTGCATGCAGCGCTCCGTGTCGTCCTCCACCACCGGGGGGACGCCCTCCTACCCGGTGTCGTACAGCCAGACAGCAGCGGCGTACGGCCAGGGTTACCCAGCCTCGGCGTCAGGCTCCTACTTCAGCGGCGTAGAGTGCGGCTCGTATCTGGCGCCCATGCATTCCCATCACCACCCGCACCAGCTCAGCCCCATGACAGGCAGCTCCATGTCGGGACACCCTCACCACCACATCGGCCAGACATCAGGGCACCACCACCATCACCACCACCCACCGCACCACCACCAGGCATACAGCGCGCCCGGTCTCGCCTTCAACTCCACGGACTGTCTGGATTACAAAGAGCAGACAGCGGCTTCCGCCTGGAAACTCAACTTCAACGCCTCCGACTGTTTGGACTACAAAGACCAGGCCTCGTGGCGTTTCCAAGTGCTGTGACTTCCTGTGTTTGTCTTCTTCTACGCTTTCAAAGAAGTATTCTTTTTGTTGTTGGTGGCTTATTTTTGAAGATCCTTAAAACTAATAGTAGAGACATTTTAAAAAAGTTTATTTGTGAAAAAAAACTGAGAAGATATGCAGATGTCTGAAGCCTGAGCAGGAGGCCTCGGGTTCAGCACTGTGGTTATCAGCGACTCGACTCATCCAGGATTATTTTTCTACTACAGAACTCCAGAGAAACTGACCCATTTACAACTTATGAAGACGTTTAGTTGTAAAATTTCAGTGGAACCCGCAAGATTGTGCAGCCTGGGATCATCTCAGTGATCAACGGGTTTCACCACTGTGGAGATTATTCTTCAAAAAAACAAACTTTCACACAAACAACATGAAAACATCATACATTAGACTCTTGACTGGGCTTTTCTAAAACATAATGCTGCTATGATTTTCAGGTTGCTGATGCTCATTTCTATCTGATTTCCAACTTGATTCTGATTCAGAACCTCACCGTCCAGCCTGTGGGTGTTGTATTTTGGAGATTGAATTGCAGCACTTGTTTATAAGGTGAAAGATTTTGCTATTGTTCTTTGCAGAGGAAAGAAAATAAAAAAAAGTGAATTAGACACGCAATGTCAGTATTCCATTGAACTTTTAAACATGTACATTCGTGTCTTTGTAATAAAGTCTTGTTAAAACACAAGCAGTCGAAAGAAAAGTTTATTTCTGATTCAAGTTCAATGCGTTCAGCGGCATCTCGTGAACAGTTTCCAACTATAATCCAACCAGTTTTAAAAAGGAATTATACTGAACTGGTTTAACTGGTTCAGAAGAGTAAATGGTGCCACAATGACAACTGGTTCAAACATACAGTTATTATTAACAGCAGTTGCACAAAGCCACAAAAGCCGGCAGCAATCTGTGGTTTATTACACTTTGATTTCTAAAGAAAGCACTGTTGGGTTTTATCTAAATTTTTATTTAATCAAGGAGCTTTCACTATTTTCTTTTCACGGTTACACAAATTCACACCTAGGAGCTGCCCAGTATAAACACAGTCTGATCCAACAAGTCCTCCAACTTCAGCAACTATTTACTGCAGGTTATTTGTCCGTAATACCCACAGGAACATCTTTAATTCACTGACTTTATCACTCCCTTTGCTCACCAATATTATTACAGGAAGTCTAACAATAAAACTAGACGACCTATATGATAATTTTCTTCTTTTTTACCATTAAATGGTTTTTGGGGGGAGTTTTTCTTTATCTTTACCTTGCAGCAAATTTGTGACATTAACTCATTTGATCTGTTGGCAGTTGAGCGATTAAATGCTCAGTCACATAAAATTCATCAAAATTTTAGAGCAACATCAATTTATCCCTCAGTGTGAGTGTGAGTTTACACTGAGTTTATCTTTGGTGTACTTTGATTCAGGACCAATAATAAGCTGCTTTCACAGAGCTGTTGAAGGAAACCGTGCATCATGTTCAATGTAGCCTTGCTGTGTCAGAGTACCATGTAAACTGCTCCACAAATGAGGAGTGGTTTACACATTATTAAACAGGAAACAATCGTACAAAAGCTTTATGTACTTTAAATAAAAGCTTTTTATACTTTATATCCTGTTAGCGATAAAGCTAACGGGGTAGTAGTCTACAAACCCCATGGTTGGTGGTACACTTCATGGTCCCCTAATTCCTGGCCACATGTTGAAGTGTCCTTGGACAAGACACTGAACCCTGAACCCTGAACCCTTGGCACCTCAAAGGGGCAGCCTGTCCGCAAAGAATTTCCCCAAAGGGATTAATAAAGTATCAATTATCAACTAACAACCCCGCTCACTGAGAGTGAAAGTTGGCAAACTCACTCGATCTGAAATCTTTTATCCCGCTTCACTAATGTTTTATTGAATAAAATGAAAATGTGAAATCCAGGGTACAGAGAAAACAGAAACAAGCTCTTTGTAACTGATCTGTGCTAACACGTTCCCTGCTTGGTTGTGTATTAGATCTGAGCCTCATCAGCTTCAGTAGTTCTCCAGCTAGCCGTACTCGTACCCATTATAGGAGGTGCTACGAAGAAATAAAAACAAAAACAAAATCGTGTGTGCAGATTATTCAGTTTGTGCTTGCAACGTAGTATTTCATGCTCTTGATTGAATTCCTTTTTCCCGCTGAATCGATTAGTTGTTATTTCAGTTGATTTATAAAACTACAAATTATTTAATCATTTATCAGTGAATAGTTTCATACATTTGTTGGTTGCAGTTTCCAAAACATGACACATTTCTGCTGTTCCTGCCTTCACATTATAGGGTGGAAACCTGAAACACTCCCAGCCGGACCTGTTGGTAGCCGAGGGTTTGACTCAGGTTCAGATGCAAATTTAGAAATCAGGTTCAGGTTTGGGAGACTGATGTTTCGACTGTAGGTCGTCCTCAGAGTATAACATGATACGTCTGGCTTGGAACTGTTTTTGATATGAAATAAAAAATGCATGTCGGGTTCAGCCACCACACTCTTGGGCGCAGGTCTGGTTTGGACAGATATATGTGGACTGATCCATACTGTAGTTTACCTATTGTCCAAAAGCCTTGGAAATTACTTTACAAAATGACCCGCGTGAGCATTTTCTGATCAGGACCCCATTAGCAGGATGCTGCCAAACATTGTTTGGCATTTTCAAAAGACAAATGACTGAAAATTATCATGTGAGCATTTTCTGATCTGCCATATGGTTTGGTTCTTGCTCACAAACGACCTCTCTTGAAGCTGTCCTGTGTCCAACAAGTAGATTCCCATGAGAGGTCTGATCTGTCATAATTAGAATAAATGCCAGTCAGGTGAGTGTTGGTTTAATCATGAAGACTATTATTAATCAATAACTTGAATTATTTAAAAAAGTTCACAGTAAAAGAGATGATATATTTCAACAAATCACACAAACACACAATAAATGACAATTATCTCTCTCAAATTCTTTACATATGCATCTGATATCCAGCTCAAATGTACAGGATCTGGTCAGAAAATGATTGGGTCGGGCTTTAAAAATGATCAGCCGTCTAAAACAGGCTCCCAGGAGGAAGGCACAGTATACATGTTATCCCTGGTGCCTGGTTGAATATCGAAACAGCACATCAATAATCAAACTCCCCCTCCATTAGCCCTGCAGAGGTGGACTCGCAGCCCGCCGGGTTAGCAAACATGAACACTGGCATCCCCGCTGTTTGTTGGGCCGTGTCGTCTATAATGTACAACTCATTTGATCCGAGGAAAAAAGGGACGAATCACGATTTTAATTAACAGTCGTCGCGCTTCCTTGTGGCATCCGTCCACCAGCTGGACAAACAGTTCTTGGTAAACATGGCGTCCGGACTGTGTGTTCTCTTGCTGGGCTTTACCAGCCTGCACCGCTGCGTCGTGCAAACACGAGCTGGGATTTACCACATTAGGACAAACTAATCTTTAGGCCATGTTCAAGCAATCTCTGCTGCTTATTTTAGAGAAAAGACTCCTGTCTCTGAACAGCTGTTCTGGATGTCTTAGTATCCTGCCACCCTCTCCCTCGGGGCATCAACTTTTCTTCCTTTGCCTTTGTAGTGACAAAGTGACTCTGCTGTTTGGCTTTTTAGTCCTCCACAAGGCCACTGAAAAACTATTTGACTTCTCAGGGAATCACCTTACTTTTCCATACATGACTGCGCTTCAGAAGACAAAGTGTCAAAGTGTCATGAAGCAGCTCCGTGGCCTCACAATAAACGATTCAGAGAGGAGGTGGCAGCAGTGAACAAAGCAGTTTTCTGGACTTAGTGTGGACCTGCTAATCAAGCCGAACCATGACGAATATCTGGAAATTTGTGTTCAGTTTTGAGAAAGGGGTGGAAAGAGGCCATCAGAGTCCACGGTTGGCTGTAAACAGAGAGAAAGTCAGTTTAATCCAGTACCAAGGTCCGTCCAGTACATTTAGTCTAGTTTAGCACAACACTGGAAGCAGAGGGTCACTGTTAGCTCAGCTCAGAGAGTATATACATGCTCAGTGGTGGCAGTGGTTGTGTCATGGGATCTAAGATGTGATCACTAATTGCAGGTCTCCACCTTCAAAGGAACGCTAACGCCAAGTACAACAACAAGCTCGAAAACGTCTCTGTACAACTGTTGCTCCTGGCTTTGTGAGCCTACACTGACATCTAAACGCTGCTGGTCCAACACATTTGTGCTGCTTGTTGTGATCGATTTTGTAGGATTTTATTGATAGGCGCTGTTAGCTTTAGCCTCTAGCTAGCTAACTAGTATACAGTAAACTGGTATTAATCACACCACAGTTAAACAAATCTGATAAATAATACACCGATTTTTATCTTTACAGCAAAGCTTCAGTTGAAGTTGTAGGTCACCATAATCCAGACCCTAGCCCCTGACGAAAGTGGGTCCTGGTTCTAGACTAGCAAAGAGTTCTCTGTACTCTGGAACCAGATTTCCTGGACAAAAGCTGTTTTTTTAATTAAGCGCTGGCTCCAAAAAAGCTCTTGAATTGGCTTTCTGGAAAAGGGGTAATAGATAAGGCTGATTCCAGATCAGCCGTGTACGCTTTGATCAAGATGATGAAACCACATCGGTAATGAACCTTGATGCACCTTTATTATTGTACACTTGCCAGCACCTTGAAAGACACAGTATATGAACCACTTGAAGCACATTCTTTGTATTTGAACAGTTTTTATTCATGTTGGCTTAACAGATGAATACACATTCAGTGTAGATTGTGGTAGTGACTTTACAATGCTAACGATTAGCTCATGACAGGCCTAATGTGGGAGGGCCTGTAATTGGACTCTTTTTTTATGGACCAAAACACAAAACACAACTGGTGCAGATGATATCAATCACCCACTAATGTTCCAACCTGGTGACACACACACAATTACTGTAAGTGGCCAAGAGACAGGTGTGCAATGCAAACCACAACATGTTCCTACAGAAAGAAGTTAAAAGTTGATGAGCTGCTACCCAGAGACAGTCGGTGCTTGCGTTTATTGCCAGGTGAGGTTATCTGGAAGTTGAGTCATGGCCACTGAACCACAAGTTCAGTGTTCAAGTGGCCACATAGTGAGGTTGTTTCAGTCTAAACACTGAGCAGAGCATACAGATGGCATAAACACATAAAAAAACAAAACATTAAAATTAGAATAAATATCAGATTTCAGGTTTTATTTAAGCAGATGTGTTTTTTTTTATTAATTTCTATTTAATTAATTAAGATCAACATATGATGAGTCACACAAAAATAACATAAGGTTGTTGTTTCCAGAATTAGTCCTGACATGGCTTAAAACTTAACTAATTTAGTTTTATTATTATTTTCTATTCATTTTGTTACCATACAGACGTTTGCTCATCTTTCTACTTTGAGTCAGACCAACACAGCAGTGGTGTATCCGTAGAAGTAAAAAGCAAAAAGTAGATAAAAAGTCAAATGATGAGTTATGAACGTGAACACTTCCAGCATCTCTGTGTATAGTTTCATATGGAAATCCCTTTAACGTGGCGAGTAAATAGATTACGATACAGTGAGGGATTAGGGATTGCCTCGCCGCTGGCCCACTAATCCCGAGCACAGGCTGTCAACAGCCCTGACATGTCCGGGACTTCTTCAGCACAAAATGGCTCCTCAGCTGTTTAAGAAGCCAATCTAGAGACACACACCCACCACCACCACTGCCGCCTCCTCCAACATGAATATTCCTATTAGGTCTGTCAGCGACGGGAAAGACAATAACATTCATCTTCAAAGGAGGAAGATTAGATGCTGCATGAGACAAAAAGCCGACTCTCTGAAGTGATTTCAGTTCACGTTCCAGCATTTCTTGGGCCGTGCAGGAATAAAAGTTTCTGCATTTTAAAAAGTTTTGTCAGACTTTCAGTTTGAAAACTGGGTGATTATAAAGAGTCACTTTTCATTTCAGCTACTTCTCACAGGTATATACACTACCAGTCAAAAGTTTGGACACACATAGAAATGAGCATGTTTGTGAAAGAAAAGCAGATTTCATAAC
>JAUMHL010000001.1:1480853-1544662 GCA_032362345.1 Sandelia bainsii | reverse complement strand
AGATTTAAACCAGCTTAGTGCTGTTCCTTTAATCCCAATGACATGTTCCAGTCTATGTAATAAAATGTTATGATCTAGAGTGTTGAAAGCAGCACTAAGGTCTAACAGTTTAAAGTCATTTGAAAGTTTGAATAAAATTTTTCTGTCAAACTTTGTCAAATGTTTCTATTTTGAATTTTCTATCTTTGCCATTTTGATTAATATCTAGTTTTGGGGGCGGCATTGGATAAGTTGGTAGAGTGGAAGTTGGCAGTTTGACATTTATTTCTATTTCTAGTTCTATATTTGCATCTGCCAAGCTATCCCACTTTCTTCACTCCCATGTTCAGTTTTTGATCAATTTTCTGTATCATCTATGGATCATTTACTAATTCTGCATAGATCAGTTATAATTAAATTTAATTCAGTCTAGGTATATAGCGCCAAATCACAAAAAAAAAGTCATCTCAAGGCACTTTACAGTGTAGTGGTGTAGTGTTAGGTTTAAGACCTAACAGAATATAACAATAACTTGAGCAGCACTGGGCAACAGTGGAGAGAAAAAAAATCCTTTTAATGGAAGAAAATTGGTTGGTTGTGAAAATTCCGTCTGACTGCAGGACACTTACACTGAAAGATCAGAGGGTCGTCAAAGTTACTACAACCTTAGTTCATCTGGAAGAACCATTTGATGAACTGTTTGTGAAGAATCTGGAACAAAATCCAAAACTCAGCCTTTTTATCATGTAACTGTACAGATATTACCAAGGAAAAAGAAAATTTAAAACATCCTACTCTTCATTCCTTACTTCCTCCATTCCTTCTTTCCTTGTTTGCAGACGGTTATATTTTCCTCAGCCCGTGGAGGCTGCAGGCGGTGGAGCAGCAGCAGCAGTCTGGTTGCTGACTGCCAAAAGTGGAATTAAGTCAGTTGCCAGGCTGGATAAGGAATTGGATTCTCTTCCTCTTCTGTTATCCCTCTGGACCAGATCCTGTTTCTCCCCGAGGGGTTTGAGGGAGGGGTGTCGGTTAGCAGTGATGGAGTCGGGGCAGGTGGTACGATGGGGTTAGCTCTCTGCCATCCATGTCACCACGCAACCTTAGTGGGTCCACATCAGGCCACAGCTGTCCCCTCAAAACCAGGCTCTGTGTGTCTTGGCAGCAGCTGCAGCAAGCCAGGGGGCTGAGTCTTCGGACCTGCGAGGTCTTCTCCGCACCACGCCGGCTTATTAATCTTCACAGGATGCAACACCTGGCCGGGCCTCCACCCAGCTGGACAATAACACTGCTGACTGATATCAATAGAGGCTTTAGAGCTTCATCACAAATCTCCTAGCAACCACAGCTGGCGCCACAATGAAGGAACAGCGGAGAACTTGCTATGTGAAAATAATGTGCAGTGTGCACGGCATCCTGGGCAAAGGACATCAGAGATGGTGCTGCATGCTGGGTGTTAGATATTTCAGGGCTTAGAAATATCTGAGCTAGAGCTTCAGAAGAGTGGCCTCGTTTGCTAACACAAGCTGATTGTTTTAGCAAATGAAGCTGTGTTTGAAAAGTAATAAAATATGCAGCTATTTCTGTTGATGTCAATTTAACATGTTACGTCTGTATAAGCCACAAGAATCTTACTGGTTGGACCTGGTAACATAATCAGTTTATGGTACTGCTTTATGTTAGTTATTATGCTTTGCAGTGCACTGTATTAAGATTAAGATACACATTTATTTATTTATTTTACAACATTATAATGGGCCAGCAGAATTAAGTATTATTATTTACAACTGTAATTATTTAAGTCATAATATGTAGTACGCGTGGACATCTACTACTACTACTACTACTACTATAACTATACTACTACTACTATAACTACAGCTGTTTTTACATATGAACTCCAGATAATGTCTGGAGAATCAGGTCCAGAGTGCCAGAGTTGGTCTTTCACACAACAGGAGATCGTGTCAGACGTGTTCTCACATGGAGAAATAGTCCATGTGGTTTTGGCAAGGTGTACTCCCTGGGTAGAGCGTGAAGGAGGCGCGATGTCAGTGTACAACAAGTACACTGTGGAAATAATAACAAGTTTAAGGTTTAAAATTTTACAGAATTATGTAGAAAATATACACAACTATATAGAATTATACAGAAAACCCAACAAATCCCCC
This sequence comes from Sandelia bainsii, assembly GCA_032362345.1. Taxonomy (NCBI): domain Eukaryota; kingdom Metazoa; phylum Chordata; class Actinopteri; order Anabantiformes; family Anabantidae; genus Sandelia; species Sandelia bainsii. The sequence continues at coordinate 1,542,515 of JAUMHL010000001.1, read as the reverse complement.
TTGAGCAGCACTATCCAACAGTAGAGAGGAAAAACTCAGGGTGGGTGGCCATCTGCCTTGACCGGTTGGGTGAGTAAACACGTTAGGATTATCATGTTAGCTATATAAATGTGATTGTTAACTGCAATGTTAGCTAACTAAACACAACACAAAAACATACAGTGATGAGATGGTACGTTGACAGTTAAAGACCAGTTACGTTACGTTAAACAAATGTGTTTACTGCAACTCTGACCCATGAGTTTTTCACCACAGCCAGTAATAGCAGGTACATTACCCAACAAAAACTTTTCCTAATTAATTTAATTAATTAATTAATTAATTGGTGGTGAACACGGTAAACACGATAAAAGCTCGACTCTGACTCCCCTGAGAGATAAAAACTCTCAGGGGAGTCAGAGTCAGTTATTGTAATTTGCACATCAGCTCTTTTTCTTAAAACTTTTAAACAGCTGGTTTAATATTTTTACCCCCAACAACCCCCCTAAAAGCATCTAACCTTCCTGGGTAACACAGGGGCTGTTGGGGGTGAGAGAAAGCTTGGCATGTGAAATGGACCATCAGGCCTCGAAATACGTCTCCTCCTTTACTTTTTCATTAAAACAGTTTTTTTTTTTTCCACTCTCCTCTATAATTGGGCCTATATTTTCTCAGCCTGCTGCGACTTTGCTTATCAGCGAGGGGTAAGAATTAAGACCACATAGGGAACCAAATAACATTTTTTAAAAGCTGGGAGACTTAAGCAGAAAATTGGCTTAGCATGCAGATAGCAAAGTCAACAATGGGAACATATATCCCAGCTTGAAGTGATTGAAGCCCCTGTCTTTCTGATGAACAAAGTGTTTGATTTTCACCACGGCTCTTACATAAACTGCTAACTTGATTTCACACCCTGGATCTGAGGGTGACAACAAACACTTTAATTAGAGGAAGATGATGCAGGGAAGGAGGGAGGAAAAGGTGATAGACGGTAACAAATCCCCAGCACACTCCAGACAGCCTAAATATACAGCCAGCAAAGCGAAATATAAGATTTTTTTTCTCCTACTTTTCATATCTTATTATTTTTCTCTTCATTTTCCAGCTTGGAATTGTGAATATTTTTGCATAGCTTAAAGCTCGCCCAATCCTTCGTGGTTCAGAGGGGGGGTTGTGTGTGCCATTATTAGGCCCTTTGTGGTTGAGATTTGGACTGGACAGCGTACCTGTCTTGTTGCTGCTGTAGCTGTGCAGCCTGAGTTGCATATTGTAGCCCTTTGAACGAAGCCTTTCCACACAGCAAGATTAGCTTCTTTCAGAGTGCCTCCATCATCTAAGTAGTTGTTTTTACACTGATAGAAGAGAAGAAAGAGAAAGGGAATGAAAGAGAGCTCAACAAAAAGCACAAACCCCCTTGCACTTGATCCTGGACGTTATTAAGCAGTTGGACAGATCACCAAAAATGATAAACGCGTCCAATAAATGTGCCAATCAAGGCATCCACCTTTCTCTACAGCCCCTGAAACAAATGCCACCTCTTCTCTCAGTTTGGGCTTTATTGGTCAGCAAATAATCAAAGTTTTTTTTTTCCTCTAGAGGGGATTAGAAAGGCGAAGCTTAGCCTGCTGAACCAGAGACTAGCGGGGAGGCCAGGGGGTCTCCTTATCAGGACTCGGCTGCTGGATGCAGCTCTGCTACAGGACAGATTGCTTTCAGTGTCGCCTGTCTGCCGGGAAGAACAAAGGTGCACCACCACCGCTGCCATAATGCCTCAGCTCTGGTGGGACACCGAGGGCTCCAAAAGACGTCGTTATGTATTCATTAGGATGAGCAGTGAGATCATACATGCCTCCACCTCTTCCTTTCTTCTCCTCTTCTTCTGATCCATCTGTCTGGCATTAAATTAACTTAATTTCATCCTCATAATCTGTTTTCTGATTGTGCAGGCGGAGGGTATGTATACAGATACAGAGTGTGTGTGAGACTATTTGAGTGTATTATTGTGTGATGATGTAGTTGATTTGCTGTCTCTTATGCTGTCTGCTGTATATGTTGAATGGCTCATACAGAAAAGGAAATTATTTAAAATCACAGAAGTGAAGGCTACTGGGCAGCTGCCTACACATTCTGTCTCACAGTTGAGCTAAATTTACCGATGTGAGTGTTTAGGCCTGGGAAGCAGTCACGTCTTCCTCAACACTCATGATTTTTTCTTCTTTTTCAAAAATATGCACCAGAGGAATTGTTTATGTTTGCTTTGCTACTGCCATATGATTCTGTTGTTGTCTTATTCTTGGCAACGAGGTCATGCACAAGACTGAGGGCTGGTGCATGATTCCCATGCGATGCCTGAAACCTGTGATGCCTGCAATGGCGTAACTGTGCTTTTTCCTTGTTGATTATTGGATCACTGTTCTGGTCCAACACAAGTCCAGAAAACTATAAAAGCAAGTATAACAATATTTGCTTGCAGAAACTTTAAAGTTTTGACACAGGACTGAGTAGTTTGGCGGTGCTTCCTTTCTTCTTCTACAGCAGCCTCTTGTGTGCTCTGTGTAGACTGGTCCACAGCGCCCACTAGTGTCAGAGATCAACAACAGGGAAGACAGCAAGTATGAACACATTTATTTATTGTGTTGTGGTGGACAGAGCACACACATCCATAGATGAGCTTGCAGACGGTCCTTGATTTTGGGGACGTGGTGGGGTGCATCCGGTTGTTTTCCCTTCTCCATGCACCTTCCATCCACTGTGCCTACTTCGCAGTCTCTTGGACATTGAGTTAGAACAAGAATAGTTCTGACATTAGTGACATTCATGATTCAAACATGTAAACACTTTACAGTTCTGTGCACAAAAGTGGTTACTGAGGAACCAGTAGGATAGAACAAGAAGGAGTTCAGGGGGTGTGCTCTGTGTGTGCCTGTGCATGTGAGAGGAGTGGCATTTGCAAAGGGAAATCTACTTTCCACAACCCTGTCTCCTAAAAATTCCTTTACAACTAAACTGCATTAAAAACTAACTTTTTGCCGGGGTCATATTTTACGTTTTCTGTTAACATAATGATCATATGTTCACAATCAACGTAAATGACAAGTCGCACAAATGTTAATACTGAACATGTCAATGAAACACAATCTTTTCTCTAACCCTAACCTCAGAACTTTTCTTTCATAATCTCAACTTTATGTGGGACATTGGTTTCAAACTCGGGTCTCCAGCTTGCACATATGTTTCAGCACTATATCATGTTATATTATAATTAAGTTTGCGAAAAAAAACATAATCGCTATTGCAGTTTAGGGTTGACATTCTGTTGGAACGGTTGCACTAAAGTAAAGTATCAAAAGTATTCATCCCATTTCGATCCAACGTTGGTATCGATACTATCAATTCGCCCACCCCTACTTAGCAGCCAAAAAAACACTAAAAGTGTAAATATGCATCACATAAGCAAATTTAAAATTCTCTGTGTTGTCATTGAACACACTAGGTGTCCAAGGTGTACATGTGTGCACCTCTCTCCTGTCTGTATGAAACACAGTTTGAACCAACAGACCTTGGAGGAAATCGTTGTAAACAGAGTGACTATAAATGTTTTTGCTGGCAGTTATGTTGTTGCTCTCCTGAAATCTTACCCCAATTTGCGTCACACTAATTCCAAGTTTTAAATTACACCTTTTTCTCTCTCTCTTATTATCTCTTATTTCTCCTCGTCAGTCCTTTTCTCTCACTCTCTCTCTGTTTTTGGCCCTCAGGGTTTTGGCTCATTTCTTGTGGAGAAGAAAGGCGAACATAAAGGAACGAGGAGCCCAAATGAGGCGATGTGGTGTTGGGCGGACAGAGCGGCGCCAGGCCTCGCCAACGACACACACCGCCACAATTCTGCAGGCTTCCTCACATTCCCAGAGAGCAGACTGAGACATGTGACATGTCAGGTAAAAGTAACCGCAGTTTGACCCATGCAGAATTGTCATGGCTGACGCTGGTATGTTTGGATTGATGCTGCTGATATGCAGACTATTAATCTGACCATTTTATAGCAGAAATGTTTTAACATTTTGTCCTTAACATGTGTGAGGAGACATGAAGAGAATTTTTGGGTCTCTGATTTATGAAAAGAGTTATGGTCCCTGACCAGGTGAAAACCAGGGGCCCTGCACTTTACAGTGAACAACTAAATTTCTAGGAGATAGTGCTGTGTCTTTGTGCAAGTCAGTGAAAATACACAGTACTATCTTGTTCTTGTGGAAGCACAAGAGAACCCCACACTGAACTCCTCTAACAGCTTACACATCAAGTCTGATGTTTTACCATCATTATCTGTGTTGTGAAAACATCAGATTCCCACACAGTCAGTCAAAGTAAAAGTGTACATCGTGGTTCTAGTCCCAGTGCACCATAGCTCATCTGTCCTGCATGTCTCCAGGCAAAGAGTTGATCACACACACCAGATTAGAACAAATTCTCTGATGTCCTGAGACATCACATTCACAAAAAGAAATGGATGAACAGATAACTGAGATAACCGTGACCTTGACATTTGACCTTTGGCAAATAAAATCAGATTAGTTCATTGAGTCCAAGTTGACATTTGTGCCAAATTTTAAGGAATTCCCTCCAAGTATTCCTTAGATATTGCATTCACAAGAATTGGGTAGCCGTATGTATGGAGAGATGGACAACATGAAAACATTATGCCTCTGGCCCTGGCTATCACCAGCGCAGTGGCATAAAAATGTCATCACACTCTGTCCATCTACATGTAGGTGTAGTATAGATGCTCCAGAAAGATAAAATTTCATCTGCTTAATTCATTTATACCACCTGCAATTCATTAATCTTTGATTATTTGGGAGTTATACAGACTTTTGAAACACAACAATCAGTCTTTCACCATTAGATGTTATTATTCTGATCTAAAGAGGAACATAAAACTCCGGGAAAGCACACTAGTTTTCCCAGGCTCACAATAACCAAATAGACGCTGTACAGTCAGCAGGGTGTTTTGGACGTAAGTGTGTGCAGGATAACAGATGTCGTGTCAGTGCACGTGCCTGGAATGTGTGTTTTTAATCAACAGATGGCTGAACTCTAAAACTCTTGTGCTGTGTGCAGAGTCATCAGTGACGGAGGAAGCGAGCACATCTGTCCGTCCCTTCGTCAGGCTGCTCATCCGTATGTCAAGGTCTATCCAACATGGCTGCAGGACTCGCAGCCAGGCAAGAGGTGGCACGACGGTGTGGCATGTCGGTACGCATACAAGGGATGACAGACTTTAAAAAGGTCACACGCAGACAGTAAAGACGCAAAGCCCTTCAGGACTCTTCCTCCTGTCCCTGAGGACGAGGGCAGAGTTGAAGGGTTGAAAAGTTCAGCTATAGGTAAGAAGAAAGGTGAGCGAGGCAGTCATGCAAAAATCTGACATGAAGACAGAATAAGGGGTGGGGGCAGGATTAGCCCGGTCTAGGGTGACAGAGGACAAATAATAGGCGCTAAAAAAGTGAGTGTTTTACAGAGTAAACTGAGACGGTTTATGTTTCCCTTGGGTTGAGTAATCATTTCCAGACCCTGAGTTTTTCTACACTCTCAAATGATTGAGCATCAAATTATTGAAAATACAGTTGTATATTGTAATGTTTCCCACTGATGCACTGCAAAATAAAAATCCGGAGCAAAAAAAATAACCAATGAGACTCTTCTGTATAAAGGTGGATCCACCAAAATTAGTTAATTTGTCTACACTGTACTGACTTCTGAGCTGTATGTTTCCAGTGTGCAGTTGCTGGTCCTACCAACCTGCCCAGTGTTTTGTCTGCTGCTTGTTGTTGCTCCTCTTTTCTCTCTTCACTTTCCACTTAACGCAACCAGTCGATGCAGATGGCCCCCCACCCTGCGCCTGGTTCTACAGCAGGTTTCTTCTGTTAAAGGGAGTTTTTCTGTATTAATTTTATTTTTTTTAAGTAAAAGTTGAAAGGTATTAGTAATACAAACATTCTCACATATTCAGAAGTATCATTAATTGTTCATATTAGTGCTGAAGATGATAAATGGATCAATATCCCAGGATAAAACAAATCTCTTATGGTTATCAAATGTATATCTTTTACAGGATATTTCATATTTTTCAGTCGGGATTTCTTGGTTCTTCTTCCTGCTGCTTATCCTCCAAGGTCACTACACAGGCTTCTGTTGACGGAACCTGATTTGATTCTTGTGTTGTTTATAGAGTAAATTCTGTGATGAAGCAGCTTTTCTCTATCTCTGTGAAGAAATCCTGATGTACAGTATTGATCTTCTGGTGCCCAATTCTTTTTCTGGTGCCTGATCCAGCACAAACAAATGATCCAGTTTCCACAAACTGTGTTAGAGTCCATGCACTGCACCATGTTTCCCACTGTCACAAAATTGTTTAGTCAGCATTGTCCTGCTGGAAACTTGAGCCAGCCATATTTTTTACAGGTGAACAACAGCGGCAGGTTGATCTACTTGAATAAGCCTCAATCAGTCCACCTCAGTGTGATCTGAATGTTTTCTTCAATGGCTAATTGAGCCACATCGTGAAACACAGATGAAGGGCTCAGAAATAACCTATCAAGTCTGTGCAACAAGATAATAATGACACACTAATGTTTCTGCTTGGAATATAGGTGTCGAACTGCAGTTCTCTGACCCAGACTGACACAGCCATGTGATCTGAGGTGACAGACTGAGAATTCCTCACATTGTTGTGTTCATGTGAGGCTTTTATGTCAGACTCTGAGGAGGGGAAGCATCAATCCAGCCTCCAGACGGAGGAGGACTCCACACGTTTGCTGTTACAGTTTCACCATTAGCCATTAATCAGCGTAGAGGCAGGCGGCTCTGGCCTCGCACCAGCACTTTAGGGCGTTTTCTATCAGTGCCATTCCAGGCAGATGGCTGAGTAAGTGTGATTGGCAGGAGAAGTGGTAAGAAGCAGCGACAGAGGGGAGAGGGTTGCCAGGGAGCATGGGGAGAGAAGATCTGACGCATGTTGTTGGGGTTGTGGGGTGTGACCAGTCTTAATTATCCCAAAGTGTTGACAAGGTTTAGACTTGAGTGACAAGTTCACAGCTCCACTGAGGAGCCTGTGGATGACTTTTGTTTTAGGAGGTTAATCATACTAACATGTAAATGACTAATGTGCGAACAGTCATTCCCATGAAACATAGAACAGCAAAGGGAAGTAGCTAACGGTTGCTATCAGAGCATCTGAACAGGCTTGGAGTTTTAATCCTCAGTTTAGATGGGTTTCCCCGATCCACTCTGCAAATCCCCACTGGTATGCGACCATGTACACGTCGGCCCCGCTGAGATACGGATCGGCTGATGCAGCCTCCAGAACAAAGCCAACTGCCTTCAGGTCTAGATACCACAGGTGCAGCGTAACTGCCCGGAGATGTACCAAAATGGCAGATGGGTTGGGTTTATAGGGGTGATGAGAAAGAAAGTAGCGACATGGAGACACAAAGTCACGCAACGCAGAGAAGATAACCGGTCATCGCAGGTGCGATCACCAACGCCAGGTTCAACCTGAGATCAGGAGATGCTCCCACATTAACCTTTGTTTCCACAGAACACAACAGCACAGATCACGCCACCAATAAAAGCGTTGATTCGATGCAATCTCTGTGTTGTTGTGGCATTACAAGATCTCGAAAATATTCATAATCCCCACATTGCTGCACAAGACATAACAAACTAGTGACAAGCTATGGCACTAATGTCTGTTTGAAAATGCCCACAATTGGCTCAGACGGACAAATGGACTTGTCTGCCCTTATAAGTTCAGCGGAGGGGCGATGAAAGCTGGAGCTCATATCCAGCAAACTGCATTCTCCACATTCCTCCGCCGTCTGACAGCCTGAGCTGCTAACAGACAGCTTCGCTAAGGGCTGTAATTACTGCCAGTGCACATTCATGGAAAATATTATATTATTAAATATTATTATCATTAACTACTTCCCTAAATCATGCATGTCTATGCAACAAATCTGCACACCCATAATAAGTGTGATGACCTGGTAAATGCTGGTAAACATCTTTTATTCCATTCTGGCAGGCAAATAGTAATTTACTCATAAAGTCTAGTGGACTTTGGGAATTACCCACTAATGTTTTTCCCTGTAATAGTCAGTGAGAAATACAAAGTGAGAAATACTAATAAGCATTAACTGTCTAGTGTCATTAATCATTTCTTCATTTGTTTTTGCATGAAACAAATCCTAATTTCGCTGTTTTGTGTTTTACTCTTGAAATTATAAATGGGCTGGTAGAACAGTAGAAAAGCTGAAATGTTCTATACTTTCTAAATATTGTGCACGTGCAGTATTTAAACTGAGAGGGTAGGGACAGACAGCATAGTTTGGTTGTTGAGGTTGAAGGACTTGATAGAAACCTGCGGTAGCTTTGAGTCACACTGCAAGAAAAGAAAACACATGGAAATAGACAAAACACAAGCAAATAAAAAACAACTTAGTTTTAACACAGCTACAACATTTAGAAAAAAAATGCTGAACAAGGAAAAAACACAACCAATTACCCAAATGTGCTGCATTAAGAGAAAACAACAACAGAAATATATATATGTATATAAAAGTTTGTAATTTTTAGTATTTTCTCATGCACATGCATGTGCACATGGGTAATACAGTCCCAGCAATATTTGGGGATACTAATCCATTGGCAGGTGGCTGTAATGCACTATGACACACTAACACTAGAATTACCATATTGCTGGTGTATGCATCAGCTAACTAATGACGTACTTTAAGCGCATTTCTTACCAGACTCATATTCTAATAAGTTGATGCATGAGTTTTACTTTACTTTACTTTACTTTACTTTACTTTACTTGGCAGACGCTTTTATCCAAAGCAACTTACAAGAAGACACAAGCAATTACCATTCGGGTTCTGTAAATTATGAGTTACTACAAACTAAGAGCCCTGATAAGACCCAAACTTGTCAAGAATAAAAACATGCTAGGAATTGTTAAGTGCTAGACAATGTTTTTTTTGTTTTTTTGTTTTTTTTTTGTGTGTGTGTGTGTGTGTGTGTAAGACTCATTTGAAATACTTTTTAAACAAGTGAGTTTTTTAAAGGTGGTGATAGTCTCGGCTAGTCGAATGGAGCAGGGCAAGTCAAACAGATGTTTGTCCCAGATGTAATGAAATTCTTAAGCATTGATGATAATGGGACATACATGATGTCACAGTGACGTTGAATTTGATCTTTGACTAACAAAATCTAATCAGTTCATTATTGAGTTTAAGTTTACACTTTGTCCCAAATTTGAAGGAATGTCCTCCAAGCGTTCTTTAGATATCAAATTCACAAGAATGGTGGCTGTACGGACGGACAACCTGAAAACATACTGCCTCTGGCCCTGGGTATCCCACTTAATCCACTTATTTCCATTCTGTCAGAGGAGTAATCATAAACCTTGCATGTTTATGTGCTGTGTGTGCGCTCTGCTACATGTATGTGTGGGCGTTATTTGGCAGCGTGGGCAGGTGAGTGCCACAGTCATCCCCTTCCTCAGGCGTCTGCCGCTGACTGACAGCTAAAGCGGAGGGCAGGGAAGACAGACAGTACAGAGTAATAAGAGATGTGCTAAACAGGCTCGGCCACGCCGCGCAGCTAACACAACATGTCGGCTCCACGCCACAGCACTTTCTTTTCACATGTCACTTGTCAAACGTGGAGAGGGGCTGAAGTGGAAAAGATGCTCACATTGAAACAAGTTGATGATTAATATTTCCAACATGTGACAAGCAGTGTAAAAACACATGGCTGTGGCCTCCGGAGCTTCCTGGATCAGCTCTGATTGGAATTTTTTGTTCCAATGAGATTGAATTAAGTATCAAAATCTCAGCCTACAGATAGTTGTTGTCTGGTGCCTTTACTTTGGAGTAATCAACAGTTGTAGGTCAGAAAACCTTGATTTACGTCATAATAATATAGCTTGGTGTCAGCTCAGCAGCAGTTAATTTTCAAAAGGGCGTTTATTTCCAAACCACAGCACCTCTCCTTCTCTGTTGCTTGAATCCTTTTACCATGTAGTTATAACACAAGAACCTCACCTCCTCTCTTAAACTGGCCGGACATCGCAGAACCTCACAATTCGCTTCCAAATTGACCCAGGTCCTTTACTTCGCTCCAAAGTTCAACCTGATTCAACTCTGACCCACAATTTTCAGCCAGTTTGAGAGAGGAAGTGCGACTGACCTCTCATTCAGGAAATAATGTTCGTTTATATTCTAGATAAAGGGTGTAATGGTTCTGAGACCAAGACTGAAACCACGATCATCTTGTTGTAAGACGACCTATCACTTACCTTTGTGTGCAGTCTTTATGTTAAGAAAGTAACACTGAGTCCGGATTGGTTTTGGTCTATCAGCCGCTGCTCCGGTGCATTCAGGGACAGTACAGAGTGCAAGAAACGTGGATTTGAAGACTTGTTTCACCCCTAATCTTGATTTATAACTAAATGATGAAATGATATAAGCAGCAGAGAAGGAGAAATGCTGTTTGTCTGTTTACTTTGTAACCAAACCACCACCTTTCTCTAACCTTAACCAAAGCTCTAAGCTCTAAGCTCTAAGGCTCTAAGACGAGATAAACACTTTCACACCAAGTCTGTAATGAACACTGCTAACAAGGCTACAGGCTACTGATTTTTTTTGTATTTCATCTGAAAATGTCTGAGGAGTCTGTTAAGGGTGCCTGTAAAACATTTGTATTTATTAATGTTTTGTGAAGCAATTTTTTTTTAAAAAGAACAAAAGTATGAGTTGCATAAGCGTCCAGTTAATTTACATTTATTGTGTATATTTGTTCTGTCTTGGTCAGTTTTCAGTCACCCATGAAACATTCTACTATTTGCTGTAATTTGATAATGATGAACACTTGAACCACTGCAGAGTACAGAGAGGGAGGGCTGGGCAATGATTCTCTTAGCTTCAGTTGCAGCTTTAAGTATAGCTGACCCAACTCCACCCTTCATAGTCTGTCTTTTCTAGAGATTTTTGTCTAGTTTAAAAGTAACAATAGGCAGTTATAGGGGAAAAACTACAAATGTGACAAAGAGGGTCATATTTAATGTTAACGCTAAGTAAATTGCTTGTGAATCAGTGTAAAAACAAAAAGATCACATCACGTCTCACTTTTCTGTCAAAACTCTTCAGCAGCACTGACTGAAATGTGACATTTCTCTAATATTTGTGACACCTGCTCTTTAACAAGCGTTTAAATGCCACACGGTCCCACGTGATAACACCAACAACACAATGACCATGACAAAAATCACTGATCGATTTCTTTTACTGTCACAATGTGTTGTCATCTTGTAGGCAGATGTAAGTCAACGTGAGCTGTGGACTGAAATCTAAAGGGTTTTAGCAGTATAACTCTATTTGTGGATCTCATCAATCTACATAGAAGCTCTTCTGTTATTGTTAATTTTACTACTATTGTCTTTCTGTTGTGATTACAGGACGTTTTTGTCTAAAGCTAAAACCAGTTCTACAGAATGAACTTAAACTGTGGGACCAACATGAGAGTTGAATTCCTCCAAGCTGTAAATCTTTGGCCACGAGCAGCATGTCAACACGGCAGCCTCATTTCTCACGTATGTGGCGTCCTCTGGTGGCAACAGGCAGCAGCGACATGTCCGGGTCCGATTTACAGTTAGTCCCTGTGGTGCTTGACTTGGTTAGTGTCACTGCTTTGTGAGCAGTTTTCAACCGCTCACAAAGCAGCATAAACTCATAAACAGCATAAACATGCTAATAAACAGCAGCATACCGTACATAACCACCAATGTCTACATTTATTTCAGCACTTCTTGCATCTCTTCCATGACTGCTACAGTTACTTGTTGCACATTGGATTTTTCTGATGTTGCTGCACGTGTGTCTGTTTTCCAACGACGTGCTTTTACATGCGATTCACATGTTTATCAGTCTTTTATTCTGCGGTTTAACTGTGACTATTAACATTGTCACTGATGCTCTGATGTCTGGGAGACAACAAAAAGCTGATGTGTATATATAAAATATAGGGTGTATATACAATATACAATATATTTATTATAATATTTAAAATTACAGAGTCAATGACCACAAAGTAAACAGACATTTGGTTCCATCTTTAGTCCACATTTGAAACATTTTGAAAATTAAGAAAGAAAATGAATCAACTCTTGAATTAATGTGTGTGACTATGGTTTACTTAATAATCTGATTTTGTGGGGCCCAAAAGTGACATAAATATATAAATAATAAATAAAAAACTTGTTTATTAAAAAAATTCCAAATAAGAATAAATAAATGTGTTTCTACATTCATTTATTTCCATAATTCACATGTACTTATTTCTAAGTTTATTTATTTGTACGTTCATTTCTCTGGGCTTAAATAAAATATGTCCAGTTAAAATTATAAGCAACCACATGTATGTAGAAAAATTAAATAAATGATGAATTAATCATATACAAAATGTCACAGTTACAGAAGAAAAACACTGGAAAATGTCGACATTGGTACAATCTTGACCTTTTCATGAAAATTTTATCAGAACTCTTCACTGAAATTTTATGCATGAATTAGGTAAAAATATATATATTTTTATTTTATTAGCATTTAAGATTTGTCACCTGACCTCTTAGCCGGGGTCAAAACATCACCACATTGTGTTTTCTGTCTAAGATTTTCAAACTGATAAAATACTCTGAGCAACAAAAGATTTGTACTGGATTGACCTCAGGGCCCACATGGACCCGTCACGTCCGACCGTATCATACTTTCATCACCGTTACTAATTCAGCCTGGTAGATTTCACACAGTGGTCTTGATAGCAGCAGATCCCCATATCCTGCCAGTATTTTGATGTCGTACAGGCGGCAGCCTGCCAGTCCTGACAAAACCAACACGACAAAGGATGAGTCCACAGTGTAGCTGAGGTTAATGTTAATGCACAGCAGCGACACACATGAGGAAGAAGAGTAATGGTGCTGGAACAGAAAGAGATTTAACACTTTTACCTTCAGTTTCTACACTATAATAAAAACTTTAAACACATTTCAGGATTTTTAGTTGAAAACACTTAAACCAAATTGTGCATGTTCTTTAAGAAATTACCTCAGTGACTCGTATATAAACTCAGTGACTTGTATTTAACTTCTGTTAGTTAAACATGACGTAGGCGACTTGTAGTTGACCTCTATGACTCATATCTGACCCCAGAGAGTCGCATTTTAACCTCTCTTACTTGTATGTGATGCAGGTGACTTGTAGATAATGTCTGTGACTAGTGTTTGATGTCAGTGACTTATTAGAGCGACTTGAAGTTCATTTCAGTGACTCCCATTCTGACTTGGACATAATGCGACTAGTAATTCACCTCACCTACTTATTTTTGATCACAGTGACTTGTATTTGATGTCAGTGACTTGTTTTTGATGTCAGTGACTCGGACATGACCTAAATGTCTTGTACCTCTATGACTTGGATTTAATCTGAGTGACTCATTCTGGTCTGAATGACTTGGACATGATGTCAACGACTCATATGTGACCTCAGTGAATAGAACATGATGTAAGTGACTTGTAACAACACTGTAAACGTACGTTACGAGCACCTCATCGTATTTCACCTCAGTGATTTGATCACAGTGACTTGCACATAATCTAAGAGACACTTTACACCAGTGTAAAACTTGGATTAAAAGTGTTTTCAGTCGTGACCTCTGTGCCTCCTGTGATCACATATGAAGCTATAGTGCTGATATGCACAGTCAAAGCTCAGGTATTTGAACTGATAACCCGAGATATGAGCTCCGTGTCTGCCAACATTTCACTCAGGGATTTAAAAGGATTTTCTACACTGATGATTAAATATGAAGATTTAAGATTTTTTTATTCAGTCAAACTGAATTTTCATTGTTTTCTACCTGGGAATTTTCAGTTTAAGAGAATCTCTGAGCTTTAAAGAACTGATTGATCGTTACAGTCAAATGCGTTGACATGTCAGCTAGAACATTTTATTACGTAATAAATATATAACATAATGATAATGTGACACATCAAAAGAGGCATTTAGAGGTTACACAATTATTTGACGCTCAGTGAATTATTAAGAAACTAAACAAACTACAGTAGAGTTTCATTTCATAGACTAATGGCACTAAAATAGCTATATGAAGCTAGTTTCCCTGGAAAAACTATTTTAAAAAGATATAAAATAAAATATATATACATATATATTTAATAGGCGACAATACAAAGATGTGTTCACTTCAAAACGTCTTTCATTTCAGTAACTGTTCAAGGCCTAAAGATGTAAAAATGTTACAGACACATAGTTAAAATTAGCTTTAAATGCTTCTTGTGTTGTGATATATTCATTTTAACTAATCTAACAATGTTGTATATGATTATCTGACATAGAGCAAGTACTTTTATATTGTGTTCTTAAACTACATTTTGCTGATAACACTTCTGAATGTAGGACCTTTACTTAGAACGCGTCATTTCTGCGTAGTTATACTCACACGTGTACTTGAACATCCTCTCCAGTCATGCATTAACAAAACAGCACATTAACTATTCATAAAGTTCAGCTGCTGAAAACAACATGTCTCCTACTTCAGTGTGCACGACTGAAGTTCTCATCACACTTGTTCTTTTAGCTTAACTTGTGCTCGCCTTCACGTTTTCAGGTGAGCTGTGCACAAACATCACACAACACAATGATGCACCGTATTATACAAGTAGTTTGTCCACAGCTGTCCAGGTGCAGAGACCCTCGTACCCCTCTGCTGCCCTGTGCAGTGTCTCTGCACCAGCACCAGTCCCCATGTCACCCTCAAACATACATATGGGCTTGGAGCAGACCCCCACCCCACCCCCCATGCAGTGACGTCACCAGGCCTCACATACAGAACCCCACTGTGTTTTTTTTACAGTTTTTGTTTCGGTTATTACTGTAAATTGACACTTGTGGTGATCACACATGGGAAGCTTTAGCAGTCGCTATTTACGTCTTCAAAATCTTATTAAGGGACTAGACTGACTGCAGCTGTGTGTGTTTGTGTTTGTGTATACAGGTGAGGGTGGAGGTGTGACTGAGTCCCGGGCAACCGAGGCACAAGAAGCCGTGAAAGTCATAACTGCAGCACGGTTAAAGTCGCCTCTGGTGCGGAGGTGTCCAGCCTGTCTTTCTCTCTCCCTCTCTGTGGGTGTCTACCTGTCTCTCTCTCTCTCTCTCTCTGTGGGTGTCTACCTGTCTCTCTCCCCCCCTGTCTGTATCTCCTGTCGGATCGAGTCGCCATTTCTGCTCCAGAGGACGTCGAGGTACCGGTGAAAAGGAGCACAAAACGCCGGCGGGACCATGCTGACTCTGCTGACCTCCATGTATCTGGTGGTGCGGGCGGTTTCCTCGCAGGTGAGTCGAGAGCAGCGCGGCTCGGTCCCCCCGGGGACGGAGCTGACCGTGCGACCTTGAACGCAGCATTAGCGGTAAATGATGGAGCTAAACTTCGCCACACAGGCTGAGAGAGTTCATTAACAGGCTTCATATCTTTATAAATATGTGTGTGTCGTCGTTTATTGAAGCTGCAGCGGTGAACTGAGCGGTAACTCGGACAGGAAACGGTTCCGTTTTCCACCCGGGCCTTTTTACCGCTCGGCCTCAGGTGTGAAAATGGCCGCCGGAAACCCGACACCACCTTGTTGTGAGTGAAGGCACTCGGCAGGTTACGTCTCTTTCTGACCCCGTCGTCTTTAATTCAGTGAGAGTCGTCTCCTCTTGGCAGCTTTGGCAAAGTGTTCAGTGAAGCCAGGAAGTGCACACAAACGACATCCGGTCAGAGTCTTCATAATAAAAGCTCATGTTTCTATATTACTTGCATTACATTGTTTATTGCTTTATTGAGTACTTTTACTTTTATTTGAGCAGAAAAACCGTTATGCAAAACCACCATTAAGACAAACAAAACATCTGGTAAGCCACATAAAATCTCCTCAAAAGGATTTCAAAAGTTACAAAGTGACCGCAAATGATCAATAGTTATCAATCAATAGTTATATAGATTTATGTATATAGAACGTTCTATCGTCACAGTGTTGATCTACTCTAAAGTCCAATAGTCCATACCTTATCCTAATGTAAGAAATGCAAAAAGCTGTCGCAGTGATTGCTCAAGAAAATTTTAAACTATCAAAAATATACAAAACTATACTTATATAGTGAGAAAAACAGAAAATCTGTCTTAATGTATTTGTAAATAAAGTGGAATTTGTTCCGGTTGCCCAACAATCCCTCGTTTGTGCTTTTATTTTAAAGGTTGAGTTACCGGGCTTCCGGCACTGTTTGACGCGTTAGCCGCTGCCTTGATGCAGCAGTGCAGGCTGCAGATTATCAGCACCGCGGTCAGTTCCTGCCTGCGGTCCCTGTTTTAGCTCCAGACGAGTTCAGAGAAACTGAACCAGCAGCAAACAGCGCAGAGAGGAAGTGGAAACATCACCTGTCTGAATAATAATAAGCCCCTTTCTGCTCCCTGTTTTCGAGGGAGACCTGTGACCTAGTGAAGGTGGAGCATTAAGTTAAGACAGTACACATGCAAAATATTAAAACCCATCAAAAACAACAAACTCTCCTATAAGCTAAATTTAAGAGAGGTTAAAATGGTTTTCAATGTAAAAAAAAAAAGAAAAGGTACCAAGAACATATACATACATTACATTACTGTACATTATGGTCCAAACTAAGGACTAGGCTGATATGCTTCGGCTCTTCTCTTACGTTTTATGCAAGATGTTGGAACATGTTGCCTCCAAAAATGGACAGAGGTGACACCAGAGTCTGTATTTATTTGTTTTTTTGGAACGGCCCTCCAAATTGCTCTAAAGTAAAGACAAAAAAATGTTGACCAAGTGTGAGCAACAAAATATTTCACTTTTTAAAGTGATTTTAAAAGATTCAAACTGAGCATACACCTGCCATATGATACATTATTCTGCTGTGGCAGGTGAAGTACATCAGAAAAATCAGACACTAAGGACAGTTTCGTACCACACTGCTGATGACTGGAACTGCAAATAAAAGACCAGTAAAGTTCTTGGATACCAAACTATTTCTTTATGGAGCTGAGTTTGTGCACGGAGGCACATTGATTGTGGATCACAGGAAAGGGACAAGCACAAACTGTTGGCACAAAGTCGACACCATTGGCCTAAACACATTTTAGTGTTTGTTGTTGGATTAACCAAATAATGATGAAAACTAACATTTGACCATGTCGTTGTCAGAAACCTTAAACAAAGATTCATGTCGCCACATCACGTTCAATCTTCCCACGTGCCTCTGTGAGCATGCCGGTGCTCTCCTGCTCTATAAATGCCTTCAGATCAGACGGTTCAGCTCTGCACAGATTTACCTCCCTCGGCGCAGCAGATCGACTTAACAACTTGGCGACTTCCTGTCGTCTGCGGGGACTGAACTTAACTCTCGAGTGACCTTTCACCTCTGACCCTGATTGGAAAACAGTCACTCAGAATAATCCACGTTCTGTGATTGTGCATCGTTTCGTTCACAGAGTTAGTTATTAGTGCTTTAAATGTTATAAATACTTCTATGATGGTCAAATGTTGTTTCGTCTGCTTTTTCCAACCTACCAGGAACATACGAATCCAGCTTGAAGTCAGCTGTGTTAAATTTTAACTCAACACTTTGCCCAAAACCATGTTAAGGTGTGTTGTTTGAGACCTGTCTGAGTCAGCTGTCAAAATCAAATGCATGTGATTTGTGTGTAACATTTTAAGGTAAACTCCTACTCAGGTTATTAAAAGTCCCGAATTCTCAGATGCATTGATGTCTTTGATGTTTCTTAAACAGAGATGGTGAGATTTTGCCGTTAGGTTGAAGATTAATTGAAGCTAAGTGGTCACATTTTAGGTTAGGTTAGGTTGCTTTATTGTCTCCAAGGAGAAATTGCTTTGTGATTTAATACACTGTACTCTAACAGTATTTCAAGATTCAATATTCAAAAAACTTTATTAATTAATTGTTTAATTAATTGTTTAATTTTTTTACATTCAGTTTTTGCCTAAGCATTTTTACATTTATGTTTGTTTAAATGAATGAATAAACTTTTGATATTTCAGTTAGATTTTACTTTATAATATTGTTTAATGAGTGTAGCAGAAGCTCGTTATGATGGGAGAAAAGTGTAACGTAGCATAAAAAGGACATATTCAAGTATAGTTATAATTTTTCAAAAAATCTGCAGGACAATCACTGCAGTTCCGCTAATGGCCGCGAGGTGTCGCCAAAATAGTTTCTCGAGCGTCAGTTAAAAAAAGAGTCTTTTCGGAAAATCACCTGCCTTATTTGGCGCCGGTGGGCGCGGTTCGACCAGAGCGGTGCATTATGGGAGATTGTGTTCCATTTGTGGACTTGGTTGACCGTAAAAACGGGCTGTACGATGTGAAAATGACTACAAGTCCCTTAGTGAGTGCGGGACGAGCCGTTTCACCGCCTGACGGTAAAGAACACGGATAGAGGTGACCCCTCCGTGTAGTCCGACTCAGAGCAGGAGAACAGACTGGAAGCATCTTCATCCACTACCACAATGGTAAGATGGTCATTAACTCCCTCATTTAAGTCGCAAACTGGAGAAGAAAACATAACAACCGCTGTTTCTCGGTGCAGTGAGGTGAACGTATGTTTCGTTAAAATCATAAGTCACTAACTGACACGGAAGCGCTAAAATGGAGATAATCTCACTTTATGTTATTAATGATATTTTCAGTGCTTTAGGGAAGTTTTCTCTGCTTCGAAATCGCGCTTAAATAACCAAGGACAGAGCTGGCACACGCAGTTTGCTGCGCAGTTACGACGCGCACTTCAGCGGTGACGGTAGAACGAAAAACCCGCAGATGTAAAGTTAGCATCTGCCGCAGAGAGTTCTCATTCGTTTCCGCTGTTAACACTTAACCGGCCTCCTCCATCCATACATCTGCCTCCATGTTAATAAGGACAGACTGTGGCGTGGCGCCGGCGTCACGTTACATCATCGGCCCGTTCTTTGACTCAGTCCGGGTGACCAATCACGGCAGGAGCTCCGTCAGTTCCGAATCTCCGTTCACAAACACGGCGAGTTAAACGATTTCTTCCTCGTCAGACAAGTTGCGGCGAGTTCAGATAACGCACAAAGCTGTTTCTGAATGTACCACAAACCTCTTTCATTACGGCTTGTGTCTAAATCACTCTGCATCAATTATCTTCGTTAAATCCAGCCCTGAATGTGCTGTGGTGCTGGTTTCATTCGTTACGTCGCAGCGTGAAGGGCGGTGAAGAGTTTCTGGACCAGTCATAAACCGTTGAACTTTTTCTTTATAGATTTTACGCAGAATTAAAGCGTGACACAAATTATTAAAGATAAGTTCTAGAGTAAGTAGAAAAGCACAGCTCCCATGTCTAGTAAGTAAGCTCATTCTACATTGCAAGGTTTTCTTAATGGAGTTTGGTGATAAACCTTCTTACTTGTGACATACTAAGGTCCACAGTACTTTAAATATCTGCTTTTTAACATTTACAAAACAGACTGATCCAACCAGTTCTGGAACAAAGCTGGAATCACCACTATTATTCTTGTCAGTTAATGAGTCACTTGTGTTTGTGTTCCTTCAGGCTGAATCAATCCGTGTTCTGGTGACCGGTGCTGCCGGACAGATCGCCTACTCCCTGCTGTACAGCATCGCCAAGGGAGATGTGTTTGGGAAGGACCAGGTAAGACCAGACCGGAGCTTTGATTACATAACCTGCAGCAGCAGCAGCTGAGCCCCCCTCCTGAAACTGACACAATGTGACTGTTACATAATGGACTCATCATGAATAAAGAATATGTTTAAATAGTGGGATGTTTTCATCTTACTGGAGTCCAGAGCGGTGACGGACAGGAAATTGATAAAGAAAATGGGTCACTCAATTTACAGCATCAAACATGAGGAAAAAAATCCTGATTCTACTGCATATTTAAATGTTTTTGTTCTGTACTATTTATGAAGAGCTGCTGAGTTCTTTTCATGCATGCATGACAAATGAGAAGCGTCATCAAGCAGCCTGCTTCACTATATTGTTGCTGTTTTGCAGGGTCCTCTTTATAATTTCTCCTGACCCACTGAAAGTGTTTCATATATGAAGATGCATTAATCTGCATGAATTTACTATTTTCTTTACTTAATAAAACTGTGAAAATGTTAAAGTTGTGTGGTTTATAGTCAGTCTTGGAGTATATAACCATGACCTTGATGACTGAGAATCTTCACAGACATCTGTTGAAGGCACAAAGTTTGCAGCAAGTCACCGTTTTAAAGATGTGGAGAACTTTTGTGTTGTGTAGACACGACAAACTTCATTCTGTGGCAGTGTCACAGTTTTAAACATCATCCATGGGTGTAGCTGAGGGAGACCTTGAAAGTCATTGAAAGGTCCTTGTGCTGATGTCTCTTCTGTCTTTTCATCAGCCCATCGTCTTGATCCTGCTCGACATCCCCCCCATGCTGCCGGTGCTGGAGGGAGTCGTCATGGAGCTGCAGGACTGCGCCCTCCCACTGCTGAGGGGTGAGTCGGCAGCATGTGTGTGAGAGAAACTAGTCTGTCAGCGTCTGTTTTGAGCCCTCGACTGTACTTTAGTGGCTCTCGTTTAAGGTTAGTGGTGTGTCAGTCCGTTGTGTCGACCGGTCGGTGGTCAAGTTAGCCACCGTTTGCGTTGGCTGAAGATGTATTGAAGAGGACAAAGCAAAAAATGTTGCTGTAGAGTCATTTGGGACACACTGAAGTAAACGATTGAGCATATTATAAAATGAGTGACTTGTGAAACTGGGCTATAAGCAAAATTAGATTTGAGGCAGGTGCTAAAGTCTAGTTTGAGATTTGAGTTTTAGTGTTTCATGATGATCCACAGACCCTTTATCACCCAGCGTGGACGAACCACAGCAGCTGTCTGAGCTGCTTCTGTCTGGGGGACATTTTAAATGCAGCACTGCGCTTGTGGCTGCGAGCGTGTGTTATTTGTCCTTCATAACCTTCTCTCAGTTGCTGCTGTTGTGGGGAGGTGTCTGAGTTAAGGCTTCTGGTTGGCTGGAGGTGAAGAGGCCACAGTAACCAATGAGAACAGCGGTGGGATAACAAAGAACAGAGGAGAAGGGAAGTGAACCTTGACTGAAGTTCGGTCTGATAGCAACAACAACCAGACAACAGCTTATCATGAGGATCAGTCACAGCAGCAGGAATTTATCTGGAGACTCAGATAATCTGACATTAATACTTGTTAGATCCAGAGAAATGCTCACTGAAGCAAAAGGACGACATTTGTTTAGTAGTTTCTTCCCAAAATGATCAAATTGAGGCAGAAAAAATACAACATCAAACATGACGTAACTGTACGTGATGTGTGTGAACATAGGCAAACATGGTCGACGTGTCAGGAGTCGTGTAAAGAGTCTGTGCTGACAGAAAATCAATGTATCAATACATCAGCTTATCCTTATCGATATGTCGATGCAGTTCAGCAGCGTAAAGATAAATGACTCGGGTCAGGTTTCACTGAGCTGTGGTGCAGCTACTAAAACTGTGAGACCCGCTACAACAATACTCTTTTACACTACAATTGCTACTAAAGTCCCCTCCAGTAAAATGATTCTGCTTTACATAAACTGTTGTTTTCTACAGAACAAATCTTAATTTAACCTTTTTATCTTCTTATTGACGTCTCCTACTTCACCACGATTCCTTTTCCTCACTTGCTGTGAGCCGGCAGTTATAATCCTGCACGTCTGCACTTGTTTAAGCCGTTTATTTAGACAGTTTGTGAGATCGGCTCCCACAGATACATGAACAATCTGCAGGAAAAAAACAGGACGACACAGAGAAATCGAGTAGAAGCAGAACATAAAACTGAGGCCGATTTTAAAAACAAGCAGTTTATCCTAATTTAAATCCAGTGTTAAACTGGAACCAAATCACACTGGTTACACGTGCTGTTAGCATGAAGCTCTTCAGGTTTAAGTCACCTTGTTCATTATAAAAACAAACAAAATGGCAGAACAACGTTAACAGTTTATTATTTCTTATTATACATGTGTCTGTGGTTGTAGAGTTTCAGCTGTTGGGCACAGTCGTGTACATGCTTTGGTATTTTCTATGGTTGTTTTTCCATTTTTGATGATTCATGAAGTTTGGTTGTGTTTAACATGAATCTGCTGAGAAACAGACGAACACGTTGCTGCCACATTTGCACTAATAATAATAATAGTAGTAGTAGTAGAGTAATGTGCCTTGTGCCTGAATTGGATGTGACCACCTCCATCTCCTCCCCACACAGATGTCATCCCCACCGACAAGGTGGAGGTGGGCTTCAAGGACATCGATGCCGCCATCTTGGTGGGCTCCATGCCCAGGAAGGAGGGCATGGAGAGGAAGGACCTGCTGAAGGCCAACGTGGCCATCTTCAAGACGCAGGGAGCTGCGCTGGACAAGTACGCCAAGAAGACCGTGAAGGTGACACTTTAACTTCTCGTGTCTTTATTTCAGACGTCTGCTGCTGGAAATGAAAGTGCTTCCACAGCATCTTTTGTCCCGAGACAATTCTCCTTCCTTTTTAAAAAGGCTGACTCGGTTTCACTGCTCAGATGAGGAAAACGGCAGCAGGCTGACAGAGCTGTGGGATCAGCGTTCCTCTGAGGTCAAAGGTCAGATCGTCACGTGCAGAGGATCTGTGGAGAAAAGAAAACAGCCTGATGTTTAACATTAAGTAGATCGTCTCAAATGATCCAAACTTATCACAGATTCTCCCCAAAATGAACCAGATGTGTGAAACCGTGCAGAAAAGAATGATTTCTCTTAAAACCACATCTGTTTTATCGTTTACTTCTTTGTGTGTTAGTGAAATAAAAGATTTTCCATCAGTCATCAGGAGATAAAGAAGAACAGTGGTGAGTTCTGTGTGAAGGAATCTTTGTTTAGTCGTGTGAATCGATATCCAGGATGTTTAGTCTGGACAGAAACTGTGTCTAAAGAGCTTTAGACATTTTCAGGCTTCTCAAGGCTGCATTTAATATAAATCACTTTCTGGCTGCTTGAACTTTTCATCTGCATCACACAGAAAACAAATCTTCATTTGAGGCAACACTTGAGAAACTATGACGGTCCAGGAAATTGGAGAAATCAGGAATGATGCACTTTTAAAACTGTGTTCACACTGTAGACCTGAGGAGGGCGCTGTTGGTCATTTATTCAGTTTTCTGCAGCGTTCCAGTAAAGGTTTGATGGTTTTACTTCAATATTTATGAGAATAGTCCTGTTCACTTACGTGGACCTGAACACGTGTCACTGTGTTCGTCTGACGGTGGAGGTGTTGTCATGTTTGCCCCCGTCAGGTTCTGGTGGTTGGAAATCCGGCAAACACCAACTGTCTGATCGCCTCCAAGTCTGCTCCATCCATCCCCAAAGAGAACTTCTCCTGCCTGACCCGACTGGACCACAACAGAGCCTGCTCCCAGGTACACACACACACACACGTTTGTATTAGCATGAAGATCCTCGTTGACCTAACACATCCTCTGTACTTGGACCAGACAAAATGTTTGTATTGATGAGCAGCTGTAGCAGGCTTATAGCTGTAAAATAAAAACTCTGTGTTGATCCCATCTGGCTGCTGCCAGAGACTCCTAAATGATTCTCCCAGTGGTGTCACAGAGTCCGCCGACCTGCAGGTGGCAGTAATGCACCAACAACGGCAGTGAGCTAATAATACAGATGTAAATATTGCACGTTTATGAGGAATCAAATGCATTAATCACATGAATTGTAGCTCGGTGGACAGAACACCGTGTTTCAGTGTTTAACACAGAATATTACTGTTATTTTTTTATGCGAACAGAAAAAGAAATGCGTCGTAATGTTACTCCTGCTGTTTCTGTCTCTCACCTGCAGGTGGCGATGCGCTGCAGCGTCTCCTCTGACCACGTGAAGAACGTCATCATCTGGGGGAACCACTCCTCCACCCAGTACCCGGACGTCCACCACGCCAAGGTCAACGTCCATGGCTCCGAGCTGGCCGCCTACGACGCCGTGAAGGACGACGCGTGGCTCCACGGGGAATTTATCTCTGTGAGTGTTCTGCGCTTTTCACCTGGGTTTCAGTTTGAAACTGAACTTTTTCAAACGTCATCTTGTTCGTGTGCGTCCCCTAGACGGTGCAGCAGCGCGGCGCAGCTGTCATCAAGGCCAGGAAGCTGTCCAGCGCCATGTCTGCTGCCAAAGCCATCTGCGACCACATGAGGGACATCTGGTTCGGCACCAAGGAGGTGAGCGCGGACGACGAGACTGGTCCCAGCTCTGAATCGTTCTATTTCAGCCTGTTAGCAGTTAGCCAGCATTTTAGTGATGGTCTCCAGTCTTGGAAGGGGTCAGAAAGGAGTCATGTGCAGCCAAAGAAAGGAAAAAATATATTTCTGCATCATTTTGACTAAATTTTGAGAAACTGTGACAGTTTTTAGTGTCTGTGACAAGACGTTAACAATGTTGTCCTGCCAAACTAGGACCTGTATGTAAGTTTTAATTGAATTTTGGAAAAACCTGTGGGACAGGATTCAGAGCAGAGCTCACTAACTAGTTCTCGTGTTGGCTGGTTGTGTCGTGCAGGATGATGCAGCTTGTTTTGCTACTTTGCACGTCAACACTGTGCTTCACATGAGTTATGAGCATTAAGTTGCATTATTTCAAACTGTCGCCAGGTCAGAGCAGCTGTTCTATATATTTTTTCAAAATATAAATAAACATTTACAGATTTCTTGCATAATCCCCTCACTTTAATTAAAAATACATGTAGTTGATGCAGACTGATGAGTTTTGTGTTTCCTGCTGACAGGGTGAGTTCATCTCCATGGGTGTGTACGCTGCTGGAAACTCCTACGGCGTCCCAGACGACCTCATCTACTCGTTCCCCATCCAGATCAAGGTGAGTCCGACTTATCGTAGAAACACAAGAGCAAACAGTCCCGATGTGTGTCGGTGCTACATCAGTCCTCAGTGTGTGGAAGCAAACTTAACTTGACTGTTTTGGTCTCAAAACAGAACAAAAGTACCTATAATCTTGATAATCAAATAAACTCATTAAACCTTGAAACTGCTCAGTTTAGTCACAATAATTACAGTTGTTACAAGAGACAGAATTCAGTGACTGGCATTAACCTCGACCTCCGACCTTCCCTGTGCTCACAGAACAAGACCTGGAAGATCGTTGACGGACTCCCCGTCAACGACTTCTCCCGAGCCAAGATGGACGCCACGGCGGCCGAGCTGGTGGAGGAGCGAGACACCGCCCTGGACTTCCTGTCCCAGTGACTGTCGGCGTCAGGAGGCCAGCAGCAGCAGCTCTTAGATCCCCTCAAGGCTCGCTGCTCACGGCTGTAGAGACGACAAAGCCCTCCACTGTAAACCGTCTCAGCCTGCGTCTGTGTGTCACCTCTCTGTGTGTGTGTGTGTGTGTGTGTGAGTGCGTTTGTGAGCGTGTCATCAGGGCCACCTCCCCAGGTTTCCAGAAAACCTGTTTAATGACCACAACCTGGCCTCCTCCGTGTGCAAGACGCAGAGAGATCGTCTGTTGGTAGATGCTAACGCACAGTAGCTGTCCAGAACCTGTAACGGAACATGTGATCACCAATAAAACAAACTGACAGAACTAAGTGAAGCCTCAGTGGTGCTTTGTTTCTTTTAGCAGCAGACACCTGATTTAATTTCCTCCTAAATCCAGTGACCTGTATTTACCTGCATCAACCACATGGGGGCAGCAAAAATCCAGACTGTAAATGAAAACCTGAGAATGTTTGTGTTCAATCAATACTTCATTTTGTTATTTATTCATTAACTCAGGGTCTTTGGAGGATGTTTCCGTCTGTTCCCAACTTTCCATAACCGGTAACTACACACACGTCCCACAAGCCTCCGTTCGTTGTGTGTGGTCTCAGTGATTTGATTTTGAAATTGCACCAAAAAATGCAACATAATGCTCCCATGGCCCAAGAATGTAACTAACTACATTTACTTATGTACTACAATACAGTACTATTTGATGTGTACTTTTTTGTTGTATGTTACTTTATTCTTGTATTATACTTATTGTTAGATTGAAATTGCACGCAATGAGTTTCTAATGGATATATTCAATTTAAAACTAATTAAATTGATAATGACTGAATTTGCAATACACGAAACAGACCGAGTCGAAATTTGATTAAACCGAAATATTGAAAGTTAAATAGATATAAATGTCAACTTGATCAAACTTTATTTTAATGAACTAAAAGAAATGAAGTGTTAACGCTGTAATAAAAACGGAACGAGATTATCTACTGTGGGGATTACCTGCCTGAAGCCCAGGTGAGACCACCACAAGAGGGCGGGATATGGTGACAGCTACGAGTGATTGACGCGCGCCTCCGACCAATCACCAGTCTACGTTAAAGGTCGTGCTCGTTACGTCACGCGGCAGCACGTTAGGCCGACTGTCGGCGACACAAGCTAACGGCAGCGGGTAAGAACCGCTTAAAGTCCATTCTTGGCTCCTGAAACCGGGTCTTTCTGGTCTCTGCTGTAGTTTCTCCCACGCCGAGGTTGTTGATGTTGTCTTCGGGTGTGTTGTTGAGTCTCTCCCGCTACTTTTGCCTTTGTGTTCAGGTAGGTAACAGCTTCAGACCTGTGGCTGCGTGTGCACGAAAGGTTCGTCAGAAATACCAGGTGTTTGCTCTTTTATGAGGGGATGTAGAAACACTGGGACATGTCAGAACCGGCTCCTTCCCCCTGCTGCTGTGTGTCATCTGTCACCTTTAAAATCCCACAAAAAAAAAAAAAATTCCACTCATCTCAAAAACGACTCTGAAGTGATCAGTAATTAAGGGGAAACTTAAGTCAACACAGATTTTCTCTGTATTTTCCACGTTTTTATTGATTTGTTAAGCTGTTGGACATAATAGAAAAACCCTTAACATGTTAAACCCACTGTCACATGTATGAAAACTACATTCACATCCAGACCACATGGCACCTGATCTGTGTTGTCCTGTTTCTATTTGGGAAAATTGAGATTATCCAGAAATACAGACCAGGTCCAGATCAGGATCCACTGGTGTCAAATCTGGACTAATTAAGTCACAGACAGACTAATATATTCTCAAAATAGAGTTTTATAACATTTATTATACTTGAAAACTTTTTTTTTTCTCCACGTAGACCACTTCAGACCAAGTCCAGATCAGAAAACATTGATTTTTCCTGTTTGCACCACATTAGACTTAGTGCAGATCAGAAACCAGTATAATTAGACTTGTCAGATCTGGGCTCCTAGAAACACAGGTCCAGACTGGACCAGGTTCGGGTCAAAAACCATATCTTTCAGAACATAAAGAGGTGCAATAAACAGACACTATATTGTGACTTAAGTTTCCCTTAAATTCAGAATCTGACGCCGACTTCAGCGTCATCCCTTAAACTCAGCTACACACCAAATATTTGTCACACGTGGAGACGTCATGTCCAGGTCTGGGGACTGAGGGAGGCAGGACAACAACAGCACCAGCCTACCCACCCACCGCCCTGTGTGTGTGGGCAGGCCTTGTGTGGAGGTCAGGGTTGGAGCTGCAGGTCCGTGAGTTTCCTCTGAGCCGAGGATGACGAGGACGTCTGTTCTCTGACGCCTGCTGACTTTGGGTTTTTGTTTGGGACCATTTTTCACCAGGACCTGCTGCTGCTGCTGCTGCTTCCTTTCTGCAAATCTTATCTCTGTTGTTTCTTGTTTCTGAGCAGACTGTGGTAAAATGTCTCTGCTTGTAGCTGGTGAGTTCATCATTTCATCAGTCATTCATTTTCTGACTCTGCTTTCTTCTCAAACTTCTCATATCTGGACGATTTAATTCCAAGATGCTTCTTAAATAATCCTGTCAACAAAGCTGTCTCCACATGGCTCCAAACTTCTTGTATTTAAGCGAGTTGTCTTCATTTTCAGACAGTGTCCAGTTGTTTTGTTTTCATCGCTGACATCTTTATATTTGTTTCATTAAATGTGACTTTAAGTGATGTGGTGTGTTGGAGCTTTTTTTTTAGTCTCAGAAAGCCCTTTGAAAACGAATAGACTAATAGAAATATCAACACTCGAGTTGTCGTAGCTGAGAGACAAATTTAAATAATGTTGTTTAGAAGTCGAACATTTTAAAACTTGTTAGTATTTCTAGACTGTAATTTTCAGTGAGAGTCACTGAGTTTAAGCTTTCAGTTTTTATGTCTGTATTTCATTAATTTCTGTTGGACTAAATGGACTAAAAACACAGCAGTAACTGTATTTTTAATTTACTTCAACTAGCTGTTCATTTACAGTTGCTTTAACTCTAATAAAGTGATTGTAGGAACCTCAGATAGTGTCATTAGTACGAGTTTAAGTGGTTAACCAGGTTAGTTAATTGCACAGATAAATTCAGGGAGAGGAAAGTTGAAAGAATAAAAAAAAGGCCATTAATGTGGTTCCTTGTATCTGATTGAATGGAGTTAATTTCAAGAGTTAAAATGATCTGGATTATTTCCATCTTCCAATGAATAAAAATATATATTTGGAATAGTTTTATATAATGAATTGTAAGTGGGGGTTTCTTGAAACACAGGAGCAGATGAGGAGTAAAAACACATCTCTGGGTTTTGAAAATAAGAGAAGATCTATGTGTGTGTGTGTGTTTGCAGACCTGACCAGAGGAGTGATGACCGAGTTCCAGGAGAAGCTCCGTCAGCAGCACGAGGAGTCGATGCACCGCGAGCTGGAGGCGCTGCTCACTACAGCCGACAAGGCCGAAGCAGAGGTGGGAAAAACTGCAGCTCAGTTTATTCTTCAAGTTTGTTCTTTAAGTTGTACTGTCCACCAGCAGAAAGAAAGATACTATATTAATCCTGAGGGAAAATGTTACGCAAGGATCTGATGTAAAAAGGTGGCAAATTTGGAATCGGTTACATATATTAGACAAATATTTGAACACTTGCAAGACTCCGAGTCTTTCAGGTCAAACTCGTAGCAAGCAGACTCCTGTGGGAGAGTTTTTTTTCTGCTGGTGGGACATGAGGTGAACAACCCCAAGGTCCTTCAAAGCAACACACACTCATGTGCTGCTGCAGTAAATAAAAATTAAAGACAGACTGATTTACTGCTGAGGTGCAGCAGATATACTGTATATGTATTTTTATTTTATATGCTTCCAAGTGTATCATCATCCTTCAGTTAACAGATGAACAGATTTTAGTTTTTGGTGTTTGTGATTGTTTACGGTGATATTTGATTTGTTCTGGTTCAGATCTCCAGAAAAGATTTCGATGGCTTCAAGAAGCTCTTCCACAGATTCCTGCAGGTCAAAGGTCCTTCGGTCGACTGGGCCAAGATCAACCGGCCGCCAGAGGACTCGGTAAGTACCCGAGTCACACCAGCACTGCTGTTTACCAGAGCTCAGGGTTTCATGTTGCAAACCTCTGCACTGTAATCCAAGGTCAGTGTTCATGCTGAGACAACACAGTGTTGGGTCAGTTTTATTTGATAAGATACACAAAGACAATTCAAAGTGCTTCACGTCAGCAAAAAACAAATTGATCAATATTGTAATTTTTCCAATCTGATAGCATGAAAATGTACAGCATAGAAATGAGCTGCAGCTCTTTGTGTCAGTTGTAAATGCACTCTAATTCTCCTCTTTTTGATCAACACGAACTTGGTGCTAGTGCTGCTCCAACTTACAACTTTTAATTTCCACAGGCTGGACTTAGTGAGCCTCCACTGGCATCAAAACACCACTGGTCCAACACATCCGTGCTGCTCATTGTGATCTCTGTGAACTAACAATTAAATGCACTAGTTTTGGTTGTTGTTAACACTGACAGGTTAGGCCAGAGACACACATGTTGTTAACTACGTGTTCACGTGTACAACATGGCTCCTTCGCTTAACTTAGCTTAGCTTGTGTTGATTTGGAGCAGTGGTTGCGCACGTCGTCAGAAAAGAAAGAAAAGAAACACAATAATAGTGGTGTTGGGGAAAAAAACGTACGTATGCGGGTACTTTTCCACAACAACCCGCATCTACATACCTGCCATTTATGTTGTTGTATTTGTTTTTTCAACACTCATCTTTGTCGACATGGCTTCTGTTGTGCAAAGGCAGAAGTTCACAAGGATGTAATGTTGTTGGTCAGAGATGATTAGGATCCAGTCTACCCCCTCGTGGCTACACTTGTCCTCTACAGACCAGGGTTGGCCACCCCTGGTCTAGACATACACAAAGTATGCAAAGAAATATGTGAACAATGACAGAGATGACGCTGCTGTTATCTACACATATGCATTATTGAGCAGCAAGTATATCCCTGGACGTAATGTTAGCCTTTTTTAACATTAGATTGCTAACTAAAGATTAGCCTTAGGTTAGCTAGGTAAAGCAACGACAATCAATCATACTGCAGGTAAACAATTCTAATAAATGATACACTGATTGAAGTGCTTCTTAGTGGTTCTTAGTTCTAGACCAAGAAGAAGCACGAGCACCTGGTTTGAAATCAAGTTCTGGCTCTGAACCAGTCCTTTAACTGTCTTGGTGGGAAAAAAGGTCTGATAGGAAGTGTACAGACTGCTCCTTTAAATGATTCAGCTACTACAGGATGGAAGTGAACGTCGTGCTTCAGAAACAAGCTAAAGAAACCAGATCTGAGGACGGAGAACATTCAGGCTAAACTATTTACCAGCAGGGTGACATTTCACACAAACACACACTCACACACACACAAGCCTGTTCCCAAAATACTGGGACCAAGAATAGTTTGACCGCTGCAGCATTCGAAATTCAGGTTTGGGGTGATGAGGAGGAGTAGACGCTGACATTTGTGTCCAGTGTGATTCTGGACTGTGCAGCTGCTCGTCTTCATACCCACACCTCCGCTCACCCCAACCCTCAACATGACCCACCCCGTCCCAGCTACTGCCGATGAGGACCTTAGCACCAAGGTTTGAGCCTGATCCCTCAGGACGTCGTTACCGTCACGAACACTCAAAGAATATGAAACCTCATATCCTGAGAGTAGTTATGCAAGTCAAACACGCACACGCGTGGCTGTTTCATCCACATCTAATAACAGCTCAGCTTTCATGTTAGCTTTGAAGAGCTAGTTTACGCTGGGTCTGAAGTCTGACCCTGACCCTGATGTGTTGTCGTTCCAGCTCCAGTTGACACAGGTCACTGAGGGCTGGTGTCACGGCTGTTTGCTGTCTGTTGTAACATTAACCTGACAGTTCAGCAGCTTCATGATGAATCACTACCCAAAGTTCATGACTTCATTTCTCTACAATCTCAACGATGAAGTCTGTAGAGGTTTATGAATGGTTTTTAAAGGGCCAGTTCACTCAAATAACTCATTACCACAGTGGCATCTAGACATTTTTGTTTAAACACTTTTCATTTAACAACTGCAACACAAACACTGTTATTGTTGTTACACAGGCTGAGTCATAACGTCACAGAGTGTCCATAAATATGTGTCCTTGACCACTGTCATGTGCTGCTGGTGAGACTTAAAGGTCAGAGGGACACCTGTCCAACACTGCTCCTGTGCATTCCTGTACATTCTGGTTACAGCTTTATTTTTCTCAAATATGACTCAAGTAATTCAGACTAACATGCTGATATATGTCTAAAATAATCCTGTTAGGATTATCCATCCAGTTAATCTGGATCTTAGAAAGCAGGCACTATTTTTATTTAGTTTGTCCATCAGTGCAATGCCTGGCTCGTTCTAAGAATGGACAATAGCGCCCCCAGCACTTGGCTGTGAGTGTTCTAGATCTAGATAAGGGGTACCCAACCCCGAACCATAAGGAGCCCTGTCCTTCAACTACCCCTGACCTACAAACTGCTGGTAACCTGGATCAGGCGTGTTAAGTCAAACAGAAACTGATGAGAGTGTAGTGGGGGAACACAAAGTGAGCTGGTCTCTTCCAGCTTCTGGTACATCTGATGCAGGTCATAGTGGGAAACAAGCAGGACTAGGTCCGTGGGGATTGGGGTTGGGAACCCCTGATCTACATGAACCAGAGGGCCGACAATGTATCAGTGTCATAATTACTCATTCTCATTTTTTGCTTCAAAAAGATGTTAAAACACTCTGTGTTATTTTTATTTTTTATTCTGGAGCTGTCCTACATTTTGTGGACATAGGAGTTTAAAATGTTTTCTCTTACTTCTAGTCTTAAAGAAGGACTGAAAATGTATCCCTGAATATTTTTGGTCAGTTACCCATGAGTTCCTACGCTGCAGCAATATTTATTATTATTACAACTTGTGTGTTTTAAAATATTTGATGTTAAAAAGAGAATTGATATGAGGATTTTAATTACCCAGATAAACCAGACTCATGGTGCCTTTAACCCTGTGTTCTGATCAGATCCAGCCGTATGACAAGATCAAGGCGAAGGGTCTCCCCGACAACATCACTGCCAGCCTCAACAAGCTGGCTGTGGTCAAACTGAACGGTGGTCTGGGAACCAGCATGGGCTGCAAGGGGCCCAAGAGTCTGATCAGCGTTCGCAACGAGAACACTTTCCTGGACCTGACGGTGCAGCAGATCGAGGTAGAGACGCTCAAAAACACAGCAGCAAGCAGCTCTGAGAAGTGAACCTATGAGGGCGTTTTCTCTGTGTTTCTGTTGTTTTTCAGCATCTGAACAAAACCTTTAACACCGACGTGCCGCTCGTCCTCATGAACTCCTTCAACACCAACGAAGACACGAAGAAGATCCTGCAGAAGTACAAACACCACCGCGTCAACATCCACACCTTCAACCAGAGCAGGTAGAACACCCAGTAAACCTGGGCCTGTTTTTATCAAGACTCTGAAGCCTGGTTCTGCTGGAGGTTTCTTCTGTTAAAGGCAGTTTGTCTTCTCCACTGTCTCCTAGTGCTGCTCAAGTGGGATTGTTGGGTTTTCTTTATAATTATATCTGTATAGTTATATTCTGTAAGGTCTTAAACCTTATTCACTGTAAAGTGCCTTGAGATGACTTTTTTGTGAATAGGCACTATATAAAGAAACTGAATTGTCGCTAATTAACAGCACGTCCACACTGTCAATAAACCTGAGAATTCAGTGTGATTTGTATTAAATTTTTTCTATTATTCTTCTGTCATTTAAGATATGTGAGTAGCTCCAGAGACTTATGTTCAGAAAGACTTTAGTGCAGGTGATCGTCACTCATTACTGGAACCGCCAAAACTGAACACGAGCACAGACATGGCAGCATGCTGCAAAATTCTTTGCTTTGGACAGAAGTTGATGCCAAAGTGGACATAAAAAGTTGTTTAGTAGCTGAAATTAATGTAAAAGAAACTGGTTTTCACCTTTTATGTACATCCATGTTTTCTGAAAATTAATTTTGCCTCATACTGATTTTACACATTTCCTCCTTGCAGGTATCCAAGGATCAACAAGGAGTCCCTGCTGCCGATCGCCAAGAACATGGGAATGAGCGGTGATAACTCGGAGGCCTGGTACCCGCCAGGTCATGGAGACATTTACGCCAGCTTCAACAACTCCGGACTGCTGGACAAGCTCATCGCTGAGGGGAAGGAGTACATCTTCGTGTCCAACATCGACAACTTGGGAGCCACCGTGGACCTCTTCATCCTCCATCACCTGATGAGTCAGCCCGCCGACAGACGCTGCGAGTTCATCATGGAGGTCACCGACAAGACCAGAGCCGACGTCAAGGTCAGAATTATTCCCTTCATGGTTTTATTATTTCATCTCAGCCTGGCATGACGAGCTGCTGTCTCTCAGCGCTTCCCGTGTCCTCTCTGCAGGGTGGTACTCTGATCCAGTACGAGGACCACCTCAGGCTGCTGGAGATCGCTCAGGTCCCGAAGGCCCACGTCGACGAGTTCAAGTCCGTCACCAAGTTCAAGATCTTCAACACCAACAACCTGTGGATCTCTCTGCCCGCAATCAAGAGGCTGCAGGAGAACAACAACATGGACCTGGAGATCATCGTCAACCCGAAGGTGACAAACACTTTCACCATGAAAGTCTTCAGGTTTCTTAAAGCCACGAGGCCTCTGAGCTCCACACTGGGACAAATTCTAGGCCAGTGCTCCAACTGTTGATTTATTAGTTGATTGAGAGATAATACCCAGCTGTATTGATAATCAATTAATTGATTAAATCTTCTGAGTTTTATGTTTTCATGTTCTCAGAGTTTAGAACATGCTGCTTTTCCTTGTTTTTACATTTTAGTAAATTATATAACTCAAAAACATCCTGACATTTAATGAAGTCCAGGAAATTAAAATGGGTATTTTTCATCGTTTAAGCAGGGTTTCTGCAGGTCCTTAAAGTTTTTAAAAACTCTAACATGTTCCCTGTGAACATAGTTAACATACAAACCTGTGGAGCTGATCTAGCTCTGTCCACAAGGTGGCGATACAGGCTGCTGAACAGTGTTTCCATGACCACAGTAGTAAACAAACACTCCAGATGCTATTTAAATTCGGTTTTCAGTTGTTTCTGTCTGAATGAAGAGATGATGAAGTATCTGGTAGCTGGTTATTTTGAGCAGAACTGGTTTTATGCTGTAGTGCTCCAACGCTCAGCTGCAGCTTGTGCTCATCTTTAACACAAGCGTGGTGTGATCTCAGTTTTAGGTTGAGCAGGTTGTGACCACTCAAAAGTTGTTGACCCACAGATTTATTTTATGTTTTAGTTATCCAAAATATTCTGTGCACTTTGTGGTGTGGATATAAAATGTAGGTCTTAAATTGCATTCAAAGTGTTCTTGAAATCTGCAGAAACTGTTTAAAGATCACACAGTTAATCAATAAAGAACACAGTAGTTCACAGCATCACTCCAGAAGTCTTCAACACACATCGATGTTTTTATTTTTCCAATGTCGTGCTAAGAAGTCTTTCAAGTTTATGCTGATTTTGAGCATCTGTAGCCTCCGGTGCTTAGTGATGAGTGATAAAAGCTACTTTAACCAACGTGACAGGAACAAGATGTTCACAAGGTTAATCAGGGTTTCTGCAAGTTAAATGTCAGATTTTTTAATTCACATAGAAAGTAGTTTAACACCTGTCTCACAGTCACACAGGACAAATATGAAAGTTAATCTAACACCTTTAAGGTAAACTCTAACCCTTAAAATTCTGTAAGACCTGCAGAAACTCTGTAACTATACATTTTTATTTGAAAATGTGCAGAATCTAATAATCAGTGAACCCCTGAATCTCTCTGCAGACGTTGGATGGCGGTCTGAACGTCATCCAGCTGGAGACGGCCGTTGGCGCTGCCATCAAGAGCTTCAAGAACGCCATGGGCGTGAACGTCCCGCGCAGCCGCTTCCTGCCCGTAAAGACGTCGTCCGACCTGCTGCTGGTGATGTCCAACCTGTACAGCCTGGACGCCGGGTCGCTCACCATGAGCAAGAAGAGGGAGTTCCCCACCACGCCGCACGTCAAACTGGGCAGCTCCTTCACCAAAGTCAGTATCTGAAAAACGCGTTTCTATCCCACAAGGTCACGTTTAAGGAAAAATTAAACCAAAAATATGTTGATTACGAGTTAACTGTTGTTACTAACAGAATAATTTAGTCTTTACAAGGGAAAAACAATGTTCAGTGTTTTTTCTTAATTAAAAGGTCAGAACTGGATCTTATGTTAATATAGCAGTAGAAATTGTCTCATTAATGTGTTAATTTCACAATTTCAATAAAGAATTTCACGTGATAATGGAATTATTTTGTTTGTAAAATAATTCCATCATTTGTTGGATAAAACAAGGAAATACGTTTTAAATGAATGTTAGATTGTTTGTAATGTGCAGAAATCAGTCAGAAAAAGACCAAATATCATCATAAATAAAATAGTTGAAGGTGGGAACAGTCCTGAGGGAACAGAGGAGTTCTTCTGTAACTTGATCATAATTGTTTTTGTTCTGCAGGTTCAGGACTTTCTGACCAGGTTTGAAAACATCCCGGACATGTTGGAGCTCGATCACCTCACTGTGTCCGGAGACGTCACATTTGGAAAGAACGTCTCTCTGAAGGTAAAAACGACTGATCTTTAACATTTCACAGCTTTAGTTTCTGCTGCTCCGTTAACTGAGGAGGTTTCTACATTTTCATCAAAAAAAGTTGAGTTTTCTTCCAGGAGAGACTCTCATTCTCGACAGCTGAGTTCTTACTCAAAAGGTTAAAGGTCAAGTTGACAATTCTTCAAATCTGTTTTTACCCAAGTCAGGTGCTCAAACAGTATGAACACTGGAATCGTTTTATCTTGCTGTGATCATTCCCCTTGATCAATTCTCAATGTGCTTCAAAACTCAGACTAGATCAAATTAGATTGATTAAAATAGAAGTGTATCGGTTGCGTGACACGCTCTCAGTGTAGACGTGGTGTAATTCAGACTGTCAGAGCCTCACAAAACGAGAACAAGGGGAACGATCACAGCATTAAATAATCTGGCTCATTGTTAACAGAACAACAAAACTTCACGTTCCACCTGTAAAACAGTGCAGCTTTAAGAGAAAGGTTCACAATTTGCAAGTAGGAAACCACATGAACACTGAAACCAGAAAGTCAGAAGAACAAATGTTTTGAATGAACAGATCTAAAATATGCTGCACCGTGAAGTGAACAAGTTTTACCATCACTGCTGCAGAAACAGACTCCAGGACGTTACAACGTGCAGTTTTCAGTTCTGATTGTAAAAACAATTAATGAAAAGTTACCTGCAGTCACAGAAGAGAGCATCATTGACTGCCTTTTTTTTTTTTTAATACTCTCTACAGGGAACCGTCATCATCATAGCGAATCACGGCGACCGGATTGATATTCCTGCCGGAGCGATGCTGGAGAACAAGATCGTCTCAGGGAACCTGCGGATCCTCGACCACTGAGGCCTTCTGGGGAAAAATGAACAAAGCCATTTGCACCTTAAAGAGAGGATTATCTTCTCTTCGCGGTTGAACGGCAGGGCTGTTACACAATCACATTTGTTACAAATCAATATAAAGTCGACCTGAAAGGGTCAAAGGTCAACGTCCTCGTTCTTCCTGATGCACGACGCTCAGCTCATCACAAAGAAACTCGCTGTTACTGCAAAGCTTGAGCCGACTGTGTTCGTCTGTGTCTCAATTTAATCAATAAAAAAAAGTGCAATATGGGTCAACTGAGCGTCGTGTGTTTGTTTTTTAACAGATGTTGGTGCTGACTCACAATGACTGAATTTAAAAATGGTTTAAATTTTATATATTGAAAGGTTTTGAAACTGAATTTGATTTGTTGATGCTAGAGATGGGAAGATGGAACGTCGTCGACGGGAACAATATTTACAAGTTGAACACTGGATCTTCCAGTGGTGATACAGGGAGAGGAACCAAGTTACTCAAAAGGTTCCTGGTCCCTGTGAAAATTTCCTGCGGTGGAAATAAATCATCTAAATTATCAAAATTTAGGTTTAACACATGCTTAAGAGCGTTTTTATACTCTCCATGAGCTTCGCAGGTGCAAACAATTCCATCTATGCAAGAAGGGTTTGATGCGAAATGTGTCGTCCCAAAATTTAGTAACGCGACAAGTGTAGTTTCATACAGTTCCGATAGGCGAGATAACGCAAATAC
Source organism: Sandelia bainsii (assembly GCA_032362345.1). Classification (NCBI taxonomy): domain Eukaryota; kingdom Metazoa; phylum Chordata; class Actinopteri; order Anabantiformes; family Anabantidae; genus Sandelia; species Sandelia bainsii. Next base: position 1,504,767 of record JAUMHL010000001.1, on the reverse strand, counting down.
TGTACTATTGTCTACGGAAGAACGGTAAAATTGTAGTACAGTAAAGGGCAGTTTTGCAAACTTTGGAAAATGCTCTTAAAACTCAAGAGACTACAGGTGAAACGAAGACCAGTGTGGAAACATTCATTTAGCATCTTTGGGCTCTTTTGTTCTTTTGCCAGCAGTAATTTAGCAAAAGGTAAATGATGCTGAAGTCGGACAAGTCACCTGACCAGACTGGAAGCGCAGGACACTGTCTCTTACTGCCCCCCCCGATGGATGAACAGTACACATCTGCTGAGACGCAGGACTGGTGCGTGTTGTGTGTGCATAAAATACTTACAGCTGCATGTATGGAGCTTGTGTCGAGTTTGAAACTCTGCCTTCACATTAAAGTGTATTTCTGTGAGGCACACACAGGAAGTGACGTGTAAACAGTGGCTTAAATAACGAACAAAACAAAAACGAGTTGTCAAAGTGTGGGTACATTAGGTAAAAAGACTGAAACAAGTCGCTTTATCATCCTGTTTTATTCACCTCAGGTTTGAAGACAGTTTGGATTCGACTCGTCTAAACCCAACAAAGAGGGTTTACTCATGCGCTCGCAGACACACACACACACACACAGTGGTATGGTAGGCACACTGTAGTGGAGAGCTCAGATGTGTCGTCTCTGACAGTCTATCAAAAGTAGGCACTTCTGAAGCAGACGGCGACGATGCTTTTTGTTGAAGCTGCGGCCACATCACACTGTGACCTAAACTCTCTGATTTCTTCAGTTAGATCCGTGGAACGTACACGAGAGCAGCTCTGCTCTCGTGATGACTAGTGGACCAGATTTCATCATGTAGTTTGGTTTCTGTAGAGTTCGTATGTTTGCAGTGACTTTGCCGAGTTTAGTTTTATTGAAGGTGATGTGACCGCAGCAGGACAGGTGGGTTTTGTTTTTAGCTCAGAGCGTCACAGGAACATAAAGTCTGATTTTAAAGGAAAACTGCATTTTGGCATGAAAAGTGACAGAACAAGCGGAGAACTGTGAACTGCCACACTCATAGTTTGCTGGGGCCTCTCATGTTACCACACAGTCGATTGACAGTGTTAAATCACCCTGAAAATCAAGTCATGGCAAAGTTTTCTAAATCCAGAAAGTCCTTCGACAACACTCACTCGAAGTCTGAAGATATTTCCCGAATCCTTGTAGAACTTTTTACTGTCCGGACAATAATCCGGTACACTGAAAGATAGAAAAGTCTTTGAAGATCCTGGAAATACCTTCAGAATTTGGGTGAGTGTTCGGTCACCTCTGTGACCCGGGTGAAATAACACGAGAGACCGAAAGATGTGAGCTCACGACAACCTGACAGGAATCAACAGCTGTGTGCAGCAACTGAACCAAATCCCACGCGCTGCAGAACACTTTCAATCTGCTGTGGTTGGTCCAGAGTATAAAAGAAGTTCTTGTGTATGAACTGTGTTTCTTCTTATTAAACTTTTTTAAGAGGAGCTCTTTTTTTCGAGTTTTATCCTCGTATTCATAGAGAGGTTTGATTAGATCTTCTCACACAGGAGGAAACATCTGGATTTTTCTTTTAAAGTCAGACTCTGTTCCGTTCTGCGTCTCACGCAGATAAAAGAAAACGACAGGAAAAGGAAGAAAGTCGACAGTAGATCAAGATAATGCTGATTCTCATGCTTTGGGTTCTCTCCTCATCAGTTTAACTACACGTATAAAAAATTAGCTTCACCTTGGCCTGTGGATCATCACAGAGCTGGAGAATAAACTCGATGCATGATTGGACTGTTTGAATCTAAAAACAAAAAAGTGAAGCTGAAGAGTTTATTTCCCCAAATTAGAAACAGTTTTACTTTGGTAACGACAGGATGTAGCTGAGAGTTGTGATGCTTTCACAGTCTGGCTGTTGTTGGTTTAAAATATTCAGGAAATCGACTCTTCAGCGACACATTTCTGCTCCAACAGGGTTCCTCCGGCTCTCAAACAGTCTCCAGGACTCAAACACACAAAGTCTGTCAGGTATAAAAGTTGGAGAAAGAGTTTTTTACGTCGTCTGCAGCGACGGTTTGGGAAAAGTGAGACACTATGAAGGAACCCTGCTGATTGTTTCAGAGCAGAAAGGAGCAAAATACACTTCTCAAAACAAATCATTTCATCCCCTCAACCCAGAATCCCAAACCAGTTTCAGTGTGCGTCGATGATAAAAGTCCCTTCATCTCCAGCGTCGCAGCCCCCTGGAGAAAAATAAATTACCCCGCCGTTTCTTCTCCCACGACCACTGTCCAATAAGTTAGAGTTCTGTTAACTGCACAGTGACATGAGGTGGCAGCAGTGTTTAAGGAGGCTCTGTGTGTTACTTGATAGCGTTTTCTTTAAGGTGGAGCTGTTCAGGAAGTCCTGCCGCTCTTCTTCTCCATGGGTCTGTGTGTTTTTGTTCCCTGCTGGGAAGCCCCCCCCTCCTCCGCTCTCAGCCAGCCACTGTCAGCCCTCGAGGTTTGGGGCCCCCCACTGGGTCACAGAGTGCGTCGATCCTGGACGTCCCAGACGCCCATCACCTCCCGCTCCCGTCACCTCTTCTGCTCCCAGATCTCGGACATGTTCAGGCCGAGTCGCTCGAGGCTTTTCAGCGCCTGGATGTTCTCTGTGTAGAAGGCGACGTCGACCACCACCAACCTGCAGCAGGAGACGTGCACGTTAATCTGACAGGACTGTTTGACCCTGACCAGTGTTTAACCACGTAGACAAGTACAATCCAGTACAACCTAATACAGCCGCTCTGACATAAATTCTACTTTTACTAAATTATAATCTGGTGCTAATTTAAAAGTGAGAGTTAACTTGGATGATTCTTCTTTCTACTGTGGCAAATTTGAGATTTGCGACACATCTAAATGAGCTCAGGGAGACAAATAAATCATCAACTTCTGAGCAGTTTGCAGCCTGGTTTTAACAAGAGCTGCTGTAGCAAAAGTGGCGCCGCATTAAAGCTCCTGCTGGAATATATGACTACAATATGCAGAAAATGAGCAAAACCAGGGTTTAATTGTTTAACAGCGTCTCCTTAAATGAGATTTGAGTGAATCTGTGTTGTGTTGTTACCCGTGCTGTGGTCCTCCATCGTTAATGACCCCGAGTCGAGTCAGCTGCCGCTTCAGGTGCATCTTAAAACTGGCGTTGATCCGTAGAAACAGCATCTGCAGAGGAAACGTTGGACACGTCAGTCAGTATGTGACGATTATTATTTGCTGTTATTTATGACAAATTAAAATGAAGCTGTGTTGATTCTCACCTGCGTCTGTTCTTCAGGCAAAAGCTCAGAAATGGCTTCGTGCATCTTTGCCATCTGCTTACAGACGTTTCTGAAACAGGCCGAGGGCATCGGAGCCTTCACTTCGTACTGAGGAAACAACATCATCATCATTATGATGCTAAGATCACATGAGCCAACATCTGTCACACAGCTGGACACGGTGGGAATCAAACCCACAACACTGCTGGTGTCAAAGCCACTGTAGGGAGCTTCCACAGTCAAATGGACTCAATGTCCCATAATCCCCCAGTCACCAGAGCTCCACCCACAGACTGGTGTCATGAATCACTAGAATCAATCATTTAAAACCTGATCTTACCTTTGATAAAACCTTCTCAAACAGACTGTCCATGATGGCGACCAGCTTGGCAGAGATCTCTGCTATGTGATCGTTGTAGTCCTGCAAAGTAACAAACAGCATCAGCAGCACATTTTACACACGTCTTCATTCAGAGGAACGTGTTCGGATGGTTTCTCTGCATTACCTTTGTGATGTGGTCAAAGTGTCTGAGGACGCTGAACTGTTTCGGCTGCAGTTTGGTCTCGAAATGAGCTCTGATGACGGGAATGTAGTGAACGACGAGCTGCAGGCAGCGGGAAGCCAATGCTACGAACACACAACGACCAACACGTCAGCTCAGGACACGTCAAACGTGCCGAGTTACAGATTTTTTTTGTTCTTAGCTTCTTATGTGTTAAAACTGATGTCAAGCAGATCACAGAGCACCACAGGAGATCACAATGATCATTATTAATGTTGTCACTGTCCATTGCACTACATTCCAGTGGACTGATATTGACCCGTTTTATCCATCTTTAGATTTTTTTTGTCCTTATTGAGTTTTTTTTTCTTTTGTATTGATGTTGTTTTGTATTCGTGTTGATGTGGAACTTTTCTCGTTCTGATTCTTTTCTTTCCTTTTGAAACGAGAACAGCTGTAACAAGGCAAAACATTTTCCCTCAGGGATTAACGAACAACGCTGCTGACCGCGGTGTCCAGCTGCTGTTTGGACGTACCAAGGTTTTTGGTGGTGATGGTCTTCAGGCCGACGACCTGCAGAGCTCCGGCTCCTAGAACCAGCTGGCAGCTCCGAGAGTTGAAGTGCTGCAGAAACACAAGAGGACAAAAACATTTTATTACATAATAAGATATATTTTGTAGTTTTGTGCACTATTGTGTTCTTGGAATTACACGATACCACCAAGTTCTCAACACAAACCTCGTTCCAACATAACTACTGTCTTTAAAACACAACAAACGTTTAGAGAAACTGTGTTAAAATGAGAAAGATCCGTCTCGTTACGTGTTGATAACTGCTCTCTCATCGACTCTGTACCTGTCCCTAAAGACTTAGATCTGATACAACAAACTGATCACAGTTAGTGTGCGAGCGTGTTGGTCCGCACCTTGAGGAGGTCTGACAGACGTGTCAGCATGTCGGTGGCGATGGATGGGATGTCGTTGACACACTGACAGTATTCCAGAAAGATCCGGATCAGCAGCAGGACCGTCCTGAAGACGGACAGAAGACAAAGACGACCGTCACAGCATTTCACTGAATCTCTTTATTGCAGTTGCATCTGATTTCATGTTTGTGTTGTGGCGCCGACGGTGACTGTGTGCGGTTTGTGCAGGACACCTACCCAACAACAGCGTATTTCTGCCCACTGATGAGCAGAAACTCTGTGGGCTTCCTGTCATCTGGACCTGCAGGAACAACAAACAGCTGAAGTTGTTAACGGTGTTCATCTCCACACCTTGTTTTAGTGTTTTCTGTAACCTGGTTGTTCTGTAACCTGGTTGAGAGCAGGAGCAGACGGGGGGTTTTGGGGAGGTGATACCTGGGGTTTTGCGTTCTGGTAGTGTTATTCTGCCGTCAGCGATGGAGTTGACCAGATCCTGAAACTCAGCAGGAACTTCGGCCTGCTTCCAGCGCTCATTGTCCAGGAGGAGGCTGCAGGAGCACAAACACAACATCACGCATCAATTTTTTCGCTCATATTTGACAGAAGGTTTTTATGTTGTTAAAGTAAAAACTGAACGCTGAGGTAAACAACAGATACGAGCTTCAAGCTTCTTTCCTGTGGCTTCACTGCACAGCTGCACAAACCGCTGCGCGTTACCTCAGTTTGGTCTTGCGCTCTTCGTGGAACCGGTGGACGAAGCGGTTGGCCTGGCTCTGCAGCGCCCCCCTCAGGGAGACGCTGTGCCGGCCGCACAGCTCCTCCGTGTCCCTGACGAAACCCTGCACTGCCTGCGAGAGACACACAAACTCCGCCGAGCTGAGACGCTCCAGAGAGCCGTCCTGTTGGAGACGAAGACACAAAGTCACTCAGCAGCTCGTTTTCTAAACATTTCTAAGTTTTAATAGTTTAAGAATTTATTCCTGATGTCTTGAATATATTGAATTTATTCCTGATTTCTTGACATTACAGAAAGGTAAAAATGCTGTAGGCTTGAAGAGGTGGTGTCAGACCTTGGCTCTGGCTGTGAGGACTTTGACGCAGCGGTCGTGGCTCACGTTGGAGGCCGTGTACAGCACCTCCTGGATGCTGCTGATCACACGGTTCAGCTCGAGGTCAGTGGGCATCGTGTTCTCACCAGATCTGAGTACAAACACACTCATTAAGTTGTCAGACTGATTCAAAGTCATTGTCACTTTGAAACAGTGATTATCAGCTACCCAGGGACTAAATCTGGATTCCGATACAGGTCATAATGTCACTGCATTTGAGACTGGAATTTATGTTAGCTTGATTTTTTCCTGTCTGTCCATGTGTATCTACTTGAATATCTAATTAATGTTATTGTTTTTGTGTGTTCTGTGAGATTAATCAGTCACAGCAAACACACAGTCGCAGGAAAAAGTAATGGCACTGTTTGCAACTTCCTGGTTTTCTGCACTAATTGTTCATGAAATATGATCTGATCTTCACCAAAGTCACAAATATCAACAAACACAATATTTCTAAGCCGATAAAACAAACAGTCCTGATCTTTCGTGTCTTTATGGAAGACACACATTAAACATACAGGGTGATGGTGGAAAAAGTAAGTGAAACAGTCCAATAACCTGAAGTAAGTTCTTCCTGTAGCTGTGTTCTCAAGTCAGAAACCAGGACTCAATCAAGAAGAGATGCTGTGGAACGACATGAAGTCGTTCTGAGAATCTGTCTGAGCTGAAGCAGTTCTGTGAAGAACAACGGTCCAAAGCTCCTCCTGGACGTTGTGAAGGTTTAATCCACAGCTACAGGAAGTTTGCGCTTCCTGCTGCTAAAAGGTGGTTCAAGCTGTTATTAAACTACTGTGTCTTACTTTTTCTAGCATCACTCTGTATGTTTAATGTGTGTGTTCAACAGATCATTGTGTGTGTTGATATTTGTGAAGATCAGATCACATTTCATGACCACTTTATGCAGAGAACCAGGAAATCACAAACGGTGCCGTTACTTTTTCTTGCGCCTGTAGATTTAACCAGTGAATCTGATGAAAATAATCTGTTCTTACTGATGGTGACACAGATGTTTTATTTAATGCAGAGGGACAAATGTCTGTGCTCATCCTGCAACATTACATCTAATCTTCATGTTATTAACTGACAAATTATCGTCTTATTATCCAATAATTACACATGATGCACTCAAATTTACACAACAGTCACATCATTACAGAATCTGTGTGCGTGTTGTTTGTCTTAATAGAATCTGTCGTTTTGCTCTTCAGTCAAGAGATTGTTCCCTGTGCAGAATCAGCTATAGTGAAAACATTCCTCTGTCAGCACAAAGCTGGCTGTTCCTCTGTCAACACGTGGTACAAATCATTCTTAAAACGAGGAGGAGAGTGACGTACAACAAGTTCTGCTCCCTGCTCACGGAGGTCTCCGTGCTCCCAGAGTCAAAGTCGCTGGCGGCAGCCTCCATCCGACCCCGCTGGATCCTAGAGTCCACCACAGAGCTCTGATCCTGGACCTGCTTCTGGGCCTCGTTCAGGGCGTCGCTGATGAACAGACCCTCGTGGGTGAGGTAGGCAAGCTCGGCCTCCCCCTGCAGGAGGGACGAGCCGTGGGAGGGGTCCGGACCTGAGGGCCCTGAACCGGCCTCCTCCAGAAGCCGGTTCTTCTGGTTCGAGTCCAGAACTTCCAGAACCACTATTCTGATCACGTTCAGTGTGGCCTGAAGGACACAGCAGACAGGAGGGAAACTTAACACAGATGTGATCGTTCTGTTCTTCGTAAAGTTCAAATTAAGTCATAAAACACTTTTTAAGCTCAACACGGCAGAATATCGTTTTCTCCTGCTCTCGACCTTTGACGACTACATGTGAGGAGAAAACCTGCGGCTGACTGCTGTGACTCACCTTTATCCTCTGTAAGAACAGAAGAAAAGTCTCGAAGACGGTTTTCAGCAGCTCAAACCACTGAGGGAACGTCATCAGTCTCATCTGGTCCGCGAGCCTTCGAGAACACGCCGACAGTTCACACAGCGTTAAAAACACACACGGACTTTGACATGAATCACTTTGCTTTAAAGAAAATAAAAGCACATGAAGTAGTTATTAAAGCTCGTTAATTTTCTAGATAATCGTCTCCTGTGGCTAAAAAAATAATAGTACCTGATGACAGGCTACAGCTTGACTTTCAGTTCATCTGGACGTAATTTCAACCTTTTTTGTCATTTTATTTTGTAACTACAGTCGTGTTACGTTATCACAGACATGCACATTAGCACGTGACACACATAAGAGTGTCAGATTATTAGGAACACCTGTTTGAAAAATGACTTACAGCACAACAGACCCCAGCCTGTAAACATTCACCCTTCTACTTACTTAGTGACGACTTCAGTGTCAATTTCTTCTATGTGCAAAACACTTTCTGCCACACACTGCAAACACAAACATGTCCGATTCAGCAGAAGAATTTAGTGTTTGATGACAGATGTAGTTTATTCTAGATGTTATAACTACAGGTGTCAGGTGGTTTCATAGAGGCAGAAACAGTCATAGCAGAAGATCAAATATTGATTGAATGGTATTTGATCGTTCTGGTTTATAATTAACAGTTTGGTCTTGATTGATTTACATGAAATCAACATTTTATCTTCATCTCAGACTGATGCAAGATCAGCTGTTAGAGTGAGGAGAGGTCTCACTCTGCTGATTAAAATGACTTACAAGAGCAGGACAGGGTGTAAGTGACGCCGCAGAGGACGCAGGTCACACATGATCTGATGTTTTACGTCATAAACTTTTGGCTTTTTCCAAACGTTCGATTTTCACACTCCGCATGAAGACTTATTTACCTGAGCGACGATGGTCTTGGCAGCCAAGATCATCTCATCGCTGTAAATATCCAGAAAGTCCAGCTTCCTCTGCCGCAGCAGACCGAACACCAGCGACTCCAAGCGCTCCTAAAACACACACACACACACAGTCAGATTGTTTGTGTAGAACAGACAGTTTTGTGTAAATTAAGTAAGTTACTATTTACAGATTTAAAAAAGGTTTAGTTATATTTTATCACATTAAGTTTTACACTGACTGTACTTAAAAAATATCCAAAGTGAAAAGCTGATGTAAATCTTAACACAAACTAAATTCACAATAATTATTGTGTAATTGTGTGTTATAAGCTGACAGATCTGTTCTTTATGAGTTTCTTAAACAAATATTTGTTTTCATTAGTTTTAAAAGGAAAATTATACAACTTTTTTTTTTTTTTTAAAACAATCACTGTATGATTCATATAAATTCACCCAATCAGGACATTTAGACACCAACACAAATCTTAACCTCATTTCAGTGAATCCAGCAGCTCCTTCATTATCCTAATGTAAGTTAACTCCACCCACCTGGCGCACCAAGCACATTAAAACAAACCAAAAAAAGCCAAAAATTATGTCCCAACCAAGCTTGATTGATCACACATCAACAACCCCGAGGCGAAGTCGAGTTTGAGAAGAGGACGTGATTTTAAAGTTATGTCAGTGTGTGTGTGTGTGTGTGTGTGTGTGTGTGCGTCTCCCACCTTCTCTGACACAGCGTTTGGTTTGTGGACCTGTGATGAGCACATCATGCATTAAAAATGACTTTCTGCTGCAAATTTGTTCCCAAACTTTTTCAACCAACAGTGAACAAAAAAAAGTTTCTATTTGAATGAAAACACAAACTGTGTAAAAACAAAACCTGATAAATCGACACCTTCATTTTTCAAAATAAATTATGTGGCTGATGTCAATATATTTTCTCGGTTACTTTAAAATCCTACTTCTTTTTAAAGTCACCATTTTTGAGAACAAATGTATTTTAGGATATTATATTAGATATTGGATCGTATTTTATCTTGTGTGTTGTTATTTGTTGTGTTTTAACTGTGAGCCTTAGACAGCGACGAAGGGGTTTGTTCAGACCTTCTCCAGGACCTGTGGCTCGTCCCTCAGGCTGCGGTTCAGGTCGCTGCGGGCGTACATGCTGAAGTCCTCCACCATCATCTTATCAATCAGCTTCTCCAGCTCACACAGCTGCGATCCCAGATGTCTGAGCGACACAAACACACACACGGTCAGACAGGTGTTTCAGCTGTGGTGCAGCTGGAGTCTGTGTGGTCTGAACACCTGTATCAGTCACACGTTACATTAAACGGTGCTTCTAGTTTGGGGAATAATAAAAGCAGCGCTGGGCTGACAAAGTGCCTCCAGATGTTCACTTTTCAGACAGAACCACACAGTAACACAGTGAAGGCTGAGGGAAGTTTATTACCGTTCACGCACACACGTCCCAAACTAGAACCACGTGAAGCAGTGACGTTGGTGGTTTGATACACTGACAGGCTTGTTTTCCTGTATCACAATATTTATCATGGTTACGACCTTTTAATACCAACTTAAAGAAATCTTAACTGAACCTGCACCGCGGTTCTAGTAAAGTTTGTTAAGAAAAACACTCTTCTAAAATCTGATCAGATTCTCTCCCCTGGTCCAAATCGAAGCATGACGTGGACGGAGTTGTGATGACTCTGACATGAATTTGACAGTGAATCGACATTCAAAGTCAGAGGAAAGAAGCAAACACACTCTCGTCCTTTTAAGGAAACAAAAATCTGCACTAACTGAAAATGTTTTAACTGACGTTCACTACACCATCTGACCCGTTAGTGAAGTCAGGAGAGAAATCACAAACATTAACATGCTCACAGGCTCCTGCCTCTGTTCACCTGAAGCTGTGGATTCCCTGCAGCTCCTGCTGCAGCACCTCCTTTGTGGTGGCGATGAGCTCCAGCGCTCCGACGAACTCCGAGGTGGAGAGCAGCAGCTGCACGGTGGGCTGCGTCTGATGCACCGCTGCCATCAGCTTCAGCTTGTTGTGCAGCTTCACGCAGTTGTTGCGTGTCAGAGCGGTGCGGAGCGCCTGTAGAGGCCCCTGGCACATGACGCGGTCAATAGCAGCGGTCCGGCTGCGCAGGACGGCAACAGCCTGCTGCGTCTCCTGCAGCCGGTCCTGCAGCTCGTGCTGCGAGGACATGGCGTGAAAAAACGCCTCGGAGCGCAGGGAGATCTGCCGGGCGATGCTCACCTCCACCACGTCCAGGTAGTGGCTCAGCTGGACGAAGAAGAGACGATGAACAAGTTAGTCACATGTTGTTGTGATTAAAAGAGAAACAGCTCAGATTCTGCTTCTTCCTGCATCCTAATGTCCAACTGTCCTTCATTACTACAAAACATTATACAGCTTCATGGTCAAACTACAGGAACCTTTTAGTTTCCCTCAGGTCCCTCCTGTACTGACACTGATCTTTGTGTGTTCTTCAGGATCAAAGTGTGAGTTCACCTTCTCCTGCAGCAGTTTAGAGGAGGCCCCGTCTCGGCTGCTCTTCCCTCCGGCGCTGTTGAAGTGAGACCAGGGCAGGACGGTGTTGAACGTAGCCGGGTCGTCCAGAGCAAAGTCGGGCTTCATGAAGATCTAAAGATTCAAATCACAGACGAACAGGACATCGTGAGTCACTGTGAGACACAAGATCATCAAGTGTGGAGAGTGTTTTTGGTTTGCTAATGTGCTTCACATCAAAGAATCAAACTAATGAGTGGTAGAAACAGAGAATAAGGTCGATGGATTACCTTCGGGACTTGTTCCAGCTCAGCTCTGGATTTGTCTGGAGAAAACAAGAAAAGATCTTGATAAGTTTGACGATTCAGTCGGTTGTGTTGCTGCTTCTCTTGCGTTGTGAAGATAATGAACCATGTAAACACAAACTGAACACAATCTTTCTTGTCATATGTATTCTGAGAGTGGATGAGAAGCATCGAAATCAGGACTTTCGCATTGCTTGTCTAATTATTCAGTTTGTGTTTGTCATATAAATCCTGTAATAATATGAATGTTTAAAGTTTATTTGTGTAACATATTTGAAAACTAGAGGTGGAACACAAATGTCCACGGTGCTGTGTCATGGTTCCGTCTACTGAGACCCTGTCGCACACATCCACCGTCTGTGGTGATGGAGTCTCCCACATAATGACAGCAGCCCTCTGACGATGGCACTTTACAACACCCCAGAAATCTGCTTTGGCACCTGAAGGGGGGGCAGCGAGTCCACAACAAGTATACATGTTTTTTCTTTCTTTCTATCACTTGTCTTTGTGAGCTGACTTTAAAAGACATTCGGGGGCATTACAGAGTGTAGGTCGTCTGTGTTGTGAGGCATTCAGGGACGGTATGTCATCTCTGTTTTGAAAGCCCCAAACCCCCACATAAAAACAAAATCAAAAGAAGGTCTGAATAAAACCAGTTTGGAGAATAAACCAAATTACTTTAACCAATGAAAACTTTGAAACAAAACTATAGGTAATGTTGGGTTGTTGTTGTTGCTGTGGTCACATGTATCAGGCCTGTACAGCTGTATGTGTGTCTGAAGAGGAGGACGCAGCAGAGAGAGTCTTGCAGCTGCAGCAGCTGCTTAATAATTCATACCGTGGTTGGTGGTGATACTGGAGACGGCATCCACATCGTCTTTGTTGGGACAGATCGTCTTGCAGCGCTCATGGATTCTTTCCCTCTAAAAATAAAACACACAGGATGCAGGGTGTTGGGTTATAACTGGAGGTTTATGACGCTTAAACACTCACAACACAAAGAAAAGAAAATTATTTGATGAATTCAAAATCAAAACAACCTCTCTTTCATTTTTACCACTGTGAGAAAAGCACTGTGCGGTTTGGCCTGGAGGTGGCGCTAAAGGACAGAAACAAAGCTTCCAAAGGTCACGGCTCCATGTCAGTCAAATGACAACAAGGAAGCACCAGAGGACAACACAGCAGCTGTTCTTCTGTCTTACGTCAGGTTTTATTGTCCGTGAGACGCAGGAAGTGATTTAAAGGTTACTTAAAGTACAAAAGTACCAGTACTCTACTAAGAAAGTGATTTCTCTGAGTCACTGATAAAAAAACAACGTATTTTAAACTTGATTCTGTTGATAACATGAATGTTTGAGTCTGGTCCAGATTTGTTCCACATGATCAGACCTCGTTCAGTTTAAACTCTTGAACAGATTCAAGTAGAGAATCACTTCAAAAACCTGATGTCTGAGAAGCTACTTTAAAAATGTGTTTAGAAAAACGTGCAGATGTGAGATGGAGCTGATTTTAACACTTTATGTACAGACATGTTCAAATTACCTGAAGCAGTGGGATAAATGTTGTGCAACAAAAAGTTAAATATTTCTCATTTATAGTGGAGTCAAAGTAACACAAAATGGAAATGCTCCACTAAAGTACACGTGCTGCAACGCTGTACTTAAATACAGTTGTTCAACTTTAAGATGTTAATTTCAGTAAACTAAAAGCCAACACGGGGAGATTGTGCTGTAACAACAGGCTCGTTTCTGCTCCAGAGTGAGACGTTTCTAATGATTTTCATCAAGGGGAAACACGCTCAGCAGACACAGAAACAAACACAGAAACCTTTATGTTTTACTGTTTCCTGTCATCCACCTGTGACTCAACAGACTCATTAAGAATAAAACAGAAAAACAACACTGCTGTGACTGATATTAGTGAAGTTTTACTGATGTTATCACACATAAAGGAAGAAAGTTAACTGGAGACTGTGTCTCAGGTGGTCACAGTGACCATCAAGTACTAACGACTTGAGGACTCCACAGGGTTTATAAAACTGCTGCTCCTACCAGTCAGTCAGCCTTGAGAAAGTCCTCTGGAATGGAGGGTGAAACGTCTTCAAGGAAATAAAACAAGTCCAGTGGCCAACTAACTGGAGACTTAATTAACTGTTCCAGTATGAACAACACTCACATGCTCACTTGTATGTAAAGAATGAGGCTGCAGCAGACAAACACGTAGATTTGCAGTGTTTTTAGTGTTTCCTTTCCAGAGCTGCAGCAGAGTGATGGGGGATGTCATTAATTATAGTTTGGCCTGATGATTTCACCAGTCTTTAACATAATGAGAAGGTGGAGCAGCAGCAGCAGCGGCTGTGACACAGCTCAGCGAGGCAAATAAAGCGCTTACTGTCCGAGTCAGAGCTGAAAACACAAACCCGACGGACACCTTTTAAATTCACTGTGACTTGATGCATAAACACCCAGAGAGAAGCAGAGCAGTGTAGTGCACAGGAGCACCTGCTTCTCAGGACCCGGGACAGAAATGTCCACATTCTGGACAGAGAAGACTGATGACGGCTCCCACTCCAGCCGGTGTAACAGCGGATCACATCCTGACTCATGGGGCCATAATAGCAGACGACAAGTGATACAACAACCCACACGTGACCTCAGCTGCCCTCAATGATAATACCCGTGTATCACAACCAGGCAGTCAGGCGTAATCTATCACCCACTTACAATGCAGTTCTTTCATCTTTACCCAGGCGGTTTCACAGTCGTTCACACCCTGGCTCAGGTGGTCACAGTGACACACATGAAAACCAGGGGGAACAACAACCCACATCAAGTGCTAACGACTTGAGGTGTTTATAAACCTGCTTCTCCAACCAGTCAGAACTAAAGACGCCCTTTGGATGAGACGTCCTCAAGCAACTCAACAGATGGAAATGATAGAACTCTCAGTACCAGAGAAACGCAGTGAGAGTTGTCAGCACATCCACGACTACGCTAACAGGAACTGATAGCAGCTAATTCGGCTCATTTTTAAAGCTGCTAATTTGCCAAACAAATAAAAACGTCATTCCTGTGTATAACTCCTGCTGACGGGGGCTCAGAGTCGCCAACTAGCGTTATTAGCCAGTGAAAACATGACAATTAATTGTTCCTTTTGCTCAGTCAAACTCAAACAAGCAAGAGTTTTTAATCCACTTCCCAGCATCAGTGAGAAACAAGCTGACTGAAAGCACCTCATGGGAAGGTTTACTACCTAACATCATTGCAAATAGGACAATTAGGAAATTATTTATTTACTGGCTGTAAGGAGAAGGGGAACCATTACCACAACCAGTAACTCTTATCTGAGGAGTCAAGTTGCAGAGTTATAGTAAATATAGTATGAGTTTGGTTTTAATGGTGTAAATGTTTTTCTGTCCATTAGCTGAAAAACATTTTAACACACATTGAAAAAACAAGCTGGTAACTGATGAGTTCTCACACACCTTTTTAATGTGTGATGCAAATATGTAAAAAAAATAACGTGAACTGAAATTCCAACACTTTTCAGCCAAACTTCCATTCAGAAAGTTGCTATTTTAAGCCCTTAAAAAAACAAAGTGTAGGAGCTAAAACTGCCTCAACAGGATTCCTGACACACCCGAAACAAGAGAGCTTCAAGTGAGGCTGAAAAAGAGCATCACAGATATGAAACACGTAGAAACTCCCAGTAACGCTCCACCCCCGAAATAATCAACAGTGTGTCTACTGAGGTCTGAGCTGCAGTGCTGATGACTGAACCTCAGAAAATCCCTGAATAATTCAGGTGTTACCTGAGCCATCTCCTGCAGGTAGGGCCCAAAGTGTTCCCTGGTGATGTTGGGGAGGTAGAAGGAGGGCATCACTTCTGTCTCAGCGAAGTCCAGGCCCCACGTTTTGGTGAAGAAGTCGGACTCCCGTTTGGCGAGACGCGGGTCGTTCAGCGCGGCGGGGAGGTTGACCTTCGAGCTGTACACCGTCCACCTGTCGTGCTCTGCCACTACGGACGGGCCATCGCACAGGCCACGCCTCTCACCTGCAGGACCACCGCAGAAACAACATACCATCATTTAGGTCCTTATAAGAAATGTCCTGGTTCCAACATCTGTTAATTTTCATCACTGTAAACTGAAAATCTATGAGTTTTGGGCTGTTTGTGACACAGAACTAAACATTTTCAGACGCTGATTTTATTTTTCAGTATCTCCTGACACTACATATACTAATCGATAGTATAATCAGTAACTTACATCGTAAACGTTACCGACTACATGAGTAATTACAGCTTGAACACTACAGTTGTTCTTACCGGTCGGCTCCTTGGGGCAGACGTCGGGCAAGGATCGGACGGGCCGGCAGCGAGGGGGGGAGGGATCTCGCTCCTTGCGGTAGAACCCATCTCGGCCTCCACTGCCGGGACGAGGCACTGGGGAGGAGCTGTGGCTGGAGGCCATGGCATTGGGACTTGCCTCCGTGGAGGCTAGCTGGACACACAGAGAGAGAGAGAGAGACCTATTAAACCTTGACAGAACTAAACCTCCTAAGGCGGCAGCAAACTTCCGAGGAATCATTCTGCAAAAAAAAGGTGTTTTATGACAAACAGTGTCAGTAACTACACCACAAAAGACAATGTTCATGTTTCCAAAGTACGCTGAATAAACTGCACATTTTATCAGTACTGTCATCAACAAAATGTTTTGTCAAACCCTTATAACCATCAGCATGAACACAGACATCACATGTGGAGTCATCCGCCGCAGGAAGTCGTCCAGTAGTCCAAAAACTAGTGTCCAGCTGCGTTACTGAGACACTTTAAAATAACTCACTTTTGTGAGAAGTTAACTTCAAATTCACTCAAACACCGACTGACGCTGGTTTTTGTTTCAGTTTTAAAGGTTCAAGAAGTGAAACCTTTGAAGACTTTGTCTTCAGGGTGCAGTTCACACCAGAACACAACTGAAAGTATGTTTCAGTCACTCAGAGCAGCAGAACCGACTCAACCACAGGGCAAGTCCTGTACCAGACTCTTCCAGCTCAGTTCATCATCTAAACACTCTGAGAACTAGACTCAGATTCTGAGCAAACAGGTGAGTCTTTAATGTAAAATATTAAAATCCCCAAATCTGTTGGTTATAGTTTTACAAACTAAGTATAAATCTAGTTGTTTTACAGTTAGTGACCGTTTTTTAAATATATTTTTCACACTAAAAGAAAAATGTTGAAACAATTTCAGTTAGTTTGGTTCACACAGCACAGTGAACTAGAGCTGTAACAATTAATTAAGTCGATTAATCGGGTAATTAAATAACAAACAGACAGGTTATTAATGTAATAATAACTGTTCTGATGGTTGAATCTTTATTTTAGTCACTATTTAACAAAAACAAGTTACTGTTGAGTAAAACATGACGTCAGGCTCAGGGAACTTCTGACGGGCATCCTCCTCTTGACTTAATTACAGATTAAATAATTAATCGACTGTCAAATAATAATCATAATCATAATAAGGGCGACTGTGGATCAAGAAGTAAAAATAAAAACACACACACCACTATAGTGATGTTTTATGTCCACCTGTTCAATTTAAGTCACCAAAGTCCAGGTGGTAAGTAACTAAGTATATTTACTCAAGTACACATTTCTGATACTTGTATTTTACAAGTAAACTGGTTCAAATCAGCTGCTGCTTTTGTTTAGGTAACTTCAGATACAACACAGTCTTTGCGACTGTGCTGTGCTACAACCATCGTATTCATACAAAACCTGTTAAGAAGCATTAATTCCACAGAAGACGAAGTGTTTAGTGAGTGTTTCAGGGTCTGGCTGAGCAGCACAGGATGTGAAACAGAGAAGAGTAACGTCAGCTCTAATCCCGCTGCTCAGACTGTGGACGTGTGAGAACCTCTGATGTTAATTCATCACACTGATGAGAGGACAGAGGAAATATCTGCTGCTACTACAACCAAACTCCTTCTGCTTTCACATCAAAAACAAACATAAAAGGACAAATTACATCACAATCTGGCCTCGCTGCTTGTTCTGACCACCTACTGAGACGTCTGTGAGGTAAAAATAGAAACAATCAGTCGATTTCTATCGTTAGATAAACGTGATGGTTTGGAGAATAAGTTGCTGCAACTTGACGCAAGATGTTGAACATCACAGTTGTTCACACTCATTGTTACAGCTAGAAAAAAATGAGTAGGTTCTTCTGTTTTCTGCGTTTTCATCACCACGTATCTATTTTCTCAAAATATATGCTGCTGAGCAAACAAGTGGAGCCCGGTCCAGAATGAACACTTTTATCATAATGAAAAACTGTCCAAACTGAATCCTGCTGTGCTCATTAATCATATTCCTACAGACATGTTGCTGCAGGTGCCTACAGTTGAGTGATTTTTAGTTCTGCAGAGGTTCTAACGTAAAGAACCAGAAAGAAAATCCACCATACCATAACCTCGCATTAATGTTTCAGTGTGAGCCTCAATCAAGTTCCAGCAGATCTAAAGGTTAAAGGTTAACTACGTTTAACAGTCTGTTGTTCTGTCCACTACCAGCCTGCAGACTGCAGCTTGTGTCTCACACTACAACATCACACGTGGCCATTTGGAACCAAAACATCCTCAGAATAAGACAAGATAAGATAAATCTTTATCGTCATTGTCACCTTTACAAGGAACAACAAAACTGAATATGAATAATATGAAGACATGAACCACAGATCTGAAACCATCACAATTTGATTCTTGTTTTTTGATTATTCCTGTTCTAAGGAAATTAATTCATTTCTTCTGCAGTTTTTAAAGACCTGCAGAGATCCATGGTCACAGGAGAAAACATTATACAAAGGTTTTATCATTTAGTAGAATTTTTCTCAACTTTAATATCTAAAAGTTGTATAGTTTTCCTTTAATGTTACTGTAAATAAACACCTGAATGTAGTAGTGCTTCCATTTGCTCAAACTCACGAAATGCAGTTATTATTTTTGTGTAGACAGACTTAGATAAGCAATATTCAGGGTTTGCTAATAGATTTTAAAAATAAAGGTTGTTGACCTGTTGTAAATGCCTCTAACCAGGACAGGCAGCTGTGACAGGAGCTAGCCAGCTAACTAGCTTTAGCTTAGCCCTGGAGCATCCGTTAGCCCGTGGGTGTTTAGCGTTAATTCAACCGAGCTGACAGTGAAGTAAACACCGAGTAAATGCTGACAGAAGACACAAACTACTTACTTGCGACTACGGGTTTGTTAAAGCGCAGAATAACTGCGGCCTCTGTCTACAGCTGAAGCTAACGTTAAAGCTAAAGTTGTCTGTGGGTTATTACACGTAGACTGGCTAATGATAATGCTAACAGCTAGCCAGCTAACTAAGGTTTAGTGGCCGCGGGGCTTCAGCCGCCTCCCTACCTGTCGTACGAAGCACAGCAGCCGGTGTTAGTCCTCTTTACCATCACAGGAACACTGGAGGAACCGGGAGCAGAACAAGGGCAGAGGATATCACCGGTACACCGACCATCATGCGCTGTAGAGGGCGGAGCCGCGGCGGTTTCTTCTGGGCTAGTTTCTCGTTTCCGTCCACGAAACTCGCTGCTGCCACCTAATAAACACAACTCTGAGCTCGGCCTGTAAAACCGCACACTCCGCCTGCCACCTACCGGCCCACGACGGACCACAACCGGCCCTCAGAGTGGGCACCTGCCCTCCCCTGTGAACCTCGTCTGTATGGTCTTATGGAGACTCTTTGTTAGCATTGATCTCTTTCTGTTAGTTTGTGTGTCTTTGTAGTCATTTCATGGTCTTTTTGCGTCTTTTTGTTGCCATTGCGCCTCTTCAGATCAGGAACTGGTCATTGATCAGATGTTGTCCAGAGAGCGTTGGTGCATTTGGCTGAATGTGAATGAATGTTTTATCATTCCCACTTACAGAACCAGTCCGTCGGACCTTGTTGCAGAACTCTGCAGGTTTCTGTTTGTGTCTTTGTGAACTCTGGTCTCGTGTTTTTGAGGTTAACCAGTGTTTTGCATGTTGAGGTGAAACCTCTTGAGGTTATGTCGATGAAGTTTTCTCTTGATCAGCAGACCTACATCCTGGAGAGCGTTCTTGACTTTCTTCACCATGCAGATAATTTTCTCCTCCACCAGCCTCCAGGTCCTTTTCTACTTTTCCTGTTCACACCTGCTCTTTAAGAACGTACAAACATCTCTGATAGATTTTTGCTTTTTTGAGCCTCATTATTATCTTTTTTACTAATATGGTCATTGTTTTACTCCTCATTTTGACTGACAACTCCACAAGAAAACGTTTTTTAATTGTCAAATTAAACATACATATGTTTAAAGAACATAATATATTTAAATATCTGCTACAGTGCAGTTAAAGAGTAAATGAACAATGCAGGAGTGTGGTTTGCAGTTTTAAATAAACTGTGACGGACAAAACTTCAGCAGTGTTTTTATTGTTTGCACAATGACTGTACAGGGTTTTTGAGACAACGAACATAAGTTAAAAAACAACACACAGGACACAGACACTTATTCTCACCACCTGTTTAGTTCCACATTTACTCTCCTGCAGATTTTATCTGATGCACCTGGAGTCGCACAGAGAGCAGCTGAGGTTTGACTGGTTTAACTGAAGAAAACAGAAAAGTAAAACTCGCAAAACTCACTTATTAACTCAAGTTTGCAGGTTTTCACAAACGACAAGAGTCAGAGTCAACACACTGATCATTTTTGATATTTTTACAAAACTTCCCAGACACAAAAATAAAATCAGGGAGCTGATGGTGATTGATTGAAGGAAACTAACTGATAAATGTTTGATTTTTCTTTTATGCAACTGTGAGATTTGGCCTCATGATGGCGCTGGAGGAGAAGTCAAGAATATCCTCTTCTAGTATTAATATGGATCCTAAAATGTCATGATAATAGTTGAGATAACCTCGTTTAGTATTGGTATCCATTTAAATTACTGTATGTTTTCCTGTTTACTACTAATGCAGATTTGTGCCTCTAGGATACTTTTATTTTGTTGAACTGAAATGACAGCTTCAGGAGTTTCCCAGATTTGCTACGATAGGATACAACAATTATAATTATTACATTATTCTGTCTGCACTGACCTGATTTCAGACGAGTAAATCAAACACAGGTTTGTTATGGATCAGACAAAGTGATTTTAGTTTGGAGTTTGTCTCACAATTGTTACACTGTCCTGCTAAAACATTTGGTCCAAAATGGAACGAACCAAACTGATGATAACCAGAAACATGTCTGCATTGGTTTTTCAAACAAAAAACATATTATTAAGAGGTAAAAGAATAAATAATGTAAGTCAAACAGCTTCTTCACACAGTTTTCTGCCTGAATCATAAAAAGAACGGGAATCAACCCTATAAATGCACTTGTGTTGGTCAAAATAAAGTTAAAGGCGTCATGATGCTTTTCGTGTTCTGATGTTACATATGTACTTTTGTGAAGTTGTGTGTCCATGTTACACACAGTCAGAGGCGAACATGTGTTTGGATGCTGGCTGCTAGTGAAACGTCCAGGTTTCAGTCCAGCAAATACGCTTTGTTCTCGTTCTTCATATCTGGCCGTACGCTTTGGGCTCCTTCACCCACTCAGTACGCCGCCCCGCCCACCCTCTCAGGTGAGCTGCCACAGCTCGGCTCACAGCTAGCGCTCGTCTGAATGTTCGTGCCGAGGTCAGCGATGTTTTAATCTGTTCACTGTTTTCACAACCTGTCCCAGTACGCAGCAGGATTTTCAGCTGTTGCTGAAGAATGTTACTGTTCCAACCTGGCAGCTTTTGGACCACAAGGAGACCTCCACAAGCCAGCCAATCAGAACAGAGTGGGAGGTCCTAAAAACACAGCAGCTCAAATGAGCCGTTTTAGTCTCCAGGCCAGAGGAGATGTTGCATAAAGAGGCATCATAACATGTATTTGCACTTTTGAACTTACAAATCATATAATCCTGTATCAATGGAGCCTCAGAGTCAAATATAAACTAATTTAAACAAGTTTGAATTAAGTTATAAAGAGTTATGAAAATTCCCCAGAACCCTCAAAGTTGTTCTGTTCATCTGTTGGTTAAGGCTTCAGACAGAGTGGTTTTCAGTCCAGCGGGCTTTGGAAGATGAGTCTGACGCAGCTGGACTCTTCACTGAGCGGCAGGATGCAGAACGGGCAGGCAGCGTGGAAGGCGTGTGTGCCGTGCGGCAGCAGGATATGACTCCAGTACACCGCCGTCTTCTCTGAGCAGACATGACCGCAGGGAGAAAAGGCATGCGTGGGGGGCTCTGCATCCACGTAGAAGGCGGCCTCGCAGCCTAGCCACAGAGGGACATAGGGGCCCCTCGCCCGGCACATGGGGCACTCTCTTTCCTGGCACTCCGCCTCCACCTCGGGGTTGCGACGACCCCCCCAGCCGTGGTAGCCGTGGACATGGCCGCAGCGCAGGTAGGCCCACGGCTGCTTCTCGTCCAGGACTTCCTTGCGGCGCAGGCTGGGGAAGGCCAGCGTGTTGAAGCCCACGGGACACTGCGGCCGCCCGGCATTCAGCTCCTGCCGCAGAAGCTCCAGGTGTTTGAGGGTGGGAGTGTGAGTCAGACCCTCGGCTGTCCGCCACAGCAGCGTGGCACCGCACAGGTCGATGAGCGAGCCGTCCCCCAGCTCGTTAGACTCACAGTCCACCTGAGGAACAGATGTGGAAAAAGATATACATTACTCACACCCCATATTATGTCACTGCACTGTGTTTAGACATGTTGCCAATTTGCATTATTTCCCAATAATCCTGTTACAAGAACTGACTTTGTCAAGGTTGTATGGTTAATTTCTTTGTTAACACTGTGCCAGAGACTTGTTGAATCAACTTAGTAACTGTGTTTATGAAGGAAATATTGAGCACGTGCTCATTTCCAGTAACACAGTAATGTTAATGTCTGTTTTTATGCCTCCAGCCATGGCCGGACACGATATCTCAAGAACTCCGGGTTGTCAGGTGTTCTGTTTATTCTCCATGGGTGCCACAGTTTTACCTGATAGTGTGTGTACAGTACATGCTCAGTGCGTTTGTGACCCACCATCTTGCCTCTCTGCTGAGCTGATCTGGTCTCCCGCAGGGTGAAGACGTTGCCACAGACTGAGATTTCCCTCCACAGGCCGGGTTTAGAGTCCTGGCTGAAGCCGTGGCGTGGGTGCATCACCAGCACGCCGTTGGTGGTCAGACCATCCATCTGACCGTCCTGCATCCTCCACTTGGCTGCCTTCTCCTGTGGAGACATAAAGAATTAATGTTTCCTCTCTCCCCAAAAATGACAGAGTCAGGACTCAGAACAGAAGTCTACCCCGAGGAAGATGTTCTTGGAGGAGTCGAACCCCGCAGCGCAGATCCGTGCTGAATAAGGAGGGTTTCTTTGGCAGATGATGCGGCAGGCGAAACGGGAGATGGTGCTCTGAATTGTCTGACTGTCTGCATTGGCCTGACCACCAGGCACCGTGTCTGTCACCACAAAGTCAATGGGACTCTCTGTAGAACGGCCAATCTGTAATTAGACACGCACAGTTAGATTTATGTTTTCATACCTGCTTATATCAACTAAAGATACAGACACAGGCGAAGCAGCATGTTTACCACACATGCCACAGTGTTTGAACTGTTTCAGATTCCTCTTTTACAGTTTGTATATTTTTACAGTAATTTCCTCATCTGTTTGTTTTTACAGATGAAGTTCCAGATTTATCCCTCGACATTTATTAAATAAAGGTTACAACATGTGACTTTTGAGCTTCAATTGTTGACATGGATTTGGTTTGTTTGTTTGGATGGGTTGATGACCCGATGTGCGACCCCCATTATAACACTACTTGTCAGTGGCTCTTTAGCTCAGTGATTAGAGCACTGGTCTCGTAAACCAGGGGTCGTCTGTCGAACCTCACCAGGACCTTGTTTCTGTTTAAGTTCCCTGATTCAGCAAACAGGTCACAGATTTGTTAGAGGCTCAGGCTGTAGCTACGTGTCAAAGTATCTTTGGACAAGACACTAAACCCCCAACCAGTAGCTGCTGTCTTCAACAACAATTTGTCCTTGGGATCAATAAAGCATTTAAAAATTTTATGTAAGGCTAAACTGAGATAATTAAAAAAACAAAAAAAGTAAAAAACTAAAGATTCTTCTTTGTGTAGCCTTTATCCCAGGTGTGACAGTGTCCATCTGTCCTTCAGCTACAGTTTCTTGGATGATACAGACCTGGAACATGTCTGTGTTGCTGTCGTGGGTGTACTCCACCACCACCGTCTGTGAGCGGGACAGAGTGTATGAAATGCTGTGCTGCTCCTTGTTGTTGACAGCCTTTAGGAACACAGAACAAGATTCAAGGTTCAAGGTTCTTTATTTGTCACATGCATAGTTATACAAGTACAACACGCAGTGAAATGCACCCTGAACCGCTTCTTTTGACTGT
>JAUMHL010000001.1:1467950-1480451 GCA_032362345.1 Sandelia bainsii | reverse complement strand
GTCTGCCTGACTGGTAGGAGTTGCAGGTTTATAAACCCTGTGGAATCTTCAAGTTGTTGGCAATCGGTGGTCACCTGCCAAGGTATATAACACACCATGTAGGGTGATCGTGGGTTTTGGAAGCAGCGTTTCAGTGCCACAAACACTCACACAAAACTAAGCAGTGTTCCTGTTAAGGGCTCGTCCGGGATTTGAACCCGGGACCTCTCGCACCCGAAGCGAGAATCATACCCCTAGACCAACGAGCCGAGACAATTGTTAACCTCCCACAGCTAGAGCAGGGTTGAACAGGGTTTGTGTCACGTACCGTTAATCTACTGAAACGCGATCGGGGAAGTACAGTTGAAGGAACAGATTTACGCTTTTAAAGCCAAAACACAGCACAGTGGTTTGTAAATGAATTAGAAGCTGTGCGTCTTATAACTGAAGGCTTTCACTCTTGTACTACATTTCACTGGTTCGTGTGTGCTGAGCTCTCACCTTGGCAGCCTGAGGTGTGCAGGATGTGTGGACCGTGCTGGGTTTCACACCGTTGGCTTTGTTTCGGCGACACAGAGCGAAGCGACTTTTCCGCCTCCCCTTGTCGCCGCTGGGCAAAGAGCCGTTACACCTGAACACACAGGATGGGAAGCGCCAGTTATACAAAGACTCACACTGCTGGATAACAAAGCATGAAGACAGAACATACTGGATCCCTTCATGTGATGTCATCCAGGGAATCGTAGAAACGATTAGTCAGTCATTGCAGACTGTTTGTGGTTATAATGTCTCAACTTTGATGATTTACTGTGTTCGAACAGGCCTAAAAATGTGATCTTAGGACTTTTTGGATGATTCAGTCGATTGCTCAAAGCCACAGTAGTTTGTTCTGCCATGTTGTTTCAGTGCTGAAAGGATTTGACACAGTCTATGGTCCCACAGAGTTTTATTTCAGTTCTGGAGAGAATCATGTGAAGCAAATAAAAGGTTTGAAACCACAACTCCAGCCACGACTTTTCTGACGTCTCCCGACCTCCCTGAACCACAGTGAATGGCCTTCAGTTTCATTCTTTATGGTGAAGTTTCTCAACATGTTTAAATGAATTTAAGCTGAGTTATGCTGTGTCCAAACAAAAACATCTATTAGAGGTTGGACAACGTGAAGTCAACATCCTAAACTCTGTGTTCCCAGTCATTAGGCACCACAGTATCGGCCTGATAGTGTCGGCCTACAAATTCCCCTGTTTATGTTTGGTAGAAGGTACCCCTCGGCCACAGCTCTACAGTCTCAACCGAACAGGAGCTGAACATGTTGTTCCCCATTTCGTACTGTCCCTGAACGCAGCACACTTGACCTGCAGCTGACAGACAGCTCACACTACACCTTCTACATAAACACAATTTTACTTACTTAACGCAACGCCCCTACACAAACGTGAATGAAAGGCAATATCAAAATAGAAAGATAAGACGATTAACATTCAGGAATATTGGATGTCTGCAACAGGGTCAGTGGGCTGGATGAAACCACGGCCAGACCATGGACATTTGTGTCACACTTTCAGTCTCAGGTTCAAAACGGTTCTACCCCTAATTTAAGCACTTTAATAATGGGTTAAGACCAACTTGACACACTGAGCTGACATCAAAGAACTACAGGCAACTGTCAAACTGCCAAATGTGGGACAAAAGTGGCACTAGGACATACCGCTAACAGCAGTTGGCAGTACTCTGTATTCATCATTTAAAAAGGGAAAGCAGAAGAAGACCTAAGACAACAGCTATACAAGCCATAAACAAAGCAGCATTTGGTCACTGTTTTCACACCACAGACAGTTTACAGTTTATGTCTGATAAGAAGCTGTAAAAGGCAAGAATCAACAAGTACATTTAGACTGTTCGGCACAGATGGCACTAGGTTTTCAGTTTTCTCCTTCTTCAAGTGTTTGTGCTAAGCTAAGCTAAACACATCCTGTGCTTATCTCTGTACTGCCAGTAAGCGGGAAAACATGTGTATTTCTCAAACAGGAAACTTTGTGAAAATGCTGACAAGGTTTCAGCTCAGATTCAAAAGCAGGATGTTGTGGTTATGTGGTTTATGATTTAACCACCAGAGCCACAAGGAAGCCTGTTAAATACAGCTTTAATTGAACTACATTTAACACCATGAAGAGCTTTATTCTTGTCCTGAGGATTTGAAAAAAAAAATCCTGAAACTGAATGTTACAGGACTTTGAATTAAAAGTCAGTTTGGCTGCAGGTTATCTTGAGATCCAGACTGCTCTCAGCCACAGGTCATGTAAACATTAGAGTTCAGTTAAGAATTGAGCCATTCTTTTACTGGATAATGCAAACTTCCTGCGTTTCAGATAAAGTAACGGTCACCTCTTTTCTTAGACAATCTGACTCCCCCACATCACCACAGTGGCTGCATTGTATGACACAACCTCGGTTTTCACAAGCAAACATGGCTCTTTAAAATTAAACCTTATGACCGGTGTAATTGACAGTTACAGGTTCAGCTCCACGTGTGGAGACTAAAGAAAACTAAAGGTCTTAAATCACAGCTTGGCAACAACTTTCCTGACTTCTCTCGACCTCCCTGAACCACAGGTTCTCTCCTGGGTGTCCACAGAAAATGGCCTTCAGTCAGGAAGTCAGCTGCATTCTTTGCTGTGGTGGAGTTTCTCAACACATTTACCAGATTTAGGCTGAGTTATGCTGCTTACAAACACACACTCCTGGACTGAATTTCATACTGCACATAAAATACTGCCAGGCATCAAATGCCAGCAATACACAGCAGGGTTAAATATCAAACCTCAATATTTGTTTTAGTCTGTCCAAATTAGAACACAGATTCGTTCCTTAAAATCTTGCCTAATAGACACATTTAAGGTAAAAAGAATTGGTCCAAGCACAGGACCCTGTGGAACTCTGTGATTAACTTGTGTGTGCATGAAAGACTCATCGTTAACATCAACAAATTCGGATCTATCTGATAGATAGAGAAACCTATAATCACATAATCCACATGTGTGCTTCTTTTGACAAGATGAAATCCCACCACATATTTTGAACCTTGTTAACAGACTCACATACCATTGTCTCCTGTAATTGACTTCAGCAATACAACAGTGGTAAACCCACCAAGCAGTCAAAAAAAACGGACATGAAAATTAAGTCATTGTTGAGAGGCTCAGTAAATTTATTGGGTAAGACTTGAGCCTTGCTTGACTGACTTTTTTTTAGTCTTAGTTCTGTTCACTATATGTCACAGGGCTTTTACCTCTCGCTATGAACTGTTTGGTTTTACATATTGTGTTTTCTTTTGTTTTTAATTTCATTAATGTTGCCCCTGAGCTTCACCATTTCATCTCACTGTGTATTTGTATATGGTTGAGATGACAAGTTCACTTTTAACTTTTGATGTAGAGATGCATTTATGAGCAGAGATACTTTGGTACCAAGTCGAAACCAAAATTTAGTATATGTTTTCTATAATACTGAAGGTATCAACAGTGCTGCAGTAGCTGTCACATGTGCTGTACTGGAGAATGAGGTTTCTCCTGTAGTGACGAGGGCAGTACACTAAGTGTAGACATTAAATGTTAAGGTAACGCAGCAACAGGTCTGCTGCAACTTTTAGGAGAAAAAACGTTCTAAAAGTTACATGGAGATATTTTGCGTTTGAGTCAGATGATCGTGGACAAGTTATAGGTGACCAAAAGCTGGTACTGTGTCTAAGAGCTTGTGGAATGAAAAGCGTGAGCATCTCAAACTTAGCAAAGTATCTCAGAGCTGTACATCCAGGTCTGTGCAAAGAATTCAAGAAAAGATTTTCAGGTGTGTTTCACTGTTTATATCTGGAAATATCACAGTTAGTGTTTGTGAACTGCGACACAGTCGTGGCAGTGCTCCACACACATCGTTGTCAGAGGGAAATGTTAGCTTGTTTAGGCTAATGAAGCAATAGCTCACACCATTACCCAGAAACATCCAGCCATCCTGCTTGTTAATGTATTGTTTATGGTGATGTGTGTGTGCAGCAGCATATGTGGCTTCCTTTGAGCTATACTTGATAAATGACTTAGTTTTTGTTTCAATTTGTTTATTTTTTGCCATGGCATCAAAAATGGTAGAATTTCAGTCTTGTAGGTAGTGACCACCAAATGTATGGTATCATGACATCCCTAGCAAAGACTGCCGTAAACAATAAATAATAATGGTGCATTCATGGACCCAACATCTGAAATTTCAGAGTCAACCACACAACTGTATAACATAAGTCATGAAATTTATAGCATGTATTTCACCATTTGATTGTCGATTAATGGATGTCATAGCGTCCATGAACACACCACCAAGATGAGTTTCAACATGGTCCCTATTAATCACTGGGAAATGTCTTATCTGATCTTTCAAGTCTCTGCAAGTTGATTTTCATCATGAAATGAAGGTAGGAACAATCTAAAAGCAGACTGCATTCTTCAGAGTTTCGTTGAGTACATATAGATGTTTAGTAAAACGGCTAAAATAAGCCAAACCAGCGGCTGGGTCATGTAAGGCTCCACCTTAGTGTCATAGAAACCACAGAAAACCTCAAGAGTGAACATCTTACCCCAGAACAATGAGTTCTCCATATCTGATGGATCCTTTGGTGGAAGCGGGGGAGGTGGAGATGTTTTCTTGACCAAGCGAATACATCTGTGCAGCCTTCTGAGGGAAGGGGGGGTTAGGACTTTCCCACTGTCACCTTCAGTGTGTTTCCATCAGCACAGGTACACAACACATCACCTGCACAAACACAAAAAAGTTTGTTTTTTTATTATGTCAAAAAAACATTTTAGCAGAATACGTATACATGTCAGTAAACATTATGTCAGAGATGGTGTCACTGTGGATATTTCATTTAAAATTTAAAACGCCTCATACAAACACACACAAAGATTTCAACACTACACTATTCATTACTACAATGCACCCACAGTGTCTTTGTACCCACGAGCTGCGAGATACAGTGTAAGTATTCACTTCAGTACACTGAGAGGGGTTGTTAGGTGTAAAACAGGCCTATTTGCGTTTGTGACGGATGACTCACTCAGCAGCACACCACGACTTATTTTATAATCCTTCGCACGGTGAAAAAAAAAACTACACAAGCCGAGCATTCATTCAGGAGCCCGGCTCTGATGTCCAGCGTCATGAATCTGTTACACAAAGTGACAAATTCTGAACGGATGTGGTTGATTTTAGAACTAAAAAGAGTTCATTAAAAACCTAATTTAGATTTTAAATGCTGCGGGTAGAAAGGCCTTTAGGTTAGTGGTTAATCCACAAATAGCACCAACAGGTGATGGTAATACCTTAACAGAGGTTCCACAGGTCTGCAGTGTAATGGCTCTGCTTGACGTGAGTTACTGAAACAGAGAAGCTGGGAAAACACAAGCTTGGTATCTCACGTGGTATCTCCTTCATATTATGCTTTGGTCATGAGTCTGGGCTGTTGTCCAAGCAGCTACTTTTACTACGACTCCTGACTGTAGCTATTGTAGTTACATATATCACTCATATCACTTATTTTATCTATAGGAAAATATGAGTATTGGACCGAACTCTGCAGATACCCAATATTGAAGGACTCAGATTGGGACCAGGGCAAAAAAAACCTGATCAGGACATCCTTAATTTCTACAAGTCTGACACTGACCACTCCTGCAAACCAATTTCCTTGGGGAAACCCTGCTACAAGTGTTATCTAGAAAATCTGATAAGCTCAGTGGTTTGCAGCTATTTATGGATAAGTGCATCATAAAAAGAGATGCCCTCTGACCGGCCTCACCCGTCCATCATCAGCTTACTTCGGTGGTTATGAATATAAACAGTGAACCACAGAGGGACAGAGACACATTCATGGCCTGTAACTGGACGCCAGATAAGGAGGACGACTTCTAAAGTGACTTCACTCCTCCGAAACAACCGCTCTTTGTGCGTCCCTTTTCTCTCGTGACGGTGACGTGTCTGACAGACTCAAACGCCGCTCCGTTCTCGACGCTCAAAGCTGGTTTTATCCCTCGCTTGTGACTCAGATCTCATGGTTTCTAATCATCTTGAACAACACAAAGCCCTGTGGAGTCAAGGCTCTTTACACAACCTAGTTTGGAAAACAGTTTGTCTTTTTTATTGGCCCTGAACACCTGCGCATGCTGCCCCAACTACACTTTCTATGTAAACACAGACATCCAGAGGAATGGGCTTAATTTATTCATAAATGATAATGAGAGACTGCATTAGGTTACTGATGCTAATGAAACAGAAACTGGACTTAGATTCTGTATAGAAAGATGCAGTTCTGGTAGTGTCATTCAGTCTTGTGTCGTTTAAGTCTTGGTTGCCAGGCCTGCAAGGTACTCTGGTCTATCCATCCGCAGACCCCGTTCCTCCTGTCTACCACACTGTTTGCCCCCCAGAGGCCTGCTTCCCATTCAGGTGCCACTGGTCCTGTTCTCCTTCAGCCTACTTTCAAATCTGTTAGTACTGAGCCTAATAGCCTCCAGTATGACCCTGACCCAGGAAATCCCCACCAGACTCCTCAGAACCAACCTTTGAACCCAAGTCCAAATCCATGCAAAGAGGTCTACTAGTTTACCATGATCAGTAATGTGTTCACATAACAGTCTGGATGATTTATTGGTGTATAAATCACACATGTGGCTCCATTAGTTTTGCTAAAGGAATTTGTTTATTCCAGTACACTGTAAATTCTCATTCAGAAAATGTTAATTAACTTTAAATTTTATATTTTCAAAATGACTGAATTTACAATTTCTAGTTTTTCTTGTCAGAACTTATAAACAACAGCTGTTCTGACATTAAGTCTTTTAACTTAAAATTATGAGTTGAATGAATATCCGAACAATTACTCATTAAATTAAGTTGATAAAAAACAAAACTAGTGTGTGTTAGCAGACTTCTCACCATGCGCTGTTTGAGAGTTAATGCTCCTCAAACATTGTTCTTTGTTGTAGTTTGAAGAAAACAGTCACGGTAGAAACTTGTTTTGTGTCTAAAACACATTAAATTAGGTCATGGTGGTGTATTTTCACACTAGTAAAACGTTAGTGGTGAATTCAGCTTAACATGATGGTTTTGCAATGAGTCAGCAACAATGAGGCTCATTCATTAGAACTATGGTTCTCAAATGGACTGAGAAAATGTTTATGGGTGCTAACTACCAATAATGTTCAATAAATAAACAAATTTAAACAAATAAATCAAACAGGACTAACGTTTATCCAATAACGTTAAATAAATAAAACTGACATAGATTTATAAGTTCAAACGACGAATCAACTACTTACAATACGCTTTAGTTGTACTAGAAGAACAAATTGCATTTTGTTTGACTCATATTTTTAAGTTGAGACAACACGTATTTTTTCCACACACAGACCAGCTCACAGAAAGAGTGTGAGGAAATACCCCCCGGCCCAAGAACACAACTAACCCAGTTCACCATGGCAACAGACGGGTCAGTGGCTGCAAATCATCAGTGAGCAGCTTCACAACACACTAAACATGACACAGTATGTGTTGGCTGAGGGGGGTTCAACGGCTGCTTATATGTGCACTAATAATCCAATAATGGGCAGATTAAGCCAATACTCCCATTGTTGGAGCTTGTAAACAAATTAAACAGATTGTTTCAGATGAGTTAGCATCAAAATCATGACACAGAACCATATTAACGAGGCTGTGGTGCTCATCAATCTGAATTAAAACATACAAGAGCCAAACAAAGGCTAAAAGGTCTTTTTTTTTTCCATGATACATTACAAACTTTAATCATTTTAATAAAATTGTCTAGCCAAGGTGGTTGTCCCTGGAAATCCAATGCAGCTCAACTTGTGATGACTGTAATGACTGTAGTGATGGTGGTAAAGTGGAGAGCATAGCTGCTTTCCAAGTAGCTGACTTGTAGTCAGTAGGTTTGACTCCCGGACATCATTAGATTTGTACATAAACTTGAACATGCTTGTGTGCAGGCTGATACATCATGTAACTACTCTTTGTTTGGTGTCGGCAGTAACTCAGTTTGTAGAGCAGTCGTCGACGAAACCCACAGTCAGTGGTTCGACTGCTGGTTTCTCGTGGCTGCATGTCAAGGTGTCCGTGGACAGGACAAAACCCCGTAGTAGCACAGATATCTACTGTCTGGCAGCTGTCCAACAACAATTTCCCCAAAGGACCAATAAACTATGTTATTATTGTTTTGTTGTTTTTATCTGAACAATAGATGTATTTTATACAGTGGTTCCTCTGCTCTGTTTCCTCAAGGCTTAGTGTTACAGTTCACAAAAGTGCATTTATTTCCTCTGACATTAGGATGAATTGACTTTTTTTAAACTGTCTACCTCTGCTATCTAACAATGCTGGAGACCATGTGTTAATATTATGATACTGGTTTCAATCATTATCACCCACTCTCACTGCTGCAGCTCTGCTTTACAGCACCCAGACTAAACTTTCTCCAGGTTTTCAGTCAGCGGTTGCATGTGGAGACAGGTTGACATGTCTATAAGCTTATATTACAAGCGGACAGTTGGACAAAAAAAAGGCCAAACTTCAAATTTTAACAAAAAGGGAGAACAAAAGCTGCATCTGCGGGGACAGATGCTCCGGTACGATGGTGCATACTAATGACTTTGTGTGGCCAGAACAAAGGAGGCCAGCTGGGCTGCAGAGACCCGGACAGACCAGCCTGTCAACCACAACCACTGCTGGAGTCCTGCTCAGGATAAGACATGTATATATGCACATTAAAGTTCTCTGAATAAAAAGCTAAATTACACTTTGTCATTTCTATTATTGAAGCAAATATAGAAACGTTTGTATTTGGGGATAATATACTACGTATACACAAAAAGACCAAACCATGAATAAGTGGAGCAACATTTATTAAAGCCACAACAATTAATCCATTAGTTCACAGCTAATTAATCAGCAACACTTTTTACAGATTAATCAATGAAGTAAACTGACAAACTTCACTAGTTTCAGCTTCTCTGTTATTGCTGCTTCTGGGTTTTGGACTGTTTCTAGCACAATCAATGCCATTAGTTATCATATTTCTTCTTCTTTCTTCACTATAACTAATTACTAATTACTAGTTCTTTGACCTTTAAAGTCAAAGCGATTAATTTAATTGACAGACAAGAACTGAAGATTAATTATGGTTAATTCACAGTGGAAATAATCGTGTGTTGCAGCTCTAGTGTGCAATTAGCCAACATAACCATCTGAATTTAACGTTAGTACTACAAAAATATCCCACAAGTATCACAGTGGCATATTAAACAATAAACCTTCACATTACATGTAAAAACAGGTGTTATGATTCCCATAATATACCTTATTAATAATACAACAAATATCAAAAACTGCTTTAAACTTACTACTAAAAAAAAAAGTTAGAAAAAGGTTCATGTTATGGCTTTTTAAGACAAACACAAATGTTAAGTTATTTTTTTAATTAGCTTCTGGGTGTTTAGACTGAAACTACGTGTAAATACATTAGACAACGTTAATATAATAATGTTATTACAGTGTTAGTATAAGTTACCGTTAACTCACACGTCTTCATTGGTTAACCAAAGTTAATGTCTATAAAAAGTACTAATTTGTCAGCTAACTAGCTAGCTTGTTATTGAGCGAAACGTCTCCAC
This sequence comes from Sandelia bainsii, assembly GCA_032362345.1. NCBI lineage: Eukaryota > Metazoa > Chordata > Actinopteri > Anabantiformes > Anabantidae > Sandelia > Sandelia bainsii. The sequence goes on along the minus strand of JAUMHL010000001.1, from coordinate 1,470,747 downwards.
GATGGTAACAAGAGAAACTACTTTTTAAAACAACAAACTTACCGAAGTTAAAGCTCGAATAAAAGTAGTTTAATCTCCCGGAAGTCTCCGTTTCTGTTACCGACTGTGTAAACGACTTCTGTGGACGTAAGTGGTAGCTGAGTGTCTAACGGTAGATTTAAAGAGTTTTAATCGGTAGAAGACAAAACTGAACCGAATCTCACTGAGCTTCGTTTCTGCGTCAGGATCACCTGCAGCGTAACGTTTCCTGCTTCCGGTAGGCATTTCAAAATAAAAGGAGTAAATTTAGTACTGAATGTTTACCTGCAGGAAAATAATATATTATTATATATTTTTATCATACAAAGATTTATTAAAATAGTCAATATTAAAAAACAGTGGTGGAAGAAACACTCAAACTCAATACAGGCACATTTGTGGGACTGACCGTGTTAACAAGTTTGTACAAAAGGTTTGAGTTTTATACACTGAAATACACATTTAGATGACACCCGTGTAGTTTTGATTGACTCAGGGTTATTCAGCTCAACTTGCAGGTGCATGTCAGTTTTCCAGTATAACACTGGTGTGATCTCAGGATCAGGTCAAACTAATGTGACCGCAGCATCAGAGGATCAATACATGAAGATTTGTTCACTGAGAGATAGAAAATGACTTGAATTTGCTGAATAAAAACACCCAGGATCTGTTTAAGAAGGTTTGTTAAAATATTAAAAGAACAATGACAGGAGTCTGATGGTTGAAGTGGCAGAAGATGAGACCGGGGGTTGAGCGACCTCTGTAGGTGTAGGAGCAGGTCAGCATCTAAGCGCAGAGTCACAGATTAGATCAATCTTCAGTCAGAGGTGAGTATTATAAGATGGCTCAGTACTGTCCATCGCACTAGTCCCACTAGACAAAGTAAAACAGTGGTGGTGAAACTCCTGAGTGCACTGGATTGAGCAACTTGTATGTGCTACAGTATTTTTGGTTTTCCAGAAATTACATAGTGTTGTTTTAAATAAAAGTGTCAATACAACAGTGTAGAAATGTAGAAAATTACAGGTAGAAGTTCGATTATGTTGCAGCTGATTTGTAAATGTGTTATGTAGCAGTTCACAGAAGCTTAATCCATAATAATAAATCATAATTTATCACTGACGATAATTACATTTTGTACTATTACCTGAATTTAAATAAGTAATAGATTAAAAAAGTGCAACATTTGCCTATAATTTAGGAAATATTATAACAGAGTCTTAGTATAAAGTTATATATAAAATAGAAATACTTAAATAAAGTACAAGGACTCTTAAAATTATACTCAAGTACAGTACATGAGAAGAAATACTTTACAGTACTGACATGAACATGTTTTCAAGCTGCTGCGTCCTAAGTCACTTATATGAGTCTGAATACATTTTACTGTTACGATCACATCCTACAGCTCCGACTGAACGGTGTTAGATTTCTGAAGTTGACATGGTTCCCCTGTTAGAGGAACATTTAGGGAAATACACAAACAGGAACAAGGAACAGAAACCAGATGTCTTCTTTTAGCCTCACTGACCTAATTAGTTGGTATAAATTTATGCTGCCAAACTTCCTTTAAACTCACAAACTGACTGTGGAGATGCAAAAGTTTTTTAAGTTACACAATCCATGTATTTAATGGATTCATTCCATGAAACCAAGATTAACCTGAATAGAGCTTGGAGAAGGAAAAAAAAAAACGCCCATGATCTGAAGCTACCACGTCATTTGTGAGGCTTGGTGGTGGCAGCGTCATGGTGTGGGCCAAAGGAACTGGTTCTACTGAAATTATTGTCGAAATAAGTGTTATATCATCTGCTCAGATTCAGCCAAATGCTTATAAACTGCTTCACAGAGAAAGACGGACAACGGCCTGTGACGCAGTTAAAGCAACACAAGACTTATTTTAGAGATAGTTTAATGTCCTGCAGCTGACCTGAATCCAGTGAAACGTATTCGATATGACTGTGTGAGGAGAAAACAAGAAAAGTGGACTCTCACACAGCAGATAATCAACAAATCCGACTGTTATTCAGTGGAATCAGTAGTAAACTTACAGCAGATTCACAACCTACATGTTGTAGTTTATGTTTCCACTTGAAACATCTCTAACTGAAATTATTTAAGATTAAGTTTGTGATGTGCTGCTTTATTGTTTTATTGTGATAGTAAAAAATAGGAAACTTCCACTTTTTAATCATACATGTCACCTTCCCTCCCTCACCCCCTCTCTGTCTCTCTTCCCCCTCTAAACATCAGCAGCTACCTTTTGTCATTAAATACTAATTATGTTTAATTCACAGTATCAGACTCTGGGGCCCAGGAAGTTTAGGGGCCAATGGGTCAGAGCCTCTGTGTGAAGTGAGTGTTAATATTTAATTTGTTTGTTTATATTTAAAACGAGCCTCATTTGTTGTGTTGTTTGTGTCTCGTTCAGTGTGAGGATTCTGTGTTGAAGGGGTGGACGACCTTTCACCTCTCGGTGCCCAGGGGCCCATCTTCAGGACATTACAGGTGTAAACACAGAGCGGACTGTGTGCACACACACAGAGCAGGAAGAACCAGCAGCACAGTTCAAGTTCAAACAAATCTTAGCTCCTGGAAAATGTCTCCTTCTAATAAATTATGTGTCACATTAGTTTTTATTAATGTTTCCTTTTCCTTCATTAACTTCCACCTCAGTTTGTTCCTCCCTCACTTCTTCTTACACATACACTACTCACAAAAAGTTAGGGATATTTGGCTTTCGGGTGAAATTGATGGAAAACGTAAAAAGTTCACACTA
>JAUMHL010000001.1:1415079-1445998 GCA_032362345.1 Sandelia bainsii | reverse complement strand
TCAGCAGTGTGTAGGGCAGGGAGAGCTGGAAAACAAGCAGGGCAGTGGGGCCTGAGGACTGAGTTTGAGAACCACTGCTTTAGAGGGTGCTGCTCATGCAGATCATTGACAAACCACAGGTTTAGTGGTTTGATCATGTTTAAGTATCACTCGACAAGACACTGAACCACCCTGAATGAACAATTTTCCCATGAAACCAATACAGTATTACAGTGTGTCTGCATGCCTGTCTGATTCCTATACATGCTTTGGCAGCCTTGTTACACTGCAAAATGCAATTGTTGATCCAGTGAATAGTTACACCCAAAAAGTCTCTAGTGTTACCTGAACCGATACAAAGGAGGACTGTGAGTTTATCTGAGATCATCAGGCAGGGAGTTCAACAGCAAAGGCTCGGTCAGCTTTAGTTAAAAGTTTTGGAACCACTGGTAGCGACCTGCCAGACGAAGTTCTTTCACACATGTAAGCAGGAAACTGACCATTGAAAAGCAGGCGTTAAAATCTTAAAATAAATTCTAAAAGTCTATGGTTAACTAGTGACAGGAAGGACTGGTTTGATATGGTCAGTTCTAGAGCATGGGGAAATGCTGGCAACAGAGTTTTACATTGTCTGTAGCATTTAATGGTTTCAGCTCCTGATATCAGAGTAAAGAGCTTGGATAACCATCTTTCTGTGGATGAAAAGAATCACCAAACCTTGTTTAAGTGTCTCAGTTAGTCACCTGACTGTAGGATAGCTCTGAATTGAATGTAACAACCAGGTTACTGGCTTCATTTTTTGACATAATTAGATAAAGGACGTAGACTAGACGACAGACTGTTAATGCTGCCAGTTTTAGGGGCAGAACTATGATCACATTAATTACTTCCTATTTGGTCATTAAGCTACAAGAAACTACTAGATACCCAGTTCTTCATTTTTTGCAAGGCAGTCATGAAAAGATACATTGGGATATACATTTGTGGATCGTCCATGTAACAATGTTATATCTGTCCATGGTTTTACCCAGGTGTAGTATGTATATAGTAAACAAGACTTAACACATTGCAGATGTTATGCCTCTGCCAACCAGTGCAGTAGAAGTTTACATATATTTCTCTCCAGACTCATATTTTAATAAGTTTATGCATGACTCCAAGTGGGCGTTTGTGCCAAATGTAACCTTCCATCTGTCCCATCCATGCCATTTTTTTTGAACATGATGTCCCAAGAACAATTTGAGAAAACAAATTCAAATTTGGCACAAGTGTCCAAGTGGACACTGTGATGAACTGATTAGATTTTATCTGTCAAAAGTTAGGTCACTGTGATCTCATGTTTGTCCCAGCACTATATCTCAGAAACGCCTGGAGGGAATTTCATTACATCTGGCACAAACATCAACTTGGACACATAGATAAACTTACTAGAATATGAGTCTGGTATATAACTGTATTGCAGTGATTCCAGATTATTTATAAAACAAATGTCTCATCTCATAAATGGTCACTGTTAATGAATACCTTCACAGAAGTCATATACTGTATGATGTTTGAGGAATTCCTTTTTAGTAACACTAAACTCAAATGAACCTGTTTTACATCATGTATTCTGTACTTGTCACAAGTTTGTGCATTCAGAATACAGAGCTGACTAACTGACTGACATTTCCATTACACATCAAAAACTGGAGATCTTATCAGAGTTACCACAAAAACACTCAATACTGAAAAGACTGAAGCAGTCATTGTATATAAATATTGTATAACTAAATTATAATTATATTATATAACTAAAACACTTCTGTGTGCTCCCTTTTGAGATGGAAAGAATTACCCAAGATTGTTAAAGATTCAATTGGCAGAAATTCTTTTTGTCTTCAAAATGTTTACTTATATACCTACATTTCTTGTTGCTCATGTGTCAGGTGGAAAACAAACTAAGAGACATTTTTTCTCAAAGACGTGTCCTTGGTCTACAGGTGTTTATAATGTACCGTGTCTGTACGTCACATCATCTGTTGTGCAGGGAGTGGTTGAGGGAATGTGCATGTGTTAGCATTAAGGCTACAAGTCACAACACAGGGGTGTGTGATAGGAAGATTCCAGTGGACAGGCTGAGACCTGTACGCACAGAGAACACCTTTCACAGGTATGTTCCTGCTGCTGATTGTGGTGCTTTCAGGTGAAGCCTCAACACGTGTTTTTCACTTCTTACCATGTGTCTGTTATATTGATGATTTTCATTCTGATTATTATTTTCTACAGTGGTAGAGGAAGTTTTCAGATTCTCTGAACACCACACTGTGAAAAAATATTAAAAATCAAAAACTGAAATCTCTCATTTACAAGTATTCACACAGACAGACTGGATGGGAAGTGTCTGTAAACTGCTGTCTTCAGGTCTCTCCACAGAAGTTCTATGGGTTTTAAGTCTGGGCTTTGGTTTGGTCAGTCAAGAACAGTCAGAGACTTGTCAGAGAGGGTTCTGAAGCCACTTTGGTGTTTTAGTCTTGGATGTTTGCTTGTTGTGAAAGGTGAACCCATCTCAAGTCTCATGCACCATGGAGCAGGTTTTTGTTAAGGACTTCTCTGTTTTTGGCTGCATTCATAGTTCCTTCAACTCTGACCAGTCTCCCTGTCCCTGCTGCTGAGAATCACCCCCATATCATGCTGCTGCCACCACCATACTTCACTGTAGAGACGTTATTAGCAGGGGATAAGATCTGAGTATTGCAGTGCTACTGTGATGTCCATACCTCTGCCAGGTTCTCCCATTTCTGCCGTGGACTTCTGAAGCTCTGTTAGAGTGTCTGTTCTGTTCCTGATCATCTCCATGACCAAGGTCCTTCCTGTCTGATTCCTTACTCTAGGAAGAGTCCTGGTGGTTCCAGAATTTATGTTTATTCTGACACTGCAGGTTTGTATTGTGCTAAATGGAATGTAAAACATGTGAAACACTGTATTTTCAACTGCAATGTGTGGTTGAAAAATGATGTTATGCAAACAAAAGACTAAACTTTGATTAGATACAAGATTATATTTGGAATACAGAATCATGCACACCTTGACTAAAACCATGATGTATCCCTTGCATTGATAATTAATACAAGACAACTATAACTGAAAGAAGTAACGTGTGCATAGTCAGCGACAGAAAATACAAACCACACTCAAAACATGTCAGACTACAGCTCTGGAAAAAATTGAGAGACCACTGCAAAATTACCAGTTTCTCCGATTTTGCTATTTAAAGGTATATGTTTGAGTAAAATTAACATTTTTGTTTATTCTATAAACTACTGACAACATAACTCCCCAATTCCAAATACAAATATTGTCATTTAGAGCATTTATTTGCAGAAAATGAAAAATGGTCAAAATACCAGAAAAGGTCCAGTGTTTTCAGACCTTTCACACAACACATTACTAATGTTTTAACTTAGGAAGTGTTCACAAAGCAATATTTGGTGGAATAACCCTGATTTGCAATCGCAGCTTTCATGCAGTGGTCTCTTAATTTTTTCCAGAGCTGTATAAAAGATTATCTCACTTACTTTGATATAGAGATTAGCATAAAGACTGATGATGATCTTCCAGTTTCTGGACTTTTGAACATCAGGGCTGATGTTGTTCTAGTTCCTGATAAATTATCTGACCAATGTTTTAATGTTTGTTTGTGTTGACGTGGTGGTTGACGTGACTCCTGACGTCAGGCAGATGTTCACATCAAGAGATGAGACTTCTGACAGGACCTCTGTGTTATTGTGATCAAAAATGTGCACGGCAACTGTGCGGACATTTTTATAGCAAGTATCGAGAAACAAAGGTGAAGTCTGGGAAAAGAACTGTGTAGTGTGCATAAGACAGAGGGTGGGGGGTACCTTCAAAATACTTTGTTTGTTTCAAGTTGTGCAAACAAATTATTTATGTCTTGCGTTCCTGGGAAATGTTTACAGTTGGTAATCTAGTCTTGACTTTGGGCTGCAGTGAAAGATCTTTTACTACAAGTAGGGCCACTATAAGGGGCAACAGTGGCGCAATTGGTAGGACAGTGGGCAGTAGTCCAACCTCAGGATTGGTGGTTCGTTTCTCATTTCCCCTGATTCCTGGCCACATGTTGAAGTGTCCCTGGGCAAGACACTGAACCCCGAATCCTTGGAGCCTCAAAGGCGCAGCCTGTCCTCAAGAATTTCCCCAAGGGGACTAAGAAAGTACTATTAGATAGTAATATACATATGTCTGACACATTTTGTGAAGTCTTTACCTCTGAAATTTTGTAGAGTACAAATACAAAGTAACATAAAATTGCTAAAAATTGCACATTTGTGATAATTGAACAGTGTCTACATCATTTGACTTCAGAGGATCACGATTGTCTCACAGTTATTCAGACACTGTCGTACTGAATGGAATGTAAAACATCTTAAGCTCTATTATTATCACTGGAACGCTGCAGGATGGAAAAACTAAACATAACACAAGTCTAAACTTAAAATGATATTTTTTGTCTTAATGTAAAGGTAAGAATTTATCATGATGCAAGCTGAAAGACTAAAGCTCAGTGTGTGTAGCAAACACAACCCCAACCAGGATAAAGCTGCTTAATTGATTAAATCTAACTTAATAGTGGGATCAACTTAAAGTATTCACTTTCAACTGACATAATTTTGTGGAACCTGTTGACCAGATCAAATTAATTAGTCACAGTTTCATTTTTTGATTGTTAAATTAGTACACAATTATGTCAAATAACAAACATACATGGGTAAATGTACATTATATTTCACCACTGGGGCATTTGTATCATTTCACAAAAATATAATTGGTGTCAGTTCATACTGATAATAGTTGTGTGACAAAGTGGCTCAGGTTTGATGAACCCACTCTTGTACCGTATCTAACCCATGCACAAGTCAGGAGGTGTTCAGACCCTGACCCGTGGAGCTTCGTTCTTGCTGTTGAAACATTTCACTACTCATTCAAGTAGCTTCTTTAGTCTGAGTAAAGTTGGTTAGAAACTTCAAATGTATCCTCCTGGTCATTTGTGCACGCCTATGTTTATACAAAATTGACTGTAGTTGTTTTTCTGGCCCTGCAGCGTCACCTGCTGCTCAGGAGCAGCATAGTATTTCCCTGCGCCTGTAGTCGCAGGATTACGGTAGTGCAGCTGCGACTCTATTACCGTATTGCCGGTGTGGATGTTCGGACATGGCAACGGACGACGAACTGCAGCAGATCTCCAGCCCCCCGTGAGTCTAATTCTGTGTTTACTTCTTGTCTCTGAAACGCTGAACAGCTCCTCGTGGTGTTTCTTCATACTGTGTGTTAGCCTGGTGCTAACAGGAAGTAGTTTCTTCCGTGTCACGGTGATCTTTGGCTAGGTGGCTAAACCGGAAGCAGTGTATCGTGACTAAACAGTTAGCTTCCATGTGTTTGTGTTGTGTTTAATCTGATTAATGTGAGACACACAGTGTTAGACGGAGCAAACTAACACACAGCGAGAACACAGCTATAAAAACAGTCTGTTAAGATGACTTTTTATTTTTGTCACAGCTCGACAGCATGTACTTTGAAAGTAGGTTATGACTGAAAATCAAACTGTTCTCCATAAATGTTAATGAATATCTAGGTTATAGATTATTAATACAAACGTGAAGTAACTGATACTGAAATATAATGACACAGTAGACTATACAATTATTATTATATTGTAAGTAGAAATGGGCTGTTTCAAGTCAGTTTTCGTGTTTAAGGGAATGTCCAAGAAAACAAAGGCCAGAGGTTGTTTTATGGAACAAAGGTTGTTTAAAATAAGCCATGCAATCATCACATTTAAGAAAATCCTCAGTGTAATGTGTCTAATAAGTACAAGAATATGGGTTTTTGTGTTTGTGGACATAGAATAATGTATTTTTGTTTGTGCTTTGAGGAACTACATTGTATTACAAGTACAAACGTGAGGCACTTGCCACTTTATATATACTTGTAATGCATAGTACTTGTTACTCAGGTACATTTACCTGAGATATTCAGTAGTAGCTGCTTTACAAATTAATGATTTTTTTATTATAAATCTGACTACTCACAAGTAAATGCCTGTGTGTAGCGTTGAAATTGAGTAAAATTGAAAAATTGAGTAAATGTGAGGATTAGTTGCCTTTCACTTTAATCATTTTACTTTTGACATTTGGACATTGTTTGGACACCAAACTCACTTTATTTCTAACCCTAAGTAAATGAGACACAATAGACACTTGCTGTTACTGTTGATAGGACCACGTGTTTTCAGTTGATATTAATACAGCATAAAGGAAAAAACACCTCCTCTTGTCTCTTTCTACAGACATCACAGTGGAAACAGATGACACGGACCGACCTGAAACTCCCACCTATCCTGTCTGTCCAGAAGAAGTGCAAAAACACCTGGCTCATTTTTTACAAAGATATCAGGTCACAGCAGGTCGATCTGGTTTGTGCTGGGGTTTTTTAGAGCAAGCTGCATGCTTGGACACCTTAGGTGTTGACCTAAACCCTGCTGAGCAGACATCCTCAGTCAGTTTGCCACTGTGTCGTTCCAGCCGGCTGTTTCACCAATGCCTCGATGGAAAACGTTTTTTGGTCATTATTTGCGATGGACCAACCCCGTCACTCAAGCCCTTGTTGTGTCCGTCATCACGTTTTGCATCGTTCTTCCTCTGTGCTGCCATCACCTCCTTTACTCTTACTTCTTCATCAGGTCCATGTATCTGGACTCCATGAGCGAGGAGGCCTTGCAGGAAAGCCTGGACCGAGGTCAAGATGCTCTCCGCTTCTGGCAGAGTGCTCCCACTGAGACGGCAGCATCTTCCAGATTCAGAGATGTCGCCCAGCATCCTGAGCTGTTGGTTATTGTGGTAACATCTAGGCGGAGCGAGGGGCAGGATTTCCACTACCTGCTCCAGGTAATGCGACAGCTGCGTGGCATTCTGGGAGACTGTGGAGAGCAGCGCTGTGCAGAGGTGCTGGTTTGCGATGTGGAAAGCGGTCCAGTGGAGAACCAGGATGCCAAGCTGTTAGAGCCCCACTTCAGGGTTCTCCGGCGTTCCCCCGAAGAGCAGCAGAAGAACTGGGAACGAGTCAACACGTTTGAGAAGGAGAAGAGAGATTACATCTTTTGTCTCCGCAAGGGATGGGAGCTTGTGAAGCCCAGAAACATGATTGTCCTGGAGGATGATGCTGTGCCGAGACATGACTTTTTCCAAGTCGTAAAGGACTTGCTTTCACGTGGGTTTGCCCTCCAGACTCTTTACATTAAACTGTATCACCCTGAAAGGTTGCAGCGTTACTGGAACCCAGAGCCCTACCGTATCCTGGAGTGGATGGGACTCGGGCTGGTTGGGGCGACCGCCCTCCTCCTCACCCTTCCGTACTGGAACCCCTGCTCGTTCTCCTTCACGTTGTCGGCCAGCCACCTCATCTTCTTCACCCTCTACTTCATGGCGGCCGCGGAGCTGCTGGGACGGCACTACCTCCTGGAAGTGCGGAGACTTTCCCCGCAGCTCTACGCCATCTCTCCTGCCACTGAGTGCTGCACCCCTGCCATGCTCTTCCCCGGCAACTCCTCACTCAGGGTTGCCAGTTATCTGGATGAGGCGTTCTGTGTGAAGGGAAACGCCAAAGACATGGTTCTGTATAAGATTGCCAGGACCATTCCTGGGGAAAGGTCTCACAGCGTGGAACCCAACCTCATCACCCACATCGGGGCGTACTCCTCTGTCAGGGCCAACCCAGCCAGACCCAAACTCCTCTGACAGGAGGGGCACAGTGGATTTAATCAGGTTACTCCTCAATTCTTTTCTGCTATGTTGTTTCTGGTCTCCTTAAACATTTGGGGACATCACTCAGCTAATATTGATTTGGTAGTTTGAAGGTAAAAAGTTGTCAAGGCGTCATAATGACAACTGGGCTGTTTGGTTTAAAACATAGCCCATTGGATGGAAAAGGTGAAAAATCACAACTTAATTTGTCTGAGCAACATTTTATAGAATCAGCCTGCAGCAGGTTTAATAAAATACCTGACTGGATCAAAATGCTGATATTTTAAAAAAAAAATTGTTTTTCGAGATTTTGCCTAATTATGACATTTTTTAACCTGAAAATCACCAACATCATTGAGCTGTGTTTACAGTTTAGGAACAGACGTCATATCACCATGCTGGAAATCACTTTCGCGTTTCTGCACTGCTGAAGGGTTACGTGCTTCTGTAATGTTTAGGTAAATCTACTGCCTGAGCTCATGAAACTATTAAAACAACTATCAGATGCTGTCAAAATGCCTCATTGTGCACTTTTAAAAGATACAGATTTTTACTTTAACAATGTGCTCGTGCTTTATGAGTATGAAGAAAGTTATTAAAGGATTTGTTCACTGTTTATACACCCAGACCTTATTAAAACTAGGGTTGGGGGTTTAATAGCTTTTTACAAAAATTATATCTAGTTACTTCCTCACAAATGATCTTGAAGCATTGAAAACAACAGGTTGCAGAAAGCCATTTACCACAACTGTGGCCTTAAATTGAATGAGCTAAATCTAATATAATCCGCAAACATTTGTCATTTTAATCTATGAAAATAATGCAGCATTACTGGCTTTGGAAAAAAAGCGATGAAAGGATCAGTACGAGATTTGTTAGCATTGGAGCTAAACTGGGTATTTTGCCAACTCGGAGCCAGACCAAAAATGGAACCTGCCAGAGCCCTATCCTGCCGTAATTAACACATCGGGTATCAAAAACTCACCGTGAGTTCTATTTCTAGGATAATAGATTTTTTCATTCCAGGGAGAAAATCCGCTTTAGAAACAGGAAGTCGTAGTAAGGTGGTGGTCAATACACAGTGAACTCATCTTTTATGGGACTAACTTGAGGAAACCAGGCTCAGATTGTGGACTTTACAGGCTTGCAGTCTCTGTCTGTGTGGATCAAACAGGACTGATGGATCCACCTAGAAAGACTTGTAGGTGCTTGAGGCTGGATTTGACTGTGGGTTTCTTATTTTGGCCTTTTTTTCTACAACAGTCACGTTTTAGTACTGTAGAGCGATATTACTCTGTTGCAGTACTAGTGTTGAAGAAATACCTACTACAGCCTAACCATACTGACAGTACCTCAAAGTTTTTGTGATCTACAGAGCTGTGACGCGACCAAATCTCCATAAAGACACGTGGAGAGTTTACTATCAGCCTTTAAAGGAACAGTCTGACATTATAGATAAATCACTGATTAATATAACTTGAACTGGTAGTACCGGCATAATTTGGTTGATACCCTTACGGACTGCGACACACCAAGTCCATGAGTCGCCTCTTGCATGTTTTTGCAGTGTTTTCTTCTGCTATTTCTTTTTAAATGATGAATACAGACTACTGCCACCTGCTGGTATAGAGAGTTATTTTCCATAGTGCAACATTTTGGCCCAGATGAAGGCGATGTTGTAGATGGAACAGTCGGTCTAAGTCGTCTCTAGGTTTCTGATGTCAGCTTAGTGTGTGGTGAGTTCAGTATTCACCCCTACAGGAGCTTCCTTAATGAACACTAAATGCTAGTTGTTTACTAAAAACTCTACTGCAGAGGTAGACATGTGAGAACATCTTCAACATAGAACTATAACCTTTCAGGTTTTGAGGCCTTTGCTGCTTAACTTCCACACTTCACTTTCTCAACATGCTAGTCTTTGCCTTGTAGTTAGCTGGACTTTCAGTTCAGATTTCACACCCTCACTATGAGTTTCCCACTGGTTCCAGTCTTTTTGCTAAGCTAGGCTAAACACACACCTGTCTCTGGTGATGAAAGTGAAATCTGAAACCTCCAGTGCTGCAGAAGACACGAGGATTTACTAAAATGTCAGACTGTTTAACAGCAACCTAGCGTCTCACTGACCACACTCTGTATCACTGAAGGTGCCTTTAATGTTTTTGACTTAGAACACTCTGCTGTGGTTAATTTTTACATAACCATATATAATAAGTCAATTAATTAATCTGGTAAGAATGTGGGTGCCAAAGTAAAACCAACACCCCAATGATGTTCCTCAATCCGCCTCCAAAGGAGCTCAAACTGGTTCCTGTTACCTGCCAAATTAAGAGTTTGACTCCTAAAATCAAATAATAGCTAAGATAAATATGAGATGTTGTTCATTATTTAAAATGTTATAGTTGGCAGCAAAAAGAGTTAACTTTCTTTCAGTGAACACAAGATTTTGAATGTAGAAAAAAAATGTAGAGAGCTTTTTTTAGACTGGTATTATTATGTTTTTGTGGAATATTCTGCTTCCTGCTGTGGAAAGAAATTTCCACATTGTTATGACCAATCATAACATGGTTCAATTTATTGACACGCTTGGAACTGAGTAATTTATGTTCAGGTTGATATTATTCTACGTTACGTACAGTAAATATGAAGCCACAGCTGAACTTAAAATAAAAACTGGACATAAGCTTTGTCCAGCAATATTAACTTGTCAGCATATCTTAAACTCACTGCTGAACATGTTAGACCTCGTTTGTTTGACCCGCACTGAATCCAGAATGTAAAAATGACGTCGCAGTTTTAAGGGGTGGTCATGGACAAGACCGTTTTTTGTTTTTATGCTTTGAATTTTGCAAAAATTTAACAAATGTCAGGTCTGTAAATAATGGAACAATGATAAGTTTTTTTTTAATTCTGTACACCACCACATGGAGTTTGAATTGAAACATTCAAGACGTGAGCGAAGTCAAGATTTTGAGCTTCAATTCAAGGGATTCGAGAGTGTAGCATTAACTATACAAGAAATAAAGCCATTTCCATGCACACACCTTCATTTTCGTGGGGCTCATAAATAATGGAATAAATAGCTGACAAACATTTGCACTTATCATTGTTCCATTATGTACAAATATGACTGTGTAACATGTCACCCTCTGAGCTTTTGGTGCCGGTAGGTGGATTTTGTTTGCTTTGGATGGAACCCCGCTGTTTCCAGCTGCTTCCAGTCTTGCTAAGCTAGGCTATGCTAAGCTAGGCTAACTGTAGTTTTATTTTTACTGACAGACATGAGCGTAGTATTAGTCTGAACATCCATTACACAGAGCAGTGGCAGCTTAACCAAAATATCAAACTATTCCTCAAAGGAAACATATATTCACATATTGATAATTTTCAATAATTAGTGAAATATGAAAAGTCCCCCTAAAAAAAAAAATTAAGTAATGCTGATCGTAATGTGGAAAGTTTGTGTTATTTATACATCACAAAACCACACATTTTTTTATTTTTATATTTTAGACCTCCAAAGGACAAATTATTTTATGGTTTAGGTTTGATAAATATGAAATTTTGAATTTCTGTTAAAGGGCTGTTGATTATCAGTTAATGACCTAACAAATAATAAAACAAATTATCATCAAACCAAAAAATATATCTCCAATTTTATTTTGGCAACTTTCACAGGACTGTAAACACGATTTGTCACTGCTTAAACATTGCACTTTATAAAAAAAATATACAGTGTATATAAATATATAAAATAAGGCAATATAGTTATAAAATAAATATATAGAAATAAATCAGCACGAGAATTTATTGATAAAATTGAGTAAAAAGTTACAAATATCAAAAAATTTCCTGTTTCCAATAACTATATTTTATATTTTGTTTAAAATAAAAACTATTAACTTTATGTTTTGATTTAACTTTGTTGTTTGGTTTGGGTTTGATTTCTGCTGTTCATAAATGACTTGGTTTCCTATTTAAATAATAAAGTATTGCTGTTTGTTGATTCACTGCAATACATTTAATTTAGCTGTGTGAAGCTTTTAGTTTTTTTTGGCACAGATGTTATTCCATACATCGAACTGTAAATCAGAATACTTCACCTTAACGTTATTGTTTTACGGTAATGTTTGTCCATTCGCTGCAGTATGAAGTGTAATAATCACATGTTAGTAACACTGACATTTGATCTAAATTTTATTTTATTTTATTTTACATCGTTCTATAGTTTGGAAAATCTATTGTCTTAAACAAGCTCTGGGTCTTAATCACTGGCATTGATTTCAGTGTGACCTAAGATGAAAATATGATGATGACTTCAAGATAAAAGCATTAAAAAATATTTTCTTCTGGCTGAAGATCATGTATTACTTGTGAGCTGAATTAGAAACTCAACACTGTGTCCTGTTTACGCTGACTGTTTTTACATTTGAATCAATAAATCAGTTTGAAGACACTTGGTGTCAGGATGTTATGTTCTTCATGTTTTGTTCAGCGGGAAAAAGCATCTTCTGTTGTTTTGATCTCTGTTGCCTGCTGTTCTTTTCTCTCTCCTCTTTCCACTCACCCCAACCGGTCGAGGCAGATGATCGCCCACCCTGAGCCTGGTTCTGCTGGAGGTTTCTTCCGTTAAAGGGTGTTTTTCCTCTCCACCGTTGCCTAGTGCTGCTCACGTGGGACTGTTGGGTTTTCTGTATAATTCTGTATATACCTATATTCTGTAAGTGCCCAGAGATTACTTTTGCTGTAATTTGGCGCTATATAAATAAAATTAGTTGAATTAAATTAAATCTACAGGTTCAACATTGTATCTGTTCAGAAACAGTTCATTTAATTTTAAGATTAAGTTTAAATTAAAAGGCTGTTTGCTTGTTTAAAACCCTGTGGTGGGAAAATGAGATTATAATTATTCTGTCATGAATACACAGACACACTGAAAGTCAGTGAGTAAAATGAAATGACCAATAGAAGCAGCTAAAGCAGTGCTGCTGCAGAGTGGACAGCAGGAGGCCGCGCAGGTCTGTAAAAAATATAAAACTACAGCCTCCAAAATGATCAGATGGTTCAATTAGCACCTCACTGAAACACAAACTGAACATTATAACCTTCATGAGGGAGGATTTATTGCAGGACTGTAATAAAGACTGATTAGATTGTTTTAGCTTGGTGTCCCTAATAATCTGACAACTGTGTGTCTGTCAGTGTAACGTCCAAAACATTTAAATTCCCCAAAAATCAGTTCTTTTATTTAAATCAGTACACTAAGGACGTGTCATATTTTATGACTTCAAACATCAGAGAATCTGCTTCATCAGGTGTCTGCGGGCTCAGTTTGATTGACAGCGGCCTGAAGCAAAAACAACTGAGGAGATATGAAGATATTTATGTTTAAAGCTTTAATATTTCTTCTACAGAAGAACAAACACATCAACACCACGTTGTCCTGACACTCATAAATACCTGATGTCTGTGTTTTCACTTAAATGTCTCTTTGTCTGTTTCCGTTATGCTGCCGCTGAGTCACATGACGCCTTCACGGGCACTGTGCTGCCTTCAGTGTCTCTGATGAAAGTCCGGCAAAGCAAACCTTTCTACAAAAGCAAACAGCTTAGTGCAGCTAAACGGGGAGAAATACATGGAAATAAATTCATTCATGCAGCTAAAATCACCACAAGGTCCCCACACAGCAAAATATGAAAAAATACATGATAAAAGAATAATAAAAGAATAACAATAATAATTAAATCAATTAGATAGACTATATATAAAGCTACAACAATGATCCAATTAATTCATTATCAACATAATTAATCTGCAACTATTTTATTGTGAATTCACCAACTATATAGTTATTTAAAGCAGAAATGTAAAATGTTATGAATTATGAGAATTTGTTGTTGCATTATGTTAGTTGAATAAAAAAAGCTACTTAAAGTCACAACTTTGGGTTATAAGCAGCTGTAAACGCTGCTTGTTTCACAATAATTAAAAAATTCATCATTATTGATTAGGGCCTTCTGTCCTAATCAATCAACTTGCAGTCCTACATATATTCATAACAGTCCCCAAACTCTACAATCTCACCTTCTTCTTCCAGTTTCATAACTTAATTAAAGTTGATTTTTTTACCAAACCACAAAGTAAATATAAGTAGATACAAGCTGATTAACAATGAAATGCTTTTCTTTATCTAGATTTAATTTAAAAATAATTGTTTATTGCTTTATTTTTAATGGTCGCCATCAAGCCTGTGACCACGTCACTGCTTCTTTCCCCACGACCAGATTTCCGCCGGCCCCTGAACGCAGCACGAGTCCTGCTTTATTAGAGCAGGACAAACAGCAGCTCGGACCACATCAGCGAGACCGAGTCAGCGATGGAGGTCGAGCCGTCCGTGTCCATCTGGAGCCGGGAGAAAACCGTGTGATGTGGATCCTCAGACATGGACGCTCCGCGGTGACGTTTCCAACAAAAACCGAGAATTAAAAACCCGTTTGGGAGTTTTTTCCTCCTTCAGCTCATCCTGCACAGACACAAACACTCGGACTCAAAAGTTTGGAAACTGTCCGAGTAGCGTCTTACAAACAGGTTCTGGTAACTTTGAGGAGGAGTTTTTGGGGAAGAGCTGAGTTGGACGTTTTGAGACTATGTCCGAACCGGAGAAGAGCGAAAACATTCGTGATGAGTCTGCAGGAAAAGGAAAAGGGATTCCTAACGGGGGGAATCCTGCAAAAAGCCAAGAGGTGAGAGTGAGATGCTTCTGACACGTTTGTGTTCTTACAGGACTTTTGTCCTTCTCGCCTCATAAAGCAGTTAAACAGTGATGGAGACAGAAACTTCCAGCTCCTGCAGGATCAGACATAATGAAAGAACTAACAAACGGTGTCAGGCTGCAGCTTGTCTCACATTAACGTGTTTGAGTTTGGACAGCTGCCTTTATTTGTGAACTTTTAAGAAGTAAAACAAATGATTCATGTCACACCTGTGAAACACTCATTCCATTATTAAATTAATTAAACTGCAACTAAGAATGATTTTACTATGAATTAATCTCTTCATGTTTGCTATTAATCGATTCATCATTAATTGTATGAAGAGTCAAACAGTGAACAGTTAGTGTGCAGTGGACTCGGACTCGTTTCTGACTTTGTGATGTTCGACTCGGACTTGGTCTTTGGACTCGCCCAATACTTTAATAGGACTTCCTTCTTGAAATTAACTTCCTGCTTCCACCTTCCCTCCTCCATCAAAACAAAAGTTGAGTGACTGAGGACTGGGTTTGGGAACCACTGCTTCAAGGAGTTCTTGAGATACTGGATTCCCAAGAATGGGACGGAAGAACCTCCGGCCACAGCTGCAGAGACAGCGCTGATGAACTAGACTTTATTTTATTGAGAAGCGACATTTAAACATTACAGGGGAGAGAGTATTATAAACACATCCTTTTACTTTACTTTGATGCTAACACTTAAATGAAGTCTTGTGTAAACCTAATGAAGCATGGACATACAGAGGTGTTTGAAAGTTTTTAAATGGTCTGTATTTCTACGTAAATATGATCTAAAACATGATCAGATCTTCACTTAAATCCTAAAACTAAAGGGAACCCAATTAAACAGATGAGACAAATTACATTTATATACAATCTTAAATATTGGTATGTGGCTCATCATTAACTGGTGTTACCCCGTTTTGCAGCCATGACCTCCTTCTGGTAGCTCAGGGCTGTTGGTTGGCTTCTGTGCATGAACGTCCTGCTTCAGGTCCTTCATCAGCATTTCTGTAGGATTAAAGTCAGGACTCTGACTGTAGAACAACTTGTGTGTTTTGTTTTGTGCTGTCTGGATGGTACCTTGACGTTTTCCTGGAGAACGTTCTTGTATAACTCAGATCTACGATGGCAAGTTGTCCTGGTCCAGAGGCAGCAAAGGTTCCAACAAGTTTTTTTAAAATGCTGGAACCACTTATTTGTACCTGCTGTTTTGATCAATGAATGATTTAATTTGTCATTATGCATACGAGAAGTGTAATCGTGCTCTGGTTCCACTTTATCCAGTGACTTTTGTTTTTCACTAGCTGATATCACAGTAAACTGAACATCTGATCAGTCATTCAGATCTGCAGATTAATCCATAATGAAAATAACTGTTAGTTAATCGACTGCATGATGTGATAAAGTGGCCACACCCCCAACTGTGCTGATGAGTGCAGCCCCACTATGTTATGATTGTGTGATACGTTTGTGTGTGCATGCATCCAGGCGACTCTCCCTTCAACCTTCACTGCTGTGTTGGACGTCAAAGCACCTGGTGTGGTCCTGTGAATCTCCTGTGGTCCTCAGTGGACTCTAAATCTCCTGCTTTCAAATGGTTCAAATGCAGCTTTAACCAGTGAATGAATGTCAGGGAGGGAAGCAGAGAGATGCATACAGAGCTGTGGTCAGAGCTTTTTTCACTGGTTTGAGTCCTGTTCGAGCATTGTTGGGCAATCCTGGTCCTCAAGGGCCACTGTCCTGCTGGTTTTCCAACCATTTCCAGACTTAAAGTTTCTGATTGGCTGAACTCTCCAAACCCAGGTAATCAGCAGAGGGTTGGGCAAACGAGCAGGACTCGTGTGTGTGTGTGTGTGGACAGGTGAGCGCGTTGACGTCCGCACATGCTCCTGCCTCGTCAACACGATCTTGGCCAAAATGAAAGAGGCGTAAAATACCCAGAAAAGCTTTTTATCTGGTTCTGACCAGTCGCTGTCGACCTAATGTGCACCGGATTTGCATTTCTGCAGCATCTGTGAATGGAGGAAAGAGTTCTGAGGGTGAGAGAAACAGGAAGTGGAGGTCCTGTGTCTGCAGCTGTGTTACCTACAGAGACTGGATCAGACTGGAAAACACTTTCTCAGTTACTGCTCCTTCTCCAGCCGTGGATCCACAGCTTTTTAGATCTGACAGCAGAACTGAAGCATCTGGGTTGACCCTTCGTCTGGTTCACTTTGCTTTTATTCTTGTTTCAGTTGGTCTTTATTTTGAAACTTTCTGGGTATCAGATGGTATATTACTGACTTAAACCACAGATGTGTGTGTCTGTTGTGGTGACACAAGCTGTAATCTACACGATCTTGAGAACTGTATTCTGTTTGAGACTCTGTGGTCTTGATGGAGTCTGCCTATCTCAGTTTGTCACCTCTACAAGGTCCCACATCTCTCAGCTCATGTGTCTGTTCTGCTGTTAACAGTGAGACTGACGGAAACACAGACAACCTGCCTCGTCTCAGTGCACAATGCACAAACAGCTCATTAGTTTCGAGTCATATTTGTCTAACATGATGTTTTCTCTCATAATCATCTGACCCTTTACAAGAAGCAGGATGTCCAGCGTCACCACGACATTTATGCAGAACAAGAAGCTACAAGAAACACTTACAGTGTCAGATTGTCAGTAGATTTATTAGATTTTAATGCTTGTGCTGCTGTCTAATGGTGATTCTTTTGTATTAGAATGAATCATTTAGTCCATTTAAACGGTACAACACAGAAATTTCATGTCTAGTTCAAAGTTTCTCTTCAGTTTGAGCAGCAGTCCAGAAACTACACGACTTGACTGGAACCGTCCTCATTTTACACTGATAGAACAACATTAGTAAGTGACCACATTCGAGTGTGAACTGTGAATTTCTGCCTGTTGGAAAACCTTTACTGAAGAGTGAGGCAATGAAAGCATGTCCGGTGGAGGCTTTAAATAACCTGCTGCGTGTTTCAGGATTTGGACCTGGCTGTGATCTACGTGTCGGACGCTCTGTACAACAGAAACATCTACTTCGACACGTCGCCTCAGGCTGTGAGGTGAGACGGTCACACACTCCTGACCTGCTCATTACGATTCACATGTTTTCATCCTGGAAATGAAATCAGGGAGAAGTCAGAAAGTGTTGGAGACGGACGAACAATAAGATCGTAGAACATCTCTTGCCCTGTATAAGTTCACAGTGTGAGGCTGTGTGCGTGTGTTTTCAGACTCTATCTGCTCTACAACCACTGGCTCCCTCGGGTGCTCGTCTACTTCTTTATCCTGGTTGATCTGTCTCTGGCGCTCTTCGAGGAGCCGGCCATCCTCCCTTTGCCTACATGGGTGAGTGTCCCCCAAAAATCTATTTAGTCTCCTCTTTATTTCCAACGTACCAAACTAGCAACACACAGAAGTCAAAGCAACTATAGTGTTTTATCACTGAAGGCCTCAGTAATCAGTTCTGGTTTTTATACTGTCAGTCACATTATTTCTGTATTTGAAGTTTTAAATAGAACTTAAAGGCAACAGATGTGTGATTTTTTTTTATTTTTTTTTAATGTCACAAGACAGAATGAAGTGAAAACATTTTAAACCAATAAAGTTCCAGAGACCAGTGTCCGAGGCAGCATTGTCACGTACTGGACTCAGTGACTGTGTTGTGTTGTTCTTCAGGCCACCATGCTGGTGGAGCTGCTCTGTCTGCTCGTCTTCACCGTTCGACTTGGTCACTACGCCAAGGTGATCCCTCGAGACAAGTTCTGGAAAGACCCCAAAAACATCTGCATCATCGTCATCCTCTTGGTAGGAGGAGCTTATTCACATAATCTGAACCCAGTAAATAACGATTACATGGATGTTTTTATTCCTCCTGGGTTTTTGTTTTCTGCTAATCTTCGCTAAAGCTGCAGTAATGCTGATTTTATATGACCATGTTCAGACTATGAGGACTGTATTCTTTTGTTGCTGCAGATTAAAATGGTTTTAGTGTGTTGTTGCTGTTGTTGTTGTTGTTGTTGTTGTTGTTGTTGCATGACCGCTGATAAACCAGTAGGAGCAAAGCTGTGTGTTCAGCTTTCACTTATTTTTGGCACCAGACGCACAGAGTCTCTATCTTACATTATGACACAGGAAAATATAATAAAATCTAATAAACGCGGTGCTGAGTAGCTGGAATTTATGCTCTGTGATATGGTGACGATAATGTTGTGTAGGTCATAAAGAATGAATATTTCAGTGATATTTTTGGTTATTTTATCTTTATTTTTTACTACTTTCATGTGAACTTTGAGCCATGCTGTATCTTTATGTCTTTGTGCTCATTTGGCCTCTACGTTTATTAATTTTGCTTCTATTTTTGGGTCACTTTGTCTCCTTTTCATTACTCTGTAGTCATTCGATTGACTTTTCAGTAAGAAATGTTAACAGTCCCTTCAAACAGACACTCTGGGGCCACCTGCTCTCTTGGGCCCCTGTGCCTGTGCCCACAGGACCCATTAAGAAACTGATCCATGCATCCACCATAGATACTGGAAAACGAGGAGATTTGATGCAAAGGCCTGTTCAGCATTAACTAGTTTACACTCTACATTAGCTTATAAAACCAGTGACTGTAGGATGATCAGCTCCTGGTGCTGTGTGGACAGTAACTGAACCTTCACGTTCTACATTAGATTAGTCAAACTTCTGCTAAAATTTAAGGACAAGTTTATGAGAAGCTGCAGAGGAAGTTAAAGGACGTAGTTACAGAGTCGGAGCTTCGTGAGCTTTTTACTGTGAGATCATAAAAGCTGAAGTTGTTGACTGTGTGCTGAGCAGAGTTCCTATCTGTGATCTGCAGAGTCAGAAATGTGCTGAGAAGACTTTCTGCCTGTTGTTGTGAAACAACCTTTAGTCGGAGATGTTGCCTCGTCAGCGCCTTTAAAGCAGAAAGGCTTCCTGGTGACTCAGTGGGTTCACAGTCATACAGGACATATGAAATAATATGAAATGCTCCTTTTTACTGACACACACTGATTCGCTGATCCTCATCATTCAGTGTTTACACGAATATTCATTGTCAGGATTTTTGTCTCCTAGTTGTGTTGATGACAGCTAACAGATAACAGCTGACAGATATTTTTTTAACGATTTTATAGACAAATTATTAATTCTGATAATAGACCTGCTGAAACAACAAGTAAATTCAATTCAATTAGTCAGGCAACAAAAAATAATTGGCAACTATTTTCATAATCCGTAAGTAAGACTTAATAAATAGTTTTAAGATTTAGATTTTGGACTACAAGAGGACATGATTAATCGAGAATCGAGAATCTAATGAGTAGATTAATTGAAAATAATAGCTACAGCCCTTTGCTTGTTTTATTCAGTTATTTTATTCAATAAGAGGTGCTTTTATTTTGAAATCAAGGCAAAATGAATAGAGTTTAAACCTTGATGAGCGTTCATATGATGTACTAAGAGTTGATAATGTGGAGGTGGTGACATGAACTGTGTTGGGAACCCTCCCAGCATGCACTGGGGCAATAAATTCATAGACGTAAGTCAACATAGGTCTCATTTTTTTGTGCATTTTCTGCATTTCCACTGACTTTAATTGGTAAATTTTCCAGTTTGGCTCTAGTGTAACTGTATTTTGTGCACATCCTGTCCTGTATATGACTGTAGTATGAAATGTGGATAGCATCATTTTGATTTGTATGCAGGACATCAGTTTTGGTACTGTGGACTGCCAATGGAAGAGATAATTATGTGTTGTATAGAACAACATACCTGTAAAAACATTTGAGGCTGTGTTAGTCAGTGTAATTGTTCTTAAGTTCCCCTGTTTGTTCCAGCTCACTCTGATCGATATGATCATCTACGGAGCGCTGACAGCTACAAACTGTTACGGTGTCCGCTGGTCCAGAGTCCTGCGTCCACTCCTACTGGTCAACGTCACAGAGGGGCGACAGGTGAGGATGTTTTCATTTAATGTCGTCATGGAAAATAACTTTTTACGAGCCCATGCTGTCATCAGAGGCATTTTTTACAGATTTTTGTAAATTTCCTTGTAGATTTGTAAAGCTACAATAAAAACTAGGATGATAAACTAGCAAGTTTCCATGGAACTGTACATACTATATGCATCAATAGGGACCTACTCCACCTCCCAGAGGCTAAAATTACTGAATGTGAATGAAATATTTTCTCAACAGCATGTGGTATGTAGGGTTAAACCAAGTTTTATTTACAGTACAAAGCCTCAATGGACTTTACAATCTGTAAACCAGTGAAATCCTGTGTTCGTCTTATCTTATTCACCCAAACCCCAAGAGGTCAGGTTTAGATTAAGGGAAGAGGAAACGCATCCCTCTGAATCTACTCCTAAGCATTGGGACCTAACACTCAGCCTTTCATCCTCTCATTTCCACTCCTGTCCTGATTTCTATGGCTGCTACCGTTATGGGGAGGACAGTATCTGGAGGCCTGTTTCCACCAGAAAGTTTCTCGTACTTTTCTTTTTTTGGGGAATCCAGGAACCTTTCCGGTCTAATCATCACATTTTATTTCAGCTGTCATGTGTTGATCAAGCTATCCTGTAACTCTGAGCAGTGTTTGAGGGGGAAACCTTCTGCTGCTAAATGTGTGAAGTTATGATCTGAACGCGTCATTAGTTTGCATCTGTGTGAATGAGGACGAGCAGCTTCAGACGATTCATAAACGGTGCGGTCGTGTGTTTGTTTGTGTTTCAGCTCCGCAGAGCGTTCAGAAGCATCCGGAACGCTCTGCCCGAAATCTTCTACGTCTTCCTGCTCTTCATGTTCAGCATCCTCACGTTCTCCCTCATGGCTCTGAAACTGCTGGGCAAGCGGTGAGACAGCTGCGCTTCTTTTACTCGTTTATAACCCGACGAGCTTCTTATTGAGCAGCTAAAACACACAGTGTCAGTAAAGGCAAGATCATAGTTTGTGATTTACCATAAAATTAGAATGTGTCTAATGACTATTTTCATTATTGATTGCTCATTATCTTCCTGGTTAATTAAGTAATTTGGCTTTTGCGTCACAAAATGTAAAAATGAGTGAAAATCTCCCCAAATCTGTGATGCTATTAACCAACAAAACCTAAATGTAAATTCTGCTATGACTTAAATTAATGAGCAGAAAATCCCAACAATTCAAAAGCTGTTTTTAATTTTGTTTTTCAAAAAAAAGAAAAAAAGATCAATCAATTTTCACAACGTTGATTGAAAACAGATTTTATATTTATTAACTAATCAATCAACAGCTGAAGTGTTTACGTACATTTATATCGATTTAGTAAAAACCTAATTGCAATTAAATTTCTTATTATGTTTTCCGTAACAATGGAAGTGCAACAACAGATCTGTGAAGGCCCCATTAATGCTGAATGATATATGCAGGTTTTGGAGCAACATATGCTGCCATCCAGAAGACGTCTTTTTCATTGAAGGCCTTATTTCAGTAATAAAAGAGTCCAGGTCCCTGCAGAAGCTTATCTTTATACTATTTTAAAGCAAACATAGGTTTTACGCGATTTGCAAATAATTGCTTTGTTTTTATTTACATTTAAATTTCCCAACTTTTTAGACATAAAACAGACTGATGATGTGTATTTTAATCCAGTTATTTGTGAAACTTGTTGTATTTGAGGCTCAAGAAGACAGATGTGTATGTGTGTAGTTAAAAATCAAGTGTGTTTTTTGTAGAGGGCTAAAGACCACCGATGGATCTCCGTACTTCACCAACTACCTGGAGATCGTCTTTGATCTGTACGTCCTGGTCACCACAGCCAACAGCCCCGACATCATGTAAGACATGAAATAATATATTTCCTAAATAATAATAAAAATAATAATCCTAAATAATATCTAAAACTGGGACTCAGTCATGGAGAAACTTTCTGCTGGATTAATGCAAAGTCATTTTCTGTCCCCTGCATGTATCAGTCATATCCTTTGTCCAGGAATTAATTGAATTTATCTGACTTGCAGCAAAAAAAAAAAAAAAAAGAGGGAGAAAAAGCAGCAACAAAGGGGCAAATGTGGCGCAGCAGGTAGGACAGTCGACAGTAATCTACGAACCCCAGGGTTGGTGGTTCGCTTCTCAGTTCTCCTCGAATCCTGCCCACAAGTTGAAGTTTAAACATACATGAACAGCTACCATCGCTGTCATTAAACTGCCATTCATACTGTTAAGGTGATCAGTTCTGTGAAGTGTTTTCAGTGCGTTTCCTTTTTTTAAATTTGTAGTGACTTCCTAATGAAAAGGAGGAAGTTTGACGATTATCTACTGTTTACACAGCAGAAACAGACATACATATAAAATTTGTAACATTATAGTAAAGTTTGCTTTTAAAATGAAAGTATCAGAGTTATTTAAAAAAACTGTGATGAAGAATAATGCAGAGTAAATATGAAACAGTAAAAGTCCTGTTTTTCTATGATGTCTACAAATCTATGGTGAATTTGTTTATTTTAGTATCTGAGTCCTGCAAATTTTATTTTCTGCTTCTCGTTGTCAGGATGCCGGCGTACAACTCCCACGTCTTCTTCACCTTCTTCTTCATCTTGTACATCTTCATCAACACCTACATCTTCATGTCTGCCTTCTTGGCCGTCGTCTTCAACAACTACAAAAAGTACCTGAAGGTATGATGGAGTCTGAGACGCTTCATGCTGTCTGAGCACAATCTGAATGAGACGAAGCACCAAACAACATGTTCTCCTAAACTAGAATCCTAGTCCCACGTTCTCTTTTTATGGCTGTTAGTTTGTGGTAGTTTGATATGAATATGTGGCCCCAGTAATGTATGTATCACTGTTACATTAAAATAACAGCTTGAAATCATTTTGAAGATACACTCACTTGTAATAAGGCCAATAACATCTCTGCTATTGTCACTCTGTGCCCAGATCGTCTCTTAGTGCATGTAACTTGTTGTCCTGCCCCAAAGAAAGTTGTATGTTTCCATAAAGAAATGGTCTATGAGCTGGACATGTGATCACCACTGTACACCAACCAATGCAAGAGCGCTTCTCAGCAGTTCCAATGTCTTATTTATTATTTAGAAGGCATTTAGGCATTTGTTTTGATCTGTCCTAAAAGTTTAGTTTCTAGTCTTTAAAAATCCATGCATATTAAACTAGAATTACCACACTGCGGTTGTTTGCCTCCACTAACCAGTGATGTTGTAGTTTACACATGTCTGACTCGTATTTATCAATGAGTCCAAGCAGATGTTTGTGCCAGATGTGATGAAATTCCTTCCAGGCGTTTCTGAGATATAACACTGATGAGAATGGGACATACATGAGGTCACAGTGACCTTGACCTTTGATCTTTGACCACCAAAGTCTAATCAGTGCATCATCAACTCCAAATAGATTGTTGTACTAATTTTGAAAGAATTCCCTCCAAGTGTTCTTTACACATCACATTCATAAGTATGGACCACTATTGGATGAATGCAAAGTTAGTGTCAGTGTGACTTTGACCTTTGACCTTTGACCATCAAAATGTAATCCGTTTATCACTGAGTCAAAGTTAACAGTTGTGCCAAATTTCTAGGAATTCCCAAAGACAGACCATGCGAAAACATAATGGCTGCGGTTCTGGCTATATAAAAAAAAATAGATGTGTAAAATATCCAACATATCAAGGCTCTTCAGAAACACACTGCTTATTATTTTCATCTCGTAGTTCTTCAGTGAATGTAGTGATTGTCTTTGTGGATTTGCTGTCTTCAGATTGGATTGGTGTCCTCTACTAATTAGACAATGTCCTGACCTTGTCTTCTCTGTCTAACAGGAGGAGGTACGGCAGCTGGTGAGGTCCAAAAGGCACAAGATGGTACGAGCGTTCGCCATTCTGCAAGAGCGGAGGGAGGAAGGGGGCGAGCCGGTGGTGACCCAGGCCAACTGGAACCAACTGGTCCGACTGGTGCAGCCCAACATCAGTAATCCCCACAGAGAGCTGCTGTGGAGCGTCTGTGACGACAAGAACCAGGGGTTCATCGGTGGGTCAGACACACACACACACACACACAAACACGAATAAAAACAGACTCTGACTTCACATTACTGAAGTCATTCACTCTGAGGCCACTTTTTCATTACTGACTGCATTTTCCAGTCGTCTTTCTTTCGCAGATTTCCCTGTATTCAGGAGAACTTGACGAGCTCAGTCCTATAAAAGATGCTCACTGGTGCATATGCTGAAATATATTCTCCATGCCTCCAGATCCAAGCCCTAAGAACTACCCAGATATTAAAAATAAGTCAGACTAAAACTGGTTTCTGAAGAGTAACCTGTTTGGTACTTCCTGTTTCATCAGGCATTTACAGAGAGAAGCAGATTTTAAATGTGATGTGAGAAAACATGTTCAGAAAGCTCATTAAAGTCTCCAGCAGCTTGATTGTTAATGTTGTCTCGTCCTTAAAGCTAAAACTTCATTCAGACTCAGTTCTGCACCGTCACAGCCTCCAACCACAGTGGCGCTTTCAGACGTCCTGCTAAATCACTATCTTCAGAACCATCTTCAACATGGAGGAAGTTAGACTCTGCTTCATCATCGAGTTCACCTCAGAGCTGAGAAAAACTCAGAAACTTGATGCAACTGACCAGAAGAGATGATTTTGCGCAAAGCCAGACAGCAAAAAAAACAAAACTGTTCCTTTCACACACTCCTCTATAAGACACGAGGAGGTTTAGAGGGAAACATTTACTGTTAACCTGCTGCACTGATAAACAGCTGTTGACCATGAGTACAAAGTTGAACGTTACAGCTGATACACTCAAAACATCATGGACATTGGTGCAGCTTTGGTTCCATAGTTTCCAGATAATGAATCATAATGATTTTGGAAATTCTGACTTTTCCTCTCACACTAACATCAGGATGTTATTTTAAGTTCAGGGGGAAATTTCTTGAATCCTATTTGACAGATTATCACGAAATGTGCTACAGATATTTAAGGTCACAGAAGGATTTGCATCCAGATTCCACTGAGACCGGCTGCAGCGCGGTCTTCAGAGCTGATTGCTGGCAGCTCTCTGCTCCACGCTACTAAAGATACACACAGAGTCTATTTTTGACAGGAAAAAATAGGTACGCTTCAGAAAAAATTTAAATCCACCAATCAGGTAGTGTTTTCCTCGTTTGTTCGCTTGTGTCTTTCAGCTGGAAGAAACATGCACTGTACTGTACATGAGAACTGTTAATACTTTAAATGCCCATTTTAAACTCTACATTGTGAAGGTATTGATAATATCTCAATTGTTTTTTTGTTGGTTTTTTTGGTTGGTTGATTGACAGGTAAGTTGGCGTTCGTCCAGCTGGCCGACCTCCTGAACATCGAGGTGATCACACTCAAGTCGAGGCCACATCCACTTCAGAGTTTGTGCCCTGCCTTCTACCTGTCGGCCCCCAGTCGCCTGCTCTGCCGTCTGGTCCAACACCGGTGAGACAGATGGGCAGAATTGGTAAAACTGAAAAGAAGGATAAAAAAGACTTGAGTGATTTGCTCCATGTTTCACTTCAGCTTCAGCGAAATGTTGACCTGTGGAAACACCAGCATCTTAAACTTGGCTTTGTGTGTGTTTTTTTTTTTCAGGGCCTTTGTGATAGTGTACGACCTGATCATCCTGGTGAACGCCGTGTTCATCGGTCTGGATGAAGAGAATCCAATGATCTCCAACTCGGAATGGTTTTTCCTGGCTCTCTACCTGCTGGAGATCCTGCTGAAGCTCTATGTCTTCGAACCCAGAACTTTCTTCTCAAAACACAGCTTCTGGAACTGGTGAGGACAAGTTGATGATGTAACCATCTTCACCTCATGTCACTTTTACTATTGCTGACTGATTGAAGTTGAGTGTTTGTCCAAAATAACCACAGGATTCAGGACTCTAGGTACTGTTGTTGATCATCTACAGGCAGCTAGAGTTTAATTTCCACAGGTGTTCATGTGGATGACATAAAGACTTGAAGACTTGAGGATCTGTTCAGGTTCTGGGACCAAATAATTGGTCTGACATCTCATGACACATGGTTTGTGGTAAAAATGTATTTCTGCTGATTTAATAAGGGTCCAAGTCCACAGACCTTATTATTCACAGAAACTGTTCTGTCAACCACCTACTGGTAAACGATGCAACACAACAGACTTACAGCAGGTGAGTATGTTGCTGACTAGCTGAGCAACATTTTGAAGTCCACCTGCCCAACCGTGACGTTTAGTTTACCGTAAGTATTCTAACAAATTGGCAGTTACATTCACAGCCACAATACTCTTATTTTCTCGAATGACGTATATCTGGAAAGTGCAGTTCGATGTTAGCAAGCTGTGAGGCCGGACCTTGGCGTACATCAGATACTTCTACCGCATCTCTTTGGGTGTTTCCACATATCTAAACCTCGTTTTCTGCATGGATGTTTATGAAATGTCTTTGGGATCTTGACCCATAGAATGCCATAAGGATGTTGTAGTTTTTTAGGCATGCTCGGAAGTTAGTGTCACCCTGGTTCACTCGGCAAAAAGCCAGCGGCTTTTGGATTATTGCAGAAAATAAGATCTGTGACAAACAAAGGTTTATGATACATGTTTTTGTTCAGCAAATCTTCACAAATGAACACCCCTTTTATGATTTCTGAAGCCTAAATACATATTAAGCTATAAACAAACTACACCATGGCCACATGACATCAACGTTGCCACCACTAAGTTCCAACTTGTAATTTGATTTAGTGTGTTCACCCATTCCACAAAAGACTTTCTTCTTGTGACCGACTTGTGATAAATCTACAAGTTGTTGTACAAGAAATATTAGAACAGTTTCAGTGTGCTGATGTCTAATGTTCCCAACAACCTCTGTGGCCTCGTGAAGCTGACTTTTTTTGAGGTATGTAAAAGCTAAAAAACAAACAAACACTCAAGTTCAAGTTGCAGAATAAAACGTGACCGTTTCTTAACATTGTGTTAACCACAGGTCTTATTTCAGGCATCTAACCAAAAATCCATTCAAAAAAACCCACTGATTTTCGGGCGAGGGAACCAGAAGTTGTTTCAGAATTTTAGGACTCACTGCTGCGCACTTAATGTCCATGTGTTAATATGAGGGGTTTGATGAAAATGTGAATTTGATACAATATTTGCTTGTTAATACATTAATGCCCTATATGAGAAGACACTTAATAATTAAAGTAATTAATTGAACCATTTAATTTCACAAATGTAAAGTCAATGAGCTCTGTCGCATCCATTTCACACAGCTTATCTACATCCCAGATAATAAGTACGAGGTATGTGACACACGTTTCAGCCCTTTTACATTATCTGCTGCTTGTTTTATCCTCAGTCACACGCCTGGTAAGCGCTTGGACCAGAGTTTTGTTTAAGGCAAAAAAGTCAAAGTAAAAACAACAGCAATGCATAAAATGAGAAAACAAACTGTAACAAAAAAAAGTACAGAAACTATTTTCTTGTTGCTGTAATAAACATTTCTGGTCCCTGAAGTTCTCGGCCTTCTGTTCCTGTTGCTGACAGATTTGATTTCTCATTTACAGTTATAGTTTATTCTTTCAGACTTCCTGAAGTCAGTGTCCACTTTATTAGGTACACATTGTACAATTTAAATCAGGCGAGACACAGACTTTTTGGCACAAAGATTGTGCAGGTGTTCCTAATAAAGTGGACAGTGAGTGTGTTAAACCCTCTGAAACTCTTCTGCTGCAGCTGTTGACTTTGTTGTTGTTTTTTTTATTGGACGTTTTGCTTTCTTACAGTCCTGCGCCTCCTGCTGGTGAGCACTGCAGCTGCAGTGACTACGGTCAGATCTGTTTGCAGCATCGTGTTTGTATGTTCTATGGACGTATTAGTAGAACTGGATACCAGACTCAAACATGGCTCCGAGTCACAGGAATGAAAACTGCTCGAATATGAAGAGAACACACAGTTAAGGAGCAATGAGGACAATAATAAACCATTCATTCATGTATACAGTACAAACAAACTGTATAAATAATTGAAAACCCTGCTGTATTTCCATTTCCTGCACGAACAGTTAAACATTCTGCAGCCGACTGGGTGATGAGTAAAAAATGTTCTAATCTGCTTCAAACTTGTGAATCACTTTAAATTAAGGTTCATTCAACCTCAGTGGAGCCGTAAAGACCTAGTATCCAGCTCTCTTCAAACATCCATGTCACACGTTTGTGATGTCACATCGACATTGTGGACAAACACATTTAGCTTCATTTGCAGCAAGCGCAGGTTTTGCTTTCAGCATCACCAGTGTTGAAGAAAATTATTAAGTTCAGCATGAAATTTTTGTTTGTTTTCCGTTTCCAGGTTTGATACCATCATCGTCGTCTCTGCTCTCATCGCCACGATCATCAACTCAGCCCTGAAGTCAGGTAGGTGTTTCATTTCTGTTCAGAAAAAAAAAAAAATCTGCAGATGAATCAGAACCATTGTTTTCATCCAGAAACACATATGGGAAAATAATTTCCTTCCTGAGACAATAAAGATTTCCTGTCTTTACCAGTCTTTGTAAACAATTTTTCCTGTCCTGTTGTAGCGGGAGGTTACACCAGTCGGCAGATCCTGGACATCGTCTTCATCCTGCGAATCCTCAGACTGATCCGAGTGGTGGACAGCATCCAAAGGTTTAGTAGTACTATTAATAGTACTTGCGTCTGAGTGGCTGTCAGACGTGGACCTCAAACATGGTGGTAGTTGTAAATCATTGGTCAAGGTTGTAGGTTAGCCTGCAGGTGACCAGAGTTAGGTTGTGTAGAGACTTGTAAGACTGGACTTTGACATGTTGTGTCCTGATTGGTCCATATTTCTGAACTGTTATGCCTGAATGTGACAATGATCCTATATTCCCTCTTAGGTTTCGTATAATCATCAACACCCTGATCAGGATTGGACCAGCAATCCTCATATTTGGACAGCTCATACTTGTAAGTTGCTGTGATTGCCTAATTAAATGTGTTTTAATTAAAGCAAAAGTATGTTGGGTAAGATTCTCAGTCATCCAGGTGAAGTTATCTAGAAGTTGAGTTATGGCAACTGGACTTCTTTCTTGTTGGGTTGAAAAGTTTCTGTACTCATACAAGTAGCTAGTACAAGACTGAGTAGTGAAACATTTCAACCTAACATCACAGAAGTCCAGTTGCCATGACTCAACTTCCAGATAAAGTAAAAGTACTTCATGTTTTAGAGCTGTGGGGTAAGGGCCAGAAAAGTGGATAAACTTATCAATAAAGGAATACTGCTAACGCTGCTAAAAACCTCTCCTCCTAAAAGTCCCAGGGTTGAATCTATGTAGCTCTGACTGGCTCACTCTGATCTTCAGGTGGTGTACTACATCTTTGCCATGGTGGGGATGGAGCTGTTCAAAGGAAAGGTGAAGTTTTATGACGAGTACTCCAGCGATCCAGCAAAGGCGTACTGTGGAAACCCTCTGCTACAAGGAACTGCCTTTGCACAATCCAACTACTGTAAGAACAACTTTAACAACGTGGTGTCATCCTTCATCCTGCTGGTGGAGCTCACCGTGGTCAACCAGTGGCATGATATCCTTTACAGTAATGCCTCACATGCTATACTGGAAGCAAAAGACCTGCTGGTTGTGCTTAACTGGTGACAGCACTACAGGGATAACTGAGTTTAACGTCATGTAGCTGCTGGGTTGTACGGCCTGAAAATGGTCCCTCACATTCTGTGATGACACAGATTATCTGATCACTATTCTAAAAAGTATAAATAATATTAATAATAGTAATATCCAACACTTATGATCAAAACAATAAATAAAATTATGAAACACACATGCAGAGGGAAAAAAAGGGGCCAGGGATTGTGCCTTGAGGAACACCATGTCTCAAATGGGCCACAGAAGATAATGTGTCATTGACAGCTAATAAAAAGTTTAATAAGTATGAGTTGCACTAGTTTTGGGCAGTAATATAGTCACAAATTTCAGTAAACACAACACTAAGCTGATGAAACACAGACATGATCTTTCATGTTTTTCGTGTACACGCTCATTAAACATAGAGAGTCATGGTGGAAAAAGTAAGTAAAACAGTCCTGTAATACAGTTGCAAGAAAAAACTAAGTGATTTCAGTTTCCTGGTTTTCTGTGTAAACTGGTCATGAAATGTAATCAGATCTTCACCAAAACCACAAATATCAACCATTATCCAATATCAACATCAATAACAACCATTAAACAACTGCAAATAGATCACATACTTTTTACTTTTTCTTGAAACGCTATATTTTACTTTACTTTACTTGGCAGACGCTTTTATCCAAAGCGACTTACAAGGAGAAGACACAAGCAATTACCATTC
>JAUMHL010000001.1:1401780-1414979 GCA_032362345.1 Sandelia bainsii | reverse complement strand
CAACAAAGGAAAATAGACTTGACTGGGATCGGAGACCCCGTGAGGAGGGAATTTTCAGTCTCCTCTCATTAGCGGATTTGAGAGGGCGTGCAGGAGTGTAGCTTACTGTTAGTGTGTTGATATAAAATCAAGAGCAGTAAAAAGTACACTATTGCCCTCCGAAGTATAGAATTTTAAAGTAGCAGAAAATGGAAATACTCAAGGACAAGTATACTAATTTGTACTTAAGCAGAGTATTTGAGTAAATATACTTACTCATAGTTACTTTCTGCTCCAGTTTAAGACTGTAGGGTTTTTAAATAGTTAAAAGACAATATAAAAATAATTTAAACTCCACAGTGTTTTTTGTATCTTAGTAAACTCTACGTTTAAAAGAAATCCTCATTTACATCTGATGAATTTTGAGAATACTTTCTTTGGTCATATTGATTCATATTTATGTTCAACACTGTCTGAGATTCTTTAACGTTACTCACTGCTCAGCAGCGGCTTTGCCACCGTCACCCACATATCGGCGAGGATCTTCTTTGTCCTCTTCCACATTGTGGTCGTCATTGTCATCATCAAGTAAGACTGATTGTGTGACCTCACCTTCAACATCATCACTCTCAAAACAGTGATATTATGTACTATATATAAACTGCTTGCATGGCTGTATTTGTTTTTTCTGTCTTACTTCAGATGTCACCAATAACATCCTCTTTATATAACCTCAGAACCTGCCTGAGCATTATCAGGTTTTTAGGTTTTCTTCAGCATGAACGTAAACAGGTGTCTGTACATCCATGGATTCACTGTAAAAAGGAGCTAGTAACAGCTAAAGTGTGTGGAAGTCGCTGGTAGAGGACGCTGCTGTTGCCTTTGTTGTTCATCATCAGCGTTCACCTTCATCTGTTTCAGTATCTTCGTGTCGTTCGTTCTCGAGGCCTTCTACGTGGAGTACTCGGTGGATAAAGGCGACCTGCAAACGTCTCTGGAGAGGAAGATCGAGGAGCTGGAGTTGGCTGTGGCACAGTACGTTACCATGACAATGATAATAATACTTTATGATTATTAGTCATCATTTCGTGGTTGTTTTACAGTTGCTTTTTGCCCACTTTGTTTCTCTTTGTGGTCCCACTTTGTGGCTGTTTTGTTGCTTTATGGTAACTTGGCATCATTTTATGCTTTTTTTTGTGTTACTTCGTGTTTGTTTTGTGTCCCAATTTGGTCTGTTGCATCATTTTGTGGTTGCTTTGTACACTATTGGTTTTGAGAGGCTATTTTGCCCCGAGTATTGTTTTGAATGCAGCACAGTTTAAAACATTTGGTTTATTTTAATAAA
The DNA here is from genome assembly GCA_032362345.1 of Sandelia bainsii. Lineage (NCBI taxonomy): Eukaryota > Metazoa > Chordata > Actinopteri > Anabantiformes > Anabantidae > Sandelia > Sandelia bainsii. The sequence goes on along the minus strand of JAUMHL010000001.1, from coordinate 1,413,655 downwards.
ACATTCTGCTGTGTTTTTACAGTCGGGTGAAATTGTGTGTGTTTCAGACTTTTTACCAGCTGATAAATGTTTACGTTGTGTTATATTAACATCTGATTGGTCCACGGCCTTAACATGTTTATCTTCATGAAACAGGGAAATTCTGCAGGTTTGATAATTCTCCATGTTGTTTTGTCTACTAGGGAGAAGTTGGAGGACAACTTGGTGAACAACATGGAAACTATTGACAACGACCTGGGAAGCGCCCAATCACCATCAGCAAACAAACCTGCACTGATGTTTAAAATTGCTTCGAAAAGTAAGAAACACTCTAAGACTCATCTTTGGCATGTGGAGTATAGATGAGATTTTATTTTGAAAGGGACAGCAGTGACAGAAAGTACATGCTAAGCATCTGTAACATAAACTCAAATTAAATACACTAATTTCTTCTGAATTTCTTCGTTTACACTTCTACATTGTAAAAGCTAAACAGAGCAAATGAATTGTGGTTTATTGGTGATGTCGCTGATTCTGCGGTTGTTCTCTGGCAGGATATCGGACGGTCGACGCCTTTTTGCAGCGGATGTTCGAGGCTGATCTCGACCCTGAAGACTTTGCAGAGAACGAGGATCCAGAAGCTCAGACAAACGGGAACTTATCAAACCCGACGTTCAGCTCTGCATAGACATTTATGTACAAATATATATATGAAGGGAACTGGATTCTATCATTTCTTATAGTCTATATCATCTAATAATGCCAGATATGTTTAAAGCTGATGTTTGTGCAGTGAAATGTGTCAACCGGTCTTAGTCTGAGTCACATCCAGTGATATATTTTTTATATTTCTGTGTAGAAAACCAAATGAAATCAGTATTTTCTCATAAAGAATATTTACACAGAAGTTTGTTCATGTTTTATTTGAACCATTTTTGTGAACACATAAAATCAATGAAGCAACTTTGTTTTTAAAGAACAGGAGGTCCACAGAGCCCAGTGGGAGGTGAAACATTAAAATATACTCTGATAAATAAATGTCTTAAGAATTGTAACGGTCGCTCTCAAACTGCTTAAAAGTGCTTAAATTTATCTTTTAAAATAAATTTTTTGCAGATAATCAAACTGTTAAAAACAATTGCTGTGGAATTAGTGAAATAAAAAACACAAATCACAGTGAATTGGTCTGAGTGGAAACAGTGTGGGCCCCTGCTGGAAGGTACATGGTACTGCAGCCTGGGGGTGTCTTCTTTCAGGTCCTCATTCTGACTCCATCACCATTAGGTTCATTTAATGCAAAGTGCACCACAAACATCCACAGCTGCACAGTCATGTGGCTCTTCTGGTTGAGTTTTGCATTTCAAACCTTTGCAGTTTTACAGTACAGGCTCAATGTTGTTAATTTATTTCAAAACTTGATTTGTAACAACAAACTCTCAGAACTCCATGAAAGTATTTCTAACATTTCCTGAGATCAGCATATTACCTCACGTTATAAATGTGTTGCAGTAAAACCAAAAAGATCCGGTGAAGCTGATAATAAGCTGATGATGATGTTTGACCATCTGCATTTTAAACTGACAATATCCGAGCTCAGACCGTCTGCTGATGAAGACCGTGTAATGTGGCCGAAAGCTCCAGGACAACCAAGTAAGTGGGCCTTGAGTTTTTTCAGCTCTATGAAAAGTTTTATGAAGAGTCCTGTTGATGATTTGTAGTCTTTGTGTAGCTTCAGGAAATAGTCAGATCCCTTCATACTTTTACATGAAGCCGAGAATATTGGTGTACTTTTACTGCTGATATTTTAACTAAATGAAGATGAGAGTACCTATGTACCTATGTATAGTACCCTCCTGGTCTGCAGGGGTCGCTGTGGAGCCGCATCTTCACCATGAGGACACAGAGGAAGTGTGTGTGTGTGTGGTGCTGATGCTGGAGAGATGGAGCAGAGGGAGTGGGTCCTGCTCGGATCTCTGGCGTCCGGACGGAAAACGACGCTCAGGTAAGAAAAACCAACAAACTAACAAACTGTTGCGTCAGAAATGGAAAACGAAGCGAACTAGCTGATCGAAGCGCACATCGAACACGAAAGCGAAGCGACGTGATGCTGGAGTCTGTGTGTGTGTGTGTGTGTGTGCATGATCCGAGGCCACAATCATTATGTCGGTTCAGTAGAATCTCGTTCGAACACACAGTCGATCAGTTCTGTTGCGGTGTCTTATTATAATATAAAAGTCCGTCGTTCGAAAACAGTAGAAGAACATTAGAAAGGGCCTGACGCTAAATGAGTGGATTGATGGAGCGTTCAGGTGCTGCTCACAGGGTGGGACTGAACAGCGCTGCCTGTCTCACTAAGCAACTGTCTAATAAATGAAGGACAGTCACCGGAAAACAATCAAATCACCTCACAGAGTCCGGTCAGTGTTTTTAAAATCAAAATTATTCACAATGCAAAAATATACAGTCGTACAGTGATTCTCTCTATATAAAAGAGTTCAATTAAATATATCAGACATATAATTTGTTTATAGTGGTAGGACATGTTCAAAAATGAAATAAACCCAAATAAAAGTACTAATTTTAAAAATAAAACATTACTTTTGAAAAAAACTTCAGTTTAAGTATTTTTCACCCTTTATCAGGCTGAATTAATGTGTGCAGGTATTTGTTTTAAGCTGCACGCTGCCCTGACAGCTTTCACCCCACGGCTAATAAGATCGACCCAACACTCAATCACTGCATTACCTGCTTATTAAGCTAATTGCTACAAGCTAGGGCTGCAGCTAATGATTATTTTCATTAACGATTATTTCGCCTGTCAATAAAATGTAAACAAATAGAGAAAATGTCAGTTAAAGTCTCCTTGTGCATGAAGTGACTTGTTTTGTGTAAGCAGCAGCACAAAACCCAAAGATATTGAGTTTACTGCCATGTACAGCAAAGAAAATCAAAAATACCCACATCTGTGAAACTAGAACCAGCAAATGTGTGGCACTTGGCAGCTCGAAATGCAGTATAAGCCATTAATACTGGTTAAGATAGCACTAATAGTAACTATGTGATAATGATGATAAAGATCATAATATGTTTTGCTGATTTGGATTTGACCTTATAAAATTACAGTTATGCATAGTATTATGCACACAAACAATGTTGACATTTTGTTTTTAGAAGTCATTTATGTTCCAGAATGTACACAAACAGTAAATAATCAGATTTGCCACTGTTTTGTTTCAAATTCATTCATGTCGGGTAGTAAATTGACTCTGCTTCAGTTTCTGCTAGAATTAAGATGATGCTGATTGGCTCTCACCTGGCTGTCAGTCAACTCCATCACACCATATTTTCATAAACTTGAGCTTTTCTCAGCGTTACCCTGTTGCCTTATGTATTACAGTGTGTGTCCTTAAATGAGAAGTACAGAGAAAATAAGTGGTTCCAGAGTAGAACCTTGTGGATCTCCACTAGTGCATAAACCAATTAGCTTTGCTCTCAGTGCTTCTAAACTGAATTTACTTTGTACTTTGAGTTGCAATGCGTCACATTTTATTATGTCTTATAATGTTTGAGGAGAGAATCGTTTATTTGAGCTAAAAGGTGGCTCCATGTGCCAAAATATAAAGAAATTAGTATATAAAACAAAAAAGACAGTATGCATGTGCAGAAATGCTGTGGCTCACAAAAGGGAGGAAAGTCATTTTATTAGAAATCACACTGGTTTATATAAAAATAAATTCAGTGTTTTATAAACTTATGAACATTGTGTGTACAAGAATGTTACTAAAATCCTGGTATGAAGGGCCCCAAACCATAATAAAACTCTTAACTGTCAGTAAAACAAACAGTATGGTCACCTAAATGTCTCAAACATCCATCATCTAAACTGCCTGTAGTGTTCGCAGGAGTAACTGAGCGCAAGGCGGGGTACAGCCTGGACAGGCTATCAGTCTATTTCAGGGCTTGTCTCAAACATGCAGAATCTATTATTCTGTATACAGGCATTTTTTATTTAGAAAATTAATCCTTTTATGGTCATATAAATCATCTGTAAACTTTATATGCTTTTACTTTGAAGTTGAAATTGTCCATATCTCATTTATTTGTTTAACGGTTATTTCAAGCTTCTGCTTTGTCTTTTACCAAAATCCAGGACTGGATGTAATGCTTTTCTCTGTTTTATATCAGAGTAAACCAAATATTTGAGATTGACGGGCCAAAATCATTTGTTGTTAAGTCTTTACGACCTTTGTTGTCATGGTGATTATGGTTATAGAACAATAGAACAATCACCATCATGTTTACGAGAAACAGCATCCTCCTGTGCCTAATTATATGATATCAAAATTCTGTTATGTTTGTAAATGTTTTTGTAGCTGTTCTGCAGATAAAACCTAAATCAGAGAACTCATTTATTCTTGGCATCAGAAGGTTCCAGCTGCTTAGACGAGCATTATTTTATTTGTGTTGTTCTCTATATATCTATGATCCAAAAGTCCAAAGGTTCTCTAATGTCTGGTCGGACTGAGCTCTCATTCAGAAAATAATATGAATCCCCATCTGACTAGTCCTGCTTCAGACTGAGGTTCAGACCACTTAGACAATTAACACACCGACACAGAACAACAGAAGTAAATCAGTATTGAAATCTATAAATAAACCAATAAATAAAAGAAGTAAAGAGGAGACTAAATATAGATTACTTCTGTTCTGATTAATTCTTCTATATTCCAGCAAATATTAATGTATGTATTTCTTTATGAAATACACTTTAATCATTGTTCGTCCTCCATATGAAGACAGGACCTTTTCTTTAATCAGATTACAGGGCTAATAATAGATTGAATTAAAAATCAATATGTAACCTGCAAAACTTACCAAAGAACCGTTTCCTGTGAATGACTCATTTTCACATAAATGTCAGATGTAGCTTTGCAATTCTAACATCGAGATATGGTCACAGAACTTGAATGATTAACAAATTAACATTAAATATATTTACATAAAGTAAGTTCGACAAACACATCATAATGAAATAATGATAATATAAAATACTATTCAACCACAATAATACGGAAAATGTACCAAACATTAAGTAAAAGGAACAAAACTTCTTTCTTTGTTTAGAGTGAGTTTTATTTTGAAAGTATTGGCCGGATGTTGTGGTTGTGTGACGGAGGCTTGACGCTGGTAGAGGCAGAGCTGCAGTGCGGACAAACAGGCTGGAGTCGGAGAAACTGACACCCACAGACCGCCTCTGACAGCCGGCCCGGGTCAGCCTCAGCGTGGGGTCTCAATCACATTTTTCCTAGGGTTCTGCTCTCGTATCTGACTCCTGGATCCGGGCCGAGCAGGAGGAGGACCACCAGTCCGCATCCTCTGCATCCTACTCAGCTGCAGCATCGGAGGACCAGTGGAGGACCCGGACAGCAGCGGGGGTTTAATGAGAGCTCCTGGACTCTGAGGGGACATAAAATCCGGCTTTTGTTCCTTTCTTGACTCCCGGTCCTGCAGCGGGGATGCTCTACGTCGGACGGCCGGTCTGAGGACAGACCCGGTATGGTCTGAGATCGGGGACTGTTAGAGGAGAAATAAATGGTGGTTTAGTCCTGCGGGAGTCCGAGGCCCAAACCAGTGCCCCCCATTTAGAGGAACGGTGGGTTTTCTGGACCAGGACGTTTTGTGCCGAAATAAAATCCCAGATGAAGATTGCCAAAAGGCGGAAAAGGAGCGGACGGTGCGCCAGGTAGGCCGGATCCGGACCAGCTTTGGCCCGGAATAGAGATCAGACAGTGGGTGTATGTGTCCCCAGTGAGAGGAGGTGAATTTAAGGATCCGTGTCAGACGTGTGATTAGACCAGGACGGATCCGAGCTGTGGCTCTTTAATGGTCTTTAATTCATAACTCGGGTCAGACCGGGCCAGATTTATTGATCGGCAGGATGTGCTGGTGCGCATGCGCACAGAGGACCCATGACTGTGCACTGCAGAGAGGAAAGATTCAGTATGAGTGATGCAGGGAGAGAAGGACAGAGGTAGAGGGGGCGTTAAACCTGGACCACACCGGAAGTGTGTCACTAAAATATTCATTCAGTTTTTTTATTAATTCATCCGTTAAAAGCTTAAAAGTTTTAGCCTATTAGTTCAAAAAATAACAAATTTTTGTAAAATATTCACAACGGTGAAGCATGTAATGTCTAGTCATGTGGCATCTGGTTCATGTTACAAAGGAGACTGCCCCCAAATGTACAGCTCCTGTATGGAATAACCTTTGTGCCAAAATACATAAATATATTCATATGATACAGAAATATCAAACTGGAAAAAAATTTCTCTTTTTTAAGAAATCAAATATATCTGCCAGAGTAGAGTGACATTAATGGTGTCTAACAAAGGTGAATTATTAAATGTAGAATTTGGCATACAGAATAACTCACTTGCCATAATTAATTCACGACAATTGCTTATGATGATAACAGTATATAATTATTTACTATAGCTTCAGAAAAATAAAATACTGAGTGAAAACCATTAAATACTATTTGTTGTCACCAGTTGCTAATTTTCACATCACAAATCTCTGGAATAGTCATTGTGTCAAAATTCAATTTGGAATCTAATGACAAAGGCATAAAAGGGATGATGTAAAAAGAACAGATACATAATCACAAAGGAAATTTAATCAAATTAAAAATAATCAAATTATTACCATTAATTTATTTTTAGAGATTAAATGTTGTTGCCAGAGCAGAGTGATAATAATGTTACCTAACAGATGAGAAGTATGTAAATGTGCATTTTGGTATGCGGAATCAATTTTGTGGCAAATAAATATATGTTTTTAAAAATGTATTTAGAGACTTAAAAGAAATTTTAAAAAACATAATAACAAGTAAAACCATCAGAGCTTAATTTAAATCAGTTTTGTGTCATTTTGTGTATGACATGTTTATTTGTTCTTCATTTGTAATTTTCCAATTTTTTTGTTTGTTTCTTGCTAGTATCGGGCTCGAATTGATTACAGTGTGATGAGCTGTCAAATATGAAACTGGACTGTGGTTCTTATTCTCCTTTTCCACGTGGTGCCACAACAGCAAACAACACATTCAGCTTAGTTTAAAAAGTTTAAAACTCTTTCTCATGCTGGACTTTTACAGTGAAGACACACTGGAAGCAAACAAATCACTGTGTTGCTTCCGTTTTATGCTTGTTACTGTGGGCGTGTCACCGCTGACAAAAACTAGCAACTAGCTTGTTCATTAATAAACCTGTAAATAACCAACCTGCAGTTTCCGCAGTATTTTACAAGACATTGTTCTATGTAGCACTTTTAATTTTTCCCTGTAATCCTATAAACCAGGGACTTAAATAGAAAAATCCCACAAAGGTTCAACAAAGATCTTCTCCTCCACAGCAGGTAGCCACTAAACTTGCAGCATCACATTGGTTGTTATCAGGAAAACGTTTCGAGGTTCCCAAATTCAGTCTGTTTCATCCTCTGGGGAGAAGCAATAAACACAGTAAGTTTTATTTTTGGTGAGATATATTCGTATATAATATAAAGAGCAACATCATTACATGGAAAAGGTAAATAAATAAACCTAGTTTTGTTGGGTTAGACGATGAGATTCACTGTCTGACGATCTGAAGGTGTTTTTTTTTAACCTGGTGTACGAAGGCCTGTTCCCCCGATGCTCCACTCCCCCCATTGATGTTACTGTTTGAGCCTGTGTGTGCAGGACGGACGGCTGCAGCGGTCAGGCATGCTCCTGGTTAACTGTGCCCTCTGTTTTGGCTTGTAGGCTAACACAGGAACAGGAAGGGTTTTGTCCCGCTCAGGATTTGTTGTAAGCCGTCAGGTTTTCCGGGAGCTCAGAACTATGGTGAGCTCTGACTGACTTCTTCAGATCAAAACTGGAATGATGCAAACCTGGCTTTTGGCAGAGCACCCCTCCCCCCATGCCCTCAGTAACAGATTAGTAGATTTGTAGGTAAAGAAGAGGAGAAGAAGAAGAGAAGACTGAGGTTTGAAGGTAGAGGAAGTGTCTGTAGGGTTGTTTCACTCTGATCTGCTGCTGGGCCACAGAGTTTCTCACTTTACATGCATAAAACACTGCAGAGTATTTCATCACTTTACTTATTTACTACACAGTACCACACTGTACGTCCAGAAGCAGTGTAACATAATATGAGCTGATACAGAAGAATTAGATCTGATGCAATAATTAATATGATACACTGCAGTAAATGACACTAAACTAAGCAGGATTATACAATATGATGCTGGACCTGACACAATACACTACTATACAGTATTACTTTAAAATGCTATACTACAGTATATTATATGTTTACTAGTACATTTAGCTGTGATTTTTTTGTTGTTGCTGTTACTGTACAAATATCATACTACACAATAAATGTAGCAAAATAACTGTATGGAACTGAAGTATACTGTAAGATACTATAGTGTAGTCGGTACTTTACTGCTGTATATAATATGCTAAACTATTTTTACTACTTTATAGTTGATTACATCTTATAATAATATATATGTTATAATTATATACAAATATAGTAAAATGATAATATATTGTTGTTCTTTATGAACACAAACTATACTATCTGATGTAATACAACACTGCTATATTTTGTATACTTAAGTGTACAGATAATTTTCTTTATTATGCTGTACTATACTATTAAATGCAATGTAATACAATGCACTATATTAAAGGTGTATAACAAAAAATGTACAAAATTTTATCCAAAGGTTTCCCATAGTATACTTTATGTTTCATGATTATATAATAACCTTTATTATGCAATATTACTGTATATTGTACTACATACTACTATACAGTAAGGCAGGATGGAATGTACTAGACTAACCTGATACTGCTATAATGCAGTGTAAAAATACTATACTATACAGTATACTTTGCTATATTCAAACTACTGAAAAACTGTAACAGCTTAAGCTACAGTATTGTGTAAAAATACTACTACTACTACTTCTAAGTATAGTTTTTTAATAGTATGATTTGTTAAATGTTATAATAAATCACACAATGCTAAACTGTGTATTAAATATATTATACTTCTATTTTACTATGTTATAGCAGTTCTGATTGGCCAGTTACTCTCTACCGTGATAGATGTTGCGGTGCATTCGAGGGAACTCTGCGGTCCAGTTCTCTGCAGTGATCAGCGGCTCAGCAGCGTGTTGAGTCCTGCAGCAGGTTTCACTACATCTCCAGTGTTACAGTGACTCCCAGCTGCTGCTCGCCGTGCGGCTGACGATGCTGCTGCTGTTTGACTGAGCTGTATCACTGCAGGTGCACAGAAACCTCCCTCCCCCCTCCTTCCCAGGCTGTCCAGTCCTCTATCAGAGCTGGTCTGCCTGGAAACACAGTGGACACTCTCCATTCTATCTGCAGTCCGCCTGAGCTCTGCATGCACTGATGACGGCCCGCGGCATTGCATGCAGAACAGCATGGTTTGGGGACTGACATGCATCACTCTGAAATTACAATCTCCCCCACGAATCCACTGAAAACTGATAACCATTCATGGCAGATATGTTGTACCAGAGCCAGAGTTCTCGTCAGGCACGTTTGAATGGAGAGCTCTAAAGTGACGGGTTACAGGTGTAGTTTTAGACAGAGGCTGTGAGAGTGATGCTCAGTGTCTCCGTTTTCTAACAGGGTGACCACATCTTCCACTAGTCTGTATTTAGTTTTCAGGAACAACCTTCATGGCTGTTTGGTTCAGACTAATCGGATCATCCTTTGCCAATTACCATAATTTCAGCCAATCTTCGCTATATATAGCAAATTTGACCAAATAGGACATTTTCTGCATAAAATATTCAGGTTTAGGTCAAACATGACATGACCTCAGCGAAGGATTTCTTACCCCAGAAGTCATCTTGTCATGCAGGCAGAGCTCACTCCCAGGCTCCTTCAACAAGCTCCTCAACTCAAATCTCTAAACAGAGAAGGAGAAACTAGTCCAGTGCTGTCCCATTTTATTAATGGAGCTTGTTGGGAGGGGAACTTGACTTGGGAGTGTACGCTACTTGCCAGGATACAAGTTCAGGGGAGAATTACTCCAAGGCGCCAAGTTTAACTTTATGGCCATTCAGAAATTTCACACATGTTAAATAAACTTGATTTCTGACACCAACTTGCAGTATTTCACAGTTTAATTCTCAGTATTAGGAGTATATTTGAACTACCAAAGGTACTGGGGTCCATATTCCGGCACCAGTCTTTATCAGTGAGTCTAGTAATTCTTTAAATACCTTTTCTTTCTAAATTTTATTATTAAAGGAACAGTGTGACATTTAGGGAAATCTCATGTGAATACACTAAATATGAAGCTACAGGCTGCAGCTGGGGCTGGAAACGGGAAGCTAGCTCTGTATAAGGTGATAACATCCACATCTGAAGCTCCATAATTAAAGTGCTTTAAATCTTGTTTGTTTAATCTGCATAAAAACAGAAATGTAAAAATGACAGATTGTGGTTTTATGGGAGTTTTGTGATGGACTGGTTCTTGGCAGGGAGCAGTCTCCCCTCGTTTACTGGTAACTGCCAAGAAATAGTCAGGAGCACCTGAGGTTTTGTGCAGATTAAACAATAACACACTGTAACTGACCTTCAGAGGTTCAGATTTTGTTAAGTTAGCAGTTTCCCTCTGTCTGCAGTGTTTATGCTAATTGTCTGCTGACTGTAGGTTCATATTTACTGCACAGACACGAGAATGATTTCAGGTTCGTCTCAGTTGGAACCCCGTCAGACCGAGGTGCGACCGTGTTCCTGTGCCATGCTGATGGTTGTTGGTTCAGGTGGTCGACTGAAAACCAGCCTGTCCTGAGCTCTGATGATTCGGTCGTAACGATGGCTGTCGGGCCGGCGCAGCATCAGGATGAGAGCAGAGCGTCCGGCTGCTTCCTCTGCAGACATGATATTTGCTCCAGTTAATGCAAATACCATCACACCCCCCCTCCCTAACCCCCTCCCCATCGGCCTGTAGCCTGGCCAGCTGGAGAATGGCTTCTGATGGCAGCCAGACACCTCTAATGCCTGTTGTAGTACTGGACTGCTGTGACTGTCCCAGCACAGGGCTGTGGTTAGACTGGGAGCCTCCCACTACGAGCGCGATGGTTTTAAGTTACTGACTTCTTCTCTGACTTCCTCTCCCCTCTCCTCCCCCCTCCTCACAGATAAATGGCTCTTTCAAGCTGGGAGCTGCTCGTGTTCTGTCTGGCTGGCAGATGCAGTGCCTAGTCCCCGGCCTCCAGGACAACGCCAACATGAACGGGACGTCCGAGCAGGCCGACATCCTGCCGCCAAACTGCATGGTCAAAGACCGATGGAAAGTGGTGAGTCAGGACCCCCCCACAACCACTTCCACCACCACCACCCATAGCCAAGATCACAGATCCTTTGTTTAAGTTTGTTTTTAAAATAGTTTTTTATTATTTATTTTTACATTATATTGTTTTATTTTAAATTAATTGTTAATATTTGTGATTTATTGTTTTGTATTATTACTTTATTTATTATTATTATTTTAATTGATTTACATTTTAAAATCAAACATACGACAGATTATTTTTGTTGTTTTTTTTTATTTTGTATTTTTTAAATTATTGTAGGTTGTGTAGATTTTATTATTAAATGCATTTATCATTTGTTTGTACACGATACTGTAAATTAAAAATTGAATACAAATGACATTAGAGAATAATGTACAGCGGAAGGATAAAGCTGCTCAAAGCATTATTCATTACTTCTATCTAAATAAAAAAAATAAATATATATATATATACAGCTCTGGAAAAAATTAAGAGACCACTGCATGAAAGCTGTGATTGCAAATCAGGGTTATTC
>JAUMHL010000001.1:1334073-1399722 GCA_032362345.1 Sandelia bainsii | reverse complement strand
GGATGCCGTCTCTTCTAATCAGCCCAGGTTTTCTCCAAAACGTTTTCCAATTATCTATGTAGCCCACATTGTTATCGAGACACCACCTGGACAACCAGCGGTTAAATGACTGATTCAGATCAGTACGGCTGGTTTAACATCTTTATTTTGTTCTTGGGATTGTTCATTGTTTTATTCAGCAGAGAGGGAACGTAGCTAATTGTTATTGGCCTGGTCTCTAATGGTGAGAACAGTTTATTCAAATGTAGAATCATGGCTGTGTTTATGTGTGACACAGTTTATACTCTGAGAGAGGAGGTCAAAGAAACCTTGAGGGTGACACACAGCTAATAAGCTAAGATAGCGTCCTCCATCTTACACCCTGTCTCTGTGCTTCCTCGTTAGACTCGTTTGGATGAGTTCACCCACACAAATGAATCCACTGAAGTGAAATTATTTGGCTGTCACGTCATCACTTGCACTGTTTCTATAGCTGATTGTACAGAATGAGCACCACAGTATAAAACTGCATCATCTGCATAAGGATGTTTTTTCAATTCGTGTACATCTGAATCTGAATTAATAACACTTCAGCATTCTAGGTGGGGGTATGATAATAAGCTAACAATGTGCACAGTTAATGATTCATTTATTCAGTTTAGTAGGATGTTTGTTGTAAAAATGTTTCTAAGGAGGAAACTAGAAATTTGAAGTTGACTAGATACTGAGTCACTGAGTTACTAATAAAATATCAGTTGACTTAACTGATTAATCTACCGTACTTTGGTTCTGTTGCATGAACAGAGTGTGGCTAAACCTCTGCTCTTCCGTTTTCTCTTGCAGGTAAAAACCATGTCTGTAAGTTTATTGGCTGCGGGAGAAATGACAAGTTCAACTATGTGGTCATGCAGCTTCAGGTGAGTCATAGAGCGAACGACTACAGGCTAAAAGTTGCATTAAAAGACATTTACTGTGAATGATAGAAATACAGATTTTTCAAAGAGAATTATTTCTTTACCATTAAACAACTCCAGCTTTAATTAAGATTTTACAGTGCATCTACAACAAAGACTCATGGCAACTGTAGGTTTTGAAAACCAAAAATATAATCATCACTTTGTAAAAATGCTCATTTATCACAAAATAAACACAGTAAAACATCTTCTCGGACATATGATCTCAGTGGATCTTGTTAAAATGTGATTCAGGCTTCAGCTCCTGCTCTAGAACCTGCTGACTGATTTATCTGCTGTCCTATCTAGTAGTGGTGCTACCCTAACAGTAAGAAGGTGATAGATACTGGAGTTTCTCGAAAAAGAGCCTTTGTATGCAGTAAATGGTTATGTTTCTTGTTGGAAAGTCAATCAAACAACTACAGTGAGACCAAAACCAGCCACAATAAGAGGAAAAACAACTATAAAGACATATAAAATAACTTTAACAAGGCACAATATTACGACAAAAATGATGCAAAACAACCACAAAGATACGTTAACTGACTGCAACAAGACACAAAATGACAAACAGCAACTAGAAGGAGAAGCAGAACGACTACAAAGGTGCGTTTAACAACTACAAGACAAAACAACAGCAAAAAATAGCAAAACAAGTAAAGCAGCATGTCCATTCAGATTACTATTTCACACCACAGAGACTCTGGCCGTGGTTGGTGGCACTCAGAAATGTTTTAATGGAGGATTTAATGGAGATGTGCTAAAGTGAAATGGTGTGTGTGGTTTTTGCTTTAGCTTATAAAAGTGTGGTTCATGTGGTTTTGATGATTTGCAGGTCAAAATATATCTAGTTGTCTGTTAAACAGGGCTAACTGTTCGTTTCATATCATGACCTTTGTGTTGTGTCAGGGACGTAACTTAGCCGACCTGCGGAGGAGTCAGCCCAGGGGAACTTTCACCATGAGCACCACCCTGCGGCTCGGGAAGCAGATCCTAGAGTCCATCGAAGCCATTCACTCAGTGGGCTTCCTGCACCGCGACATCAAACCGGTATGAAACCTCTCAGCTGGGTTTTCTTTTCTTTGAGGAACCTGAGTGGAATTAAATTGCCATCTGATCCTATGTAATCTTATTTAAGTGGATTAAGGTTTTTTGCACAGTTAGGTTTGATTTTATCATCAGCAAAAGCTGGTGATACCTTTTTCATCCTCGTGTACAATGTGCAGGTATTTCTTTAAGGCTGCACTCAGGTGAGACCATTAAAGAGCCACTATGAAGTACAAGGGGCTGGGTCATGTGACTGGGTGAAGGCAGCCGAGCTAAAGCATAAAAACAATTATAAACAATATGAAAATCTGAGGAAATTTTACTTTAATTGAATATGCTCACCTTGTTTATGCTCACTGAACTTTTGTTCCATAATATTTTGGTCACTTTATTTGGTTAAAGCACACCAATATAAACCCTTTCTGAAATCATACGATCAGGGCCGTTTTAGACGAATAGGCTACATAGTTTTTTATTTGTTTTAAATTGTATTTAAATTATTTGTACGTATATTTCATGTTCCCTCTATTTTTGTCATCATTGTGAGACTACAAAATATAGCTTTCAGTAGTATCTATTCATGTAAATAAATAATAGTCAAAATAGCTCAGCTATTTTTTCGAGTTTGTCTGTGACGTCATCCAGTCGGCAACTCGGCAAATTGTAAACATGAAACGTAAAAACATAGCTTGATAAAGATAAAAGTGAGCATATACTGAGGAGGTGGCAAAATCTACAACATATTTCAAGAAAACAAAGACTGATAGAAACAACAATGAATAAGATTGTGGAGAAACAGCCTCAGCAGGTAAAGCTAATAAAGCCTCCTTGCTAACAACAGTCTGACCAGGTGATACAGTCAGCTAGCGTTAGCATTAGTATTAGCATCAGCAGCACCTGCTATAAAGAAGAGGAGCTGGAGGAGCAGTAAACAGCACAGCTCCTTCTCCAAACTCATCCTCATCAAGAACAGACTGTGGTCAACATGTATGAACGTCTAAACCACTTGATTATAATGTCTCTGGAATATGACTTTGTCTGTTTGATCAGACATTATCAATTATTTTGTTCAAAGAAAAGCAGGAATAAAATCACAAGTTGGTGAGTATGTGATCATTAATGCTTCACTTTAAGTTGATTTAAACACAGACTTCACTTTATGGCTGATGTTTTCAGAATGTTCACTTTAGTATAGAAGATATGTCAGAGTTTGTGTGAACTAATCTTATGAGTCAGATTGTGCTGTCAACACATAGGATGATAAGTTTTGTTGATTCCTTTTGTTCTTTTAGCAGTATTGTGACATTTTACTGACAATCAGGTTGGAGTTGTCTAATTTCTGGTAACACCAGTAATGACAATTGTTAAAATAAGATTTTTGGAACCCGCACATTTTCTGGTTAATCTCTGGCTTCAAGCTCATTATTGTTGTGACCCTGTAGGATATTAGTCGCCATGTTTGGTTTCATTATTGTGTTTAATTGTTACATTATCAATGTGAACCTGGATCCAAAAGACAGTTTCCCCAAAATATTCATGCAATATACGAAGTGCTCGTTGTCTGCGAGGATTCAGCAGCCACACATATTGACTCATAACCATTAGAAAAACCAGAGCATCATATTACTACAGTGATAAAATCATAAGTCTTTTAGTGTTTTAGTTTATTGTTCAGTAGCAGCACAGTCTTATAAGCATAAAATGTTTGACTTGTTTTAAGGAGACAAATAGGGCCCCAAATGCTGCAGCCTAGGGCCTCAAGATTTCTTAACCCGGCCCTGCATACGATTCATTTCATTGATGTTTTATTTGTGATTGCACATTGATCAGGTGATGTGATCATGCAGACAAAGGAAAGATTAATGAGCGACCGAGTCTGTAATCCTAAACAGTTGGTAGCCTTTATTGACATTTAACATTTAACACCTGTTTCAGTGGATGTAACTGTTGTAGGACGCAGTTGAACAATAGAGAACCTGTCCTTTACTGTATTCAAGTGCAATGAGCCGATTTTCTTTTTTTTGTTCCCACAGTCAAATTTTGCGATGGGCCGACTTCCCTCCACCTACAGGAAGTGCTACATGCTGGACTTCGGTCTGGCGCGACAGTACACCAACACCACCGGAGAGGTCAGACCGGTAAGTAACTTTACAGCAAAAACTCCTCTTGCTGCCTGTGACAGCAACCTAGACCAAAAGCTGAAAAACAGCAGTAAATGTTCACCTTCTATTTTAACTAATTGTCCGTTCACTAGCTTTTGCCGGTGCTTTCAACTGAGATTATTTAACGTTTTGTCTGTACTAGGCTAAGCTAAACAACTGCTGCACAGCCTGTCCAATTGTGCTGGTCTCTTGCAACAATAGAACATTCATGCCCTTAGACTGGCAAATTCAGACAAGGAGAGCACCTGGTTCAAAAGACCTGAATTTAACTGCAGCAAAAGCAGTTTTAGAAATTTAAAGACATCATCAGGGCTAGCTCAGATGGAACTGACCTTGCATGTTGTCACTGCTCCCAGACTCTATGCTTTAGGCTAAACAGGTTCAGACCAACAGTTCTTAAGTAATGTAGATCATGAATTTTAGGAAGACTTTGGTATAAGGTCATCTTTTTAAAAGCAGCATCAAAGAAGGTTAAAGAGTCCCACATGGAGCTAGTGGAAGTACTTGGGCTCGTCCAGGATTGGAACCTCTCATCCCCTAAGGAAGAATCAAGACCAACAAGCAAAGTCGAGTGTTGCTTTCGTACAGTAGACGTTGGGATAAACAATGTTGAACTCAGTCAGAAAAAGAAATATTTTGGAAATCAGTGGAGTCAACCTAGCTGACTGTTGTGAAACTAGCCTAGCAGCCTTTCTGTTGCATTATAAAGGGCGTACGGCTGAAAAAGTTAAGATAGCTCCAGGATACTCAGTAGTAACGTGCTATGAAGCAGTGTTACAGTGCAAGCACTCACGAAAGCAGACGGTGACCTTATTAGGGGCTAGTCCAGGATTTGGGACCCTAAGCCTAGACAAGGGTGCTCCTCACACATTCAGAAACCACTTAAACAGTTCTGACCAGGAGAGCCTCGTCAAAGTAACCATTTGCTTAAATAGTGTTGAGTTTGATTGAAGTAGAAACAGCTTTGGAAAGCAAAAACACTTTAGCGTGGATGGCACTGGTGGAACTATACTTGCACTTGCCTGCTGCTCCTTGTCTTGAGGTATTTTGAGAGCTTTTGGCTAAGTATTCAACCTACACAATATTTAGTTATGTAAAAAAGGGTTTTAGGAAGGCATCATACTACATAGGTTCAAGGTTTTGGAAGCAGTTTGACACTGGGTTAAAGATATACTCAAGCAGCTATTTAATGTTCTTGTCAAGAGCTCGTCTGGGATTTGAAGCCGTGACCTCTCTTACCCTAAGCTAGAATCATTGGATTCCGCACTGGATTCTCACAAAACAGCTACTGGACATTTCCAGGTCATTCTTTAAAAAAGTCTGTTGAAATTCTTTATTTACTCACATTTGTAGAAGGCCTCTCGCAAACAACAAAACAATATGCATGCCTGTAGACCAGCAAACGAAGACCAGGAGTCCCTCTTCAAAGCTACCGTTTGGTTAAACTTTGTTGAGTTTAATTAAAGTAGAAACAGCTTTGGTAAGGAAAAACACCAGAGCATGACTGGCGCTGATAGAACTATACCTGCAGTTGTCCACCACTCCTTGTCATTATGTATTTCACAAAAGAGCTTTTGGCTAAGTATCCAACCTACACATTATTTAGTTATGAAACAAAAGGACTAGGTTAAAGACATACTCAAGCAGCTATTAGAAGTAGTAGATACAGCATGGTGTAAACAAATCAGATGGCACCACTTTGAGCAAAGTAGTGTAGCAGTTTTTCCATTTTCAGCCTTTTTGCTGGCCAAGGCTAAAGAGGTGGATAATAGGAACCCATGAATGCTTTCCATCAAAAGCTTGGCTAGCATAAAACCCATTGTTTTCTTGCCACCGAGTTCTGAGAGGTAAGGCAGAGATACTGTACCGCCACTGACTCTGAGATGACACTCGGTTCTGGAGTAGGAAGAATCGAGGTTGGTTCAGATAGCCCTTTTCTGTCACAGTGATGCTTTGATGAAAGTAGGCTGGCAGTTTTTCCAGGTTTTCAGTCTTCCTACTGAACATGGCAAAAAACATGCTGGACAGGAAGATGACATTGATAGAAGTAGCCAAGCTTTCCAGTGCTCCGAGTCTTTGTGTGAGGCTACACGGGTCCTGGATGATGTATGTGAAACATCCTTGACAATCACTGACAGAAATGCAGCTACATTTATCATAATTTGGAGGCCCCAAATACATGGTCTAAAAGCTCCCATTCCACAAAGTAATGGTTGTCTGGACATTGAGTGCTGAGAGGGATGTGTGAGGCCATTGCTATACGATCATTGATGAATCTTGTTTGTGGAGTATGATCAGATCAAGGTTGGTAGCCTGGACAGAAAGAAGACCCCATAGGTCACATTGACAGAAGTAGCCAAGCTTCCAGGTGCTCCCAGTCTTCGTCATTGACAATCACTGCCAGAAATGCAGCTACATTTATTTTAAATTGGATGATGGAATGGTCTTTCATAACAACACATACGTGCAGTTATGCCCCTTTTGACCTTAAAATTAGGTTTTTGATTCAGTGTTTTAAAAAGATGTGTAAAAAAACAAGCTGAATAATAAAAGTCCCACAGGCAGACTGGGCGTGTTTACTGCACTGCAGCACATTAGTTCAATAGATCACTAACTGTGTACTGTCAGTCTGTAGTTTTCCTCCAGTCTGTCAGAGGGTCTGATGTCCTGTACAGTGTGGGTGTCAGTGATTCACAGTGACCAAAATAAATCATCTGGATTAATCACATCTTTACAAATAAATTTGATAAATTACAGAAGACAACTGTACAGGATCCTGATGTTGCATTAAAAGATTTTCTAAATTAAATGGCTTTTATTGTGAAAATCCTAAAATAGCTCCAGATGTTTCTATTGGTCATCATTCAGTGATCACGTCTGTCGGTCTTTACAGTTCACTCCACTTCTTCACTTACTCTTTTTTTTTATTTCTCATTCATTTTCTCTCTCTCTCTATCAGCTATTTTTAGATCAGTGAGTACGTGAGCTGCTTCCATTTACTGCCAACTCTCCTCATTTCCACTTTTCCTCTCCTCCTTCCCTCTCCTTTTCTTCCACCCATCTCCTCTTGTCTCTGTTTTCCTCCACCTTTCTCCTTCTGTCCTCTTGTCTTTTATACGCCTCCTAGGTCCTCTCCTCTCCTTTTCTCCTCTTCTTCTCCACCACTTTCCTCCTTAATGTTTTCTCTGCTCCTCCTTTCCTCTCCTCCACCTCCTCTCTTTTCTATTTCGCATCTCCTTACCTCCTCTCCTCCTCTCCTCGTCCTGCCGTCTTACGTTGCTTCTGTTGCAGCACAGAGATGAATATTTGATGCTCTTACAAGCCTTTCTCTCTCTCTTTGTCTTTTTTGCTTCTCTCCTCCACCCATCATCCGTTTTTCTCTCTCTACAGCTGAGTCAGCTTCCATCCAGGGGATTGCCTCTTTCTTCTATACCGTTCTAACCTCCCCAATTCTCCATCCTACCTCTCTGCTTCCTCTCCTTCATCTTTCTCCATCAACTCTCTCACACAGACACCAGTTTTAGCAGCTTTGACGGGAACATCTGCTGAAATTATTCTATAGATCAGTGTAAATGTCATCAATCTAGACTAAAACTAAGTAAAAGGCCACATGAAAATGATTTGATTTGCAATTATGTCCAATCCAATTTCTTTTCTGCAAATTTCACCTACGTATGATGCATCAGAGCTGCTATTAATATGCAGGAAAGTCCTGGGACTTCTGGAAGACCACGCAAGGCAGTTCCCTGAATTTGCCCATTTGCATGACAAACTGTGTTTGTATGTGTTTAGTTTTGTAGAAAATAAGTTAAAATAAAACCTCTAAACACAAGAAGCACAAGAAGATGCAGCGCAGTTTTTTTAAAAGTCACAGTGAAATCAGGCGTTTTTTAAGACAATTAGAAAAATAGTATACTGAAATCAAGAATTTGTTATGGTTGAGAATGAAACAGAGCAACATACACTGTAGTTGTACCACCGGGTGAGAGGTGCATTACACCCTGGTCGTGTCGCCAGTCTGTCGCAGGCTTCTGACAGGCTGTGTTGAAACAGGGAAACAGGCTTCGGAGCTTCATCAACCTCCCATCTCTATATTTAAATATAGAGATATTTCAGGTCCAACCTCGTTGTTTACGTCAAAGTGACTCAGACGTTACTCAGACCAACGTGCTAAATCACCAGCAGACCTCACTGCCACAATCTGCACGCATTTGTTAGTGTTAATCAGCTGGTGCAACATCCGTCCAGCTGATCTGCTGTTAGCATGTAGCTGCTCTGATGAATAACTCATCTGGATGGAATAAATAGCTCTGCTACTTTCACACGACAGTCCACTCTGTTCAGGACACGCTCTTCTCCAAATGAGGTTTAGAGCTGCATAAAAAACACCAGCTCTGAGTTGTTGTCAGATTTTTTTGTCCAATGTTTGACTCCACAGAAAAAAGACTAAATAATAAAATATTTGGTCTATATTTTCTGGATTTCCTAAAATGTATTATTTTCAGAACTCTCTTTAACATGATGTTTACTTTTTTTATTTTCAAATTTCTTTGTTATTGTCAACAATACCATAAAAAGACTGCAACTGACGTGGAATTTCATCTACTCACTGTAACGTTTGTGAATCCAGATCCTTGGTTTGAGTCATAGAGCTGCATAGTTATTAAGAAGCTATTAAAAACCACATTAGTGAGTCAGACTGTTGACTGGGTAACATGTGACCACAAACAACTATCACTTTTTTCAGCCTCTGACATGGAAAAGTAAAAAGTAATGGTCATTCTGAGCATGTGGAGAAAATCAGAGGCCTTATCCTTTAAATCTCATATTAACTGAGTTTCTCATGGACTTTTCATTCATTTCATAAGAACAAACAAAAAAAGTAGCTTGGATTAATTCAGGACTTTTATTTCAAAATCAGTTTCCAGAATGACACTTTGTATAATGTCCATTCATCATTTACAGTATTTTAATTATGTGATGTTTCTGTTGTTTTTTTTATCTGTTTTCATCTTTTTACGTTTCAGTGTTGTTTTTGTTTTTCCTTACAGTTCCTTTGGACTTATGATTTTGACGTGCATGCCTCCATCATCTCCATGGTTACCCCAGGGATGTGAGTGGTTTCTATGGTGACAGAGGAGTCACAGCTGCATCACCAGCCAACCAGTGAAGTGATACTTCATGTGCTGGCAACACAGTTATTAAATGATTCAAATACGCTGCAGTAATTCAGAAATAACAGTTTCATGAGTTAACTGTTGTATTGCAGGCGTGGATACAGGACGATACTTATTATAGAACAACTTTTTGAGGATAGGAAACCCATTATCAGTCCTCCATGGCAGCAGATCACGTTACGCGAATCACGTCAGGTCTCATAACAAAAGACGTTTCTCCAGACAGAGACTAGTATATCTAACAACCCAGCTGTCAGAGTGACAGCTACTGAGATACACTCACTGGCCTCTTGATTAGGTACACCTGTACAATGTAATGCAATCCAGTACTTTTACAAAGTTATAATTTCTCAGTTTTAGTTTAATTACTTCTTTGTTGTTAGGTCGAAACATTTGAACTCATCCAAGTAGCTTCCTCAGTCTGAGGAAAGTTGTGGAGACCATAAGTGTATCCTCCTGGTTGGTTTCACTTCACATCTGCACTGAATAGGCTAATTAGGCAGCCAAAGCAAAAGGAGGGTGTGAGCCTATTAAAGTGTGTCTTTCTATCCTGAGAAAAATCAAGACCACTTCACACATCCACCAGGAAGCCCACTGCCTTTAAAGAAAGGTACATGGCTAATTCTGGTCTTCGCTGGATTGGTCCACGT
Source organism: Sandelia bainsii (assembly GCA_032362345.1). Taxonomy (NCBI): domain Eukaryota; kingdom Metazoa; phylum Chordata; class Actinopteri; order Anabantiformes; family Anabantidae; genus Sandelia; species Sandelia bainsii. Next base: position 1,389,754 of record JAUMHL010000001.1, on the reverse strand, counting down.
ACACTATATTTCTCCTCTTGTATTTTGGTGTCCAGACACCAAATGTCCCCACCTAACGAGCCTGTTCAGGGCAGGCGTGAAGTGAAACCACCCTGGAAGATAACTTTGTGGTCTCCAACCAACTGTCCTTAGATGGAAGAAGATCCTTGGATGAGTAGTGAAATTTTTGACCTAACAAGAGTAAAGTTGCCATGACTCAACTTCCTGATAACTTCATCTGGTTGACCTATTTAAAACTAATGAAGTGGCCAGCAAGTGTTCATGAGCTTTTGTACTAATAAAAATCATCAAATTAAAATTCAAGGAGCATTTTAGCTCTGTTTTGTAGTTTAATTAATTTCAGTGTCATATTCACTAGAAAATGCTCATTCTTTACTCCAAATACAATCGTACAATCAGCATTATGATTTCAGGTAAAAGCAACAAATATATTCATACAACCTGTTCTGAGGCCTACATGTTTTGTTACTGTTTGAAATGGTAAAATTCTGTACACTAATTTAGGTTAAGCCAAAGTCTAATAATATTTAGGGGAAACTTTATTTTGCAGATGTTTTCCAGATGACGTCCCTGGAAACTTTCCTAAAAATTACCAGGTATTTAGTGGGTAATTACAAGGATATTTCTAAAGTGGTCAAGGATGAAATAATTAAAGTTTGATAGTCAAAGGTCAGTGTCTCAGAAACACCTGGAGGCACAAACGTCCACTTGGACTCGTACATACACACAGAATAGCGTCTGGACAGATGTGCAGGTAAAATACAACTTCACGGGTTGGTGCAAATATACAACCACAATGCAGTAGTTCTGGTTATTTATGTAGTACATATGTGAGAATAGTTTTCATGTATCTATTTTTTCCTATTTAAAGGGAAAACGAAGAAAGTTTATTTGTTGATATGGTCATGGCCAAGTGAAAAATAGCTTAACAATTTTTAATGCTCACCTGTAGTTTTTGGCATTCTTTAGTTTTGTAGTTTTGTTTCAACAAAAACACACTCTATGCTGTAAAGTTTCACTAGTTAAGTATAATTTCTCAGTTATACTGACACTTTATTAGTACCACAGAACTGACCTGGAAGATTAAGTTTCATAAGTTGTTTTGGTCATAATTTATCTCAAATTTCATGTGACCTTTTTTAGAAATATCCCAGTAATTTACAGCTAAATACCAGTTTATTATTAGACGATTGTTTCCAGGAAGTTGGAAAAAACAAGAGCTGCAAAATAAAACATTACCGATATGTATAATGTAAAAATGTCTATATATCCACTTTCAAGTCTTGCCGTGCGAGTGGTTATTTTAATCTAAATATGTCACAAAATCCTGATCAGCATAAAAGATTAATAATATCACCATGGAAACGCGTTGACCCCTGTGTGTGTGTGGTGTTGAAGCAGTGTGACCCTCTGTTGATGCTTCAGTTTGTGTCATTGATTGATTGTTTTGTTCAGTTTGGTCATAATTTATTCAATTTATTAGCTTCTAAAGGAGTCAGCGCCTTGACCTGATGATGTAGTTTCCCTTTAGTGCAGTGATCTAAACTAAATATAAAGGTTTGGGTTGTTTAGGCAATGTGTGCTGTCGCTCCTGTGCTTTCTCATGCTCACAGAATAATCATGTCGTAATAATAAACATAAGGAACACATTTTCCTTCTCGTAGCACCAGCACAGTTGGGTGTGGTTCCCGCTCCATTTCTGTTTGGCAGATAGAACAACACATGCCACTGCAGCAAGTAAACAAAATGCCACGTGTACCAACCAGAGCAATACCGACTGATACACACATACATGATATTCAACTAAATTCAACAGTGGAGAGGAAAAACTCCTTTTAATGGAAGAAACCTCCAGCAGAACCAGGCTCAGGGTGGGCGGCCATCTGCCTCGACCGGTTGGTGTGAGTGAACAGTGGAGAGAGAAAAAGAACAGTACGCTTTGTGCTACATGAATCAAAATATAAAAAAAAAAAATTAAAAGGATATAACATAGTGTCTTTAACCCTTGTTAAAGGGTGACGTTCATTTATTTTGGTTACACATCTGCTGATTGTCTTGTCTAGTAGAACATCAACACTGTTTTTAAGAAAGCTCACAAACAAAGTCGTATATGTAACACTGAAGTACAAGCTATTTAAACAACATACATGGTTAAAACTTGACAGTCTATGCTAGGTCATATTATCAATCATGATCATGCAATTTCCACATTTTTAAGAACTTGTTTGTTCTCCTGCAGACTGTGGATAGTTTGGTTCTGGGGCTGTTTGTGTACAGGTTTACTGAGGGTCTTCATCAAATTCAGCATCAGAATCCAAACCCTACCTATCTGTAGTTACAGTCAAAAATTCAGAGTTTCTTGTGTTACATTGATACAACATTACTGCTACCACCATGTTTTTCATAGAAAATAAGTTAAAATCAATGAGTCTTAGGCCAAAATAAAAGGTTTTATTAAACACAGACCTGAATGTAACGTAAGGGTTAAGTTGAAATGAATCCTGCACACTCTCCACCACTTGAACTCTATTATATTACGATGATGCTTCAATCCTCAGACCTCTATCAGGCAGAATCGACACAGACAAACATTACTGAAGGCTTTCACTATCAATTTTGTGTGTAAACATCAAGATCAGTGAGCTGAGGTCCATAAGTATCTGAACAGTGATAAAAGTTTTAGCGTTTTGTATGGAAATGTAATAGATTTGGGTCTGTGTATAAATATGGTTGTAATTCTACACAGGTAATATTTTTGATAAAAACTCTAATTTAATGCTGACAGTGTACGTTTAAAGCACATGTTGAGTCATTGTGGTGGTGTTCAGATAAAAACAGTGTTACTGATTAAATACTAATGGTCCTGCCTGTTTTATAAATTTACCAATTTATAGATCATTTCACATTACATAAGAGATTACATTAGACAATAGCATCACATTAATCCCATGATTACAATATTTTTATGGTGTTGGCATCTTATTGATAAACTTGCCAACAATTACATTTTACTCTGTACAGTTTTTTCTATATTGTTGTAAACCTACTCAAATTAAAAATGACACTTTTAATGCAGTTGTCATGTAGTATCCTCATTTTTATTTTAAATTGTTATTTAAAATGTGCTGAAGCACAAGGTGAAGTGAATAATTGTCTAAATACTCGTATTTTGTTTACTTGCTGCACATGATAATTCAAGCTGTTACAAGCAATTCCTAATTGATTTATGATTTGTAGCAGGACATGACAACACCCGCACTTTTACAGGATCTGTAGAGTAAAAAGTCAGGTCAAATAAACATGCAGCGATCACAGAGGTTTAGAAATATAATATTACATAACGATTGGGAAACTTGTTGATGTGACTTCTGACTAATTTTGCTCTGTTCTTGTTTTCAGCCGAGGACTGTGGCGGGTTTCAGAGGGACGGTTCGCTACGCTTCAGTCAATGCTCATAAAAACAAGGTCAGTGCCGTAAATGACTGAATGAAAACACTGACAAATGGTGGAAATATGCTCATGTTAGTTTTCATAATTAATTTGAACTTAATTTGAACTTTACTTGAACAGTGATATCTGGTGTGTTTTCGTTGTGTTTCTCCAGGAAATGGGTCGCCATGACGACCTGTGGTCATTGTTTTACATGTTGGTGGAGTTTGCCGTCGGACAGTTGCCATGGCGAAAGATAAAAGATAAGGTCAGATGCTTTCACCTAAACATCTACACCTCTTCTCCACCAAGCCAGTTCCAGTTACTGGTCTAGAACCAAGAACCTCCTGCGTCAGGAGCTGGGGGCTGGATTATTGTGACTAACAAGAACATGCTATGTACACGACTCACACTGCACTATATAGTGGACAGGTTTACACACCCAACATTTGGACACCACTAAAAAAATGGCAAACACGCTTTGTAGTGCACTGTACAGTAAATAGGGAGTGATTTCGTATTTAACCGCAGCTGATATTAATTTGCTAGCTAAAGGCTAAAGCTAACAAAGGCTTACAAACATTAACATCATTGATTTTTAACAAGAATCAAAACATATCAAATGTAACTGCGGACCATAGGTTGGACCAGTCATGTTTGGACGCCTGGGCAGACTCTTAAAGTCAGATCAGTAGACCTCCAAAGGACCTGCTCACCCATAGTACGGTCCAGATACTAATAAATATGAGCCAATAAATGGCATGATAACATTTGAAGTCGGGCCTGTATTCAGTTTCTCACTTAAGGAAAAATGTAACTAAAATATCAAAAGTAGTCATCAAAGGATAAGTTCACAGTTTTTCAAGTCTGTCTAGTCATCTAAATCCACAGTCCTCCCTCTGTACAGAAAAACATTCAGTGGACACGTTGTAAAGTTACAGCATTTTGTAATTAATAAATTCCCTCTTTGTATTACTACCTTCCAGCTCAACAGGTAATAACTGTCCAGGGAAAAACAAGGAGATACATTTACATAAACAGATTTTAACTTTGGAATATATTCGCTGATATTATACATTTTAATCTCTGAGCTCATCATATTTTACTTTTTTTCAGAAGTCTTGAGGTGCTTCCTTATTAATTAATTGCAGCTGAAAACAATTTCTCATGTTTTTTTTTCCAGGAGCAAGTTGGTCAGATTAAAGAGCGTTATGACCATCGGATGCTGCTCAAACACATGCCTTCAGAGTTTAATATCTTCCTGGACCACGTTCTGGCCCTGGACTACTACACCAAACCCGACTACCAGGTACACACTGTAAAATAAACAGTGTGGCCTCTGCTTCAGTGTTAACACCTGGACGTCAGCTCAGATTCATTTGTCTGTGTTGTTTTTTTATTTTTCCAGCTGCTGATGTCAGTGTTTGAGAACAGCATGAAGGAGCGAATAATCACAGAGAACGAGCCTTTTGATTGGGAGAAGGGAGGAAGTGATGTTACGCTGTCGACCAGTACCTCCACCCAACCACAGCACAACACCCGACCCACTGCCGCCATGGTGGGGTAAGGACCACTTTACACCGCCTAAAGCAGTCAGAATTCATATGTGAGGCTTTCAGACTCAGCTGCAACTTCATGGCTACTACCAGTACCAGCAATACAAGTGCAGTGCCACTGATGGCCACTAGATGCTGGATTAGCTTTTAGCTTAGCTTTTGTGCTTTACTTGTTTTGTACCTCAGTTGTCACGTTGGATAAAGTCAAATCTATCCACAGAGCCATTGTCACACCAGTTCCTGGAGATCTTCAGCGGGAGAACACAGATGACGTTCTGCAGGACGAACATCTCAGTGATCAGGAAAACGCTCCTCCAGCCCCACCCAGTCGACCCCCAGGGGAGACAGGGGTCGTACAGCATGCCGGAGAACAAGGAGAGGCCTGGGAGGACACCGACTTCAACCGCAACAGACTCAGGATCAGTCTGAACAAGGTTTGAACTGAACTGGGCTCGACTGACGGAGTAATATTTAAGTGGCTGTAAGCTGTATGCCAAAAGTTTAATGTTGGAAATCACTCTGTGTTTATCTCTAAATTAATATATGAGTATCTTAGAGCTCCTTCATGCTGGTTCTTTATTGTTGAGCTTGTTGTTGTGTGCAGCTGAGCCAATGTTCATTTATCATCACACCCTCCAATCTACTGTTTATACATATAGTATTTACCAAGACAAAAAAAAGATTCCCCTGAAGGTATTATATTCCCCATTACCTTGCTGTGTTTATTGGAGATATGACTGGTAAATATAGAAGAACATTCTAACCCAGATCTTTTATCAGAGTTCAGATACATTTTGGTGCAAATCAAGAGTTTAAGCAGACTGTTGATGAGATTGTACAGGCAAGTTTCTCTCCCAAGTGTAAATAAGACTGTATACCTGCTGTGTTGGACCACAAAACTTAATCTCTTGTCTTTCCTCAGGGGGCTCAGGAGGAGGAGGCAAGTCGGGGGGCATGTCCGGTGTCGCCTGTTCGAGGTGTAGCCCCAGAGTCACCGACGGGTCAGGGTCGCTCTTTACGCTATCGCCGGGTCAACAGCCCCGAATCTGACCGCCTGTCTGCTGCTGAGGGACGGCCTGAAGCCTACGGACAGAGGTGATGCTAAACTACAAAAACACTGGAGGAGGTTTAAGGGCAGATTATAGTATTCTATATTTCTGTCAGTCATATTGTGGACTGTTATGAATGATATATGTATGTGTAAGTTGTGTAAATTGGTAAAAAAAAAATTAGATTTAGGTTCATTCTTTGTCACAAAAATGAAACCTTGAGACTTTATTTAGACATGACTGCTGTGTGATTTGAGATTTTAAATAAAAAATAATGTCCTGGCACAATTAAAACTAGGTAAGACACCATTAGCACACTGCTCTCTCAATGACTTTGGCTCAACATCTAAAACACAAATCACTGAAAGACATGTTCTGTGTCTGACTGTCAACTTAATGCTCAAGTTTCACAAATGGAGGAATTGCGAAGGACTTGTATTTTGCTAAAAGCCTTTACATTGGACGTGTCTCAGACTTGCTTTAATTGACTTGAGGCTTCGTTGTACAAAACGTTTTACTTTACTAAAACTTTCTCACTTGATTTTGACTTGATTAAACCAACTTGACTTGAGACTCTCTCTGATAAGACGTGACTTGACTTGGACTTTCCCTCATTATTTTGAGACATGACCTGAGATTTTTTCTTTCAAGATTTGTGACTTGGTTTGGACCAGTCTCAACTGAGACTTGTCTCAAAGGTTTGAGGCTTGGACTTGTCTTCACAAATGTTTGACTTGGCTTTTCTCCTAATAACATTAGACTTTATTTGGATGTTTCTTGACTGACTTTTGAGATTTGTGACTTGCAAGGACTGAATACTTGAGATTTGGCTATAACCATATTGTTTGTAGTTGTCTTCCCTCACCTGCTCTTAAGACTTTGAGGCCTAACTTGAACTGACTGTTGACTGATTTTCAACGACTTGGCATCGTCTTTAAGAGCTTTAAACTTGATTTGGGCTTCCCCTCCTTGCTTTGCACTTGCTCCCATTCATTTGAGACTTGATTTGACACCTTCCTTGACAAAATGATGATTTGAATTGAACTTTCTGTCTCTACATGTTTGTCTGTGTGTCGACCAGGTCTAGAATGGACATTCTCGGCTCTCCGTCTCGTCACGTCTACTCCTCCCAGCCGGCTCAGATGCTGTCTGTCGATCCCGGTTGTCGCGGAGACCGTCAGATCAGTGGCCGTCAAGAGGTATCGGTGGCATCAGTCGACCAGGAGGCACATAGCAATGCCTTCATCCGCTCTGTCCCTCTGGCTGAGGAGGAGGACTTTGACAGCAAAGAGTGGGTGATTATTGACAAAGAGACGGAGCTACGAGACTTCCAGCCAACAACGTCAGGAACGACTGACGAGGAGCCTGAGGAACTCCGCCCCCTGGAGGAGCAGGAAGAGAGGAGGAGGCTCAGGGCTGGAGGTAGGAGCTCTAGAAAAGATCTCTAGAAACACAAAAGGATTAAGATTCACTACATTCTATACTGGATGCATTTTTAATTAAATGCCTAAAAAAGGCAGTTTTACATCAGGTCTCTGTATCGTTCAAATATTAATTCGGATAAAGTTATTTGTTGTTGTCATTTTACAGGTATTTGAGAATTCAAAACAATTTGTTATTGAAGTTCAAGACTGACCCAAATGGGTTTTTGTTAATTAACATATGAGAGATGCTATTGAAAATTGTTTTGCAGATATTAGCTACCCAACATTAAATCCTTCAGACCTACATTGTTTTATTCAAGTCATACTAAACTTCCAAACCATTAATGGAGTCTATGATATGCAGTATTTGCATCAGCATCTCAGACACTGATCTGTTGTAACTCCAGGTGACATTTTGTTTTCCTGCAGGAGGTGAGCTGGTGGTTCGTCCAAAAACCCACACCAGGGAGAGCAGCCGAGGACTGCTAACGCTGACGGAGGAAGAGGCATCAAGGAGAAGTGGCGGGAGCCCCGCTCAGTCACCCTGTCACTCGCTGCCATCAGGACGCCCCCGTCGGAGAGAGTCAGAGCCCACTGGACCCCAAAGACCGGTAAGAGACTCAGCGAGCCGATTAGAGGAGAGCTCAGCTCTCTGATGGCATGTTGGTGTACAGATGAGTGAAGGGGACAGCCTCTGTACAGATTATTACTCTAATCACCAACTCTATGAGGTGATGTGTAGCAGCTGCTCCACCTCATTTATCTGTGTCAACGTGCAGTTTAAGGGACAATTCCAGCACGATTGGAGTTTCTTGCTAATTTAACCCCTTTGGTTTCCATCAACTTAAAAATTTCAGTTCAGTTTTATTTATATAGTGACAAATCACAACAGAAATCTGGCACCCAAGAGGTTACCCTTGAGCAAGGCCCTTAACCCCCAGCTGCTACAGTGGAGCTGCAGTCCGTGGTTGAGCTGGGATGGAAGATTCTAGTTTAGCAATCCTTCACTGGATAAACAAAGGTAAAACACAAAAAAATGAAGATGTGTTGAAGTAGCTTTAAATTTTAGTTCAGCTTATTGACTGCAGCCATTACTGCTGCACTGGAAAAAATAGTTCTCCCACTGAAGCCAGTCCAGTTAGAGCCAATGAGCACAACCTCTTCTTCATGCTGGAATTGTCCTTTAAAAGTATCACAGTGAATACAGGCAGAAGGACTCCTGCCGGAGTTTGTCTGTAGCTTTACGGCAGCACCATCCAACAGCTCAACATCTGTCACATGCAGTCATTTTATTCAACAACCAGAAACCAAAATATCCTCTGATTGGATTAATACAGTCTTGAGATGAAGATGAACTCTGACTCTGTGTCCGTTTACAAGCTAGTTAGCTCAAAAACCTTTTCTGACTATTCAATAACTCTTTATTAAATGAAATGATGAGCAGTCCTGAGAGCATAATACAAAGAAGCCCAGAAAGCTGGCTGGCTGTCAGTATTAGCAGTCAGTTACTACCTCACCAAGTATATTGAAAGAAAGTTTTCTGAGGATGTATGGATTCATTTTGGTGTGTCACCGTTCGCAGGCATTTGTCCTATAAGAAGATCAACCGTGATAACTTAGCATTCAGAAATAGCATTCAGTGAGTCTAAACCACTGGAGTTATGTCAGAGCCTTATGGGATCTGTAGTTACTGATACTGTAGATCCTCAATCATCTTAAAATGTGAGAACATACTATATGTCAATATTCAACAAAGACTGATGAATAACGAAAATTTTCCAACATCTGTTTCTGAGTAGACTTTTTGAGGATAGAAAACCCTTTTACTCTGGTCAAGTTTGGAAGGTTTCCCTGAGACACTGTACCAGCAGAGTCCTGATGATTGAAGCCTTTTCTCTTGTATATGTGTAACCTCATGAGTGATTGTATAACTCCTAGTGTATCATTGGAAACCTTGAGCTAGCTTTTCAGTTGGCGACACGTTGGGCTGATTGTTTTTTGTTTGGGTAGAGATACATTCTGACTAATTTAAACTGAAGTAAACAGATTGAAGTGACCAGCAACTGTGTCTAACGGACCTTGTTGGTTAGACGTCACCTTCAGCTTCATTTAGACTCTGACAGCGCTGAGATGCTTCGATTCTTCTACGACTGCCTGTGACTGATAAAAACCATCCAGCTGTGTGAATGGTGTCGTCGTCTTTTCCTGTCATTGGAGCAGAGTTGGAATCTTTCCCATATGTTTGGTTTTCCCATGACTTTTGCTTTGGACCATTGTTTTATTCTGAAGGAATGAATGAGAAACAGCTACAGCTGTAGAACATGTCTTGTATGATTCAATCTACAGCCATGATGTTTATATGTCAGGATGTTGATGACGTTTTCATCTTCTGTGTTTTCTCATGTGTAGAGTCAAAGCAACACTGTGTGACCACACGGTTTTACATTAAACACACAACCACACACAGGTTTAACCATTCTGTGACTGAGTCTGTTATGAAGTCTGTTCATGATGATGGACGAGTGGACATTTTTGTAAAGAAACCAGGTTAAAAAAAGGCTCAGGGATTCATGTCCTTATTAGATGAATCTGCACCTCATGATTTAAATTCAGTACCAACATTCAGTGTGGAGGTCTGGGTTCATGCAGGACACTGGAATTAGTGACCTGCCATAGATCTGAAATGTATGTTCCCTTAACCGTAACTGTTATTTGTTCATTATCCTAACTATAACCAAGTTTTTTAATTGCCAAACCCTAACCATACCTTAACCATAGTGCTTTCAGTAACCATAATACAGCTCCCACATGCAGCTTTCACTGAAAGTGAGAATTTTAAGAATACTAGCACTGCATATAAAATGAATGCTTTTGCAGAATCATCCAATATTGACGTTTTTGTCTAAAGAGGATATTTTGGTGGTATGTGCGGGATTTGTGAATGAAACCTACTAGTATCAAATAAATGATGTGTAGGTGCTCCAAGGTTTTGTTTCGGCCAAATCCTGAGGAGGCAATATTAAACTCTTACTTTTTTGTGTTTTGTGTGATGGAAACAACAAGCTCTCTTCCAAAATTCATATAGAGAAGTTGGACAAACACTCCATAATAACCCTGATTCAGGGCTGTCACACCACAGTGTGTATCAGGGTCCTTATTCTTCCATCGCCCACACAGTTTTTTCCAGGTTAAAATTTACTGAAGACATTACTGGTCATGGGGTGAGTTTGTATTTCAACACAACTTGTTTGGATTATGATGATGCGGTTTGAAGAAGCTCATCAGTTTTTGTTGATTCAGAGGTGGTGGTTCAGCTTGACGGTCATTTCTGAGGTTTGACAGATCCCCTGCTCAGTGTGCTTCAGTCACGGTCGGCTCTCTTTGCTAAATCAGTTTGCCTTTGGTGGCGTTACGTGCTTGTCATTTTTGAGACTTATTTGTTCTCATTGTTGGAAAGTGACCATGAATTTGTTTAATCCATTAGCAAATTACACAACAATTAGTTCGCATTTGTTGTTTTCATGTGAATGAGTTCAGCTACACTGAGGTTATAAATAACCTTTTGTAAATGGCTCCAACAGCCATAAGCTCTAAGAGATGGGTTTTGAAGATAACACACTAAACTTCCAACATTTTATTTAGGGGACGTGAAAATACATATATTACATACATACATATTTCAAGTATATAATGTAGGAAGAGGGAACAAAGACATGAAAACTGCTGTATTTTCTCATATACAATCACTGTCTCTGGTTTAGTCGCTCCAAACTGTGGAACATTTAGATGTGTGTTTGTTGATCAAATGATGCCGTAAAGTAAAATATTATTAGAATCCAAAGACCTTCCACTCAGTGTTCAGGCTGGACTGTCATTAAATGGTTTCGTCAGCTGCAGATAATTAATTACAGTCAGTCTGCCAGAATACAAACGGAACTCCTGTTGGTTGGAAGGTTAATATGTTTTGTATGTTGGCTCAGTCAAAAATGCCTGACTAAAAAGATTAATTTGAGAAATAAAGCGTAGACTGTAACACTGTACTGACTGTAATATGCAATAAAATTAAAACAGCAAAAAAGGAGAAGCCTGAAGTTCAACTGAAAACCAGAAATGTAATATTTTTTGTTGTTACTGAAATAATGACATTTATGTCTACTTTTAGGTAAAAAAAAGGGCCCAAAGTCCCAAGTCTTTTTTTATCTTAAGGTAGTATGTTGTGCTTTCGAGGTTTTAAAATGTCTTATCTTTTAGGATTCCGGGGTTGCCATAAATTAAAGATGAAAACGTTAAGAGTGCTGAACGTAAAGGACAGTCTAATGACTAACATTTCAACAGTTACGTTTGAGCTACATAAGAAAAAACTGTTAGGACAAGACAAACAAATAAAGGACATTGCAGGAATAAACAGATCTTAAACCTTTCTTACAGTCCTCAGGGTCGCGCTGCACCAGAAAAAGACTCAAAACTAGAGTAAAATAATAACAAAGTGATTTGTTGCTTACTCGTCTCCCACGTAGGTACTCTGGCAGAAATTACAGGACCATTAGAAAACAGATAAACACCATGAAACAGGTTGAGATGACTCCGTACTTTTCCTGCCAAGTCATGATGTCCCAGCTCTGTTAATTAAAAACAGCATCCTCTAAAGTAGATTACTTTGCTATGGACGACCAAACCTGAATAAATATTAAAAATAAAGCAACAGTGAAGAAATGAATGAATAAAACTGGAAATTCTCTGATTACACCACGAGAAGCTGCAGTGTTCAGTTCAGCTGCCGTAATATGAGCTAATACATTTGTTATCTAAGGATGGTGCTGGAGGAGAAGTTGTGGAGACATTCAAATCTAATGGGTTCATCATCTGGGGATCAACATTAGATACTGATTTTTATATCTGTGTGCTTGAGTAATAATAATCTCCTATAGACATTTTGTCATTTTTGTTCCTCCTGGTGGCGCTAGAGGAAACATAATTATGAGTATTTAACCTCTGGGGAGTCTGAATATGTACAGCTGGTTTCATGTTAAATAAATGTGTAATCACTGAATTCCACATTTATTTTACATTTTATTTTCACCTCGGGATGTGTTGTCATTTTCCTTCAGCAGGATTTTCTTCATGGGTGTGGTGATTTATTGATTCTTTTCTTAATTTCTTTATGTTCTCTATCCATTTATCCTGTTTAGTTCAGTTATACATTTATGTGACCATTTGATTTCTTTGTTGCACTCACATTATTTATTCACCAATAAGTCAGGTTTGGTCCTCCATACTTGATGGCTGCTGTTTATAGGCTGGATGTTATTCCATCATCTCTGATATTTCACTTCATCCGCAGTGTAACATCGTATCGTTAAAGTGCTGAAACGTGTGCACAAACCCGTTTTTAGTGACATTTTAGAAAGCTCTGCTTCGATTTTATTTGATTTTCGTACCGATTGTCACCGCTAGACCCAGAGCTCTTCGCTGCCAGCCGTCGAGGACTGCCATTCTCTTTTTTACTCCTCTCCGATTCTTTTCCCCCCTCCACATAACAACTGATGCCTTTGCCCCCAACCTATCGCTTTAAAAGTACACAGTATGTCAAGTTTGACTCACCTGAGGAGACACAGAAAAGAGCGAGGGTGCCATTGGGACAACACAAGAAGAAATAAAGTGATGTTTTGGGGTAAGCACAGTTTAGGAATAGTTTTACCTCTGTTCTCTCACTCAGTTTCTGTTCCTCCTCTTCTTTTTTCCTTCTCTTCAGACATATTTCCTCCCTTTTTTTTCTTCCGTAGTGTGTCTGTGTTTTGTGTGCTTGATGACTCCATCTCTCTTTTGTGTTCCCTGTTTTTTTGCATCTCCAGTGGTAATTTTCTTTCTTCAGAAATCAAAAGCTCAAACTGTCTGTTGTCCAAGCTCAGACTGTTGTAGACTAGTGAGATACAGTATGTGCAGTGCCTGTGCTGGTGACTTTGTGTCCTTTTAAAGTGCTTCTTTGTGGGGAAAAATATTTGTATTTATTTTTCCAGCTAGATGGATGCTAGTCTGACCAATCACTCACACAGCTAAGTTTTTCATAGCTTCTAAATATTATCTGATAGCTGTAACTATAGACAGCGTGCCAGATTTACACTCCCTCAACTTCTCCCCCAAGGCTCCTCTCCTCGCTACCTTTGGCCTATCACCTGAAGACTTTAGATGTGTGAGAGCATCAATCAGCTCTCTCCCGTCTAACGTCTGGTCAGGGAGGGGTAGGAGACCAGGGCAGAAAGTCAAATCAGAGTGTTGGTACGTAGCTGTAGGAAAACATAGCATTTATTTTTACAAAAAGTTTGTTTCTGTTTGTTAACCTCTCTTCTCTCCCTCTTTCCGATTGGTCTGTTTGCAGTTGGAGGAGGACAGGCACCAACCGCGGCCCAATCAGTTGAGGAGGCTGGCCTCCTACGTCTTCTCCTCCTCCACCCTGGAGACGGAGCAGTATCCCCACGGAGGAGGCAGCTTCATCCAAAGGAGCCGCTCGGCCGAGAGCAGCCCCGCTCACATCACCGTCGCCACCGCCTCGACCCGACGGCGGCACGCTGGCACGCTGCCGATGCCCGGCAGCCCACGGAATAGACACTCGGTCCTAAACGCATCGAGGACACAGCTGCAGCAGATGTTAGCCAAGCTCATGAACAAGAACAGCAGCTGAGAGGACTGAGAGACGGACTCAGAACACACACAATATACTGATACATATAGACAAATGTACACGGACAAACACGAGCACATGTATGCAGGGTTGGTCAAACCATTTTTGTTCCCGGGGCAGTATTTGGCTCCCTTGCCCCCTACCCACTCTGTCCTGGTGTCCCAGCACAAAAACACTGCATACAGTGCAGATCACCTGCTGACAAGCTGTAATTTACTGTTATTAAAGGCAGCGATTAACAAGTATTTTATTATTGATTTATCTGTAAATACATAATATTTATTTATCCTCAATAAAAAGTTAAATGGTTACAAATGGCCATCACAAAGAGTCCAGTGACACTTTATAAATAAAGATGCACTGTTTTTGTTAACGTCTTTTAGGATTTGTGGACACCAGGCCAAAATCAAGCAGTGTGCATTTAAATACAGTATAAAATAAAAGTGAGTGAGTGATTGGCTTACTTCAGGCCGGCTCTGCATATAATGTACAAACACATAAATGAAACAGACATGATGAACAGATAAAAACCACATAATACTAGTTAAATACAAAAAGCCATATTAGTGGCATTAGAGCCGCACTGCTGTGCTGGTCAACAAACACATTCACACTCACGTAGCTCCACCAGTTCATTTTGGAGCAGAGGAACAGAAGAAAAAATGCTGACGATGGGGAATATTTTCCATGCAATAAACTTGAAAAAGCCTCTCTGCAAACCTAATGTTGCACACACCACAGACCTGGCAAACTGCTGGAAATAATGTGAAACTGAATATTCCCTTCTTGTTTCTGTGAAGAAGAGGAAACAGAGCGGGGCTGCTAACAGACTGTTAAGCTTTACGGGATTTGTGAAGTTTTTTGTTGCTGTTTTTTTCTGCTTTTCCTGCTAAAATGAAGGAGCGATCGTTGAGGAATGCAGGTCGTCCCAGCAATCGTTTTTGCACCAAGACTTTGGAGTTCGATCATCTCGTCCACCGAGCAATACACCGACACTGCTTCGCAACGCGTCCTAACGTCTCGCTCTGATTCTACGTTCATTAAATGTTATTTATGAAGACAGAAGTTTGAGTTTGCTCTGTATGTTAGATAATTGATCCTTTGATCTTTAATCACAGCACTGATGATAAACAGTGCTACTGTAAAAGTATGGTGGCCCTAAAGTGCAAATATTTTAACCAAGAATAAAATACACTAAGTTTTTTTGAAAAAAACACAACACAACTAATTAAGCCCAGTAACATTTCACTAAGTAAACTGTGAAGATACAGCAGAAAATAAAGGACATAACAATTTTAATTCAATATAAACATTTCATAAAACATATTCCGAAACACAAATTGACAGTGTAGACTACACAACATTCAACCTAAGAAATGATCACGACAATTGTTTTTGGGAAAAAACAAAACTTCTAAATCACAAACAAGAAAACGAAACAGAAATCAGTCTTCTAATTTTAGTTAAAATAATTTCTGATTCATTCCCTGGAACATTTACACATTTATTTTTTTATTTCATTTTATGAATGAGTATTTTGCAGTGAAGGGCCCCCGTCAGACAGGAGAGCGGCATTAGCCTACGTACAGATTAAATTCACACACACACTGGATTGTGATTGGAAGGGAGGATGAAGAGAAGGAGGTGGAGCTCAGTGCATGTAGGAGTAGAAGCATCAAACAGTATTACTGGCTGCTGTTGGTACAGAATACAACACAAAAATAACACTTTCTGCGGTTTATCATGTGTTGTATTTGGTGTTTCTTAATTAGGATCTTTACCTGGAGATTATGACTTTATTTTCTCATCATCTTACATCTGTCGTCCACCACTTTGATCCACGCTGGCACATCTAGTATCTACATGCTTATTTCAGCATTTATCTTGCAGCAGCACTGTGTCTAACAGGCTTCTTTACTTCCTGTTCTGTCCATTTAATCTGAACCTGATGGCAGAAAGGGTGAAGCTGAAAAGAAGGAGGGCAACACACCATTGTACTGATAGATGCACTTTTACATTCTCAAGATAATGAGATAATTAAGTCATAACCTCAAGATAACCACCTCAAAAACTTTCATAAAGTACAGCCAGCCAAAGCTACAAAAGTCTGTCGGTGGAGATTTGATGTCTCGTCTCGTCATCGTTCTGCATCTTTCACAACTGTTGTTGCTGTGTTTGGGTGAAATCCAGGTCTTCCAGAGGACGAGGTCAGTCCTGTTTCAGTCATAAGGATTGCCAATGAAAATGCAGTCAGCAAAATGTGTTGTACGTTGGTTCTTTGTTGGCAGAGATACTAAAAGGAACTGATTGAATGTTAGTGACATTAAGGTCCATCAGGTTGTGGGTTTATGCTGTGGTGTTGACTAGCGTTTGGCGTTTCTGGCTCCAACCTCGTGACCCAACTTGATGAGTCATCTTGTGCTCTTTTGGTCGTCTGTCTGCTGTGTAAATGGCAGTGACTGTACTGAAATCTATTTTACAGTGGTCACTGGTGAGATTTTCCTGGTCATGTGTTTGGATCACCACCTTATTTCCATTGTGCTTCCTCTTCGATCGCTATTTTCTGACCGCTGAGCTTTACTGTTGCACTTTATCACATAGTTGACCACAGAAGGGGGGATCAGGCCGGACCGAGGGTCTCGCCATGTGGATACAAAACACAGATGCAATAAGGGAAATGTTATAGCAAAAGAAACAGTACTTCTTTAAATGGATCAGATGGATTATCTGCATTCAAATGGATATAAGCTAAAATTAGTGGCTGCATGGAAGGAAGGAAGAAAATCAAGCTGGAGAAAGATTTCCGAAATAAGTGACGGGAAAGAAAATGGGATAAAATGAACAAAAACCACCACTAAAATCCTACAGTGGCTCCTGTAGAGCAGACTGAGGGATTGTTCATTTCACAGTACAAATAGCAACTTTCTCCATTTTACATTTTACAAGCAACGAGACAGAATAAGTTTACAGTTGGTAACAGTTATCGTGTAAGGGCACGCATAGTAAATCTTGTGTCAACCAGTGGAAAACAAGCTGGACATTGTGTCATTAGTTGGTTGACATGGTACATGTCTAAATGTGGGAGAAAAATATGAGAATGCTCGTGTTAAAAGAAGACTGTTTTAGATTCAGTGACTAAGCTGTAGGAGTTTGTATTTTAGGAAGAGCTCTGATCACATTTCAATGTTTGGTTGAAGTAACAGAGACAGACCAGGCAGAAAAGACTTGTTCATGCATATTGATAGTTTTACCTTTATTTGGATTCAAAATCCCAAAGTTGACAGTGAATATAGCAGCATTGTGATAAATGTAACAGTTTATTAGATATCCAGTAATCATTAAGACAGTAAACAGAATATATTTAGCTGTGGGGGTATTGGATGAATAAAACAAGTCATTTAAATAGATGAGGTTGGACTGTGGGAAATAATAGGCTTTATATAGAGACAATTAACTGTTAGCTGCAGTCCGACACTAGAAGTTTAAATGATTTGGCCCTGCAGAAATTGATGATTGTCTTTGAAAGTTGCACTTTTCTTTCAAGCCCCCACCACCACCACTACCAACTTGTTGACTTGTGAAACCCTGTTTAACATTTGGCCTCTGCTAACGTCATACCAAAGCAGCAGTCTGTGGTTTGTTGCTTTGAATGTCATTCAGTGTCCAAGCTGCATTTCCTGGATGTTCAAAAACCTTTTGGAGGACACATCCAAACTCCAGCTACGTGAGCCAGTAGCTGCGATGCCATTTTGTGCAATGAAAGCCAAACTGTTGCTTACTCAATGTGTTAAAGGGCTACATTAAATAAATATGCACCACTTGCTCCTTCATTACGCTTATATTTGAAGCATTCACATTAGCTCAGCCTGAGCAGGAGATGTCCATCAGTGCTGAGACTCCAGCGTGATAAGGAGACAACCTGAGTTTGATTTTATGCTGCTTCATGCTGAGTTCGGGACATCCTGCCTGTTTTATATTTAGCATAGCGTTAAGATACAACCACTTACAGAATGTATGAAGTGGACTAGCTGCTAACTCTCAACTTTATTTTGCACGCCTGCAAAATGATTCACCTAAAGTACAAGATTGTCACTGATACATGTCAATGTTTTGTCCTGTGTCACCACGAACGCAGTGCCACATCCACTTACAAACAGGCAGTAGAAAGCTCTCAGTGTGCTTATTCTGCTCACGACACTGAGTTTAAAAAACGCTCTGCCGCATTAATGACGGTATGTCGAACCAAAAGACTGTTTACCGACTGTCGCCACTCTTTGCATGAGATCTACTGTTTGTAAGACACGCACCTCTGACTGTACAACGACTAAAAACAGCACTGTACTGTAATTACAACTAAAACACTGAATATACACCAGACTGAAAAACATCTGTGATTTTTGTAAATAATTCACAACACTACTAGAGGGGATACTCACGGATCAGAGCTGTCGAGTCCGTAGCTGACTTTAAAGTGACAGGAAGCTATAGGAGTCTTTTTTATAATTGTTCTCATATTTACAGGATCCATATTTACATCTTTCACTCTGCAGTGTTAATGTGAACACGTACATCCACAGTTTTATATGTTAGTGGAGAAACTCATGATGCATGATACTGATTTGATTAAAGATTTTATAAGAATGAGGTTTGTCAACAGTTCTGGATGGATGGAGTGATTTCTTTCATCAACTTTTGTGTCTCATTTTTACTGTTTTGGACGTAATTCCCACCATTCATGGCAGTGTTTGATCGATTTGAACATCTTCATTGCGTAGGTACAGTGTTGCAATAACAAAATCAATCTGAACTTTGTAAATGTACCTGGGCAAATTCATACTGGAATGTAGTAAAGCAGTTTTGTAGTTCAATGGACCATTGAAAAGGAATTTGTGGCCAAAACAACAAAAATAAGACTTGTGCTTGGAAGGTTGGCACTACACTCCAAGCAAAATGTGTTCTCAAATGCTTTCCAACTTCTCCTCAACATGGTGCTGTGAACAAATGGTTGTATATTAACTCAAACTATTCTTTTTTTAACGATTGAACATGTGGCACTCTGTTGTGTTTGCCTTTTGTCTGAACACGTGTATCTTTTGTTTGGAGTGTCGTGTTAGTCACACTGCTGCTAGTCATGTTGTTCAGAAAAAATGTACAGTATATGTTCATTTGATTTGAGATGATTTAAGCAAGAAAACATTAAACCTACAGCTGCAAATTGTACAGTGATTCCCAAAAAACATTGTATTCAAGTTGTAAAAATCCCTGATATTTAGAATTACAGTATTTATGCAAATGGTTAACACTGGGCTACTTTTCAGAGTCCCTGAATATCAACATTTTGAAGTTTTTTACTAGCAGTAAATATTACGTTTCCATCACATGAACAATACTGCACGTTTTACATCATTAGACTTTCCTCAACTCTACATTAAAACTTTGTTCAGTCTGACACAAAACATTTATACCTCATGAATCACACACTAGAAATATATACTGTAAATGTAAAAAGTGTATTATGCTTCTCCAAAACACACATTTATTGCATATTCAATATGCTACTGCTTATGGAATAACAGGGTGATAATGTACAGATAAGGTACTTTAGAGGTGAACACTCGTCTCCATGTTAGTTTTGTTAAGACACATTCACCAGTTTGTAAATCAGATCAGTATGGACCTCGTCGGGCCAAAAGAAGTCATTCGTCTAACATGGACACGAGATGATGTGTCCAGTACAGAGATAGGTCCAGGACATGTTTAATATCATTTAGCACAAAGACTGGAAACAGAGGGAAACTACAAGCTTACTTACCTTTACACATATCTGTCCAAACCGTAGTGACTTAGGCTAGGTTTAGATGACGCCAAAGTTTGGACAGAGCTCAAAGTAATGACTTCACAATGTGAAAATATAGGTTTTTCACTAAGTTCCAATGCTATCTGCTGCTAAAGTCACAATTTTTTATTTTTACATTTCTCTTTCTACACCTATTCAATGAACAACATGCAAGAGAATCAGACAGCTTTGCAGTTGTTTAAAGTTATTGTATCTTAATGTTAGCTTTAATTTAGCTAAGCCGCTATTTTAACCTGTGGCTAATTGTGCTAAGCTAGGCTTTCTTTCTCTCTCTTTTTTTTTTTTTACTGGGCACACACTATTGAAATTAATATACATTTTTCAATAAAGACATTTTAAAAGAGACTGTGAGTTGTTGAAAAGTAGATTTTGTTTTCTCTTGTGAGTTGTCTAGACTACGCTAACAGTTTTATCCTGCTTCCAGTCCGTGTGCTAAGCTGGTCTAAACTCCTGGACGTAGTTTGTGTAGTATTTGTTACGCACACAGTTCTCAAGAGATTTCATAAAATGTCTGGATGTTCTTTGCAATAATAGCCGAGTTTCTGTTGTCGAGGTAAAGAGGATTGAAGCGTTCACAGTGTTAGTTCAGTGTGATGATCCGTGAGTGTCTTTTAGGTGTAAGCGTTTTTTTTCTATCACTATATGATTGTACAGTACTGCTTGTATAATTTACAGGTAAAGCATGTATTTTAAACTTTTTGTAAATCCTGATGATTACTGTGTACATATATACAGAAATGTAGAAAGTAATTAGGTTTGCAGTCTATCTCTAATAGCATGATAATTAGCGAGGTTTAGTATGAATGTACAGGCTGTATGTTAAATCTTTATGAAGGGAAACACTTGAAAATCACCTGATATCAGACTGCGTGCTGTCTAAGGATAAACTCTGCAATGCATTTTTTGTGCCTTTTATATTAATGTATGTAATCTAGACAATCTTGAAAAGCTTGTGTACAACCAAAATGACATTAAAATGGTTTTGGGGGCAAATATTTTGGTACCTGCAGTCTTTCTTAAAGTGAACGGGACCTTTAGTGAAAGCAGTGAAGAGTGATACACATGTTGGCTACAACAATACAACATTCTTTGTCATTCTTTTTGGCATAACACAATGAATATCACCATGGTTTCAAAGAATTATTAATTTCAAAAAATGAAATAGATTCTCTGAATTCCCTCAGTGCAGTGCATGGGCATGACACTGTCCACAATTTATTACCTATCAAGCAAGGCAGCTAGCAAACTTGATTTTCAACTGAACAGTGCAAGACTCTCTTTTCAGTGGCTATCTGTGGTTTCTGACACTCATAACTTTTCCACTGTAATGCAATGTTATGCCATAGTTCTCCATAATTTCTTCTCAGCTCATTGTTAATGTCAACATTGTTCACGTTTATAGCATCCCTGGACACACCAGGGACCAGCAAAATTTATGTATGATTTAAACTGAGCCGCGTGGAGGACTGGAGGCAACAGATATTCAGTATTAAGTGTCAAGAACTGAGTCGCTTAACTGTGATGAAACTGAAATTGACTGCTATTATTGTCTTGCAGTTCTTTTACCACATTATTTTTCATTTTCTCAGTTAAAGATGTGGTCACACAGTCTAGTCAGTCAGTTCTGTATAGTCTGTAAGACATGCACCTTCATGGATTTTGTTTTCTTTATGTCATTGCTACAGTATATTGTCTGTCACTGTCATTCTTATATTGTCTGTCGTCATTATATATTGTCTATAATTGTCTTTTCATATTGTCTGTATCTTGTTTACTGTCTGAACATATTCTGTTCTGTCCTTGAGAGTTACCAAAGACCCTTGTTTTATCATACTTGGAGTTAAAGTTGATTCTGATTCTAACACTGTTAAATCTTGTAGTAATGCACTGTGATATGTTTCAGCTCAAGAAACCGCAAGAGTAAACTCCTTCTTTGCTGTCTTGTTTTGAGTTGATTCAGTTGTAGTAAAAATGTGTTATTCCATTGTTTGCAGGTGTTGTCACCCACGGAGCAGAGCACTCCATCACCGCCCTCCCCAGACTATCGGACAAAGGGCCAGAGTGACGAGAAGGAGCATTTCCACATCCTTCCTCAACTCCAGGCCAAGAGGGCTGACTTCCTTACCGTCATGCTGACTGGAACATTGCCTCCGCGCCGTAGCTTTGCCACACCTGACGAGGATGTTGTCGAACCTCCGGGGCCAAAGGAAGACGATGTCACGAAGAGTGAGTCCAACAGTGAGGCTAGTCAGAAAAGCACTGAACGTAGCCAAGATGCTGCGCCTTCAACGCTCATGGCTGAGGACCAGAGGGGCCAAAGGGAGCATGCCTCAGCTGCTGATGCAGACCCTGACTTGGAGGACGCATCCAAAACACTTGTCCTCTTCTCACCTGGAGACACTCGCAAATCTCCCTCTGGTGGTGATCAAGTTCTAGAGGGTGAGTTGGCCACACCGTCTGCTCTCACTTCACGTAATGAGCGTCTCCTGGTTGGAGAGGCGATCCTGCCTGAACCCTCTGAGACTGGCCGTTTGTCCCCTGCTCTCAGGTCAGACCTAAGGCCTTCCACTCCTATTGCTCCTGCATCACCTCCCTTCACCAAAGTTGAGCGCACTTTCATCCATATTGCAGAGACATCACACCTCAATGTCATGTCTTCCAATGGTCAATCTGCAAAGGAGACTGACCGGGAAGTCTTTGCCATCATGAAGGAGTTAGCTGTAGAGGATGAAACTCATGAGCAGGGGAGAGCACCAGTGATAGAGGAGTCTCCAGTAGTGCCAGACCAAACTGCATCAGTTGACAAACTTCCCCAAACTGAGAACGGTCCATCAACTGTCCTGGCCCAGTCTTTGGAGCCTGTTCGAGAAGCCATGTCACCAGTTCATGAACATAAAGACCTATCACAGGAACCTATGAAACAACCACCATCCAGTGAAGAAGCTGCCAAGCTTCAGACAACTGGATTAGAAATATCAGCTACCATCAAGCCCAGAATCCGAAGCCGAATCCCAGTACTCATCTCTGAAGAGGACTCAGAACAGTCCTCCTCCCTCTCGGCTCGGGCTCGGCTACAACAGCGGGCCAAGCAGCTAGACTTGGCCCGCCTGCTGGTCCAGAAGCAACAGGATCGCTGGATGAGAAGGAGGATGCTGTCAGGGACATCATCATCTTTGTCTTCTGGGGACGAGGAGCGTCTGAGGGCTTCTGAAACTCTGTCCACCACTGGCTCGGAGGAAGACACACATACCTCGGATGAGTCTAGGAGGAGCTCCCGTCTCAAACCAACTGAAGAGCAAGGCTCCAAGGACTGCAGGAGCAAGATACCCAGGCCTGTCACCCCCATAAAGAGGCCTTCAGGGGGGATTACTGCTGCTGCTCCTTCTCCTCTCTCCTTGCCAGACTCCAGCACTACCAAAGGAGCATCAGCCTCCATAAACGGGTATGATTCTGTTTGTCTCTTTTAGTGTGCACGCATTTTCATAAAATTTCCTTTAAAATTAAATTTAAACACATAAAACTTAAATTTATTCTTCTCCTCCTTCAGGAATCAGAAAATTGGACTAAGCACACTCAGCACCCAAAGGAAATCCAAACCTGTCTCACCTAGATCCTCTTCCTCATGTCCTCGTCCCGCTGCTGTCCCTGCCCCATCTGGTAGCCCTCGAATGCCCCTGCGAGTCTTGCTTGGTACCCGACGCAGCCTTAGCTCCACCCACTGCAGGACTGATAGCCCCTCTCCTCAGAGAGTATGTCCATCCAGGCAGCCCCTCTCAGTTCGAGCCCCAACTGTCCCCATGCTTCCGCCCAGGACTACAACAATCATGCGGCGCAGTGCCTCGCAGGAAGCCACTACCCAGTCAACCTCTGGTACTACACCAGCTAGGACCAGGCCGAAACCAGCCACTGCAGCTAAGGGGAAACCAAATGCCAGGGAGAAGGCGGTGCCCACTAGATAATACAAAGAGACTCATCGCTGAGACATGTTTGTGTATAATCAGTCTTCAGACAAGCTATGCCTCAAATATTCTCACCTGATTCCATATTAGACTGTGATGTTACAATGACCTCCTTGAATTCATTTAATGTATGAACTTCTTATTTTTTCCAAGGACAGCTTACTGAACTATCTTCATGGGCTTCCAGTAATCTTGACTGACTGTCATACAAGAGCGTCGCTGCCATGGTGCTATGGATATGTCTGCTGCTCCCTGGTTGATCCCTGATATACAGTAACAAGTTTATGGAGCTAAGAATCATGGTCTCCAAGTCCAGTTTCAGAGACTCACCTTATACAATACTCCCAGCTTGTCCACAGCTATACTACTCTCCTATCAACAATACCCTGCTTGGTTCACATTGCATGGTGAAGTATATCACGAATACATTGAATCTGTAGAGGGAAAACAACAAGTACTGTATGAAAATCTGTACCTTTAAATTATTTGATATAGCTCTCCCCTTTCTATTGGATGAAAGTCAAATTGGACTGGTTTGAATGCCTGAACTACATTAACATGATAAGAGACGTATATCCTGTTCTCATTATGGTCTTG
Organism: Sandelia bainsii; assembly: GCA_032362345.1. Taxonomy (NCBI): domain Eukaryota; kingdom Metazoa; phylum Chordata; class Actinopteri; order Anabantiformes; family Anabantidae; genus Sandelia; species Sandelia bainsii. Next base: position 1,365,204 of record JAUMHL010000001.1, on the reverse strand, counting down.
GATAAAGAGAAGAGTTGGATGTGAACACAAAATAAATCACTCGGCCGCTTGCCTCCTCCTCATGGTGTGACAATGGGCATGCTTTAATCATTCTATTTTTTGGGGTGTTTTTATTTTGTTTATGCTCTGAATTGTATATAATAGAATCATTTCCCATAAAGACATCTTTATTTTTTATCTTGCCAAGCAAAGTGTAAAGTCTTTAACCTTCTGTTCCAATGTGTTGGCACTATGCCTGTTTTTTACGCATGAGAAAAACAGGGTTAACCATGAGAGGAAGCTACTGTATACCTGCTTGGATTCTGCTGACAGTGCATTGGTCTGTTGGTTGTTGAAGCCCACTCTGTGTTTGTACGGGGGGTGATGAGCACTGAGCTGTGAAGTAAAGTCTTGGTCATATGGAAGATTGTCTTGTCATTTTTTTCTTGCTGTTTCCGAGTGAACGTGGAGTCCCCTACCTGATCTGGATTGAGGCTTTCCACAGTGCCTTGGGTCCTGTTTAGGTTCATCAACATTTATTTGACAGAAAACAAGTCCAGTAACTGCTTTTGCAGATTAATAAAACATTTGGTATTGATAAATACAACATATTGCTAAATATAAACCAATGGTTTTCCCAGAAATTTGGCTTGTGACACAAGAGAGTAATGTCTGACTGGGGCTTGCTATCACATTTCAGGGGTTAAAGAGTTTGTAGAGCAACTCTACAAAGTTGAAACATTTCACTATTCATCCAAGTAGCTCCATCAGTATGATGAACCCACTTGGATGAGCAGTGAAACATTGTGATCTAACAATAAGCAAGTCCAATTGCCAGGACTGAACTTCCAAATAACTTCACCTGGATAAATGAGAGTCTTCACTGACATATCTATAAAGGAGAGATTTCCCCAAAAATTAAAGAAATTACAAAACTGATTCTTCTGGTGACCTTGGAGAGCCCTGACCCTAGCTTGGGAACCGCTGGGCCAAACTATAACAACAACACCTGGTGGCCAATACGGTATAAAGTAGTTAAAACTATCTCCACTTTAAGCAACTAACGTCCGCTGAAGCACTGACTAGTATTATTAATTTAATACCTAGGTCAATGGTTGCACATATTACCCACACACAAAAAGTAAGTATGTAACTGACTTTATAGGCCTACATATTTTTCTTTTTATAAATACATTCAAAGTATTTGGTGTCATTTTAGTTTTTCTTTTATTTTAGATATTCATACTGCGATTTTTGCTCAGCTCCTGGAACACCTGAATTTCCCCCGCTGCGTTAATAAAGTTTCATTTGATCTTATCTTAGAAACAGGGTACACTGTGGTTGTAGTTCCTCTGTCGTCCACTGGGTGGTGATGACGCGCCGGAAACTATAAAATGACTGCGGAGGTGAAGAAGAACGAAGATGGCGGCGCAGGTGGAGATGTGCTGCTTGGAGAGTTTCCCTTCACACCTGAGTCCTCTGGATGTTTTGATACTTGAGTCTCACCTGGATTCAGTTTTCCAGAATGACACGGACCCGCCGACCGTCCTGTTCACGCCTCGCCGCTGTCAGGGCTCTAAGAAAACGGGTATTTTACTCCGCCTTCACTCAACCACCGAGGAGGAGACGGCGGGCTGTGGAGGAAGAAACTCCCCATTAACCGACACCGAGTCCGGGCACCGGGTTCGGTTGTTCGTCAGCCGCTTCTTCCTGCGGCACCACGGCTTCCAGCTGCACGGCAGCACCGGGACCGTCCGCGCTCTGGAGCCGGTCAGACTGGACAGGGTGGTGCTCGGAGCCCACAGCAGACAGAGTCTCCGCTGGGCCGGATCGGAGCAGTTTACTGGCGGGCTGCTGGAGCTCTGTCGTCCGGGACAGTGGCTGCTGGCCCGGCAGGGAGACCCGATGCTGCTGCCCCGACACCCGCTGCTGGGAGAGGAGCCGGGACAGGTGAGAACCAGGAACCGGTTCTTTCTACAATTAAGTTTCAAGCCGCTGCAGAAAGGCTGAATGTTTAACTACTGCATTTAAATATCAACCTGATTAAAGGAAACAAGTATAACCAGGAAAATACTCAACAGACGGAACCGTATTACTGCTAAACTTAATATGTTGAACTCTGGTAACTAAAGCTTTAAAATAACAACGAGTGGATTTATACTGTAAAAACAATCCTGAACTGTAGTGAAGTAAAATACTACTATTACTTGTTTATTTTTTCTTTTATTTGAAATGATTAAACCTCCACAGGAATCTTATGTTTCATCACTTTGGTTTATTAAAAGTTCCGTAAACGTAAATACTCACTCATCAAACATAAAAGGTGTAAAAACATGTTTCCTATTTAGTTTCTTTTTTTTTTTTTTTTTTAATCAACACTGTGAAATATGTATAAATCTTAAACCAGGTGCTTATCATAAACTATCAAACTTAATTAATAATTTGTTAAACATGATCTGAAAACTAAAACCTGTCTCAGATCGTGACTATGTGAGTCAGAGGAAAACGGCTGACGTCAGAATTGGATCTGGATTCATTCTTTCTCTTGATCCTGAGAACAGAACAGTTCTGTGTTTTCTCCTCCTCGTGTGTCGTCAGGTGCAGCAGCGGCTGGTGGAGCTGCTGGTGCTGGAGTGCAGTCCTGTAACACAGGGGAGGATCACCGCCGACACCTCTCTGGTTCTGACTGACTGCTGGGACTCTGTGGACCCCCCAGCTGCCCCCCCGCCCTGCAGACCGCCCCGACTGTGCGTGTCAGACTTCGCTCACTATGCCGACGGCCTCGGAGGGGGGCGATCTCTCCTTGACAACAGGAAGCTGCTGGACTCGGGTTTCTCGGGCGTCCTGCAGGCGCTGGAGTGCAGGGTGGACGTCCGGGTGGTCGACACCCAGCGATGGCTCGGGGTCGGAGGTCAGCAGGGAGCTGATGCGGACAACTGTGTGTTCGTGAGCAAACAGCTGCTCCTCAGGCAGGGGCTGTTTAACCAGGAGTGGTTGAGGCTGTCGCGGCCCAGCGGATCCTCCAGACCTGATGTCAGGGGGGTCTGCAGAGAGCGCCTGGTCTCTGTGGTGGTGGTGGATTTAAGTCCAGACCTGCAGATCCACGGTGAAGTTGGATTCATATCAGCAACTCTGTGGTTCAACCTGACTGAAGGAGACGTCGTCCCCGTGAACAGCTGCGCGCTGAGGATGAAGGTGATTCAGCACGTTATTGATTAATCTGCTGATTTATAGATGGATGGTTTAGTCTCATCAAACCAGCAGTGTGTGATTAAGTAAACCAACAAATATTTAACATTTCTGCTGAAGATCATAATACACTATGCTGAATGGATTCTTCTCTTGTTGCTGCCTCAGAGGTGGAAGCCGTCGTCCCCGGAGCCCGGCGGTCGCTCTGACAGTTTCTGTCGCTCGGCGTCGCCACCGTTCGCCCGCGAGCTTCACATCCAGCTGGTCGTCTCGCCGCTGTCCAGCAGCCTCAGCTGCTACGACAGCCTGCTGTCTGAGCACTTCAGCACTCCCAGGTCAGGTCAGCAACACGAACCACAGGTGGTGTCAGCTCCGTCCAACACTCTGGTCCAGTGAAACGTCTGTTTCACCAGCAGAGTTTGTGCTCGTCCAAAGATGCTTTAGAGTGAATCATCAGAACCATATGAAGTAGTAGCACGTTCACATCGAGGACACTAGCTGTTCTTCAGACTATTTCTAAATTCCCAGTCTGACCACTTTGTCCTCTGTCTCTGCAGACTGGTTTCACAGGGAGACATTCTGTCAGTCCCAACTGAAAACCATCCTGACCTGCTGGAGAACAACTGTGAGGGGATTCACCGGTAAGAAAACATCAGTCCAACTTTCTCATATGTTCATGTTACTATAAAGTAACTTAATATGTAGAGATCACAAAACGTAAATCTGTACCCACAAATACAGTTAAATCAATTTCAGTGATGAGTCTGTGCGACCTTTGACCTCTGCCAGGAGTCCCGTGCTGTTCTTCAAAGTGCAGAAGGTGTGTCCGTCTGCAGAGAGAGAAGAAGAAGGTGGAGGAGGAGGAGGAGGAGCTCACCTGGCCAACAGACTGCACACCTCACTCTACATGGTGACAATCACAATTATCTCACATCGTTAGTTCTCAGGTTGTCAGTTTATTTATCGGACCACTTATCATGAAACAGACGTGTTTGTTTGGCTCATTATTGCCGTTTCAGCGTGTGACAGCTGACTCAGTGTTTTTGTCTCCTCAGGGCGCGTCCACCAACAGTCCCGTCCCCTGCTGCTCTGTGGACGGAGCGTCTCTGTGGAGCAGTCTGTCTCCTCCGGGCCTCAACAAGACCGTCGACCTCATCAGCAGCATCGTCCTGCCGCACCTGCACCACAGGTAAAACTCTGAAGAGGAAGCGTTAAAAGATCCGACTGGTTTCATGTTAGAAACCCAGTGACGCAGAGCGAGGCATGATGGGACATGTGATGTCAGTGTTGTGTCTGGTTGTAGCAGCTCGTTGTGCGGTTGCACCATCCTCCTTCACGGTGCTGCAGGCAGCGGTAAGATGACGGCGGTCAGCGCGGCAAGTCGCAGACTGAACCTCCACCTGCTGAAGGTACGACAGCCGGACTGTGCAGAAGTCTGGGGCCCCCCCTCAGCAAATTCCATAGTTTTGTATCAGAAATCGTACTAGGACCATAAATGTCTGTAAAGGTTATTAATTCTTTACCACACCTGCTCATTTTGTGCATGGTCTTCTCTGATGGTCAAACAAAGAACCTTTATGATGGATTTATTAAACCTCAGACCGCTCTGATGTCCTGGTGTCAACAAATTCTTTATTTCAGGTTTGAATTTAATATATTTTCAATGATCAATTCTACAGAAGTTCAGAAGAAAACTATTTATATTTTGAGCTATAAAGTAACAAGTTAAATGTGTATAAATATATATGCAATGTTAACTATTATTTTACATTGTGGTGGTCACAGGAAGTGCTTTCTTTTCAAAATAAAGGTAAGATTATCATGACATTTCCCTCACTTCTTCTTGACAGCGGTTACACAGGTTTGTTGTTTCCCGTTGTTACCTGTGTGCAGGTGGACTGTGTGAGCGTGTGCGCCGACACCCTTGCAGCCTCCGAGGCGAAGCTGACGTCGGTGTTTCAGCGGGCCGAGGCCCTGCGGCCCTGCGTCCTGCTGCTCAGGAACCTGCAGCTCCTGCTCAGACCCAAAGGGACCACCGAGGAGGACGGCAGGGTCCAGGCGGCACTCTGCCAGCTGCTCCACAGCGCTCCCACCAGGTGAAGAGCTGATACACTGGTGTGAGAACGTCCTTTTACCTTAAACTGTTAAGGACCATGAGTTGACGTTGTCCTGCACGCGGTCGCTGAGCTGCCCTGTTTGTAATGAAATGATTGTATATGTGCGTGTTCCAGTGTCGTGGTGGTGGCGACAGTCTGCAGACCTCGGGAGTTGTCTGCAGGTGTCATGGCGGCGTTTGTCCACCAGGTGGCGTTGGAGAGCCCCACCGAGGAGCAGCGCCGCACCATGCTGGTCAGCCTGAGCCGAGACCTTCACCTGGGGAGGGACGTCAACCTGGAGAGACTCGCTAGACTCACAGCGGTGCGTGAGCAGCCCATCAGCGTTATAAAGAACCAGTCTGGACTGAGACCAGTAAAGTTACACTTCACCTCTTCTCTTCCTCAGGGTTTTGTGTTGGGGGATCTGACGGCTCTGCTGGTTGAAGCTGGTAGAACAGTCTGCAGGAGGCTGATCCACACCTGGTGAGACCCCACGGCACTAAAACTACTGAAAAGAAATGTTCACAGTGCTGTAGGTACATTTTAGCCACATTTACTAGTAGTTAAGGGCAAATACTGCTTTTTGAAATACTGGTGTAGGCTTGTGCAGATTATAATACTATAGTGATTATAAGACAACTCCCATTTTTCCAGCAGTGGAAGGATAAGCCTCAGTTTTTCTGTTTTTGTTTTCTGGAGTGTCCCCAGAACATGTCTCCTTCTGCAGAATGTTTGATGTGAATGTCTGATCGTCGTCTTCTGCTGACTCTGAGCCAAACACCACTGTAGCTCAGATGAGGGTCGTTTGTTGCATATTTATTTATAACGTACGACCAGTTAGAAATTATTTCCTCCTCCTGAGACGCTCGTTGTTTGTGCAGTGGCGATCGGCACGAGGAGGATCTGTGCTCCAGTGGTGTGACCATCCTGGACCAGGACTTCACCTCTGCTCTGGAGACCCTGCAGGACGCCCAGTCTAAGGCCATCGGCGCCCCAAAGGTGACAACACACAGTTGTGAACAGTCTGATTTACTGTGTGAACACAGTGGAACATAGAGCTGCTGTAAACACAACAGACATCAAGTGGACAACAGGGATCAAGTTGCTCTGTGTCTGCTACACACAAGGCTAAAATTAGGCAATAATATATCATATGTGAACAGTGTGTGTGTTCTGAAGCCTTTAAGTCTTTAAAAGAAGAAATGATTTAGTTTGTTCTGTGCTCTAACCCCAACTTCTCTGTATGAACAGATCCCAAACGTGCGCTGGGAGGATGTTGGAGGTCTGCAGCAGGTGAAGAAAGAGATCCTAGACACGGTCCAGCTTCCTCTGCAGCGTCCGGAGCTCTTGTCTCTGGGTCTGAACCGGACAGGAGTCCTGCTGTACGGACCACCGGGAACAGGAAAAACCCTGCTGGCCAAAGCTGTGGCCACTGAGTGCTCCATGACCTTCCTCAGGTAGGAACACTTTCATCAGACTCTAAGGAAAGATGCCGTCCAGTTGCATGATGGAAAATGTAGACAATAGTGTCTTTATTATGTGAGGTAAAGAGTTAAACACAATACTAACTGATTTTGTTAGAAGAAATAATTTCCAGCTACAAGACAAGAATTAGATTTACAGTAACGTTTGCGATTAGCAGAACAAACACTGACAGAACTGCTGAACTTATGTGTTTTCATCAGATTTCAACAAACGGCATTAATAATATTCTGACTGGTGCCGTGTTGTTGCTGATGGGGTTTTTTTTTCCCCTCTTGTTTCAGCGTTAAAGGTCCAGAGCTGATCAACATGTACGTGGGTCAAAGTGAAGAGAACATCAGGGAAGGTTTGTATCGCTTATAGGGGTCTAACGATTCTCCAGATCCACAGTTCGGTTCAGCCTGAAACACAGATGACCTACGCCCTGTGATGTCCCTGAACGCGAGATAGAAGTCAGCACTACTCTGCCGCCTGCTAAAAGTGACAACAGACATAAAGATGAAAAAAGCTAAAAGAGCTCATGTCATACTAAGATTGGTGATAACTGTGTTAAGGAAATCTTTGTTCTAGTGTCAATCATCACAGCTTGAATGAAAAAACTGTAATGATGTAACACAGAAACCACCCCCTGTGATTATTATGTTTAATGAGCACTTGAAGTTTTAAAATGTTGACATGTCTGATGAATATGTCATTATGTGCAGTGTTCTGCAGAGCGCGCTCAGCAGCTCCATGTGTCGTCTTCTTTGATGAGTTGGACTCTCTGGCTCCCAGCAGGGGGCGCAGTGGAGACTCTGGAGGGGTGATGGACAGGTGAGTGTTACCTGCACTTACCCGTCTGTGGCTTCTTCGTCCCTTCATGCCTCTGGCTGATTTTTTGATTGAATCTCTCTGCACAGGGTCGTGTCCCAGCTGCTGGCCGAGCTCGACGCTCTGCACTCGTCTGCCGGGGTCTTTGTGATCGGAGCCACAAACCGTCCAGACCTGCTGGACCAGTCACTGCTGAGGCCCGGCAGGTCAGAGGTCACACACACACTTACCTCACATAAGAATCACTAGAAAGACATAAGATTAGTAAGACATTTCCACCTGATACCTGTAATAAAACTAATCATACATGAAACTATGAAGCTTGTTTATGTTTGAAGCCTCACCTTGAAGGTTGAGGCCCAGAGCCTCGTAAATACTCATCACTAACAGAACGGATACATCTCTATGGTCCTTGACTGTGACACTAGAAACACTCCCGGTATGTTTTACAGGTTTGACAAACTGGTGTATGTTGGGATCAATGAGGACCGGGCCTCTCAGCTGCAGGTTCTGCAGGCCATCCTCAGAAAGTAAGCGCGCTCACCTCCACTGTACCTCACCACCGCTGCTTTGAAATGAAGCATTGAACCTTAAGTGATGCTCTGTTACTCACTCACCCGAGTTGTAGTGTGTGTGAACAGGACCATGCAGAATGTAGAGATATAAGAGAGATAACGGATTGTGCTCTAATCATTTATCCACATATCCAGACTTGTTTGGTTCAGTAGATGTAAATCACTTTAACATTATCTGGAAAAAAAAATTCAATCTTGACTTCAGGTTCCAGTTGGAAGCTGCGGTGAATCTGCAGGAGGTGGTGGATCGTTGTCCCGCTCACATGACCGGTGCCGACCTGTACGCTCTCTGTTCGGACGCTATGACGTCTGCCATCAAGAAGAAGATCTGTCTTATCGATGCAGGTAACAAACAATTTTCTAAACATTCAGTTAAATACTCTTCAATGAGAAGATTCATTACCCAGAATTACTCCTGTTGATTCACTTCATGTTACTCATGTTTTATTGGAATTAAATCAAATTATTCACAAAATCATATTTCAGAAAGTCTTAACTTCAAAAACAATCATTTTTCTATAACCTTCAAACTACAAAAATGTAAAGCATTAAATATTTTGTGCAAATACAGTATCCCTCATAAAATAACCAGCACAGCAACTTACAAGCAACTCAGTGCACATCAGTCAAAGTAAATCTGTAACCATACAATAGATTTTCCTTGTGTTTTAGTAGAGCAAATTAAAATGTCCTTCACCTTATTTAATGTCAGAAATGTCATTTAGAATTCCTAAGAACTGATCTCTGAGAAACTGAAGCAACACAGGAAAAAAAAAATCACACAGAAGCAGCATCAACATGTACTCTCAACTGAAGAGTAAAAAAAAAAAAAATTCAACAGTCCAAAACCTAAAAACTAAACCAAAAAAATAAACACATTTAAACTGAATCAACTAATCAATCATCAATAGCTGGTGATTAAATTTCTTTGGATTTATTTATTAACACATCTGTTGTAGTTTATTCCAGCATGGGTCATTTTGTGCCTATTTTCATAATCGCATAGGTGTTTTAGTGTCTTGGCAAAAATACAAACATCCGCTTGACTCTGGATGTTGTATATGAAACTAAAATGATTCTCGGGTTTTTGGCTTATTGGGCAAAAGATGCCAACAAATTATCGCCCACAGATTAATTAAAAAAATAATCATGAGTTGCAGCCTTACTCTTGGCCATTATTGCCAGTAATAAACTCTCACTAAGTTAATACCTGTAATTGTATATATCTGGCTTCACTAAAAAGTTGTCTAACGGGGCCACAAACACAAAAATAACAAATCCTAAGTTATACGAAACTGGAATTAACCTTTAAAGCAACTGTTTCTTTCTAGAAAAAGAAAACTGGCTTAAGTTTTGGCGTTTTAAATGAAATCTAACCAACGTTACTCGGCCCTGAAGTGCAGTGAAAGTTCGTCTGTTTTAGCTTCTTTATTCACACCTTGACCTTGACTCTCTCTATCACTTCTCTCTCAGGTCTGGACTCGGAGGACTCTCCTGTCCTCCTGTCTGTTGAGGATTTCTCTACAGCTTTAGAAAACTTCAAGCCGTCTGTTTCTGACCAGGAGCTGCTACGATACAAAAACATTCAACAGAAAATTGTTGCAAAGTAAAATTTCACCAAAATTATCTAATTTAAAATAACAGTCTGTCGAAAAAAATCACTGTAAAATACTGTAAAAAATGTAAATGATGTAAAGTTAATTTCTAAAATTGTAAAATGTAATTGACAAATATAGAAATTGAAGAAAACAGATGTCGAATTTTTGTTTTTTCCAGCCAGATGTTTTTTAATGCAAAGCATTACAACTACTCCAACAAATTAAGCTGTGCAGAAAAGAGCAGACTATGACTGAATTGAAAATTGTTAAACATACACTTTAGTTACTGCATATAAACTAAAAGGAGCATTGCTAAATTCCAAAAAACTAAATGGGACACAATGCTAAACTAGAAATTTAGCACTGCTAAATTCTAAAAACTACTGTTGGTAGAGGTACTATATTTTTCTGTAAAATTCTAGCTAGTTTGATAGCAGGCTTACTTACTTACTACATTCTGTATTTCATATTTCCAACTTGTAAAATGGTACAAAGTAGTAATTTAGAAACAAACACAATAAGCAAGTGGTGTAAGAATAATTTGCAAAATTTGCTAGTTGGCTGTAGCCCGCACACTCCTCCTAGGTAGATTCAACCTCTTTATCACAGGTACTTATGCAATACTTCTACTTTATGAAATAAAACTGCAACATTTATTTATCATTGCAAAAAAAAATATTATAGATCTAAACAGCTAACTTCGGCTAATGTGCTAAATAAATTTTAGTTCAGTATAAAGCTGACATTTAACGAATTTACTCAAATTTTAACTGTTTACATTTATTTCAAACAGTATTTTAAGAGGTTTCAGTCTGGCAAATTCACTTCATTCTAAAGAGTTTTAAAAAAATGCTAGTGTAAGTCCACAACTTTTTTTTCCTGGGTTCCTACACCCCACTAAGTGTGCTGTCCCACGCACTTTCTCAGGTTAGCTGCCACTGTTCTGCTAATGGCTAGCGCTAGTTCAGGTGTTCATGCAGAGGCCTTTTTTTCGGCTGTGAAGGAAAATTAACTTCACTTTTCCCAAAGAGGAAACAAACCAAGATGCACAATACACAATGGCATAACGTAAATGGGTAGCTTGTTAGCAGGTAGATTTAAGCTAACAGCTTAGCTTGCTAGCTAGATAGCTGCACTATTCAGAGTTTCTAAACAAGCTGGTAGTGTTACGGTATATTCATGTAGTGGCGGGAAAAAACCCCAGATACGTTTGCAGTGTGCTCAGCAGAGCCTGCTTGTGGCTCTGAATTTCTTAAACTGTGCAGAACCAAATTACTCATTGATACAATGATATATTAGCCTGCAGATAGATCCAGTAACAACAGACTGTTTAGAAACCTGCTGCCTGCACTAGCATTGTTGCGCCATTTGTTACAGCGAGTTTGGTAAGGAACGCAATAATGTGAATACACTTTTAGCCACTCAGTTAACGGTAACAAACGTACAAATATTTCGTCATACTTTATATATATTAAATAAGAAGTTTATTTCTCTTTTTACAGCAACTTGATATGGTTAACAAAGAATAGGTTTCCTTGGTTTGTCACTATTTGAAAGAAATACCCTGGAATAAATTCAGTTGTCTTTAATTTTGGTCCATTTTAAAAATGTATAATCACACACAATAAAAACAGGCCTTAGCTAAACCATAATTGTTCTGGTGTCCAATTAAAATAGTTTCGCAGCCTGGTGTGTTTCATTATCACTCTTATCAGTTTTTCCATTGAATTTGTTTCCTCCATATAATGCCTCAGATAAATCCAACTATTCTTCAAGCACGCCATTACGCCACGGTTTAGCAGGATCATTACACAGATCGGACACTGATATCTGATCTGGTAAAAGTTCTGACTGAGACCCTCCTCAGCCGACAGAAGTCTTAGTCATTGTAAAACTACCCTCAACTAAATGCCATTCAAATTTCAGCTGCTGTATCAAGCAGTGGAAGCAGAAGAGCACACCACAAACACTCATTTGCAAGATTAAGAAGAGAATATTCTATCAGTAACACCTTTGGCTAATTGAGCACCAGTCTTTCTACATGAAGTTAATTTTCCCCAGACATCCTTTGAGCTGATGTGGCCACGATTATGTACATACAAACACGATGAAAATGAAAAGTGAAATAAAATTGAGAAAAAAACGAAGTTTGAAGAAGATTCAGTCTGCAAGTCTCATTTAGTCAGGTGATAACTTAAAGTGCATATCTTGCAATGACAGCACAGATAATTCAACTAATTGTTATCGTTCATATGGCAAACAGTGCCATGAACCTTGTTAGTTGTAGTTTACAGGACTGTATCAAGTCCTGAATATTGGAACATTCTTGCTTTGTTTCATAAAAGCTTTGTATTGTGTAGAAGTGAGCTACTTATAAATGTTTGATCTGACAGAAGAATGTGAGGCAGGTGTTGGCATCCCATCAGATTTAAGAGTTTAATCAGCAGCTGGTTTGGGTTATTCTGAGACTTAAACACATCAACCTGGAAACCTGAAAGGAGTCTGGACTAAGAACACAGGGACAGCTGGGTTTGTTGGACAAACAGTCAGTGTCTCTTTGGATAGGAATGATGTACAGAAGTGTATCTGAAGAGAGGGCATTGAATTTGGTAGTGCAGGTCTTGATGTACTGTGGTTTAGTCTGGGGGTCTCAATCTCTGTGGTTCCTCCTCTGGCTTCACTCCGTTTCGTGGTTTCTGGATTTTAGTTCGTTGCTGGGACAAAGATCCAATACACAGGTGGTCCTTTTCCTTATCATCCATATCTAAGGAGCAGATCCTCTTCACTAAGGACTCAGGTGAAGTGGGGCATTCGGCTGCAGGTTCTGGAAGAAGAGAGGGAATGTTGGGTTTTTTTGGTTGGACTTCATCCAAGTTGTTTTCTGTTTCACAGGGACAGTTTTCTTTTTAACCTTTACTGAACAGACAAACACAAGAAAGAAATTCCAAACAGACAGAAACAAAGGTATTACTGAGCAAGACATACTTCTGCTGGAACTAGGCATTTGTCTAAGAAACAACCACAAGCTGAACACAAACCCCATTAAACCAACGAAATTCCTCCAATGAACAATAGTACTATGTTAAAAAATGAAAAAATGTTCTAGCTGGTTGAATAATAATAATAATAATAGATACTTCCCATTGGGGAAATTTGTGTGGCAGCTGCATTTTAGGTGGCAAGGGTTCAGGGTTCAGTCTTTGCACCACAAACAACACGACGTTCTAATACTGTAGAAGTAGAGCACACTGAGGTTGATGGTTTAGCCTAAAAAGTTAGGGACTCAAGTGGCTGGGTGTCCTGCATACCACTCGTTACATTTTACATGTTTAACTGAATTTCCTGTGGTTTGGGAATAGTCGGTCACACTCAGTAGACTGTTTAGTGGACTTGTCACGGGTTGTTTTGTGATGAGCCTGGCTTGCTAAGCAGTGGAAAGTTTAATGGTAGCCAACATAACAGGCTGGACTCCTAACATCTTTTGATGCCAATCATGTCGATGGTGAAGGCAGGCAAATATATGTGGATAGACTCAAACAATTAAGGGTAGGAGACGCATATCTTCTCCCTCTTGGCTTGTTAACAACACTCTGCAATGTGATTCCTAAAAGTAATTATTGATTGTGAAGAGGTCAGGGTAAGGCACTTGACCAACTACAAATGCTCAAGCTTGTCAACGTTCACAGATTTGTCTAATACATTCCAGTCGTCTCTGGCTCAGCTGTCCCTAAATGTCCATCCACAAAAATGTCTTCTTCATGGAACAACTCTTGTGCCAGTACCTGAGACATGAAAAACAGTGCAAACACCACAGTGTCTGGACAATTGGCGACATGTCCAACATGGCGGACATTGAGGTGTCATTTGACGTGATGATGAAAAACCTCATATGAAGATGACATGTCCCACCTCCAGGACAAGAACCACCGTCTTTCTTAAACCTTAGCAAAGAGCTTTGAGTTCAATAAACGTAACTTTGTTCGTGCTTTAGTTGGGTATTATTGAACAACAAATGAAATGCATCAGTAAGATTCTTCAAGTATTCTGTCTGACTGCACAGTGTATCATCATCATCATCAGAAAAATTTGTTTTTGAGGCAGGCAGAGCATTTTGAATCAGGTCTAATTTTCCTTAGGTTTAATTTGACTGAAGTCTGACTGTGCTCAGGTCTTTTTTTGATGTAAAAATTTTACTGTATAAATGTTACGGTTAAGGTGTTTTCCATGCCAAAACTTTCAGCAGTGGAAAGAGTTTTGTTGATGTTGGGGTTCAGCATTCATCCATGCAATATAAGCCATATTTACCGCTTACGTGGCCTTTGCTACTTTTGTGCGCTTCATCCTTTTCCTTCTCATGAGGGTCACCTGAGGCCTCTTCAACCCTGCAATCAGCAGCAGCAATCTGGGCCGCGACTTGGTGAGCCAGCTTCTCAGTAGCGTCCCTTTGGGAAACCTGCAGGAACAATGGCGGTCAGTTAACAGCAAACTCTGAGGATTTTAATACTGTCTGTGATTTTATAAACTAAGACAAAGTAGTAAAGGATGAATAACAAAAATAATGGAAAGAAGAACAATTTTACAAAGTAACAGCTTAGCAATATTTGCTGGTCAACGAATTTGGTCCAGACTGAAATATCTCAGCAACTATTTCTGTTACTATTTGGTTAGAGTTTTCCCCACAACTTTTACAATCTTTTCCCATCAATCAGAAAACTGTCGCATGTATATGAGGCCACGAATCTGAACTTAAAGATTGAAAACTTGTCTGTTTTTTTTTTTTGTGAAAAAAAAGCAACCAAAGAGTCAGACAGACAGGTTGAAAACAAACAAACTTTTAGGCTCGATACAATTTAATTTGAAGAAAGAACAAAGGGAAGCACTAAAGTTAGGAGCAAAGCTACCCATTGAGAACATCTGTCCGACTTTACAGGCCCACATCTGCCTCAGTGAAAAGTAAAACAACAAAATCTATTTGATTTACTGTGATATAATGTATGAAATTACTGTAAAATTCAGCCATTTAGTCTTTAAAATAATTGTAGAGAAAAAACTTTTCAATGCCCAGAGTAACATCCTGAAATGCTTGTTTAGTTTGACCAACCATTATAAACTGGAACAAAAATAATTGTATAGTAATCTAATTTCAGCAGCACCAGAAATGTTCATTGTATTTTCATCACACAAACTAAATGACATTTGTCCTTGTGGTTCTTCTTGTACGTGACACTTTTTGTCCTGTCGTGAGTGCTGTTTCAAGTTTGACTCATCTGACGCCTTGTGGCCAATGAACCATCTGACCAATCACGTCCAAACAAGAATGAGATTGACCTGCTGAGTTTTCTCCCCACTCCACAAAGCCTGGATGAGAAAGCAGGACAGTACCTCACCCAGCAACACTCCTCACCAAAGCACCATAGCAAACGGTTTTAAGCCTCCTTCAGACGCCGGCCTCCCATTCTTGACAAACACACTTTTGATGGCAGCAGTGTGCAACTCTGCAGCAGCTGCAACCTTTGTGTCTTTCTGTGAGTTCTGACTTGCTGAGCCCGTTGGAAAACAGAAAAACCTCTCAATTGTTTGGACTTTGTGCTGTTCAAGCACACTGAAACCAGCCAGAGAGAAATCTAGCAACGTTTAGACGTGCAAGGGCCTTGCTGACGCCATTGTTGTCGCCTGTGGGATTCAATGTTAAATCTACTGAGGCTAACATTGTTTGTACGGCTGACCCTGCTCCCCCTTCTCCCTCCCTTTACCCCTCGTTCTTTTCATTATCCTCAGGTGATTAGCTACAGTTTAGCTTCTTCTTTTCTTGAACTGCTCTTGAGGCTGAAGGAGGATGCATTTTGACTTTTAATTTAGTTGTTTTCTTCTCTTTCATTTAAGGGTCAGCTGCTATCTTCAGATCCTCTTGAAGCTTGATTGAAGTTCAGGATTCAAGATTGTTTCTTTGGTCTTGTTGACCTCGTATTTACCATTCCTGTTTTTGTCTTCTCTAGTTTTGTATTGATCCGTTCCTTCTCATAGTCCTTACTTTCATTGATTTCTTTTTCCTTGGCAGTGTTCCATCAAGTCTTCCTCTTTTCCTGCAGATCAATCTAATGAAAGCAGGTTTAGTACCTTGTTAAAAATCCTTGTGATAAGTCACACCGACCTGCCTTTTTTTCCCCCGTTGTTTGTCTTATTAGGTTTTCCAATGTAATCCAAGCAGTTTTGTCCCCAAACCAAGCATACCACCTCCTCCTCTACAACAGACATCTTTGCTGTTTTGTTACTGACCGGTTGCCAACATCCTTAGAGTCAGAGGAACCAGGTAACTTTGACATTCTCCTTGTCCGTCAGGCTGGTTGAGGCTAGCAAGAGGAGCTCACTCTTAATATCTGAGTCACCTAACAAACAAGCTGGTGTATCATCATCAGCAACGTCACAAACGCTCCTGCCTGTTTCGGCATGAAAACAACCATTCATCCCAAAACTTAGCAGTACAGGTTTCTTTTTAACACCCAGTCACATAAATCGGAGAATAGATGTACTACTAAGTTGTTTTTCAGTGAAGCAGAGTAAACTTTACAGAAACAACAAACCGAAACACTTGCCTTAAATTCATCAGAAGTCCAAGTTCGCACTGTGAAGTACTGAAATACATCAGCTTTAAAAGCTTTAAAGGGGGAACATGGAGTCCCGGTTCATATTATCCACATCCAAGCTCTCCATCACTTCCACTCCTCAGCACACAACTTAGCAGTACTCTACTCCCTACCTCCGCACAAGGAACACAACAAAAAGTAGTCCTTACCAATTGACCCCACACATTTGTTAGGTTATGCCCCCGGCGTCCCTGCAGAGGCACATATATGATCCCTGCTACAGTTTTTCCTCTCACACTAGAAGGTTCAGCCAGGATGCAAAAACAAACCTGCTAAATAATAGGAGGCCATGAACCAGGAGGAGGGAGAGGGCTTTAAAAAGGAGGGTCCACTCAGCACTTCTGACTGCAAACGGCAACGGGTGATCCCAGGACACACAGCCAATCAGGGAGCACTCTTGACCTGTTGCCATGACGCCCAGCACTGACCAGTATAAAATGGTCTGGGTGGTTTTGGAGAGGGAAGGAAGAGGTTTGCCAAACTGCTGCAGGGCTGCACACACAAACAACTGTGTCAGCTGCTGCACGCTCTGTACATATCTAACAACACAACAACAAAATCCTGTCTGATAGTTTCACTAAAATGTTAATTTACTCCATTAAATTCTGCAATTATAAAAAAAACCTGTTTATCTTACCATTGGTTTCCATTCAGTCCTGTCCACTGTGATTATAAACCGCAGATAAAAAATCCAGCTGCAGAACCATGATCCTTGGCTGCTTTTCTTATTCCAAATGAATAATTTGTATAATTTTCCATCCAAATATGTAGGAGAAGTATGTTACATGATCTGCAAATAAGAAGGAAGCAAAACCAAAGTGCATTATACATTTGTATTCATGTTAAACAAATTAGCAAATGAATAAATCACAATTTTGCTGTTCTTTCATTTTCACAGTGTGTGATACAAAAATGTATTTATTGATCCCCATTGGGAAATTGTTGTTGGGTATATCGTATTTCATCACATCACAAACCTCGTACAGCTCTCTCAGGAGACACTAAAGTAATACTAAGCTTTATACTCATATATTCAGTACTCCCAACACATGGACACAACACCTACTGATAAAATTTGTGGATTTTCAGTACTGTTAAAGTTCAGTTTGTCCTTTCTTTCAGTTTTCCATTGATTTTCATTCTCCACTGTATAGTTGTGATTTTTGTTTGAAAGACTTGATGGTTTTGCTTCACCTACAAACACAATACAGAGATCAAACAAGTTATTTAAGGGCTTTAAATACTCCAGAAACACGAAACGTTTCTGCTAATTTGTACCTGAGAAGATCACTTAATATCAAAGGCTAATTCAGGCTTATTAAAACATTATAACGTCAAGGAATCTGGTGAAATGTGACAGGCAGTGGAGGAGGAAGTACTCAGGTTCTTCATTTAAGTAAAACTAGCAATAAAAATGCTCTGTTAGAAATTAAACCCTACAGTCAAAATGTTACTTCAAATAAGAAGTAGTAGAGTCAACGTTCACACTGAAGTATTATCGTTTTCTGAGAATACTTGAAGATCTGTCAGCATCTGTATCGGTGGTGGCATTACCATCTGATGGAGGCCAACTTAAAAAGTCAGTACGGTGTGGAATAGGCAGGGGCTGCAGAGCAAGATGAGAGGTGTAGTCCTGTGCACACACTGAGCAGGCAGCAATCAACTCACATACAGTATGTCAGCCTTCGAGGGGGAGGCCTAACAAACATGTCTATTGAAATAATAGTTTGGGTAATTCAATACATTTACCAGACTCACGTCAGCTTTTTTGTTTAAAAATTCAGTTTCTCTTCACATGGTAAATGGGTTACAGCAGCCTTTTCTGCTGATGGTTTTCTGGTCCAATTTTCAGTTCTTATTGGCTCTAAACTGATTCGGAAAATGTCTCCAGGTCTAGGAAGCAGAGACCTGTATGGACCAGCTGGCTGTACTGTCTGCTGTCTTCTCTGTAGAGGGCGCTGTGGCATCAGGCCAGCACAGGGAGATGCAGAGGAGGAGGAGGAGAATGGAGAGGCTGTAGAGGCATGTTTAATGTCAGATTGAGAGGATCGCCCTGCTGTTTGTTCGCTGCTGCAGAGATCAACCTGGAGGAAGAAAGAAAGGGGG
Organism: Sandelia bainsii; assembly: GCA_032362345.1. Lineage (NCBI taxonomy): Eukaryota > Metazoa > Chordata > Actinopteri > Anabantiformes > Anabantidae > Sandelia > Sandelia bainsii. The sequence goes on along the minus strand of JAUMHL010000001.1, from coordinate 1,346,725 downwards.
GGGGGCGTCTGGCACTGCAATGCAGATCATCAAATGAGAGCGAGGGAGGGAGAGAGGGAGGAGCTGGCAGCCCTGCAGAAAGCAGCTTTTTTCCAAAGAGGAGGTTCAGGGATTCCCTGTTGGTTTGGAAAAGCTCCAGAAGGACGAGAAGCAGAGAGACGAGCTGAGCTCAGAAACACACAGAGAGAAGCAGAATGAAGATTTCAAACAAGAGCATAATGTAAATGTAAATGTAAATAATTCATATTTAAATGTTAACATGAGTTGATAAAGAATTGAATGATTTGCTATAATAAACTCGGTGATAACACACAGTTGTTTTTAAATTACATCTGGATCACAGCTACTATAGTGCTGCTTTCTGATTGGCTACCAGGTGAACGAGTCAAAAACTGTTTTACCAAATCAGAGCTTATGAAAAGTTGAACTGGGTAATCAGAGCATCAGCATCGACTAATTAACTGGTGAAACTACCAGACTCCAGCTGGAACTCGTGTTCCGTAATACAGAAGATGTTTCTGAATGATCCAGAACATTTTTCTCTGGTGCTTTCTCAGTATGTCAACACTGATTTGTCTGTGATAAGCTACAATTGGCAAATACCATAAAATGATTGATTTACTAGTAAGATAAACATATCACAGCAACATGGCTGCATGTATATTTACATTGTTAGTCTTCTAACATATAAAAATACTATCTATATATTGACAGCTGAGAATACTTAATTACTGCACTTACCAGAAATACTTCAGAATTAGTTCATATTTACCTGACAAGTGAACTAATCAGGAAGATTCAGCATCAGGTGTTAAGTAACTACGTACATTTACTCAAGCACAGTACTAAATTACAATTTTGAGGTACTTGTACTTTACTGGATTTTTATTTTATGTTACTTTTGGTTTTACTTTAAGTTCTGATGTGGTAAATGTTGGTGATAAACATAATATGTGTGGTGTATGTGGTTTTTCTAATGAACCTTTGGAATGCAAGACACATATCAGAAGTGACTGACAATAAAATGAAATCAATCAATCAATCAGTCAATACTCCACTGCGACTTTAGAGAAAAATATACTTCTGCAGATAAAAACATAATCAGCTTAAATAAATATATAAATATAACCATAACTATAATAAATATAACCATCTTGTAGAACCTTAAGTGGTTAAAATGTGCTTTACCAGCTGTGCTGTTTTTGTTCTACACCAAGTTGACAGGTAACTTTAGCCTTTATTTTTCAAATCTGACATGATGTAATTTTCTACCTTTGAAAGTTTGTCCCATAAATTTGGACTGAAGTTCGACATTTATATTATCAACAGCTTCTAGGTCAGTATTGTTGAAAATGCATTTTCTTAGTGGAGTATTTGCATTTTTCTACTTTAAGCACATCATTAAAGCATGAACTTAATACTTTGAACTTAGTAAAGCATTTGAAGCAGTGCTTCTACTCGTAGTGAAGTATTTTTTTTAGGCAAGTACTCGCACTTCCTTGAGTATTGAGTCAATGAAAACTGATAAAAGAAATATTTGTTCCTTATCTGTTAGACCAAAGCTAAATAAAATGTCACCTATGAAAATAAGAACTATGACAAAGAGTCAAAGGAAGAAACATCCCAGCTACAAAAAGTACAAAGTATAAAATCATTTATTGTTTTTGTACTGATTGATTTTATAGAAACACTCTGTGCTGATACAGTTTTCATTCCTGACAATAAGTGATGAACAGAAATAAGAATTTATATCTGTGGTTACTATTAAGTTTTTCCTCCATGTTGTGAACTTCCCAAACAGTGCATACGTGATATTGATAAAGACGTACCGTGTTAACATTGAGGTTCTCTTCATGCACAGACAGTGGTTGTTACATACATGTGTGATCAAAACCTCAAATTCCTCCCAGACATTAAAGTAGCAAGGCTAGGTAAGGTTAAAAAAAACAAAAAACAAAACAAACAAATTTAGACACCAGCGTCATGCAGAGACGACAGACAATCAAAGTGCATTAGTGTTGATACCGGCGGTGCTCGTGGACAGCGTGAGATACACAAAGTACCACAAACAACAACCAGTCTCTCAGTTAAAATAGCATACATGGCAATAATTGCATATCAGGACGATACATCATCACACCTACACAGGACACACGAGATACCGAAGTCAAGACAAGCGTACATCTCAGATTATCATTTAGGCACGCAAATACATTTTTAAAATCACAGGTTATTTTCCTCCGATTAGTTGGAAACATCAATTGTGTTATGATGCACAAGACTTTTGACATCTAAGTTTTTAGTTGTGAGCTGTAAATGTAGAGACGGTTACTTCTCTTGTGTTATCACATTTGCAGACGATACTCAACTTAAAACTGCAGAATGTAACTTTAAATATTAAACACGATATATTTTATATTATCATTTTTCAAATCTGCATTTAAGTAATGTTTGGATTGTTCAGGGAGTTTTCTGTGAGTGATTTGTTTAATCAGCAAAAAAACTGTAATTGTGATCCGTCGTTCTTCAGTTTTTTGGGATGTTAGGCTACGGTTTAAGCTAAAAGTGAAATACAGTACATGCAGGTTTTTTCCCCCCTTTGTTGGAGTGAGTGTTTGCGATTTGAGTGGAGCGGGGTGCAATGTGAGTTGAATGCTGAGTAATAATGAGCAGAGCGGACGTACAGATCTGTGGCTGAGGAGCTCTTGGGAAATCTGTGGAAGACGTCAGAGACACAATAAATTACACAAACTTTCATGGTCAGTAGTGGTTGTGGTGATGAGTACAGCAGCCACACAACAGGAAGTCAATGGAAAACCAGTAGGAGAAAAAAAGTGAAACCAGTGCTGAGATGTATTATTGTGTATCAGCTGCATTCTTCCACGTTTCTGAAACACTTTTAGGACACTGTGCTTCAGTGTTTGGTGACAGCAAAATGTGACTCTGTAAATAGCAGTGCTGACGTAGTTTTCAGCCCTTTGACCAAACAACAAGTTGAGTTTTTTTTAGGAGACATATTGGTGTCATTAACTCTTCTGAAGGATTTTATACTCCAGCAGAGAACAGGATGGGGGCAGCATCTCTAATATAATTAATAGGTTTCTGCATTTTTCACTCTGGGCAACATGCTCTAGTGACTTCACCAAATTTTACTACAATTCAAAGAACTCTGTAAGCAAAGCCATTGATGGTGGTGCATTTAATTAGTCAGACGTTGTGCTGTTGTAACTGTGTTCAATATAATCAGCAAATTGCTATGACTGACGGAGGAAGTGAGGAATAAAACCATTCATGTTTCAAAGAGGAAAATGTTGCATATGAAATCATTAAGATTTACTGTGCTGGAAAGCACCAGAACTTCGATGGAGGCACAATAAAGATGTCAAGGCTAAAGCCAAAGAAAGACGTGGCCACGAACATCCGGTAGACTTAAAAACAAATACAGAGTATCAGAGGATCAACAGTCCCATGATAACAGCTGTCATGCTTTGTCTGGTTGGTACAAGTTGTCGCTGAGCCTTCAGAGGCACATTCAGTGACTTCCAGAGAGGAAAACATGTTCTCCCCTGGCAAACACTAATGAAGCAGAATCACAGCAAAGAGTTAGTCTGAGCAGATATACAACAACATCTCTTCCAGCATAGGTGCTGACTGACAGAAACATCTTTACCTATCAAACTGGCACCAATGACCAACAGTCCAGTGACCTTCATTCTAACACAGAAACACTTTTTCCCTCTAGTGGTTAAATATTACTAACTGCAGCTTCAGCTGAACAGAAATCTGAACAGAATTCACTGCTTTTCATAGTTGGTATTCTACAAAGTGAAAATCAAAATGTGTATATATAAATAGGTTATGAGAAATGATCAGAGGAGGATTAGAAGAGACTAATTTTCATTTACTTTTTTTCCCCTCTGTAAATGTGGAGCTCTAGTCACTTATATCATATAGTTATCCCCTGAGGCAACAAAAGTGTTTTAGGTTGAGGAGGTTTTTTATGACATAATTGAAACTTTATCAGACTGAGAAGTAAGTAAAGTACGAGGAGTTAAAAGGACAGTCTTCAGACTTCAGAACTGGAAAGTAGCATCATGTTAACAGGATTTTGTCTTGGCAAAATGTCTTGGGACCATGAGTAACTCACCAGCTTCTGCCACAATCTCATAGTTCTGGACTGATAGTCATTTCCCAACATGACACTCTCTGCTGAATAGACAGTAATCAAACCCGCCAGTGGTTCTGCTCTGCACAGCAAAAATAAAGGAAACACACATCAAAAGGTAAAACCAACTGTTGTTTTGGCTGCTGATAGAGAACTACAAAAAATTTCCAGCTGGTGTTTGTTACACCAGTGACTCATTTTTGCATCACTCCCAAAATGTGACATGTTTGCCGAAAAGGCTGTCAAACCTAGTTTACATGCCGAAATCACATCACAGTGTAGGCAGAATGGAGCGAATCCAACTTAATACAAAGACCTGTGATCAGGTATAATTACCCAGATAACACCTAGATACAGGTCATACGTTAATATCAGGTGGATTAGTGGGATCTAAAGGCAAAAATAATTATGAATAACATTAATCATTCCTCTAAAACACCTGAAATAGTAACCTTATTCCAGCTAAAATTCAGATGTGTTTAGGCAGCGATATTGGAGTTTTAACCATTTAATGTCTTAAATTTAAGTAAATGTAAGTACTGTTGTACTCCAATAATAACTGGACACTCAATAACTTGGAAACATCCAACAAACTTTTAGAATGACCAGTCAAATACCCATCTGTTTGCAGGATTTAAGCATTAATATCAGAAACTTTTAGGGCCCCATTTTCACCATGCTGCATTCAAACTTCACATTCATTTTCAATGTAAAATGATACTGAGACCAATTATGAAAGACTTCTTACAGAAATCTGTACACACAGTGCTTAGTCTGCATGAGGGTGGTGACATTTTGTCTAATTTTTTGCAATAAATTACATTTTTTCTGAGAAGAACTGTGCCACTGCCAAGTTAAACAGGTTAGTTACCATGTCTGACTAAACCAAACCACCGACCATCAGCTGGTTCACAATGGTCTTTAATGCATTCAGCAGTCTCCTGGTTTGAATGAAAGATAGTATTTTCATACACACCTTTCTTCTTTTTGTCAGTTTTAAAGGTTTAGGAATTTGCAAAAATAAGAATGCTCATAAAATAAAACAACGCACCTTTGTCAATTTAAAGTGTGTGAACCCTCTTTGATTGAGAGTGCATTTGGAGGCTGTGAATATCTAAACTTTGTGGACCAGACTTCATGCGACCAGTTGAAAGCCACCAAATGACCATTTAGGAAGCACATTCTTTCATCACAGTGAAAAAGTCCTGTTAAAAACAACATTAAAGCCATCTGTTATTATTGCCAATATCACATGTAGGTCCGAAGGCTCCAAACCCTCCTGAGGACCAAAGGTGCCACTGGGACTGTCATGACTCTATCTGTAGTCTCTGATCAAAGTAAAAATCGTCTTGATCATCATTCCAGCTTCAGTCTGTAATGTCTCAACCATCAGGATGATGCTACGAGCCTAACAAAGTGCTTTTGTCATTTATGTGTTATCAGTAACTGCCATCAGGGCAGCTTCACACTGCAGTCAGAAGCTATTCTATGACAGCTGGAGGCTGAACGGTTTGAATCCTGTGGACTCACTCCAAGTCTAGTTTAAGAGAAGCTGTCTTTATCGGAGTCTGGAGAAGGAGGCCGCGAGATCTCGAAGAAGGAGCCCGAGGACTTCCTGGATTTCAGAAGTAGAAGCATCTCAGCTAGCTGACCCTCCAGCACCGCCATGCGAGTGTTCAGAGAACTGATGTCTCCTCTTAATTCTTGTTTCAGCTCAAGGAAGGAGGCTAGAATGCTCTGTTCTGGTATCGGACAGAAGACTTTCTTCTCATCAGTCTGAACTGGACTCCTCTCCTGGGGCGTTCTGGCATCGCCGACGTTGTCCAAGCGGAGGTCACTCTTTGTGATGCCACTGTCGCAGGAGTCAGTTTTCTTGAGGGACATCTCGTCATGAGACTTAGTTCTATCAGGCAGCGTCTCCATGGACTCAGCCTTGGAGACACTGCTCCACGACTCTGCTTTCACGACCGATTCCTTGAATCGACCCCAGCCTTTAGCTTTGGGTGGCTCTGCAGATTTGCAGCCAGTCAAGTTGCCGTTTTGGGTGGCAGCAGCATGCAGAATGACTCGGCTGGAGGTCCTGGATGAAGAGGACACAGTGGATGTGGAGGAGGAGGCAGGTGTGGCTGGGCTCTCAGTCACCATGATGATACTGGTGGAGGCCAAGACTTCTGGGCCTCTTGGCTGCTCCAGATGTACGACACCTTTCTCCACATCACCAGCACCGTGACTGATGCGCTCGGCAGCAAGCCTGGCCTCCTTTTGCTGTCGGAAACGCTGGAAGAGTCGGCGGACCGGATGGTCTGGAGGGAGATTTAGAGGAGCTTCATCCTTTCTCTTCAGCATTTCCTCCTCTTCACGTTTCACATCACTGATCTTTCGGAAAACGATCTGTAAGAAGGAAATAAAGAATACAAAGAGAAAGGTTTCACTTTATTAAACAGGTATCTTTGCTTCTCTTTACCAAAAGCTAAGAAAAAAATTCTGTGGTCAAGACTTTGGAAACTGAATTTGTATTGGGGGACTTTTAAATCATTCCAAGTCATTCAAGATTTGAATTGAAAAATTACACAAGCTGAAAAGGCGATTCTTTCCACTAAACCTAAAATGTATCTGATTTACATATTGTACCAGTACAGTGCTACGTCCTCATGTAGAAAGTGTGTTGATCTCCGAATGGAGGATGGGCATGTCGCAGGGGTGAACAATCCTGGTGCTCAAGGGCTACTATCCTACTTGTTTTCCAACTATCCCTGCACAAACCACTGCTGATTACCTGGGTCAGATATGTTAGAAAACAAGCAGGACAATGGCCCTTGAGGACGAGGATTGCAGAAACTGATTTTGCATCCTGCTGCGGGACAGTAGCTTTTTTTTTTTTTAAATCACGCTGTAGTTCCTATTCATAGATATTGTAAAAAGAAAATAACTTTGCTGTGTATATTAAAGAGCACTGTCACTGAAGGCAACTGGATTTTAAAAAGTTGTCATCAACTTTTTATCCGGTGATAGGGTTGGGAAAACTGCTATGACAAAACAAATGTCTGTAGTGATAACAACAACAAAAACCTTAGGTATGAATGACCCCATTTATTCATCCAGCCATCATCTGCTACTTCTCCAGAGTGATGGTAGCAGGCTACTCTGGTAAGATCCAATACCAGATGAAAACCAGAAGATCAGTCTTACCCAGAGCTTCAGGCCATCAATTAAAACTGCATGACGAACAGAGCCAAATGGAGCACTCACATCTGAAAGTGTGTGGATTGAGCATCTACAATCTCTGCTGTTAAAACAAATCTATTCCTTACTAAAGTAACATCAATACTGTGCACTGCTCTGAGAGATTGGAAAAATGATTTTCTCTGAAGTATTCATCAAAATATCTTTGTTGAATAAAGTGATCAGAAGACCTTTAGTCCAATGTCTTTCAAAAATATTTGGAATAACAAAAAATTTATCTGTTCTCTCTTCATTAAAACCTTAAAAACCCAGGGACGATCTGGTGATCGAGGTAACAACGTGAATCAAAACAAATATTGTAAACTTCACGTATCAAGTTTCAAGTCTATGCAGGTTGGTTTTTATAGAAGTTAAATGCCTTGACGGGGAAAAAAAAAGATGTGTGAAGTAAGTACAGTAGAACTTTACAGTAAATGATCCAAACTGCAAAAACAGTGGTGCAGTCCCTTTATGTCCTAGATGTGTCAGTCATTCAGGTGCTCTAACATCTTCAGTCCAGGCTGCTTCTGCTGCAGGTGAAGGAACTAAAGGATACATTATGGACAAATCGATGTGGGTTAAGAAGAGCATCAGATAAAGGACTTTCATGTACACTAACTGTGTCGAGGGACTGTTTGCTACATTTGACCCCTGCTCAGGCCAACTGCAGGCAACCACCGGAGAGCGTGTTCATTCTGCAGCGTGGTGCATCGGTGGTGAGGCGTTCCCCTCAGCGATGTTTTTGCTACGTTGAATGCGGAGCCAATCGTTGAGCTCCTGACCTGCTGAAATTGGATTGTGTGGATGGAGCAGCAACAGCCCGACGCTTCTATCAAAGAACTCTCAGGAGTGGTGAGAACAGAAGAACACAGAACGTGAGAGAACTGCTAATGTTCAACCACTGCTGCTCACTTTCTTCTGACACAAATACAATATATCAGCCTGCTGCTCACACTTTGTTTTTAATGCACAGCAGACTAAGGCTGCTCTGCATAGTCTGCAGGGAATCTTAATCATTTACATCACTGTTATTACCACCTTAAACCTGCATAAACTGACTTTTTTGGTTCACATTACAAGATTTTCAATAATGGGTTTGTCTCTTTATCACACCACAGTCGTGTTTTTCTTCAGTAAAAACAAGGATACGCAACAAGATGTAGAAATAAATGTGTCAGTTTTAAATATTGCAGAGAGCAACAGTGCAAACAGAAACAGCCACAGTGAGCTGAAAAGAGCTTCAGTTGACAGACTCCTGATGTGGTTTCTAAAAGGTAAACAAAGCCTTTCACTTTGTCATGCTGTGCCGTGGAAAAACACTCACCTCACACCAGTAAGGCCTCTTTAATGGTGGTGCCGACAGCTCAGCTCAGCACATCGACCCTAACCAACATCAGAAAGTGCCATCTAATGTAACATCATGTCAGCTTCCCCCACAACGTGCAGCGTTCACTACATCCTGAGTATGAAGAAACAACCTGGCTGATGATTTATCAGTTCTTAGTCTCACCATTAGTGGAGATAAAAAAATGTAAAGTTTGTCCTGAGAGTGGCGCTAATGGGAAAAACACAGAAGAGTATTTAACTTTGATGTCAGAACGATTACGTCTCACCCGACGCGACTCAGAACTACAACTGACTTACTGCTCTGCACCAGTGCACTAAATGTCCATTAAGCTAAAACTGAAAGTCTAGTTTTACTTAGTTCTAGCTTCTTCAGACAAACAGGCACCAACAACAACCACCAACTCCATTAGGCTTCTTCTTTTATCGATGTTTAATGGCTTTTAGGTACATTACTGCCACCTTTTGGATTGGAGTTAGCTCCATTTTGCTTCCACGAGTTTAGTACGTTCATGACACTGATGTCATCATGGTTTCGATTTGTCTGCCATCTGGTTCTAGCTTACGCCTTTTTCAACTTACAAACCTAACAACTGGTTTAATTTTCCAAGGGATAGAGTGACCATAGAGCCACGTGATTACATCACAATATACATTACACCACAGCAATGCTAACACCAAGCATTTGTACAAGCATTTTGTTTTGGTGTCTAAACACTATAGGTGCAATGTGGCTTTTGGCTCTAGATAAGCAAAGACTTGGTGCAGTTTTCCAGGCCAAGCGCGCCTCTCACGGAAGACTCGGATAATTTCCTTCCTACCAAAGAGCTGTTTGAATGAACCAGTCTGTTGTGAACGTAACATCACCAGCCTAATCCCATATTTAGAAATGGTCTAAAATAGTATTATTACTATTTTATGCAATCAATATCTTGCAGCCTAAAATATATTATCAGCCCTGATTTTAAAATAATGACTTAAATAACTAACTAGAGCTCAGTAATAATTTGTGTGATCATGCTGTTGATGGAAGGTTGTGACAGACAAGTCATCACTGCTGCGATGTTTCATGTTGTGATCATTTTTAAATTTCATGGAGATGTGAGAGAATCAACCACAAACTTTAACCCTACACAATCTAATCTGTGCGGTTCATTAACTCATTGTCCCTCAGTGTTTGGAGAACATTTCTTCGACTTCTGTCTTTCCACTATTTTATCCTCTGTTTAAGAAACAGTTTGTGTTGAAAAAGTACTATTGCTGAGTTTATTCTCATTTAAAAATAAAGACTGAAAACAAGGTTGAAATTCTGTAAGGTCAAAGAGTTTCTGTGCAGCTGCTGTTGGGTGTGTTGTGATGAAGCTTTCAGCTGTGCGACTGTTTGGAAGCTGTAATCTGAGGGTGTGGAGGTGAGAGCCGCCCCAGCAGGTCGTTTCTCTTCGCCAGTGTCATTATTGCACAGCCAAGCAGAACAGGACACGATGGGTTTCTCATTGATTTACAGCACAGAGACAGAGACAGATGGTGAAGCAGTTAAACTGACCAGGAGAGAGAGAAGTGTTTATTACCCTGTCTTAATTCCCTGCTCTGCCCTGTTTGTTAACAAAAAAAAACGAGAACGACCATCAGTTTTTGACAGTTTGTGGCAGGAAATCAATTTTATAGAATGTAAAAAGTGAAGCTTGTTCTGGGTTTTTAAAAAGGAAGAATGCTTTTTGAAGAAGAGGAAGAAAAAAGAAACGTCACCCAGTGCAGTCATGTGACTCACAGATGTGTTTTTAATAGTTTTTGAACAACAGTGGAGCTCTGTAGAATTAGCATTTTCTGGATGCAAAGACGCAATTCACCTTTGGTTTTAGTCTTTTTATTGGATTTGTTGACAGTAACAAACTGTAGAAAATCACCAATATTATCCTTCAAGAAATGAACTGATCATATGTTCACTGACAGTCACTGGGTCTTCTCACATCAGGTGGGAATGTTGTGTTTGTGTGCTGCATGTGTAAAGACTGCACAGACACTCTTCTTTAAAGTGCGACTTCTTTTTATTGTGCAGCTGCTCAGCTGACAGTTTATTATAGGCCCCTGCAGTCATTCATCAAGACATTTAAAATTACTTTGCTTTGAATAATAAACTGTCTCATATGATCTGTCCTCAGCTAACACCAGAGCTTTACTGAACTATTCTGCATCTCTGAATATGTAAATGTTGGACATTCTCCAAGTTCAGCTGCTCACTTAGACGTTCTACAATGACTGCTCTTGTTGTCTTTGTGCTGGAAGTTTCAATCCTGCAGATTACACTTCTTTAAGCTAATTCTGACGCTGCGATCTGCTTCCACAAATCATGCTCATTCGTGCACAACTTCACGTTTTAAGGTGAGCTCTGAGTAACTTGCAGATTCGGCACAAACATCATTCTGGTCAGTAAACACAGGACGACACATTGGAGTGAAATATCAGTCGGTAAGAAATTCTCCTTCGCGAAGGTGAATTCATGAAGCTGTTTTCTTAATTTGCTTGTGCTTTCTTTAGCTGCAGTGCACTGAGGGCCACCGTAGGATTTACAGTAGTCAACTGAGGACGGGTCAGATGTGGAAGCTGCACCTTCACAGCAAAGGAATCTGGTTATATCCTGATACATGTATATTTCTTCACTTCCTTTTGGTCTGTGAGATGTTGAAGAATAAAGAAGTGAGAGTCATTTGATCAGAGGTCACTTAGCAGGTGTTTTCACTTTGTAAAGAAAAAACTGGAAAACCAGTGTAGTTTCTGTGGTTTAAAGTTCATAGTTTCACTTCACCTCAGTCCAGTCAAATCTTTATTTCACCACATTGTGCCAGTTAGACGTTGAGAGACGATGAGGAATCCTACTTACATTATGTTGTTAGCAGAATGAAAGTCTGAGGAAATGTATTATTTCTCTGATTCTGTGTCTGGGTTATAATGCGGTCAGTTTAATATTCAAAAAACTTAAAGCTTCTCTTGTCTGTCATATTCACCATTTAGTCAGAATTTCAATGAGAAGCGGAGAAAGTGAAAGGAGAGGACAGAATTAGCGAAGACAAAGGTCAGGATGCACGAGTGGAAGGAGGAAGTGAATTCATGTCCCTCTGACATGAACAGGTTTGTGTCTGCACAGCTCTGTCCCAGTTATTGGATTACTGATGTCATCTGTAAATCAGTGCACTGATTGTTGTGTGGATCAATAGAAACTCTTATTAAATTGACCTTTCAGGTCTGAAGGACTTGTTTACTCCTGCAGCTGATAATCAGAAAGAAGACGACATAGGGCTGCTGGTGTTTTAGTTCTCAGCACAAAGATGCTTTAGTAAACTCTAATTTGAACTCTGTTGACTAAATTAGTGTGATAACAGCGACAATCTGATCTCTATTAGAACTGCTTATTTAAAAACAACCTCAAGCATTGTTTGTTCTGCAGAGGTTAAACTGGGATTGTGATGAGGGAGATCCTCCTGTTTAATGAGGCTGGGGGATTGGGGTGTGGGTGAGGTGGTTTAGTAGAAAGTTGTCCCAGTGAAAACCACACTGGACCTCATGTAAGGTTTTTTGTCCATGCATATACAAAGTCAGATTAACAAGTTGTAAATTGCTTGTTTCAGACAAATGAATATCACGTGTTCATGAAGAGGTGCAAGACCCTGAAAAATCACCAAATAATAATAACAGAAGAAGAAGGGGAGGAGGAGAATTTGATCTGTCTGTGCCCAGGGGCCCTTTGTCTCATAATCTCTCAGTGACTGTCAGGTGTTCAAGATTCAAGATTCAAAAAACTTTATTAATCCCAGAGGGAAATTATTTTGGCGTGTTACAGCAGCTCTCAGTTCAAACAGAAAGAAAGAAAGAAAGAACCATAACCAGAAAAGATTAACACCAACACAAATACTAAATACTCAATTT
>JAUMHL010000001.1:1314049-1333839 GCA_032362345.1 Sandelia bainsii | reverse complement strand
AGTCTGACGTTGTCCAGTGAGCGGAGACAGTTCACCTGTAAACTATAGTAGTATTATGTCTTTAATGTTATTATTTATTTTTTGTAAAAAATTCCCAGGTGTTCCTGCGTACCACTAGAGGGAACCTGCGTACCATAGTTTGAGAACCACTGCCTTAAGGCATTGAGGTGCAGAGGTCTAAAAAAAAGAAGACCCTTTTAAATCAAGTGCTGGTTGTCAACTTCTTTCCAGTTTTTAACCTACAATTATTTACATTTTGGCCAATTAGCACCTTCAAATGCTGAACTAGCAACTCATATGTGTAGCGTACCCACTGTTGTACATACAGTGATCACAGGATGACTTTCATCCTGAAGAAAACTTAAAACCTTGATGATTCTCAAGCATGTTCTGTCTTTTTTCAACAAGACCTCCAACTTTAACGCCCATATAGGTCACTTGTCCCAAATCTCTCATACAACCAAAGTCACTCTTTGTTGTCAGAGCACCCCCATATACACTGAGGTAGGCACTGGTTGAAACTGCACACCTTTTGCCATTATACGAGACGTCAGCCACTCTTTTGGTGCCTAACGTCTCATACAATGGCATCAAAAGGTGGCTGGTGTGACGCTTATTTTCGCTCAACTTTCAAAATCACTGGCAACAATTGTGTTAATGAAGCATGAAACATGGTAAGGTTACAAAAAAAATTGTTTTTTAGCCTTAAAAATGACCAGTTCCTCAGCTTCACACGACATTTGTCACGTCTCGTTCGTACTGGTCACATTCGTCACACTTCTGGTATCAACAACATCAATAGAAAGTTGTCTTATGCTGGACTTGAACTCCTGTCTCCTGCTTGAAAGTCCTGTGCTTTTTTGTGCCACACATCCACCCAAACCTGCCCCTGGCAAACTTTAAGGGTATTAGTAGTTGTAGTAGTGACTGTGTAATGTTCACTGCAGCCACTAGACGTTGTCAAACAGTAAAACGTAAAGTTTGACCACTTTTTGCTGCCTTTGCAAATGACCTTAAACATTTTATTTCATGGGAGATCAGCCTCCTTTTTTCCTGTAATTTTTTAAGCAGCTAGGATTACCAGCTGCCATCTTGAGAAGCAGATTATTAATCTTGTAAAATTTCTTAAAAGTCACAGAAATATTGATTCACAATGTACAGCAGAAATAACAACATGCGTGCAAAGTTCTTTGCCTCCTCTTTAACTCCTTTTTGTTTCTGTTCTGAATGTGTATGTATATTATAAACCATCTAACATCCTGACTGATACGTTGAAGAGCACACACAATATTTAATTACCCTTCTATGTCTGTATTGTTAATCCCTACTGAATTAAGACTTTTTACAGAGCCATTTTATAGTAGATTACACACGAGAATCCAATATTAAAGTCAAGCGGTGTCCACAGTTACACTGTTTTTGCTGTATGAGATGTTACTGAAAACATCCGTCTGTGTTTCTGTGGAGGAACAAGTAGAAACTGTCTGAAGCACCTCATGCTGATCCGAGTTTTCTCATCCACATCTTTGGTTCCTCCATTAACTAACACCTCTGTCCCTTCCGGTGAAGATGGATAACTGATGACACATCAGAGGCTCAAAATGACGAACGCTGTCATTAATGAAGCAGCGGGGTGAAGAATGGTTTAGATGTAGACTGCAGCTGCTCTGAGAAAACAAGTGGGAAGTGGGAGTGAAGCTCAGGCAAACACATGGACTTTTAATAGTGTGTAATGTGATGTGAAACTACAGGTGCAGTGGTGCATGTCACAGTGTGTTTCTGACACATCTGTAGTGAAAATATTTATCCAGAGAGGAACTGAAGCAGATTCAATCTGCTGATATCACATCTATTGTGGTAAATATCTGGAAGTGAAATCAGATGTCTAAAAGGTCAGTGACAGGTTGCTGTCGGTCTTATTTCCTCTCAGCAACTCACTCACAGCAAAGACCTGGACCCAAACTAAGATCGAAGCTAAGCAGCTAGGATTACCAGCTGCCATCCTGAGAAGTAGATTAATGCTGTTTTCATGTCACATCATACAGAGAGTCAGTATAAGATGCAGAGCTGCACATTAGCCTCCAAGCTGTAATTAGAAGCATCCCAAAATTCTTATCTTCTACATGCAGTACTACAAAACCATAAGAGACTGGACTTTTTGTTTGCCAAAATATCTACAATGAACAGTTGTCTTTTCTGCCTAAATATCTTCTACAGTGTGAAGTTATTTTTATGGATGGGTTCACTCCCTCACAGCACTGGGTTAAGATCAGGGAAAGATTGTGGGCCGTCTTAATTAAGAAAAATCCATCAGTCACTTTTCTAACCATAACCAAAGAGCTCAAAGAGTTTCTTGCCTAAACCCACCCTGACATGAAACTCTGGACTCCAACTCAGTTAGTTTGTCAGTCCTGCACATTATGCACCCTGCATCCACCTTAACCACCTAGAGACTCACTTACCATCAACAAATGTAGTGCTTCATTTAATCAGAAAATACTCTGCATCAGAACATAATGACAATATGATTACATTCACGACAGAAACATAATCGTCTTTGCAGTTGCGGTTACATAGATACTTGATGTTTAGGAGACAGGGTTGAATCAACTCTACAGTGACACAAGAGCAAGCCCAACAATTTATGGCTTGTCATACGTTCTGAAACGAGTACAGCTCAGTTGTAGTTGTAACAGGGGAACAGCTGTTACATCTGTAATGGTTTTAACATTGCCTTGTAACTCGGCCTTTATAATTGTTGTCATGACACACTGCAGCTATTTTGGTGCTATGTTAACAGGCGTCTACCTGTTGGGATAAAGTACTCATGCCTAAAGGTACCTTTAGCATAAGCACGCCTTGGGAATGAGAATGGTTTGCACTGCAATGCAATGTGCTAATACCGACCCATTTCATCCATTATCTGCCACTTAACCGATATTCAGGGTTGGGTCATGGCTGGAACAGGTTCCAAACGGTAGTCCGGTAGTCCTGGTACAAAATTGTACCAGGCTGTCACACATCTACACACAGACCATGATCTATCATGGCGACCCGTAACACAGGATAAGCCTAAGCAAAGGGCATGTTGAAAGTTGATCACAGGGAACATGTTTGATTTTTTGCTGTGGATTCGGACACCATCCGGAAGACACTACAAGGAACACAGTCACATGCCTTCTCCAAATCCACAAAGCACATGTACACTCGATTGGCCGACATGACCCCACCAGCAGCCTCACAAGGAGAAAGAGTTGGTCGACAACTAGTGTGTTAATTCTGTCGAGACCCACACGACTCGTTGGTGGAGCTACTGTAGATGGACTTTCAGAGGATCTCCAATGTGATAACGATTCATTAGATTCATCCTCAGGAATGTGTGAATCATCCAATGATTGTTGAGATATTTTTGTCTGAACCAGAGAGCTGACATTCAAAGATAGTCCCAATGACTTTGGCAAAAGATTTAGATGTTTTATCCAAACAGGAAGCTGAGCTTGTGTCTGCACACTGACTGCTGAGTGTTGCTGAAGATCAGGGAGCTATTCAAGAGCTGAGAGGATCTGTGAACACCCAGAGAGAGTGAATTGCATAATGACTCTCACAGCTGTTCGTTCAGCCGCGCTCCGCCTGGCAGCTTCCTGCATCATCTTTCACACCGTTTGTGTCTGAACCGGTGAGCGCTCTCACTCTATCAGTCAAAAAACAGGCAGCTTTATAAAAAAAAAAAAAAAAACATAAAAATCACTTCATGCATAAAAATTATGTTTTGCTAATGAGGGCCCTGGAGCATAATTCCTACACATGACGACGGAAATAGCAAACAAGCTTAGTTTTTGGTTTTGGTGCGCTGAGGAGGCAGCGAAGCATCTTCTTTTTTTGTGTGGGAGAGCTGAACACTGCCAGGTTCAGAGGTTCTGTTTGAGAGCTCAGGTGTTTCCTCCGGAGTGAGGCAGAGGTTGTGTCAGCTGGCAGCACTTTTAATTCTTCATTCTCACTTCCAGAATAAACACAGTGACATTTAATTTGTGTTTCTTCTAAAAGAGCTTTTAAAAACCTGACAGAG
Source organism: Sandelia bainsii (assembly GCA_032362345.1). NCBI lineage: Eukaryota > Metazoa > Chordata > Actinopteri > Anabantiformes > Anabantidae > Sandelia > Sandelia bainsii. The sequence continues at coordinate 1,329,773 of JAUMHL010000001.1, read as the reverse complement.
GAAGTGTTGATGACAGAGTCTGTCGGGGGACAAGATCCAGGAGGTTCTGCAGAACTGAACAGGAAATCTCCATTTCCTCCGTGACACCTTCACTGTCACCGTAGGGTTTGCGCCACTTCTGATGGGATTGTTTCTCGCTCAACCTAGAAATTGTTCTGGCTGTGCAGAGGAGCGGGCTCTGTTACTGGTCCGACACACACTGTGATTTGAAATCTCTGACTGATCTGAAACAAATAACACAACCACAACTCGTGTGCACCACTGTTAACTTTTAGATTTTATTTGTAGATCTAGTGGTCTTCATTCATTAGACAGATCCTCCCTTCGTGGACAGTGCACGGGCCAAAACATTTCACTCTGAAGCATCAATAATGTATGAGGGACAGGAGTACACACACTTTAAATGTCTGTTATCGTCTCCAGGCAAATGTGAGGCTGAAAACCTCAGTGTGTCAAGGAGAAAGGAGTTTAATGGGAGATGATGGGACATAACAGTTGGGAAAAGAAAGAAATCGTTTCTACAAATTATAAAACATTCTGTAGCATTTGGATAAAAGGATTTCAAAACACAGAGTTGAACATGTCCAAATGCTGGTTTGTGTCTCTTCAGTGAAAATGCAAATCATTTTTTACGTAGTAATCTGAATGACAGCTGATCCAGCTGTGCCCTTCTCATCAGAAACGTCTCTACAGATGAAAGTATGTTGGATTTCTATACAATAGTTTCTTTGATTCTGTCGTTTTTTTCCCTCACATCGCTCCACATGTCTTAAGCAAGGCAAAAGTGTATTGGCATTCACAACATGAAAGGACAGAATTAAACTAACTAGTTGAAATCACCAGGTTTGGCCCAATGAAGCCAGCGCTGCACTTTTCTTTTCCCCGTGGTTTTTATGGTTTTACAGTGTATTAATATTTGAATCAGCAGAAACTGGATGAGCTGTGGTTCCAGCTCATTCACTGGGAGAACTGGCTCCTTTTCTCAGTTTCATCTGATAAGAAACCTGCATCATTCGAATGAAAAAGTTGTTTAAAATATTTGGACTCTGGCAAATTAAGATGAGAAGGTTTTCGATGAGTTTTCAGCAAAACAAGATTTAACTAAAAAACCTATCAAGCTAAATGAAAATCAGCTAAGCACCACTGATGCGTACAGTGTACCTGCTCAGACAGGATATCATTAAAGGAGACAAAACTGAGGATGCAAATTCACAGTTTTCACTTGTGTATATATCAGCACTGTGAGGGGAATTTCTGGTTTCATCACCACTGAGATTATTCAAGTGAAACTGAGCGTAGAATTGACGTGAATCAGCTTAAGAAAGAAAGAAACAAACTCTGTGGTTTGTGTCCCAGTCACACATGACACATCAATGCAAACAATGTTTTCAGGCTGTGGACTGAAGTTAATCAGAGCAGCTGAATAAAATCACCGACTTCACAACAGAAACAGAGCAGCTGCAAAATGAAATGAATGAGAAAAACTCAATTAATAAATCAGTGAAAAATATTATGGCTCTATATGTGGAAAATGTTATGCAAGAGAAGACCTTCAAATTTGCCACAACTGTCCACTTGGACTCTGTGATGAACTGATTAGATTTTGGTGGCCAAAGGTCAAAGGTCACCATGGCCTCATGTATGTCCCATTCTTGTCGATGCTATATCTGGACAAACGTGTGTAAACTTCAACGTCACTAGTTAGAGGAGGCAAACAACTGCAATGCAGTAATTCTAGTGAAATCTGTTGTTTTTTTGCAGGCACTGTAGTAATCTGCCTACTGTAAATCAACATCAACATGACCTGAAATCTGATTTTTCCTCTTACCATGCACCAATTTTGGAAGCACAGATCACACATGTTAATAATATACTGATATAAAAAGCGGATTAGTGACTTTTTTCTTTTTCTTTTTCTGTATCTGTGTTGAAGCAGTAAGTCGCAGTAAGAGAAAGACATGACAAACTTCCTTTCCATGTTTGTTCCAAATGTTTGAGTTTAACAAACAGACAGTGGAAACTGACTTATTTAGATTTCTATAACCACTTTGTGTTAGTTTCAGACTTTAAATGTGAGGCATCACTCCACTACTTCCCCTGTCTGCAGATGTTTGCCCTGCACATGTGCTCCTGTAAAAAGCGGATAGGAAACCTGGTTACGCATCTAAATGGAAGAGAAATCAGCGTTCTCCAAGAGAAATCTACATGAGGAAATCAGATTTCTCTAATCCTCTTCCCCAATTACAGAAACCAGGTTTCCTTAAGCTCTGACCTGAAGATGTTTTAGAAGAAACTCACCTAAAATGGCCACCACCTCATCGTCCTGGATGACCTCCAGTGACCCCGACACCACGAAGCAGAGGCTGTCAACGCTCTCTCCAGCGTGGTAGATCAGGTCGCCCGGCGCGCAGTGGATGGTCTGGAACTCCATGGCGAGGGCTCGAAGGCAGCCATCGCTGGCCAGACGAAACGCAGGGTGTTCCTTAAACACCTTCCTGTTGAGGTGGACGCAGATGTCTGCTCGCATGTCCTTGGGACAAATCTGCAGCACCTGAGCTCACACAGTAAAACCAGACTGTGAGCCAGAGCTCATCAGTAAAAAGAAACAATCCTCAAATCATCTATTAATCACATCTGTATATATCATTTAAATTACTAAAATGAGAAATAGAACACGCTCAGTTTCAGATTCTGTCTTTATAAAAACAGCCTGTAAAGAGGATAAGAACCCTGGTTTGACAGAGCCAATGATACCCCCCCCCACCACAGGTGCCTAAGTCAAAACAGAGCAGGACTGAGACGTTACCTTTTCTGTGTCGATGCCTCTGGACATGGACCAGGTGGACACGATATAGTCCATCACCCGCTCGCTGAGTCCTTTGGGGACCTGGTAGAGTTTTAGGAAGTCTCTCACACTGTTGAGCATCTCGTGGTAGCGGTTGGTGTTGGCGTACATCTGCTGGAAGATGGTGGTGACGTTACCGAAGATGGTGGCGTACAGCAGCGCTGCAAACAGGACAGAGAGAACAATTAGTTTTTCTTTTAGACACCACACACAACCATAAACTATAGATACTGCATGAACTCTAAAAGCCACATGTATCCGATTCAAACGTCTGGGCACAGTTTGCCTGGCTGTGGTTATATCATCAAAATACTTCATATATAAACTTTACGACATAAAATAACAACCCAGCTTTTCTCTAAGATGCTTTAAAAGTATAGTTGTTTTTTTTTGCTTAATTGTACAAAAAATGTAAATGAAGATTTAATATGGAGTGACATTAACCGTTTCAGTTCCAAATCAAAGATACTTACACCTGTTTCTTATTAGCTTAAAACAACTGTCCATCTAATCAGTGAAATCTCTGAGGGTCTTAGTGAAACTGACACATGGAAAGATGACTTTATTAATGCCTGTGGGGACACATCACAAAAACACCACAGCAAGCAAACAAAAAAATCTAATAAACTATCAAAAGACCAGACTACAAACAGCAGCCAAATACTAAAACCTTTTAAAACTCATAACCAGTAAATACAGAATGCAGAAAACTGAACAAAACGTTTTCAAAATTTATTTTTAAGCTTAAGCTATGTATGCAAAATCATCACCCAGAACTGCATCTAATTTGTAATCAGATGCAGGTCTGGGTTTCAAAAAAAAGTGTAGAAAAGTGTGACAACACCGAGACATAAGGTGAAATCGTGTGTTCTCTGTGTCCCACACAGACCGTATCCAAATGTCTTTACGGGAACAGCTGCTATTTTTTTTGTCTAATTCTGTGGAAAATGCATCAAAGACAATAAAAATGAAGGAGTTATAGTTTGTCGTCCTAAACAAATGTCTGTTGTTCATCTGTCAGACAACTCAAAGCACTTTAAATGTTTAAAAGGGAGAAAGAAAATCAAAACAACACAATCCCACAATTCTTCCACTGATGTGATTTACAGGTGCTTTAAGAGTTAAACAGCTGTGACTAAAAGCAGCTTTAAAGTTTAATGGCTTCTAAAACTTAAGATTTTTACCTTGTGTCTATTTCACTCCCTTTGTTTCCATTTCTGACTTGCAGTGTGTGTGCACTGTCATGTCAGTGTGACAGGTCTGTTGGTAAAACAAAGACTAAATTCTCTTGCTCCTCAGAAATCTGCTTCATCTTCATTTCCCAGAGTCTCGGTCAGAGAGCCGACATCGATGACATGCGCCTGTGTCTATCGACAGATTAACAGTTGGTGTCACCTTGAAGCTGCAGCTCATCAATGCAAACTGCTGTGGTCCATCCCTGACTCAGCTCCCCTCCCTCACAGCCTGTCAGCAGAATGGACCCGGGGTCAACGAATCAATACCGATCCCTGGTCCACCATCATCACCATGCAGCAGAAACAGTGTCGGGACCCAGTGTGACCTTCATAAAGGTTACTGTACGGCTTCTGCACAGCGGTGCAGCCGAGAGAACGCTGAAACAGCAACAGCAAGTCCAGAACCAGAGCCAGGTCTAAGAAGCTGCACACAGCAGTCAAGGTGTTTGGGTTATTTTTATCTTGCTGGAGGAAGATAGGAAAGAGTTCAAAGCATCTTCCTTCAGCTACTAACAACAACCTCAGTAAAAGTGGTGTTTAACCTCTGAAAGCATCAAGCGCAAACAGCACTCGCTGATAATGTTCTGAAAATGTCTGTTCTGAAAAACGTGGTGGTTGATGGATGGATTGGCTGCTGTTTACTATACAACAGCAATGATAAACACGGTCTGGTGAAATATAACTAGAACAAAACATGGACCAAACAAAGATTGGCAGGGAAAAGGAGGCAAATTATGATCTCTCTGACTTTCAATAAGGAAGGGCTTGTTCATGTCAGCAACACCATGCTAAACCCCGTTCTGGTTATATTAACAGCTTGGCTCAGTAGAAAAAGAGTCATATCACCCACTGAAAATGTTTGGTGCATTATGAAGCCAAAAATACAACAGAGGAGGATCTGATCTGGTGAGAAGCTCAAATTCTACATCAAGCAAGAATCAATTTTTTCTTTCCAAGTTGAATTCAATATAAGTACAAAACAGTAAAATTGCTTAGTTTTAACATTGAATTTGTCTTTGTAGGACGGTGCTGTAGTGGTGTAGTAGGACCTGGGTCCAAATTCAAAACTTCATCCCTCCAACTACAACCAGAGGATAAGAGGCTCCAGGCTGTGAAAGAGAAAAGTAAAATGAATCATCAAATCCAGACTCAAGAGGAAGGAGCAGAGGCTGAGAAAGGAGCTAGAAAAGGTCCTGCATAAGCAGCTCGCTGGATGTGGACATGTGTGAAGTGTGTCGCTAAAGATGCACCAATAAATATGTTTAATATTAACAAGAAATCAATTACCAACATTATGTGAAAACTCCGTGATTACACAGTGTCCTGTTTCATACATGTAATCTGCTTCTCAAATATGACACATGATTCATTTTATTCTGTAACCGAGTCCTTAAAGTCTTATTTTTCAAAATAAAAGGAAAAGGAACTGAACTTTTTTGTTAAAGCAGACGGAATAAAGTCACATCAGCATTCCATTTTTAATGGAATTAAAAATGACTTACAAGTTGATGAATTACAAGACTGATACAGTACAGTTTATCCACTGTTAAGAAACTGACAGGAGAGTTGATGTTTACGACTCAGCCTGTCTACGACTGGTCAGGAGACATTTTGAAGCACAAGAAGAAATGTATCATTCTGCTTCTGTGCAGAGATGGTTTAAACACAAAACTGAGGAGGTGAACTGGAGTTTCGTCCAGCCTCTCTGAGAGGTGGGGGGTGTTCTGGAAGGAAAATGGACCAGCTATTTCTGTCCCTTCTCTCAGATCCCATCCCGATGTCACAGCGAGCACTACAACACTCACTCGCTATGCTAATGACCCAAACTCTCATCCTGGATCCAGGATGCTGGCTGTCATAGCAACCTCTTTCCATCAGCCTCCAGCAGCTGACAGACACTTTGTTGGCCTGGAAGCTGACGGAAGGAGGCGGGAGGGGGGGTTAATCCAACACTCCACTTCCTTCAGTGTTCCTTCATGAATCTAAATAGGAAACCTAACTCCACCGCAGCCTCGATACAGTGACTCTACAGGAGCCCCAGAGGGACAAACTGTCAGAGTGCGATGAATCTCAGCACTGCAACACTCACAAGCAGTAAGTGAAAGTGGGTTAGAAGTTTACTTTCTCTGGACAGTCTGTCACCTCTTGATCTAATTTCAGGAACACTTCTGCTGAACATACTTATCAATGTGGTTTCAGTTATAACTACAGTAAGATCCAACACTACAGCACTGAAAACTGGTAAACTCAGGTTTTGTGTTGGGATTTGGAAACGAGTGAAGCTTCCTGCTGGAGGTGATGTCTGATTCAGTGTCTCTGGAAGGGTGAGTGTGTGAATGTGATCCAGGCTGACAGATCCGGATCTGACGCGAGACAACGCCAGCTTCCAATGAAGGAGACAAATTGTCAACGTGAAAGCTCTGAATCCTTCAGCTCAGCTTTCACCTGCAGACGTCCTCTGTGCTCTGGAAAACCTCCTCAAACTGTCCCCCTGCCTCTACTGCTAGAAACTGGGAATCTAATCTTTGTTCGGGCTTGTGAAAATGTAAAATGGCTTTTCAACAAATGTACTAGAACCAGATGATTTGACCTATTCATGAGCTGTGAGTGCTACTGTAGAAAGTGGCACACAAAAAAGGTCCAATGGTTTTATTGCTTTATGATGATATCCATTAGGTGTTTACTTTTAAATGTGGAGTTTTGTGAAAGAAAATTGCATCAAGTGCTGTTTTCACAAGAGTAGTACATCCTGAACAGATAAAGAGGTCAGTATGCTGATCTGGGAAGAGCTGAAATGAATGGTTGATTTACTGATTATTATTGGGAACATTTTAGATAATTATTCATTCAAGTCAACAAAGTGCCATTGAGATTTGTTTTTCATAGGCCAAACCGGAAGTAGCATCACTCTGAATCCCAACAATAAATTATTGAGATTTTTACATTGGGTTGTGGATTGCTGTAGAAAATAAGCTCTGTGAGAAACAAACTCATCCGTTACACCACTTTTATGTCTTCTATGTCACCATTATATGTATTTTTTTTAAGCCTAAATACAATCACCAGAAGTAAAAAGCTATTGTTAAAATGTGAAAATCTCATGACTTGGTGTTAACCACAAAGTATTTCAGGCGTCTAGTGAAAACCCAGGACGAAGGACGAAGGACAGGAAAAATGGGAAAGCATAAGGATCTGAATGACTTTGAAAAGGGTCAAATTGCGTCTGACTAGATGACTGGGTCAGAGAATTTCCAAAACGTAGGTCTTGTGGGGGGTTCCTGGTATGCAGTGGTCAGGAACTACCCAAAGTGATCCAAGGAAGGACTTTGGACTGGTGAACTGGTGACAGGGTCCATTATGGGTGCCAAGGCTCATTGATGCACATGGAGGGTAGCCCGTCTGGTCTGATCCCAAAGAAGATGTTCTGCTAGGAAACCTTGGGTCCTGGCATTCAGGTGGATGTACACATACCTATGAAAACAGAACAAGTACCCCCCTTCACAGGAAGCGTTTGCCTTTGCCTCCAAATTCTGCAGATCTGATCGAGGATCTGTGGGATGTGCTGGAAAAACAAGTCGATGGAGGCCCGACCACACAACTTACAGAACCTGACAAAGATCAGAGGTCTTGTGGGGTCCATGTGGATCAGAGGTGTTTTGGGCGAGAGGAGAGGGACCTACATTAGCAACTGTTTTGAAGTAAAGTGTTGGAGGGATAGACTGAGCACAAAGCCGGCAGGACACTTTAAAACACAGAAGAAGTTACAGTAAATATTTGAAACTGAAGTAGCTGAGGAACTACAGAACTCATATTTTGTAGAGTGAATTTTGCACAGGTGCATGAGGAGCTTCTAAATCTGAATTTAGATTTCACAAATAAAGTGAGAGATTCAAAATCATTTCTTTTCTACTGGAGCTGGTGAAACTGTCGACAGCTGAAGGTGTGTTTAACAGTTGCGTCCTGTATCAGACACATACGACTGTCTGTGGGGTTAGAATATTAGTGTGCAGAGCTGTGGGATCAGTGCCGTCTCCTCCAGCTCTCAGGCTGAGTCAGACATCCTGCTGAGCAGCTGGATGTGTGCAGACTGTAGCAGACAGCAGGGAGGACATGAGTCCAGCTGAACTGACAGTACAGTTAATATTTCAGTGAGGAACTCCACCACACCAGACCAAAGAGTGTCAGGCCTCATCACATCGCTGAGGAAAGAACTGCAAACACAGAGGGCGCCGGTCTGGTTGATTTGGAGCAGACACTGAGCTCACACTGCAGAGAGCCTGCTGCCCCACCTTTACTTAATCCTGAACTTGTACAATCCACCTGTCTCCTAAAAATGATTATTGATGAATTATGTGCCAATGCAACATATTATTTAAATGTATGAAGGGCTAATTTATAAATGGAAAGCAAGTCGCAAGGAGCACGTTAGCTGCCTTGCTGACATTAGTCACAGACATTTATTACAGTCATGTAACTTGCTCAACACTGGTTAGAATGAAGTCTGATCTTTTTCTCGTCTTTATCGTGCTAGAATTAAAAAGCACAGACGCAGAAGCAATGAACAGTGGGACGTGAGGCCTAGCAATCTGTCAGTGAAGTCACTGTAGCCTCCCTGCAGGCAAGTGCCTGTTGAAATCTGAAACACTGCCATCACACCAACAGTGTACAGCTTCCTGTTTGGAGGATAGGCTATTGAAGACACACAGCTCCACATTACCCTCCTTATGACTGACTAGTTTACTGTACAGTCACTTAAATGCACCTGGAGCCTGACTGAATCACTGCTTCTCTCACTGTATGAGGTGTGTTTGTGTAACTGTGTGAAAATTACACCACATCCCTCAAACTAAAGGCTGCAGACCTTCAATCAAAGGAAACATGAGGAGCTCCCAGATTCACGTGACACTGTATAAACCACCGAAACGAAAAACTGCAACCTCACATAAACGTGACTGACAGATCCGAAAATACTGCAACAAACACTGAACAGCAAATACATCTGAGTGCTCAATGTTTCCTGATGCTTTAAAAAGTTCATTTGTGGACACTGGAGTAAAATTAGTTCAGTATTCATATGAGTGCTGATTTTTCAAGCTTGAAACATGGAGCAGGTCCCTGGAGGTTCAGTCACCACAAGCAAAAGATACCAAATCAATCAGGCTGATGTTTGGTGAACTAACGATGGTCTGTCTCCGTCTCTCTGTGTCAGCCCTGTGACTGACGGGTGACCTCTCCAGGATGCTTCCCGCCTCCTGCTCAATGTCAGCTGCGATTGGCTCCAGCGCCCCTACAACAGGTTGAGCCGCACAGATGATAAATGATGGAATTATGCAGTAATAACAACACAATCTGTGAACTTGCAAGTTCAATTCTGACCCCTGGAAACAGCAATTTGACAAACCAATCTAAACTCAAGGTCTACTCATTAGCATATTCCAGGGTTTTCAACTGTAAAACACAGCGTTGATCACATTATAGAGTCTGCTAGTAGTGCTTAGAAAACAGAAAGTTTTTAGAGATTTTTCTACTAAAATTAATAAACTTTGGTTTAGTTGATATGATTCAGCTTCAATAAGAGCTGGAGCAAGATGATACTACACATGTACTGTATAAACAAGATGACACACAGTAATATACAGTACACAGTATTTGCTGTAGACAGTATGTGATACTATCTGAATTAACAACTTCAGCACTAACATGAGACTTGAAGCCTGCTCCACCCAGCCTCTCCGTCTCCACGCTCTGCTGTGCACAGCCCTTTAGGTACTAGACATCAAATTAAAATAAATTAAAACCTGAACAACTTACTAATCAAGGAGAAATGGCTCAGAAAGCTTTGGAAGCGAATCTCTCTGTTCAGTGAGTCTGGACCAGAGGAGGTTTTGACAGCATGGGTGAATGTGGCTTTTCACTTGCAGAGGTTGGCTCTGTGTGGGTGGAGGCAGAGGAGTCTTTTTTGATATTGTGCGATGGGTTAACGAGTCAGCGTAGTCTCTACTTTCTGCTGTTTCACACGCAGTGATTGATGTCATTGTGTGAACTTCAGATGAGTCAGACGCAGGCAGAAAAACTACACCATCTATTCTTCACAGAAAAATCTGTGTTTTCTTTTTTACTTCATATTCAAGTCATAATTAGTTCAGACATTATCTATACCTGTAGATGATCATATCCATTTATCTGTCTATGATTATATTTATGCCGGGCATTAAATCAGCAAATGAATGTAGAACCATGTTGTGGTTGTTCTTAAGGTCGTTTCACAGCATCTCTCTTGGTTTGAGATCTGGGCTCTGACCACTTCACATGCTGGATTTTGTGCCACGCTGTAGTAGGATTTACTGTTCTGGGTCATTGTCCTGCTGCATCACCCAGCTTCTTCTGAGCTTCAGCCTGTATGACAGCTAGCGGTCCAGGTCCAGAAGCAGCAAAGCAGCCCCAAAACACAACGCTCTCTCCACCATACTTCACTGTTGGATGATGTTTTCATGCTGGTTTGCAGTTCTCTTTTTGCATCGTACCTGACATTTACCAAAGATGACTCTGACACTCCGCGGTGAAATTTCTTTATGTGCTGATGAAACTAAGGTTGAAATGTTCACAACACTAAGTCTGGTGAAAAAAGGGAACTATGAACCAACATGAACGCATCATCGCAGCGCTGTCCCTGAACTCCTCACAAGAATGAATAACTATGAACAGTTTTAACTTTCTTACGACAGGACTGAGAAACGAGAATCCGGACGTTTGTGTTGTGGATTCTGCCTAAATTAGGAGCTTATGTGGAGAAATCCACACGGGAGGTCGTACATGCAGGAAGTGTTCCAGGTTTTATAATATTGTCAGCAAGCTTTAGGGAATAAAAGTGTTAAAAAATAATCCAACAATCCAGCAATAAATCCTGGTTAATGACAGTGAAAGTTATCAGGTTTTGTCCAAACATTCACAGCAAAAGAGGATTTATCACTGTGAAAAAGGCCAGACAGTCAAAAACATTGGTGGTGAATAAAGTACGACTGCAGAGGAGTCTGGAGTGAAACCTGATCCGACCAAGTTTATTTGCAGCTTGAGGACAAACCACGATCAGTTAAGGTCAAACTCTTCTTTTACATTTTAAACACAAGATTACAGATGAAATGTTGAATCTTTTCCCACGTTTGAATGGTTCAAATTTCAAATAATATAGTGACAGCCCTAATCTGCAGAGTCTGAAATCCCCAGTGTGTGTTTTATCTGAGCTCAGAATTTGAATCATTGTGTTTCAGACCATCAATAAATTATTGACAGACCTGTCTGACTCTGACGCTTCCTCTCCTCTGTTTATGTACAAAGGGATTGTGGGATGTCACGTTCTTTATATGGGGAAAGTACGATGGAGGACAGAGCCCCTGATGTCTGGAGGTCTAACAGGGTCTTTAATATAAACTTAGGCTCAAACGTACAGACTCAGAGACACTTGTTTAGGTCTGTGTGACGATTCACATTTTCAAATTCTGAACTATGACAGTGACATTTCCTGCATTTACGTACGTTTACATGAATTTTGCAGATCCCACATTTTGGTGAAGTTGGTTTATGAGCAGTTTCAAATGACTGCTCTTTTATTTATGATCTAATCCAACTTAAAAAATAAATAAATCACATTTTCTTTTACTGACACATAAATTACTACATGATAGGAAAGAATGATTCTGACATCTGTATGTTCCTGTTTAACTGACTTATGATTTTAGGAAGAGGTAATCTTGCTTTGGGTTCAAATGGTTAAAGCTGTAATCGGTCAGCATGTGCAGAATGTATTAACCAGAGGTGGTGAAAGTACACAATTCTTTACTCAAGAAGGAGCGCAGTACTTGTGTAAAAAAAGAAAAGACTGGTAAAAGCAGAAGGACTGATTTAACGTCTGTAGTCGAGTGAAAGTGAAGCACAAGCTGTGAAATGCTCTTAAAAATAAGTAATAAGTACATTTCTCCCAGCTTTTTCAGTGCAAAGATAAGTGGATCTCAAACCTCAGGAGAAGCTGGTTACTCACAGTAAGCTGTATGCACACACACACACACACACACACACAATGAAGCCATCCATCCATTATCCTAACTGCTTTTCCTGTTAAGGGTCGAGAGGGTGCTGGAGCCAATCCCAGCTGTCATTGGGCGAGAGGCGGCGTATGTCCTGGAGAGGTCGGCAGTCTATCACAGGTCTGACACACAGAGACAGAAAAACATTCACACCTATGGACAATTTAGAGTCACCAATTAACCTAACTGCATGTCCTTCCTAATGTACCAAATATTTTCAGTGGGTGACCAGACTCTTTTACTACTGAGCCATATTGCTGTTATACATTGTGTTAACGAGCTTCCATTATTGAAAGTCACAGAGGTCATAATTTGCCTCCTTTTGCCGGTCGCCTTTCCCCACACAAAAACGCACCCATCCATCTTGCTGTGAGGCGACGGAACTAACCACTACACCACCGTGCTGCCGAGAAGTGGATAACAGCTGCGCAATAATGCAAAATCAAAATATATATATATATATATTATATATTTGTGTTAAAATGTTGGGGGTTAAAGTGAAAGATGAGAAAAATAAGTACTCATATAATGCAAATACAAATATACTAAAATACACTTGACTGTACTATTTTGAGACACATTCAGTAGGACTTGGACATACTTCACATGCAATTGAAGTTGAGCAACTGATTATTTTCTTAAGAGGTCTTAAGAAAACCGATCCATAAAACTGAAAGGAAATCACAGCGACTTACAGCCGATCATCATCATGGCCACAGCAAAGATCTTCTCTCCGTCTGTGTTCGGTGCGATGTTTCCAAACCCGATGCTGGTCAGACTGGTCATGGTGAAGTACAGCGAGGTGATGTAGACCGAGTCTTTGCTGGGCCCGCCTTCCCAGCGGCCCGACCCCGAGGCGTTGAATCTGTACGGCGTCCCAACCGTCTCTCCCAGCAGGTACAGCCAGCTGTCCATCCTCGCGGTGTTGGAGTCCTCGTCGATCACCTCGTAGTCTCCGATGCTGTACCAGATGCAGGCCAGCCAGTGGGCCGCCAGGCCAAACACACACACCAGTAAAACCAGCACAGCAGCACCGTACTCGATGTAGTGGTCCAGCTTCCTGGCAACCCGACCCAGACGCAGCAGACGGACCACTTTGAGAGAGCTGAAGAGACTGCTGATCCCCTGGAGAGGAAGAGGATGAGGAGATGGTGAAAGAAGTTTAAATACAGGAAGAGAAACAAAGATGGAAAAGTGGAAAAAGAAAAAGAAACTGATTCTTTTACTATTCAAAAAATTTCAAGCCAAAAGCACCAAGAAAGCATTTTTATTCCTGTCAGTGCAGAAATGTTCCTGAAACATGTAGAAAGTGGTTTAGATTAAACACTAAAGGTTCCTTCTCACCAGACCATCTGGGTTCAGTTCAAACAGACTCTGGTCTGTTCGTGTGGTTCAGTTTGTTGTGGCTGGTGTGAAAGCTGTCAATCAAAACTCTGTTGCAGAGCAAACATCAGACCTCTTGAAAATGAAGGTGAGTCTACTTCCAAGTGTTCAAAACAACCTCAATATACCAGAAAGCAAAAAAGAACTAAAATGTATAAAATCTTCAGTTTTATTAAGCTGGAACCAGGTAGTGTTTGGTATTTTTGCTTAAAAATGACTCAAAATGATCGACTATCGAAGTAGTTGCTGGTTTTTTGCAAGAGATAATCCTAAAAATAATATCTGTTCAAAATACCTTATATTGGTAGCACTGTACTTTACAGCTTGGTATAATAACAGGCTACTAAGGACAAAATATTTTGGAAATAAGGTAATACCAGGTAATTACAAGATAATATTACTGTAATAACACGGTAATGGGGTAATAGTGGGTGTAATAGGGTTGTTTCATAAAAAACAAGCTATGCTAAAATATCATTGTAATTACTAAAGTAATAAAGATGTAATACCGCGGTATAAGTAACTGATATATCTAAGTAATAATAGGCCAAAACATATGGGTAATAATGTAGAAGCCAAACACCAAGAGCTACAGTAATAAACTAGTAATTAGCTAATTTTTAAAAATCTAAAATTATTATTATTACCTCAATATTACCCCAATTATCTGGTTTCCAGAATATTATTACCCAGCTGTGAAACTGCTCTGTAAAGTGCTACGAATTAAATTATCACTGAATATGACAATATTTTCCAAAATACTGTATCTGTATCAATCTGATCAAACTGTATTATGATAAAACAGTATGTTACAGATCCAGAGTGTTTTTAAACTGGAAGCAGCTTGTGAGCAAAGTGGAAACTTTTATTGATGCTTTTATTTTGTGAATGCTTTTATTGATTGAAAATCCTGCACCAAACTCGGACTGAGCACAGACTGTTTTTGTTGTGCTTCTCCTTTCACGTCTTTTCTTACATCATCATATGAAGCTGACACTACAGCAGGTTTCGATTGACTAATTGACTTCTGGTTGGTCTTTTGATTGATTTATTGATGGCAGCGGTGCTCTCACTGGACACCGAGTCATTTAAGGGTTCAAGGTACCTGCAGTTCTTGGAAAAGAAAAGCAGAGAAAAAGCCACACTGACGAGGAGTCATCTTAACTGAACAGATTATTATCTCTATTAACTTAGTGAGTATAATATTAAGTGAAGGAAATCATGAACACATTTACCAAAATAAGACCCAAAACAGTAATTCTGAGCTCTTTACATAATACATGAAATAACAAATAAATATCAGATCGTTTACCTAAATACAACTACAAAACTGCTTTCTACACTTTAATAGAGTAAAAGTAGAAAAGTATTACCAGCAAAATGTCATTAAATGTCTTAAAGTCAAAGTACTCATGTCCTATTTGACAATAAAAAGACATATAAGCATCAGTTTACTTGGATTTCTCCTCTTCTCATCATTACTTGTATCTCAGTAGAATTTCTCATGTGAAACATTTAGGTAGACGCTTGAGCCTGATCAGGTGGAAATCATTTTCTACATGTCGCTACTGAATTACAGAGGAGGGAAAACAGCCCACTCAGGTCCAGGTCTGACAAACACTGAACACGGATCCATTTGTAATCAAACAATTAAAGGTCACAAAGCAGATGAAGAGAAACAAAGCAGTGTAACGTAAAACGACAGAGTGGATTAGCAGGCAGACAGTAGGTGGTCAGAGTTAAAAAAAAAACAAAGATACAAAGATAGGAAACAGATTTGTCGTCACTGGAGCCAACAAACCCGACGGGAAAAGTAGCTCCTGTCAGTGTGACACTGACTTAGAGGCATTTTTTATTTGTTAAGGCAGAAAACTTGTGTTAAAACGTCACGTTCCAGTTTTAGGACATTTTGTCACATTTTTCAAGTATTTTAATACATTTTTAATAAATTAATCAATAAAAACTTCAAATCTCATCAACCTACACTTTTCCATTTTCTGTACTTTCAGTTAAATTAGTACAGTACTTGAGTAAACAAAATAACTCTTCTCTTTGGGAGGTAAGTCAATAAGTAAAATTTTACTTAAAGAATAAAAATAGTGTAAACGTTGCCTAAAATATTCTATGCGATATGTATCATCTACAATCATTCCTGTTTTGACAATGTGTGAGCTGACATT
>JAUMHL010000001.1:1286468-1313949 GCA_032362345.1 Sandelia bainsii | reverse complement strand
AAACGTTGCCTAAAATATTCTATGCGATATGTATCATCTACAATCATTCCTGTTTTGACAATGTGTGAGCTGACATTGAGTATGTCGAGTACACCTTGACAGTCTAGTAGGACAGACTAGTAGGTGGTCAATACGAGGTCATTGCACCAAGAGCTAAGCTAGTACAGCTGCCTAAAAATGTGCGACAAAAAAATTCAGGCCCCACCAGCCTCACGATTTAGGTTGTTAGATCAATTGCATGGATCATCCTCACTGCCATGGAGCTGCTTTGGTCAGTAATCAGCTGCTGCTAAACACAGCTCAGCAACTAATCTGTGTCACCTGATGCAAACTAACCATATGTAGAATTTTGCTAAAGCTTATATTTGTTTTTGAGGAAATCTCATGGGAATAATGACAATTAACAATGTGTAGATTTCCTCAGAACAAATAGCGTCAAATGCTGCTATTAAACCCAACCAACCCTCCAAGACTGCTCACATTAGAATGAAAGTACTGACACTCATAATATTTTGATTCTATAATATGTCTAATTATTACAGTACAAAGTAGGCTTCTAATAACAATATCAAGCAAATAAATAGTCGCTAAATTAGCATAATCAGGTGTGATATCCTGCTGTATTCAGATAGAACACAGAAATCCACTCACCCCAACCGGCCGAGGCAGATGACCTGAGCCTGGTTCTGCTGGAGGTTTCTTTCGTTAAAGGGAGTTTTTCCTCTCCACTGTCTCCTAGTGCTGCTCAAGTGGGACTGTTGGGTTTTCTCCATTATTCTGTATATAGTTATATTCTGTAAGGTCATAATGTAAAGAGCCTTGAGGTGACTTTCATTGTGATTTGGCGCTATATAAATAAAACTGAATTGAGAAATTCTTCAAACTATAGTGAAATGGTATCCTGTCATATACAGTACTGCACAAAAGTCTTAGGCAACCATTTGATTTGTTATTTGGCAGTGCTATTATGACCATATATATGTTTATTTCTTAGTCTCTTTTGTAGAATACAAAACTATAAAATATAGAAAATATGTCCACGGTATTAAAAAACACAAAAATACTTTTTTGTTGGTCTCAAGTGACAAATATTGAGAGTGATGTCTGTAGAAGAATCTGGAGAAGTCAAGGACAAAAACAGGAGTGGAAGACCTGTCAAAATCTGATGAGAAGTTTCTTCTTTGAGACACTGGAAGAAGTCGAGCAAGGACCTGACTCAGCATCTGACAGCTTCATCTGATGCCAAGTTGATCCATGATTCCATAGTCCAAACAAAACCTGGTAATGAATGGTCTTTGTGGAAGGATAGCAGCCAAGAAACCACTTTTTGTGTTTCTAGTTGTTCTAATGTAAAAAACTGAGAAATAAATATATGGACATCTTAGCATTGCTGAAAACCTGATCCAATAGTGGCCCAAGACTTTTGCACAGTACTGTATGTGGAGCACGAATGATCTTGTTCCCCTGCATTAGTAAGTCGTGGCCTTGGCACATTTGTTTTTTCCAAATGTCACTGGACAGGCTCCATAGTTGTGTACTCCACTGAACAAGTAAACAGACAGACATGTAAATATTTAATGTGAGTATTAATGTGCGTGAGGAGATTGTTGGGTTTCTTTCTGTATAACTAAGTTTTGACCTTATTTGTAAAGTGCCTTGAGACGATTCTGTTGTGATTTGGCGCTATATAAATAAAACTGAATTGAATTTAGTTATTGCTACTTGTGCTTTATACTGATTAAGATGAAAATAAAGAACTAAATGTGACAAACAGAAACAGGATTGGGACATTATATCAAATACTATGGAAATACAGTAACATATGTATTGTTTGTGTACAGGATTAATTTTCAGTCCATCTTTCCTTCCTCTGCTTCTTTCATCTTACGCATGTCCTGAAATAATAATGAGTGTAGTTATATGAAAATACGATGCAGCATTTTCTACAGTGGCGTAAAGTGATATTATGTAATGCTAATTGGGGGTATGTGACACGCATCCACTCTGTGTTTGACTCATCTGCAGCCTCTTATCCGACCACTCTCCAGCTCCTCTTATCAACAACACTGTTTCCTCTCTTGGAGATCACCCACAATGCACTGCTCCTCCATTAGGAGCCTCCACCGCCGGCGCTGTGACCGAGGGGAGAATGAATGGGTTGATTTCACCCCGATGAGCTGAACTGAGTTTTTAAATACCCCAAAACTTCATCTGCTTTCACGCACAACTTTGTTTTCCTCTTCTCTATGGAAGCCCACAGAGGACACAATTCGATTATTTCTGTTCTGTTTGTCACTGACCATGCAATAATCAGTTAATGATCATTACATGACAAGCTTTTTTTTCCCACTTGGAAAATAAAATAAATATTTATTCTGTGATGATGAGAAAATGTCTTGATAAGAAGCTGAGCTGAGCTGTCATAAGTTTTTATTTAATGTTGAGATGAGTTTTTTTTAATCACACCTTGTAATAAAAACAAATTCAGCTTTATGGTCTCATAATAATTTTGCTGTTATACTGATTATGACTTTATGGTCTGTTCTTTGGATAAATGGTTTACAGAGTATCGGCCAGTGGCTCCTCTTTGTCACCAGTCTGAGGAGATCAACTCCAGGATGACGTGGACAGAATGGAAAAGGACAAACCATTTTCTTATGATCATAAAACAAATCTTCGGTGGAGCATCTTGGAGGGTTTAATCTGCTGAGAAACGGGCACAATCATGTTGCACAACACATGATAAAAAATAACAAATGTTGTCAAAGGTGCCCTGTGGAGTTTTCCAATACGTTCTGTCAGAGAAGTAACTGACAATGAATTTGCTTTGTGAAACTCAATTTGTTCAGACCCACTGAGACAGTGTGTTTACATGCATTTGGGTAACCTGGTTACTGTAAATCCATGTATAAAAGCACAAGATGAATTATTTTGACCGATGATCAATTTCTTTTCTTATCCAGACTTTTTTTTGGAACCACGGCTCCCAGATTTTAACTGTACAGTGACAGGTGACGTTTTTTTTTCTGACTTTTCATTGCTTTCATAATATTAAATCCTCTGCTCTACTCTGCAGCTTGTTGTCATGCACATGTGCAGTTGCAAAAGCAGATTAGGAACCCAATTACATATTAACATGACAGAGAAATCAATGTCCTCCAAGAGACATCTACCTGGGGACATCAAGTTCCTCTATCTATAGCAAAACTAGAAGCCAAAAGTGCCACATTACCCTTACATTCTTCGCAAGAAAAAAAATTACTGTCTTTAGAAATTGTGAAAATAACAGCAAAAAGATCCAAACATCAGATTATGTTTCATTGTCACTGAAAATCCAACTATTTACTTAATGATCTTTTGGGAAAATGCATTTTTATACATGATTTGTGTGAAATAAAAACTCTTTTCTTTCATATGGACATGATGCCAGGCCACTTCAGGCGGTGTAGGGCTCTTCATGTGGAGTGTTGGTGGTTGAGCCGAATGTCTGATTGAGGACCACGTCGGCCATCTTTAAACAGATCTGAAACAGACTCTTGCTCTCCGCTCGTCTTAGATAAATTGGATTATTCTGTTCAAAGAGGATTCCCCCTCCGCCTCTTCTTATCATCTACAACGCTGCAGGCACAGGAGCGATGTGTCGGGCTTATAAAACGATCGGCCTGGAGAGATTTAAAACTGATTCTTGTTGCTACACTTGTGTTTCTTTCATTTTTGAGCAGTTCTGCGGCGCTCACTCACGACCTTTCCTCTGCTTCTATAGGACGTAATCACATGCTGTGAAGTCACTGGATGAATATAAAATACCCCACATCAGCTAGATTAGACTCATAGAGACCACATACTGCAGTCACATTGCATCATCCCTAATTTTATGCCTCAGCTGGACGGACTGTGGCTGAAGGAAACCAATAAATGTATTTCAGAGCGACATTCTTGCTCTCACAGTCCTCTTGTTACAGTTAAACGCTGTTAAGCTGCCAGCTCAATGAAAAGGTCAGTTAGTGAATAAAAAAAAATCAATTAAGAGGACAAAATGAGCTGGAAACGCTCACTGCTGTATCTGCACTGACACTTATCTGTACGTAAATCTGCTGCACATCACAATAAAATAATGTCCTATTACCCAGTGCTGAACTGTGTCAAAAACAGCAGTTTATTGAATTTGCCCCCAACATTGACATGGCCTACGAAAGACGATCGATAACATTTTATCAAATCTGAATCCCGCTTTGGTATATTTAGCAAGAAAGTGAATTAAAGATCCACTGACCTCGTCAACGTTTTCGAAGGCGTTGATGACATCATAAGGCAGGCAGGACAGCAGGTCGATGACGAACCAGGTCTTGACGTAGTTCATCCGGATGAGTTTTGGGTCGGAGATGACCTCTCCGGCCGGGCCAACGAAGGTGGTATGGAAGTTGAGGACAATGTCAACGAGGAAAATGACGTCCACGATGCTGTCCACCACCAGCCACGTGACATTGTTCTGCTTGGTCTTGAAGGAGACGTTGTAGGGCACCATGATGGCGGTGTAGAAGGTGAGGATGAGGATGACCCAGTCCCACGTGGTCTTGAAGAGACAGTAGTGCAGAATGATGTGCGGTGGAGTCTTCGGGGTTTCCTGTTTGTACTGAGGCAAGATGTCTGAACCGAGCTGCAGAACCTGAAACATAAACAGAGTGTAGGATTAGATTGGTTGTGTTTTAACATGGGAAACAGTTAAGTCAACATCATGATGTGGCCAAAACCAGCTGTAGAGAAACTGGTCTACAGCTCTCATACACGTACAAATAAAAGTATTTAAGTAATTTTTTACAAAAAAAAAAACGGACTATTCAATAAGTTCTTATTCCGATACATCAAACATGAGTTTGTCAGAATTTTTTTAAATATCTGTTGGGTTAAGAAAAACTCCTCAGTCAGTGTAAGAGAAAGATCGTGGTTAAAAGAAACGGGATTGGATGAGACCAAGATTAACCTCTACCAAAGTGATGGAAAGTGTGGAGGAGCAAAGGATCCGTCCATAACCCAAACCATACAAACTGATCTCTGCTCATTTATCAACACAACACAGGGCTTTGTCAGAAGGAAACAGTTGAAGGTTTTAGACTGGAAAATTGAATTACCATTCATTAACCTAACTGAATGTGCATTTTACCTGCTGAAGAGGGAATTAAAGGGAGAAACCCCCCAAAACAAGGCTTTTGCTCACTCAAAATGTGGGTCCTATCATAAAAAATCGTTTGTGTTGTTTAACGTATCAAGGTGAACATAGCATCAAGTAAAAGCTAAAATTCTCACCTTTCCTCATGTATATTAAATAAATAATATTCTGTTTTATATGTAACATTACATAAACTAAAGATGACAGTCATTTGACCACAGCTTCAATTCATCCTGATGTTTTAAACATTATATAACATTGACATCATATTTCTGAACCTCAAATCAATGAATGATGTGTCAGAGTTATTAAAGCTCAGCAGAAACTCTGGTGACCAGTGGATGACAACTCAGGAAAACTCAGGGAGAAACAGGCTCAGTGTGAAGGCAGCACATCAGGAAAAAACAGGAACTACTTCCATCTGTCAGCCCGTCAGAGCGCGCTGCTAAATAACAGGAAGACAGGATGCCAGAGCTGCTTTCAGCCGTTGGCTTTGTTTCAGATCAGATTACAGCCGTTCAATCAAAAGTATCAGTGGTGAAAGAAGTTCTCAAGTAAAACTATCAATAAAACACTGGAAAAATACTTCATTATAGGTAAAAGTGCTGCATTAAAAATCCTACTTATGGAAAATTATAGACGTATTATCAAGAAAATGTACTTGAGTGTCAACAGTAGAACAAAATTATCCCTGAGACTGATGACTGAGCATAGATATATTACATTATTAGACGTTAGGAGTGTGACAGTGTGAGGTAGAAAGTACGAAACAAACATCCGCCGTGGATGTGTCACAGTTTCTGACAACAAACTCAACATAATGTCCCAGTGACCTGATATTTATTGTCATAAGAAGACCTGTCAGAAAAAAGGAAAAGGAGGAAAAGGTTGTGCACAAATTAGTTGTTATTTTCGGTGCTTTGTCCTAATCTTAACTTCTCTGTAAAATAATAGATCATTTTACTTCTTCTAGCCTCAATCAGTAAATTAAATGAAACTATTAGAGACAAGTAGAGGAGAAATCTCAACTTGAGTTCAGAGACATCTGATAAGTAAAAAGTAAAAAGATTTCTCTTAGTATAGTATAAAGTAAGATAAAATGAATGTAGCACAAGTGTACAGTGCTTCACTAAAGTTGTTATTTTCCACCACTGCTTCTTATCTCATGACAGAAAAAACACCAATGTCCAACACAAACAAACCACATTTTGTCTTGTGTCATCCTGTATTAAACATCATTACTTTTACTGTCTGTGTACAAAGTGCAGCCATTTATATTTCATTAAGTTCAACACTCAGCTGGAGTGAGGCTGGCGGCTGAAGTGGACCGTCTCTTATGAAGACTAAAATTCACGGAAAGCTTTTTCAGATGGCACTAAGGTACCATGGGACACAAGTGAAGTCACCTGGAGGGAGTTTGTGCTGGGATCCTGAAGTGAAAAGCACTACAGGATATCTGTACTGATGGCCTCACATTTTATCACCCTCTAACTTTATCTGTCTCTGTCCACAGGTCTTTTGAAAGACGCATGTCCACCAAAATACAAGACCTGGCAACAGCAGCAAACATATCTAACTCTATGTGTATTTTTTACTAGAAATGTGCTGCAAAGTGTGAGAGAGGAGTTGCCATAGAGCAGAATAAATCTTACCTCTGCCAGCCGTGAGTGTTTGTGGAGGTTTTCTCCTTTATGCACAGCTGGAGTGAGCTGCTGAAGAACTCCTCGACTGCTGGTTAACGCGCGAGTCAGACGGGCAAATTTACCCCAACCTGGCAACAAGGAAGAATGACAACATCTCCAGACTGAAACCTCAGTACACATGAAGTGTCTAAATATCTACACCACCGCAGGATTTCAATGTAAACTAAAATGCAGCTAATAGGACAAGATGTACTGTATCTAATGACAAAATGGTCTGGACTGATCGTGAGTTATCAGGTTACAGTCGGCTTTCTCAAGAAGGATGAGGGGGCGCTCGGTTTCTGTAATCAGGACAGGGGATTAGGGAAACCCAAAATCC
The DNA here is from genome assembly GCA_032362345.1 of Sandelia bainsii. Classification (NCBI taxonomy): domain Eukaryota; kingdom Metazoa; phylum Chordata; class Actinopteri; order Anabantiformes; family Anabantidae; genus Sandelia; species Sandelia bainsii. The sequence goes on along the minus strand of JAUMHL010000001.1, from coordinate 1,306,760 downwards.
TCAGGTAGATTTGTCCTGGTGAAAGCCAGTTTCTCTGGCAGGCATACACATAACCCAGCTTTCTAAACTGCTGCCCAGTCTGACTAAACTTGAGAACCTGGAAACTAACACAAAGCTCCCTGTAGCATCTAAATAAGTCACTTTTCACCGTGTACTACTTTTATTCAGACAATTTGCACTATGAAAAGAAGCTGTGTCTGTCAGCTAAAGACATTTTTCAATTGTGTGCAGAAAAAAACACCACAGACCAACCCTGTCTCCTAAAAACTACATTGCTATGCAACTAAACTGCAAATGCCATTAGAAGATTGTTTTTGCAGTGAATGTAATTATATTGTGATTATATTGTGGTGCAACGTGTTTTTTGAATGAACGAGGGCCTACATTTATTAACAGAAAGTTTGCTAACACTATACTCACAAAACTTAATGTTGTGCTGCAAAAAAAGCCCCAGTACGCTGTAGGTCGAATATTCAGGTGAACTAAATTTGATGTCTGGGTAGATTTAGTTGATTTGTCCTTTATCACTATAACCACTGCTCAAACTACGCTGCAACAGACTTTCACAGAGAACAGGATTTATTTTATCCTGTAAGATTTTACATCAAATATCACAGTTATGCAGATGATAAACTATTATATCTCTGTTCTTTAAATGCTAATGTAATTTGGTTTGGTATGTCTAACCTGAGTAACACACTAATTACAGTTCTAAAGGTGCATTGTAATAATCTTACAAAATTATTTAGAGAACATGACCAAATAAGACCATTTTTAACTCAGAATGACACTAACACACTTTGACTACTATAAAAATCCACTACTGCTATGACCCCAGTATCTATTGGGACAAGTCTTTTTACACAACGCCTTACGTAACCAGCACCTTTCAATAAGTGATTTTATTTCTCAACATGAACTTGCAGATCCACCAGAAATCTGCTGACGCTGCTTTCTGATGATTTATGTTTCTAATCTTGCTTTTAATTTGGGATAATCCAACCTTAATAACGTCTGATCTTTGTATTTATATTTTTTATCAATGTTAATGCTGGTTTTATTGATATAATACACTTCATTGATTGGTTTTCTTTTCCCTCCACAGTTCCTTGGTACACCACCCACCTTTTGAAGAGTCATCCTCAATTGGTTGCTTAAAGGCGGTGATGTCACTGAAGGTGCAGAGAAACAGGACAACTTTGTCCTGCTCATTCCTGATTGGAGCGATCTTGACGAAAAACCAAACTGGCATCCCTGCAGCACAAACAGCAAAGAGGATCAGTCTGATGTTCCTCACAAAAAAAAAAAAAAAGGCCTTGTCATCAAGGGAGCAACTCAAAACAGTTTCGGACTATTTTACTGTGTTGCTGAATTTATTCTGGCCACTGAAAATGTGTCTTTAGCTTTAAATTATTCAGTTTCTCTCAGTTTATAGAAATTTCCTGTGTATAAACTGTAAACCATGATTTTGATTAAATATGGACCAAAATGGACAGACTAAGCCTTTAACCATCTATTTTTACGCTAAATAACAACTGGCCAACCTGATCCCGCCCTAAAATCAGAGTCCATGGACCTCTGATGCTTGGATGAAAAAAAGAAGACCCCAAACCAACAGACTGTTCAGCAGCTGCCAAGAATATGGTTTATTATTATTATTATTATTAGAATATTATGGTTTAGATCATGTTTTGCTGAAGTAAGACCTGAGTCTTAACTGGTTCAATCCAATCTCCCTTCAGTTGGTTCAGTTCAACAGTCACTTTACAAATGTTTCCTTGAGGTTCATTTGGTGGAGCTGGTGTGCTGCTTCCTATCTAGTGGCAGGAGCAGGAAAACCCACTTTAATCTTTGCTATTTAGATTCAGCCGCTTAAAAGCAAGTGTTTGCCCCCTTCGTGATTTCTTTTTTTTGTATGTTGTATGTTTTGTAAATGTTTCAGATCATGAAACAAATTTAAATATTAGACAAAGATAACACAAGTAAACACAAAATGCAGTTTCTAAATGAAGGTGTTAAGTGAAAAAAAAAATCCAAACCTACATGGCCCTGTGTGAAAAAGTGATTGCCCCCCCTGTTAAAAACATAAATTAACTGTGGTGTATCACATCTTTGGAAAGCTGAGTTCAATTTCTCTAGCCGAAGTGAAGTGAACATAAAGGCTCGTCTCAGTTTTGCCAGAAAACATCTTTATGATTCCCAAGACTTTTGGGAAAATACTCTGTGGACTGACGAGACAAAAGTTGAACCTTTTGGAAGGTGTGTGTCCCATTACATCTGGCGTAAAAGTAACACAGCATTTCAGAAAAGGAACATCATACCAACAGTAAAATATGGTGGGGGTAGTGTGATGGTCTGAGGGTGTTTTGCTGCCTCAGGACCTGGAAGACTTGCTGTGGTAAATAGGACCATGAATTCTGCTCTCTACCAAAACATCCTGAAGGAGAATGTCCGGCCATCTGTTCGTGACCTCAAGCTGAAGCACACTTGGGTTCTGCAGCAGGACAATGATCCAAAACACACCAGCAAGTCCACCTCTGAATGGCTTATGAAAAACAAAATGAAGGTTTTGGAGTGGCCTAGTCAAAGTCCTGACCTGAATCCAATTGAGATGCTGTGGCCTGACCTTAAAAAGGTGGTTCATGCACAGAAACCCTCCAATGTGAATTAATACAATTCTGCAAAGATGAGTGGGCCAAAATTCCTCCACAGCGATGTGAAAGACTCATTGCCAGTTATCGCAAAGGCTTGATTGCAGTTGTTGCTGCTAAGGGTGGCCCAACCAGTTATTAGGTTGGGGGGGCAATTACTTTTTCACAAAGGGACGTGTAGGTTTTGAATTTGTTTTCCCCTTAATAATAAACACCTTCAACTTCATTTAGAAACTGCATTTTGTGTTTACATGTGTCATCTTTGTCTAATATTAAAATTTGTTTGATGATCTGAAACATTTACGTGTGACAGACATACAAAAAAATAGGAAATCAGGAAGGGGGCAATCACTTTTTCACACCACTGTATAACTTAAAATGCTGTTGGCACATGTGGCATTTTATTTACTGTCACTTTAACATGGCCTAAGCAGCATTTTCTGTGCCAAACTGAAATGGAAGCTCAGTCATCAAACTATCAGTGAGCTTTAATGTTAAAAGTTGCACCTCAGGTCAAGCTGATGGTCAAGATTTATTTTCAAATGCTGACAATAAAAAGACATTGCAGAAGGAACATATAGTAGTTATCAGACACTGAATTAAAGCCTAATTTACCAGTGAAGAAAACAATTATAACAACAAAAGACACAAAGATACAACCTGAACTGAGAATGTGTCTGATGATAAGTAGAAACAGTTCTCAGCTGAGATCCACTACTTATGGAAATACAAAAAAAAGAATGTGCAGAAGAGAAATAAAGAAAAGCTGCAAACTGCTGATTCATTAAGCTGAACAGTCAGACAGCCTTTTAACGGCTGCCTCCAATTCTAAATCTGACCGAGCCCAAACGGCTTAAAGGCCACCAACCGTGATGGTGTGTCCCAGTTTGGAGCACACAGTAAACTGCGTCTCCAGGTCTTGAGATCCTGGAGTTTCATAAGTACATGAGTACATGACAAACTGAAGCACTCACGATTTTTCTTGTACATCAGAATCTCGAAAGAGTTCATCTCGTAGTTCTCAAACGTCTGTCGGACTTTCTCGGCCATCTCTTTGTCCGTCAGCTCCCCGTACATGAAGCTGCAGGAGAAAACACAGTTCCAGTGCTGGTACAGTACAGACACTCAGGACGATCATCAGTGGGTGTCTGGGTGGTGTTGTACCTGCAGGTGCTGCTTTTCTGCATGACCTCGGCTCGATGGTACCCAGACAGCTTGCAGAAGCCATCGTTGCTGTAGACGATGGGCCAGTCCACGATCTGAGCGTTCCCCAGGACGAAATTAGTATCTGACCACAGAAACCAGAAGGTTAGAACCAGTCCCTCCTCAGGGGACCACATGATGACAGGATGGACGAACTGATTAATGGCCTCGTCGCTGTATTGCTACAAATCAAGGTCTTATTATTCAGGACTTTAAATTTCATTAATTTATCCATGAGGCAGCAGAAAGCCAAACGCTCAGCTCTGTCTGACCTGTGCTGTTACAGCAATGATGAATAATCAGAATTGACTATTGTATTTTCAATATAAAGCAAACTTCAGTCATTTAAGTAACAGATAAAAACACATTTATATGTTTCTATTAATCATCTACTGTATGTGCATTTCAACTGTAGCTCTTCTTATGTGAACTAGGACTTACAGTATAATGATGAAGGTAATTAATATTTACCGCACAGGCTGTTCTTAATATTCTGCCTGGACAAAAGGCTAAAGGCCCATGAGCGGCTCACATACACGACCACACCAGTTTACAGCAGCACAGGAAGCTTTATATGAATCTACGTGTGTCTGTGTCCAAATCTGTGCTCGTAACATGTTCATAGACGCTAAACGGCTCTGGAGACCTCTACAAACGGTGGTTACTATCCGAGTCCTCTGTATAAAGACTATTTAAAAGTATATCTCAGGACAACATTAGGCTTTAATCTAACATTTCACATCACAAGTGGATACTGTTCAGCGCTGCAGCCTGGGCTTCAGGAAAAGCCAGGATGAACAGGAGGAATGATGCACAACCACATTCAGGTACGACTTCCTGAATATTTCACACTCTTACATTCATTTTTCAAACACCAGCCCGAGTCGGCTCCCAGCAGAGCAGAAGATAATGTGAACTGTGCAGCTGCAGCGCATCCTGCAGCCTGCGGGCGTTAGCATGCTCCTAAATTTTAAAAAAAGTCTCCAAGGACTTTAACTACATCAAAGCGCCGATGCAAAAAACATGAGGGGCTGTAATTTCCACATAGCTCAGAAAGATTTCTTTTCAACAACACAAACCAAACTGACGTCACACAAAATTTAAAAAGCTAATTCTGTGCAGATTCTAATTTGTGACGTTTTCTGTCTCGTCACTTGCTCACAACAGATTCTATAAAATGGCTGCACATCTGCGAGAAATTGTTGCACTAATTAAAAAGAATCCTAATTATTTGAGTGACACTGCGACCTTCCCTCTAGCGCCACCATCAGGACAGATCGTCCCTCCTGTCCTATTGTGCGGTGTAATGAACGATGGAGCCTCTCGGGGCCGCTGCGAGCTCTTCAGACTTTAAGGCTTCGCTTCATCTTGTTTGATTTGATTAATTGGGGTGAATCAGGCTCAGCAGCAGAATGTCACGGTAATTAATTGTTTGGCTTTAGCTCATCGTTACAGTGAATTAAACAGCCTGATCGCCGCTGCCCCAACATCCATGAGCGCTCACACTGCATGTTCAGGGGAAATTTCTTAAATTTTCTCTTTATTTGATAGATTAGTAACTAAAAGAATACATGAAATGGAAGAAAAATACAACTTTTTATTGTTCACACTGTGTCAGATTGTTATTTTGCCATAAATACTAGTTTTGCTATATAAAATCAGAATGTTGGCTTTTAAAAATCTAAAAATTGGATCACAATTAAAAGGCAGGTTTTAAAGCTGTCAACATATTTGCTACGTTCACAGAAAACATAATCAGATTGTAGTTACGTTCCCCAAGAGACTGTGTTCTGTGACACGGGGAGGGACAAACAGTCTGTTTGTACATGTCTGTCTACATGATAATGTCCAAACTTAAAAGTTGAAAATAAAATTATTGTCATTAAATCATCAGGAACAGTTAAAGCAGCAACAGAGCTGAGGGTTAGTGGGTCTGCTGGGTGTAAAGCAGCAAAGTTACAAATTACGAAGGCCTGAGAAAACCTGCTCTCATACATTTCACATCTCATTCACGGTGTCTGGTCCTCAAGAGTAATAAAACTGACAGTACCATCAATTTCTCATTTTACACCTGATTAGAAAGCAAATCAAACACATTAAAAAACTCTATCACTCTCTATTACTGCATAATTATTAGACTACTGGATTCAATTAATAGGTAGTATGTTCTTTTCCTAATGTATAGTATCCATTGTATTTCCTTTTATTATTCAAAGTGTGTGTCTATAAACTTTCTTTAAGACGAGGGCATGTAAGGGACAAATGTAATAAGAAATAAGTCACTACTACTCCTCATCTCTCTATAAATATGTCAGTATGTGCTACTTGACTTTAAAATATGGAAACAAAAAAACTATATACAAGCTGGTTTTAAAATGTGCATGTAAACATTATATTAAGCTGAATAGACCAGAAAAATGAAAAAAGGTGTCATGTTGACCTGGGCCTGTCTCAGGGAAACTACAGCGTCTGCTGCTTCGTCAGCTTCAAAGATTTGCTCAGTTGTTCATTTAATTATTTGATAGACTGTCGATTTAAACAAGCATTTATCAAACGACATCTGCCTGAAGAAAAGGTGCACGTGCATCCTGCAGCTTCCACGCTGAGGACAGAGAAGATCTGAGTCTATACTGGTCCAGGTTTCAGTTAAGTTTCTCCCAAACATCTGAAAGTAGCAGCTGCTTAGCAAACACAAAAGTTCTGTCTTCAATCCAAACATTTATCTTCTTTACAGTAAGTGGGAGAAAGTTTTACTGTGATGCCGTCTTTAGAACATGTTTTTCTACTCATAAACAGTCTAGATCAACTCAATAAATGAATTATGTGCTTTACATTTGTATCAGAGCTGCATTTTATCAAGACTGTAACTTAATATTTTCATCATCACATCCAACGTGTGACCTTCATCATAAATACTACTTTATTTATGTCAGTCATCATCATTACAGTTTTCTATTTGAGCTGATGTTACAATTTCTCTTACATTTTAAATACAAATTTATTGTAATGATGTAAAAACATGAATAATGTTAAGTGTTTTTTTTCTCTGAGAGGAAAAGTCACGATACAGGTCAGGTTAGAAGAAAACTTTGTGCAGACAGACTCTCAGGTGAGGATGTGAGAGAGAAAAGAGAAGAAACCTCCAACAGAAACAGGGTACTGTCTTTACTCTCAGAACCAGCAGGAACCAGTAGAACCTGTATTTGAACGGTACCTGGTTAAATGTATTTGGCTGGAGTCAAACACGAAGCTTCACTGATGTGAAACAACCGAACAGAACCGCGACACGTTTCACACAGATAAACGAACCGTCGCCGTGTGAACCGGACTGGGCCGGATCGGTTCCTACCGTTGGACCTGCGGACGATGTTCTCCAGGAAAGTGTTCTGAGGGGCCACGAGACCCCGCCGTCCTCCCGCCATCCTGCAGCGCGAGGCAGAGCTGCCGCTCACAACATAGCTCGTGCGACGGTGATGCTGCTGCTGCTGCACGAGCCCGCGCACCTTTACAGGTTTAAGGGGGCTCGTGCTCCGTGTCAGCAGGCTCGTTATTGGCAGATGGCTGCTGCACGAGCTCCGTGAGCAGACACGCGGAGCTAGGGGAGGGGTGGGTGAGAGAGGTGGAGAGAGAGACACCTACAGGAGACATATTGCTGATGTATATACACATTACATAAGTCGACTCTCTGCGTGACGTGTGTGGAGATATGAAGCTACAGAAACATCATCCACTGATTTTAATGAGCTGCATTGAAACTTATTCCCGAGCTGTGTTATTCACTGTCTGCATCCTACTGCGGCCTGCACGGCTCAGTTCAAAGATCCAGAACGATCCACAAGGAGACACAACTACAAACACACAAAGCAGCTACAAAGAAACACAAAAAAATCAGGAAATGGCTTCAAACAAGGACAAAAATAACTAAAAACAACCACAAACGGATGTAAAAACATTAGTGCATCCAGAAAATATTCACAGCTCTGCACTTTTCCCACATTCTGCTACTTTACAGGCTTATTCCAAAAAATAAAAACTCTACACACAATACCTCATAATGACATAGAGAAAAAAAGTTTGCTTGAAGAAAATGTATTAAAAATAAAACATGTACATAGGTATTCACAGCCTTATTGAAGCACTTTGGCAGCAATCACAGCCTCAAGTCTTTTTGAGTTTGATGCTACGAGCTTGTCACACCTATTTTTGGCCATTCTTCATTGCAGAACCTCTCAAGCTCCATCAGGTTGGATGGGGACCATCAGTGCACAGCCATTTTCAGATCTCTCCAGAGATCAATCGGGTTCTTGGTCACCTCCCTGACTAAGGCCCTTCTACCCTGATCGCTCAGATTGGCTGGAGCAGCCAGCTCAAGGAAGAGTCCTGGTGGTTCCAAACTTCTTCCATTTACGGATGATGGAGGCCACTGTGCTCATTGGAACCTTCAGTGCTGCAGCAATTCTTCTGTGGCCTTCCCCACATCTGTGCCTCGATATAATCCTGTTTGGTTTGTGCTCTGACATGCATATAGGACCTTTTATAGAAAGGTGCCTTCCCAAATCATGTCTAATCAACTGAATTTACCACAGGTGGACTCCAGTCAAGCTGTAGAAACTTCTGAAGGATGATCAGTGGAAACAGGATGCACCTGAGCTCACTAATGAGTTTCATGGCAAAGGCTGTGAATATGTATGTACACGTTTTATTTTTGTTTTCCATTTTTTGTAAATTTGCAAAGGTTTCAAGGAAACTTTTTCACTTTGTCATTATGGGGTATTGTGTGAAGAATTTTGATGTAAAAAATTAATTTAATCCATTTTAGAATAAAGGGGATCAATCAATAAAATGTCCATTATTATTATTATCAGGATTATTATTATCATTATTATTATTATTATTATTATTATTATATATAATTAAATCAGGCCTGTGTAGGTAGAAACATCTATGTAAAAATGTGTAAACTGTACAATTTTATTTAATTAACTCACATTTTAAGGCGGCAACAGCTAAAGTTTTTAAGTTAAACCGTCTTGGTCAGTTTGTGGTGATCTGATTAGTGACTAACTGTACCAGTTAAGGATTTGGACTGATGGGGGTCTTAAAGTGGCTTCTGCGTGTTTAACTCATCTTGGGGCCACACATTAAACCATAAACCAAAATGTTATTTGTAGATTGTGTGAACTGTATCTTAAACCAGGAATTTCACAGCAATTAAAAGTGTTGGGTCATGAATGTTACATAGAAAGTGTCCAGCAAAACAATAAACAAGCAAATGTTCCAATAAATATGATCCAGTGGACACAGTAAATAATTAAAATTAAAAGTCATCAATGAACCGATTAAAATACATATTTCTGAAAAACAAGAATACGGACCGATTCTCTGATGATGAGGTAGTTTATTCTGCTATAAAAGTAGTTGAGTTTTTAAAAGAAATTAATTTTCGTGTGAGGTAACAGTGAAGTAGATACTAAGTAGAAGTCTTTTTTTGTTTGGGGTTTTGTTATTTTGGGTGAATTGATCCTTTAACTCCACGTATTCTCACACATACTGTGTGTAATATTGTCAGTAATTTGTTTGATAATGTGTTGAATATTTTCCTCATCTTACAGGTCCCGCACAGTTAGAAAAAAGAGATACCTTTATTGGATTTGAGGCTCGGTGCAGTTTAGTTTTATTCTGCTGTGATAAGTCAGACTGTTGTGCGGTGTCTCCCCCTGCTGGTTGTTAACAGTCAGTGCAGGAAGATTCACAGTCACAGAGGATAAACAGAAATAACATGATGTATTATTGTCAACATTGAGTTATTTCTGTCCATAGAAGCCGATAAATATAATGTGGGAATAATCACTCACATTATAATGAAAAATTATAATGTTTCTTTGTTTATTCAAATTATTTAACAATATTTATGATTTTTATTTTTTATTTATTTTAAAGTAAGTTTTGTGGCTGTTAAATCTCACTTTTCATTTTATTTCATTCTAATTTATTCGTTTGTGTCCGCGGAAGGATCTACTGCTACAGGCTCCGCAGCAGCAGTCGCCGCACCGCCACCCGACGGTGCGTAAAAAGCCTTCCGCCGCCGTAGTTAGACCCGCTCAGCTTTAAAGCGGTAAAAATAAATAAATCATCCTCACGGTGACAATTTTATTTATTAAAGCTACAGTACATTCATAGAGTGTCTGTGGTTGTTAGCTGTGTGTGAAGAGGCCTGAAATGAACGCGCAAAAGCGAAGAGAGCGAGGAGAGGCGCGCTACAGCGACACGGACGGAGCTGCGGCGACTGCGCGAACAGCAGCAGAAAAACCTCCAGCTCCGTGCTGACATTTTATATTCCGACACAGCGGCAAGAAAAACGGAGAATCTGAGCGCTGGGATGCCGGGAATGATGGAGAAAGGCTCGGAGTACTTGGGCAAAGGGCGCTCAAACGGCACCAAGAGTCCGTCCAACGCCTCTAACGGACATTATTCAGACGAAAGCGGCAGCGACGACGAACACGGTGAGTATAGCCTCGAACACGCCTCTTATCGCTCCGTATGTTCGCGCACTCAACGTCACATTCGTTAATAAAAACGTCTCCTGGGTTTTGTGGCTCGTGTTTTCCAGATGTGGGGATGCGGGTCGGAGCCGATTATCAGGCGAACATACCCGAGTTCGATCCCGGTGAGTTCTGCTGGTTTTGTACGCGAGTGTCGGACGGTGGTAGCCTCGGTGCATGAACAGTACAGAATGTAACTAGAGCCGCTGCTTCATGTGGATGTGTTGGTGTCTGCAGAGTTTAAACTAGTTTTCACTCAGTGTTTGGTTTTAATTTATATAAGCTGCATAAGAGCCGAGGCTACCCCCCCCGCCCCAACTTTTCCCTGACAACTTCTTTAATTCTAGTTAAGTTTTGACTGGTTTCTTTAATTTTCCCTCAACTTGTAGAAATATATATATATAAAAACATCACTTTTAAATGTTATTGAAGTAGAAGTACAACAGCACTATCAGTATCAGAAGTGCTTATTGTGCAGAATAATGTGTATTATGTTGTTGATACATTGATGAGTTTGTTACTTTAATGAAGCTTATTTTAACTCTTTATTCACCATTTTAATGATCACATCTTTGAGATCTAATAATTATTATAATAAATTTCACTGCTCAGCAAATAAAATCTCATACTGTGTTTGGTATCGGAATCTAATTAATAATATAAAATAAAATATAATTAGTAACATTTTAATTGTCACATTAACGTAGTGGAGTCAAATTGTAATATATTTTCCTTTGAAACATAGTGAAGCTGAAGTAGAAGACAATAAGTAGAAATACCTTCATTAAATGTACTTTAGTACATTCAGTACTTCATTTCCAGTACTTATAGAATTTTGTATGGACTTCTATATAGACACTTTTAGAGCAGGACCTATGAACCTGCACTTCAGTTTAATTATTTTCTTAAATGTACACATGTACGTTCATATATATTTAAATACCAACAAAGACAAGAGGACTAAGGAATAATCTCAAAAGTGAATCATTAAGCTGCTGCTCCAGTGATTTTTTTTGTGCATTTCCATCAAATAGTTGGACTTGTGAGAATATGTCCACAGTGAGCGATAAATTAAAGACTAAATTGTCTGAATCTGTGCAGAGGTGGAGGCCCTAACGCAATCCTACATCTCCCATAATGCAGTTCTCAAAGCAGCATCTTTAATGACAAATCTTTTAAAAAGTACAAACAGATCTGTGATCCGTGTCCACGCTCAGGTTCCAATAAGTACTCCGATAAAGACAATGGAGGGATGCTGGTCTGGTCTCCATATCACACCATCGTTGACACCAAACGTAAGTTTACGTTCTTCTCTTTTACACGGCTGCAGTCCTCAATCAGGTTCTCAGATCAGACTGACCGGTGCGTTTCCCTTCCTTTCACAGTGGATGAATACATCGCTATAGCCAAAGAGAAACACGGATACAACGTGGAGCAGGTGGGTCTGAAACCACCACATCGAGACCCTTTACTTGAAGTGGTTTCAGTCTGGTCCCAACAAACTCTGGAGAAATTTGTCAGCAGTGGGAACTTGATCCCAGTTGATCCAGCCAAGCTACAAGGCGTACGCAGCAGCTTTGAGTGTCAGTACAACTTTCTGCTGCAGTGTGTTGTTGGTACATTACCCATGAACCGTCGCTCATTGTTGAATAGGGAAATTCCACAGTCCAGAACAATGGAGGAGATCTTTAGCCTGTGTTCACGTCTTGTTCCAGCCTCAGACCTTTTTAACCAGCGGAGCAGATGACAACATTCTCATGTGTCGCTTGGATTTTTCTCTGTTACCCCAAACTTGGTGCCGGTTCTGAGCTGGTGCTAGTGCTGGTTCAGACTTGGCTCAACTGACAAACCTAAGTACTGGTTTGGTTTTCCACAGAGTCAGCATACCTCGCCAATTTCACAGCAATGCTAACACCGAATGCTACATCATCTCTGTACATGTGTTGTTCCCGACTTTGTGAGCCTACACTGGCATCCAAACACTAGTGGATCAACACATTTGTGCTGCTCGTTGTGATCTTAATGGACAGCGAATATGTTCAATGCGTTTTGTTTCTTGGTAACACTGAATGTGTTAATGTTAGCGCCAGCCTTTAGTTAGACAACTAACAAACTAGTATCAATAACACAGCAGTTAAACAAATCCAATAAATAATACACGGATTTTGATTTACAACAGATCTTTAGCTGATCTTGTCGGCGATGACAGTACAGTTACCAACAGTTTGACGAAGCAGGTCTTGGTTTTAGACCAGGAGGAGTTGGTGCCACTCTGGACCCAGTTGTCCTGGTTGAGAGCCAGTTCTTTGACTGTCAAAAAGCAAAGAACTGGTTTGAAAAAAAGCACTGGCTCCAAATTGATTGGCTTGTCGGAAAAGCTCTTTATGTGAAGGGAAACTGAAAACACAAGTTTCTAAACTCATTCAGCGATTCAGACCCCAGCAAACAAATGCTGTGAGAGAACGTCCACATTAAGCCGATTAATTTTGAAAATGCAACTTTTTCCTTTCTGTTTTATGACTAAAACTGCGTTTTACACTTCCTGTCTTCCTAAAACCACCTCCAGGGCACATAAAACACTGGCACAGGGTTTCAGTATGTTTATAGGGAAAACAGAGCTTCAGTCAGTCAGGCCAGCGTGACCCTGACTTTGTCTGTGATCATTCATTTCAAATGAGGCCACAATGATAATAAAGTAAGAACATTATAAGTGCAGGTTGAGAATGACTGCTGGGATTAACGTAACTTTTGAGATAATCACCATCTCGTATTCATTCAGTTGAATGACACCAGAAACAGAAATATTGTGAACTGCGTTGGTGTTAACTCTTTGTGTGTGTCCGTCCAGGCTCTCGGCATGCTCTTCTGGCACAAACACAACATCGAGAAGTCTCTGGCCGACTTACCGAACTTCACACCGTTTCCAGACGAGTGGACGGTGGAGGACAAGGTGCTGTTTGAACAGGCCTTCAGCTTCCACGGAAAGAGCTTCCACCGCATCCAGCAGATGGTAAACGCCCGAGTCAAAGCCCGAGTTTTTCCTGTAAAATCTTAAACACAACACGTTGTTAAAGATTAAACCAGTGGTTCCTGACCTGTTCGCTTTTAGTGGCTATGAGCTCAGATATCTGCATTTCAGATGCTTCGGACTGTAGCGGGTCCAATTATTTTTCATTGTGTACCAGAAATTTGAGTTCTCTCTTTTTATCTTCTGACAACGATCGGATTTATTTTATGGCCCTTTCAACGATCCAGCCCTGGTTTAGCAAATACTGGTCTAAACTAACTGTACACGTATGAAGTAGTTAAAACTAGCTCCACCTCAAACAACTACAACAGTAAAAAGCTGCTGAAACATAGACGTGTTAGTGATCTAATGTTACTTTAGAGCCGAGTGCTGGATTTTAGATGTAGTTTTAACATTTCTTACAGTACCTTTAGTTTCATTCCAGCTCAGACATCGTCCAGACAACTCCATGTGGCTTGATACTTGTTGGTAGTAAAAGCTGAACTTTACTGTTTCATTTAGTTACCGGATAAATCCATCTCCAGTCTGGTGAAGTACTACTACTCCTGGAAGAAGACTCGCTCCAGAACGAGTCTGATGGACCGACAGGCTCGGAAACTGGCCAACAGGAGCAATCATGATGACAGGTAAGAGTCTGTGAGCATCGCTGACAAACTCTCAGGAGGTCAGAGACATTTGATAATTTCTTAGTGTCATTTTTGGAAGGAAAACTGCTTGATTACTCCCATTTGTAGTAACTTTGTCTTTAAGCTACAATAGCTGCAACCCTCAGACTGCAGCTCACTCTTGCTTTGCTGTAGGTGTTTTCCTGAAGTTAGTGCCTCAGTTAACCACAAAAATGCACAAGATGCCAGTTTACTAAGTCAGATCATTTTCTTTTTGCTTATTTTGACACATTTCACTCAACAAAAAAACCCTGCAATTCATGCACAAGCACCTGCACAATAAACAATCATTGTGAAGGATGTTGCTGCTTCCATTTGTGATCTGTATGAAAACTGTGCTGCTACTGCAGAAAACAAACAGAACAGGAAAGAGAAAAATAGGTTCTCATTAGAATCAACCAACAGAAACTTTGTTTTTGTTTTCCATTAGAAAGAAATGTTGCGTTTGTTTGATTCTTGCTGCAGGTGACGTCTTTAGCAGGTTGTAGTTTGTTGGTTTCAACAGTAGATGGTGATAAAGCTCCACTGAAGTTACTTTGCAAAACAGAAACAGTAGCAGTTATGTTTTGTATTATAAATACAAATATTTGTCTTATTAATTATTAGACATTATACTTTGATAGATTATGTTGCATTTACTACAAATCTTTATTCTAGTGTCTTTTCTCCCAGAAAACACAGGCAGGCAGCAAGAGTTTCCAAAGATATCTTTAGTTTTCATGTTTTTTTAGAATAGACTTGTCATTGTACAGAGAGTACAACGAAATTGTGGATGCTCCACCCAGCAGCGGTGCATTTACAAAAAGAGGAAATAAACAATGTATAAATAAATAAAAATAAAAGGAAGAAGGAAGAAAGATGCAGTGACGATATATAAACAATGTGCAGTACATTTACAGATGGTTGGTAATTTACATATCGGATGAATATTTACACATGGATTTAGTCCTTTGTTGTTTATGTGTATGTATGTTTAATGGTTTTTGGAAGTCCTAATGACCCAGGGGAAAAAGCTGTTGGTGAGTCTGGTGGTGTGAGACCTGATTGACCTATAGCGCCTTCCAGAGGGCAGCAGGTCAAACAGGTGGTGGGCAGGATGTGAGGGGTCTTCTGTGATGGCCTTAGTTCTCCTGAGGCAGTGGGATCTGGATATGTCATCCAGGGAGGGCTGATAATTTTTTGGGCGGTGTTCATGACCCTCTGCACAGCCTTCCTGTCCTCAGCTGTGGAGCCTATGTACCACACACCCAGACAGTACGTGAGTACACTCTCCACAGAGGAGTGGTAGAAGGCCAGCAGCAGCTTCTTGTACAGATTGTTTTTCCTGAGAACACACAGGAGATGCAGCCGCTGCTGAGCCTTCTTCACTACGGTCTTGGTGTTATGAGTCCAGGAGAGGTCAGCAGAAATGTGGGTGCCCAGAAACCTGAAGGTGGTGACAGTTTCCACACATTCTCCATTGATGAGCAGAGGAGTGTGGTCTTTCCTGTGCTTCCTGAAGTCCATAATCAGTTCTTTTGTTTTAAGGACATTCAGTGTCAGGTTGTTCTCTGAGCACCAGAGAGACAGTTTCTCTACCTCAGCCCTGTATGACGTCTCATTCCCATCTGAGATGAGCCCAGCCACTGTGGTATCATCCGCATATTTGATTATTTGATTTTGAGGATTAGCCCAAAAACCTAAAAAAACACAACATGAAATTATTACTTGATTATCAAATACATTCCTGATTAAGTTTTTTTTAAGCTTATTTCTATATAAATGGAACTTAAGTCAATTTTTCATCTTTGGTTTGACACGTTTCTGTTTGGGAGCTCGACTGTCTGTAGTGATTCATTGTTGTATGAGACTTTGTTAATGAATTTTGGCTTTGTTGTCGTAGTGATGAGGAGATGGAGGAAGCCAATCCCATCGAAGCCAACGACAGTGACTACGACCCCAACAAGGAAACTAAGAAAGAGGTACGTGCAAAATAACATCCATGGAGGGAATTGTGCTGCTGTGCTCATTGACGAAAGAAACAAAGAAAAAAACGGAAAGTGTAACATGATGTTTAAATCGTTCTTTGAGAAAGTACTGAGAATTCCTTACGTATCTCAAAGCCTCTGTATTCGTGTACTTTTTGTTTGTAGTATATTTTACTCGTTTACAACATTTCTTCAGCTTGTCCCTGTGTTTATTCTCTCACCATCAGAACCAGGTGGAGCCAACGGTGCTGGGCTCCAAGGTGGCCCTGGGTCGTCGAGAGCACCAGACCCTGCAGCACCGACACCACCAGCGTTCCCGCTGCCGACCCCCCAAAGGCATGTACCTGACCCAGGAGGACGTGGTGGCCGTGTCCTGCAGCGCCTCCGCTGCCAACACCCTGCTCCGTCAGCTGGACATGGAGCTGGTGTCCCTCAAGAGACAGGTAGGAGGCGCTGCACCTCTTCTCCTCCAGCTTCCTCCTGACGAGAGATCTGAGAAAATAAAGGATTGAGTGTAAGATTTATACAGCATGTTATGACCTGTCTTCATTACATTATTAATCCAAAATCTGAATGTCCAGAGCCGAACCACAGAATTGGGATCCAGGGATTTTTTTCAGGGACCCCAGGCCACCTTCAGAATTTTGTTCGTTTGCTGTGAGCACCACATGTGTAAAAGAAGTGTTAGCCCAAGGCTAACTCACCGACTCCAGGCAGTATTATAATGTAGCTTATTTATATCTGCAACAGTAAACAGGTCCTAAACGTACTTCCTGCAAGCTGAGGAACTAAATACAAGTTTATTGTAAAGTATATCAGAGTCTGACAGTGTCTGTAGAGAGCAACAAAAACATTAAGGGAAAAACTGATGGATGATGATGATGGTGTTTTCTTAATCCAGAGCTATTTCTGTTCCTTCACTCATTTTAATAAAGCATTGCTGTAGAAAGTGAACACTGTAAGCTGTTAGATAACCTGGTTCTCAGGATTCAATCATTCAGACTGGAGAAAAAGAAAATGAAGTTGAGACTAAATGTTTTTCCAATCATCACCTGTATCATTTAAAGCTGCAGCTGTGTTAACACATTTGAACAAAAGTAGTGAGTAAAATAAAGTAAGTAAAGCTCAGTGCAGTGTGTTGTTGATATTTATGAGCACTTTAACACATTTGGCTTAAAAGTTGAAACACGAAAAAAGTCAAGAAAAAACTGGAAAATATGTGACATGATCAAAAGCTCAGGAAATGCTGTTGAGGAAACCCTAAGGTCAGACATTTCAGCAATGGTTCTTTACCTGAGGACAGTAAAAGATGAAGACAAATCGCTACAAGAACACATTAGCTGGTCTTTACATTAGCATGCTAACATTAGCATCTTGATATTAGCACATTAACTGCATGAGCAGAAGAATAAAAACCAACAAAGTAACTCACCACGATCTGAGGAATCATCACTGAAGCAACATAAATAAACTTAGCTTCTCATACATTCACTAGAAGTTTACAGCTTCTGAGCTGTAAACTAGCTAAATGTGTTTGAGCACAGGTGAGAAAAATGTTTGAACTCAGGTAAAAGACCCAATCATTAGACATTAGTTGTCCTGTGTAATGCCCGTTCGAAACACGACTCTGCCTGGGCTGCAGCGTCACCTGGTGGTGAAACCCGCAGGGAGTGAGGCTGTGTTTTTCTCCATGAGTTACCTGAGTGTTTCTGGTCTGATCTGCAGGTGCAGAATGCCAAACAGATGAACAGTGGATTGAAACACGTGTTGGAGTCTGGGATCGATGAGTTCAGGCTGCCTGAGGTACGAGCTGAACACTGAAGTTCACAGCAACATATCCTGTCCTCTCATTAAAGCTGTTTTTAATAATAACACGCTGCATAACTTTGTGGAAGTCACATCTCCACATTCTTTCGTAACTTTTAGCTGAAGGCACAATCTTTCAGTCCACTTCAAACCACTTTATCTCTGATGTTTAATTCTGCAGTCCAACCAGAAGGTGAATGCCCGCTGGACCACAGACGAGCAGCTCCTGGCTGTTCAAGGTGAGCCTCACCACTTTATAGTAACACCAGGTGACCAGGGAACAAGTGTGGAGAGTGCAGCAAACCACGTAT
This sequence comes from Sandelia bainsii, assembly GCA_032362345.1. NCBI lineage: Eukaryota > Metazoa > Chordata > Actinopteri > Anabantiformes > Anabantidae > Sandelia > Sandelia bainsii. The sequence goes on along the minus strand of JAUMHL010000001.1, from coordinate 1,288,587 downwards.
TTAATGAAGGGTTTTCATGATGGTGAACACAGTGATGAATCTACAGATAACTATCAGGGCTTCTGCAGGTCCTTCAAAAGTCTATAACTTAATTGAACTGTATTTTAGCCGTTAAAAATTCTTAGAAATTCTTCAAGTTGTTCTTAAATAATATCACATTAATTTAGTTCCCCTTTTATGTGTCTTTGGGATAGTAGTGCTGCCCTTTAGCACCTTTAATGATGCCTTTCAGGGGAAAATGTAGAGGCTACTTCTCATCCAAATATGAGAAGACAAGTGTCAGTCTAAAAAACTTTATTAAATTTAATAATATTCAACATGAACGCTCAACTTTCAATTTTATTCATTCTTTTTTCTCATGTGCATATAAGATAGGTCTTAAATTATCTTCAAATATGTCTAAAAAAGGCCTTAAAAAGCCTGATCGTTCAGTGTGTGAACACAACTTTACTGTTTTAGTTCAAATGGCAATGGCTGGCCCAGTGGAAGTTGACCTGAACAGATAGAATTGGCTTTCTCTTGTTGTTTTATGAAATAGTGCGTCTAGAAGCAATGTTCAGACTGCAGCCTGTTAAAGGGGTGTCCAGTCCTGGTCCCCGAGGGCCACTGTCCTGCTTGTTTTGAAACCAGCACTTAGGACCAGCTAAGTTGCACTTACAGCTTCTGATTGGCTGAACACACCTGAACCAGGTAATCAGCAGTAGGTAGGGCATGGATAGTTGGAAAACAAGCAGGGCAGTGGCCCTCGAGGACCAGGATTCTTCAAGTGTCACACTGGTAAACTCAACAAAACATGAGCTTGTGCTTGAGCTTGTTTAGCTAGCTTGCATGAACCATGTTTGGGGCCTGCTTGTTTTCCAACCATCCCTGCACTTACAGCTTCTCATTGGCTGAACACACCTGATCCAGGTAATCAGCAATGTGTAGGGCAGGAATAGTCACCGTGAAACAGTAATAGGTTGTACATAGTGACTAACAGAGAAAATATCATCTATTTCTGAAGTTCCTCTCAACTCTTTTTAGCCTCTTTTTGCTCCTAGTTTTGGTTTGATGACATATTTTGTGTGTGGTTGTGTTTGTAGCAGCATCTTGTTTCCAGTAAACTCCCTGCCCATTACCTACTCAGCAGCCAAGAGACACAGTTCAGTTGGAGATGAAAGTTGAAGCTCTATTTGCCACTAAATGTGGCTGCCAAGAAGCTGATTTCACTTTTTCTACTGGTGAGAGATTAATAATCGGTTACATTGCTTTAACCTGGGATGTTCTTCAGGTGTTAGAAAATACGGAAAAGACTTCCAGGCCATCGCAGACGTCATCGGTAACAAGACACTGGGTCAGGTGAAGAACTTCTTTGTCAACTACCGGCGGAGGTTCAACCTGGAGGAGGTGCTACAGGAGTGGGAGGCCGAACAGGGCACACGAGCTCCCAATGGAGACAGCGCCACCTCTGGAGAGGAGGGGAAGAACAGCTCCACCACCCCGTCGGGGAAGAGCACTGACGAAGAGGATGAAGAGGTGAGACATTTCACTTCACATGTCAAACGAAGAAGACAACTTTCTGTGGTCTTCACCTTTTTTGTGATCACTCCTTATTGACGTTGACTGTGATGCAGTTTAGTTGTTTGAATATTTAATTTGATGTGGTTCCCAATTTTTTCATCTTGTCACGCTGTAAGCCTCTGTTAAAGGTAGATCTTGGATTGCTTTGTTTGAGTCCTGAACAAAAGATGTCCCATATATTAAAACTAAAATGGAAGAATGAAAAAAATTTACTTTTTTTGAGTAGCAAAAAAGTGTCAGGTTGTTTTTTGCTTGTCTTGTTGATCATCTGAGCAACTGACCTGAAGACTGGGAACTGCTCTCAGGGACAGATTGAGAGTTAGAATTAATTTTTATGCAAATGTTTATTGCCATGAGGTAAATTAAATATTTTCAGAACTGCAGTGAAGTAATCTTGGCCCCGCCCTCTGCTCTCTGCAGGGTCAGGTGACCTCCTCAGGTGCATCTCCTGCTGCCTCTTCTTCTTCTTCAGCTCCGACTCCTGTGACGTCCAGCACATCCTCCTCCCTGCATCAGCCTCCTCCCCTCCTGCGGCCGTCCCTTCCAGCCACGCCCTCCC
>JAUMHL010000001.1:1227872-1253381 GCA_032362345.1 Sandelia bainsii | reverse complement strand
GTGCCTTGAGATGATTTTTGTTATGATTTGGCGCTATACAAATAAAGATGAATTGAATTGAATTGAATTGAATTGATAATTAAAATCTATCAAACAACATTTATCTGACTTTTACCTGACTTTACCTACAGAACAAAGAGACTGAACATTTTACAAATATAATTTACAGAAAAGCTGGGACCTTTTCTAAACTGAACAGTTTCTACAATATCCAAGTAACAGGGTTTTAAAAGGGGCCTCCACCAAAGGTTGTGACTCACCTGTCTGTGTCAGACTTTCTCAACAAAATATTCCAAATCATTTAGGTCTTTCACCATCTAAAGTACATAATATTGTAAAAAGATTCAAAGACTCCAGGAAAATCTCTGTGTGCATAAAGATGAAGGGCGGCAACACAGCAAGATGATATTTTTGATGATGTATCCTGAAGTGAACATAACTGCCTCCAGTTTTGATGTAATCATGACATAGTACGTACAGTTCACACACATTCAAAAGTGGTTTCCTCCCTTTTTCCCTGAACATTATGAAAAAAAAATCTCTGAATCTAAGAATATTATGTACTCTAGGTGGTGGAAGACGTAGATTCTTTGCAATCTTTTGCTAAATAATAGGTTTTTTTTCAACTGATTGACAATTCTCTCTTGACGTTTGGTACAAAGTGATGAGTTCTGTCTCATCTTTGCTTGCAAAGACTTTTAAACCCGACCAACCACACCAACTGAATCATCCAGAATAAAGTGACTCGAATAAATTAGAAACGTTTCAGTCAATACATTGATGGTTTTATTAATCTTAAAATGTATTAAATAACAGTAGGTTTTTGTAATAGAAATAGAAAAATGTTGAATTTGTTTTGCTTAATCAAAGAACAATGTGTGGCTCTGAATGAAAAAGAGAGAAAGATTGTTCTGCAAACAGCAACACATGAAACAGCTGGATGGCCTTGGCGTTTAAAAAGCCTGTGAGAACTGAGAAAGCGTTGTGGGAGTATTTGCTCTTGCTAAGTGTGTATGTGCTATACTTGCAAGCATTAATTCAAAGTGTGACAGTGCCAGCGTAGAGTAATTAGCAGCATCACACTTGTCTGATTATCTCTTCAAACAGACACTGAAGAAGTGCAGGTAAATAATTTGCACCTGTTGTGGAGAAACACCAAAAAGAAATACAGACAAGCTACAGTAGAACATGTTTAGAACAGGAAAACTGTAAATGTAGATTGACCACAGAGAATAAACTTTCACTGAGTCACAGTTTGTGTTTGTACACTTCTCAAGACTCTGGTGTTGACACAGGTTATTAGTGGATTGTAAATGAAAGAGAAGGTAGACTATAAGAACCGGTTGGCCTGTTGATCAGTGCAGACAGTTTAAGTTGAGCTAATTAAATTGTGAAATATATTTTCTAATTTGCAGAGGAGCAGTGCTTCTGAATTTCATTTCATAAAGTCACAATGTATAAAAAAAACCCTTTTCATCAGACACTGATCACAGTTGCACAGTTACACAGTTTAAGCAGCAGATGGACTGACACAAGTCCCCAGATATCTCCATCCTAAGTGACTCCGTCAAAACCTCCCAATGTAAAATGTTGTAGATCCACCACTGCCCCCCCTCCCCCCCTCCTAATACTTACCACACTGTGAGGGATCTGGAGCCACAGCCAGGCCAGACGTAAAACCGTTTCCCATTCTGCATTCCTTCACCCGACTCCCCCGACTTCAGATGTAAAGAATAAGCACAACTCTCAAAATAATACAAAAAGCTGAAATAAGAAAAAGCTCTATTTGCAATCTCATACTTACTTCCAGGTGTCCTGTAAGTCCGGTTAATGCTAATAAGAGAGAAAACAGTACATCTCTTCAGTCAACATTAACCTTTGGCTGAAATGAAAGTTAAACCTCAGAAGTTGCTTCCTTGTCTTTTAATCTCACCAGCTGCTGCCAGGATGTTTCTTTCAATGAGAGCAGGAAGTGGTTCTGCTTTGTGTTAACACCCACATGACTCATCACATACACTTTTTGTATGTCATTTGGCCCATTTAAATGTGTAATAAAGTAGGTAATTAATAATCCATTTAAAGTCGTTTTATTGTTTAAATTGAAATGTAGTGTGTGTAAAATGTGCTACAACCAAAAATAGTATTAACAGAAATACCATTTGAAAATCTGCAAATCAGTATTTGGCAGATGCACCTTATAGTGTAAATAAATACAAATTTTCAGGAAACTTCTAAAATGCACTAAAATCTAAAATCTGTGATTTGTCAGTGTGCTTGAATCTTTATTTATCTGACAAAGATACAAAGAAAAGATTCATTGTATTTTGTGCATAGAAGCAAATTTAGAGTGTGATGCTGTAACACTTAAAAAACAACAACCTTTCCTTCTCTTTACACTTGTTAACTGTTTGGCAGAAACCACCGTTGAATGTTTCTGCCAGTGGAATTAAACGCACTGGGATTTTCCCCTGAATCTTTTATGTACTGTAGATGGTGAAACAGCTAAATAGTAAGTAAAGTTATGATGTACTAATATGGATTCACCTGGACTCCTTAGACTTGTACAATCATGTTAATAACAGCATCAAGTTCAACAGTGTTTAAAATACTTTTATCGTGAATTTAGTTGGATCGATGCCCAATGAAATCAGTTTCTTGTTACCGCGTACTTTACATCTACATTTACATTTAGTCTTTTATCAAAAGCGATTTATACAAGTGAGGTACAAAGCAGCAGCAGAACCAGGACAGGGAGAAGACACTGAAAGCTGAACACTGAACGTGCCACGAGATGTTTAAGATGATGCATATTCAGAAAGCTGGAGTCTGATTTCCAGACGTATTTAGTACAACTTGAGTAAAGACTTTTACTTGTACATTTTTGAGCAAGTATTTGCACTTTTCCTTTGTATATTTCTACCACCACTGTAAAGTACAAACAATAGTGCAGATTAAAATACATCACTTCACACAGCATGACACTAATAACAACACCAACTTAACAGTGTCTCCTATCTGCGAGCAGGAAGATGGATATTGTGATGGATGAGACCATGAACTCTCTCTTTCTCTCACGCATACAGACATTCAATGCAGTGCAAACATAGCAGCTGTACTGTCCTGTCACCAGTTATAAAAAGGTCCACATTGTCTGGACTGTAACTGGAGCCCTGCAGGCTGCAGGATGAGCTGCTCAGGACCAGCGCCACTATTCTTAGACCCTTTGTTGTGCTGACAGTCGTCTGTATCTGCCATCACACCGACAGCATGTGGAAGGTCAAACGTGAGTATTTTCATGCATGTTTTTCCCTCTGAAACCAGCTCACTGTTATGGTCAGTTATGATGAACTGATTTAAAGTTTGTGTTGACCAAATGACTTTCTTTAAAGCCTAAGATTCTGTGTGTGTGAAGGTGTTTCCTGAAGTTCACAGCCATGAATCAGTCTTTTTTTTATTTATTTATTTCCAAACATTGAACCACATAAACATCAAACTCCTTCTGTTTAGTCACGTAGCAAATCAAGTCAAGTCAAGTCACAGAATCCAAGTCAATAAAAACAAAGAGGTGAAAACAGGTTACATCTGTTACATCATCACGTTTTGATCTTACACCAGTTTAACATTTTGTTTTTGCTGCAGCTCCCGTCGAGTTTCCTATGGAGACGAGGTACAAGCCGATTTTGGAGGTAATAGTTTGATTAGCATGATTCAACATGAGTCTTCTGGTAGCTATAACTACATGAGTTAATGTGAGAGTTATCATGGCGGTGATAACCAGGGGTTAGATAAATAAAGTTATCCTACTATAAAGTCACGAGGTCACTGTCCACTCTACTGGCCTCGGTAGCTTAATTCAGTCTGTTCAGAACTAAGAACCTGTACCGTGTTCAGTCCTCTCTGTTCTGCTGTTAATACAGACATCTGAACTATATGGAAACAGTGACATTAGTTTTGTGATGTTCTGTTGGATTATATGAAACAATATTTGTTAAAAGGCAGCTAAAAACATAAATGTTGATTTAACAATGATAAGTGTTTTTATATTTGTTCTTATCTAAACATAGGGAGCGAAAGACACATCATCTTTTTCTCAAGGTGCATTTTTAGTTCTTTCACTGTGGCAACTCAATATCGTTCCAACTGAGATCATTGTTCTGCAACAGAACCTGGAACTTTAACTTTGGCTCTCAATAATTTAGTCCCCCTCAACAGCATGAGAAAGACACACGATGCTAAATAGAAGTTACTGACTCAGCACTGAAAACTGATCAACATCCTCGATAACAACTTCCTCTGAATTCAGAGTTTGGTTCCTCCTGACCCCATGTCCCAGTTCCACCTGAAGAGAGGTTCCCCTGAGGAGGAGTTTCCTGACCTGTGCAGGAACTCCACCTGGATGGGCCGGATCCTCACACCGGCCATGTACCGTCGTCAGTTCAACCGCTGCACCCACAGTGGAGTCATCTTCGATGATGTCATTCGCCTGGGCCTCGAGGAGCCAGGTGATGTCAGCGTGATGTCAGCGTGGCACAATCTGTCAGAGAATTCCAGTAAGATTAAATTCAGGACAGAAAGGATTTCCTAATCCAGCCTTTTGGCAGACTGAGGTTAAACCTGGGCTGAATCTTTATCTCTCTACGGGAGGCTATGGTTCAGGTGCAGGTCCCCTCTAATCACAAGTTTTGTTCAGTCACTAGCTCGTCTTGCACATGATGGCACGTTGCCCTGCAGCTGAAATAGTAGCTGAACTATTATCAGTGTTTTAACTTCAGGAAAGAGATCAATAAAACACGAATGAATGATGACATTTGAAGCGTGTTAACCTGTAGTTCTTGTCTTGGCCATTAGAGTAAACTGACTGTACAGTGTTCAAGCAGCTAACAATGAATGTTCCATCTGTAATGTTTGTGGTTGAAGGAGACTGGTCAGGTCCTGTATCTGCTGGCTGCGTTGCGGGTGACGCTCAGTCCTACATCCTGTTCTGTGACTTCTTCGACCGAGTCATTGAGGCGTATCACGAACACAAGATCACCAGCCAGACGCCGGAGAGCGATTTCAACTACGACAACTTGAAGGTTTGTGATCAGACCAGTGATTTCTTACTAATGTTGATTTCATGAATTATTGTGAACAATATTGTGAACGTTTTTTTCTTTTTGACTTTTTTTTTTTAATAAATAATGGCACAGTGAAGAAACCCCCCCACCCCGAATTAAAAGAGGGGGTACTAACTTTGGGACACGACTGTGTGACAATCCACCACATTGAACATAAGACAAATTATTTTCTGGTGTTTCACCAAACTGATTTGTTCAATGTCAACAACAACTTCAACTCAAACTTCAACAGAATTTGTGATTATTTGTGTGTTTTTATTTGACACCAGTTTGAACGATCTGACAAAGCTTGACGTTTGTGTGCAGGGGGGTGATGACTTGGACAGGTCATACGCCTCACGCTGTGAGGTCAGTGTTGTTCGAGGTGTTGAAGACTTCTGCTTCCCAACACACTGCAGCCGGGGGGAGCGCAGACAGCTCCTCACGCTGGCCAGGAGAGGTACTGCACTGTATGACTGCGTTCCAGTTACTCTACACAGAACAGATTGATTCTCAGCAACCTGAACGTACAGTTTGGTCCATATATGTTTGGACAGAGACAGTTTTCATCAGTGTGGCTCTGTGCACCACGACAGTGGATTTGAAATGAAGATGTGCTTAAAGTTTAGACAGTGTGAAGATGGACTAAAGGTTTAACCAGCCTTTAACCAGCTGACCTCTATTTTCAGCTCTGCAGAGGCTGGAGGAGGAGCTGCCAGGTCGACTCCTCTCACTGAAGGAGCTGAACCAGGAGCAGCAGAGGGAGCTGAATGTGAAGCCTCCGTCTTCCACCCAGCTTCGTATCGGCGTGGCCCGTGACTGGCCTGACGCCAGGGCAGTCTGGTAAAATCTGGGTGTTTGGATAAAGAGAGACTATAATGCAGGTGTTAGAGCAGGTCAGCTATTATTGGTAGGGTTGATGGTTTGGTACTTTGCACATCTGTCCACATGTCAAACTGCCCTTAAACAGAAACGTGAAGTGCTCCAGACAAATTTAAGGTTTGATGAATAAAAGTTTCTCCAAAAATAAAATAATGCAGAATCATGACTCATTTAAACAACTCACTGGAATCTGATGAGTTTTAAACATGTAATGTTTCGCCATTCATCGTTGCAGGGTGAGTACAGACGGCAGCTTAGTGGTGTGGGTCAACATGGACGACCACCTCAGGCTGGTGTCCACACGAGACGACGCCAACATTGCAGAGGCGTTAAAGTGCATCTGTGTCAACCTGCAGAAGGTCGGTGATGAGTCTGATTCTCGGTCTGGTTTCTTACTGACGTTTGTGTCTTTCTTTAGCTGACAGTTGGTTTTATTTTTACTTAATATATGTTTTAGCTGCAAATATCCACAGGTTTGGTGAATCTGCAGGCACCTGTATATTTATAATCACGTTACTCTGTAATCACTCTATATATCACCCTCTATCTCTACAACACCTGGTCCCATCCTGCAGATGTTTCCACAAAGGCTGGATAATAAAGCCATATTTGATAAAGTCCCTGCAGTTTTCCAGTTATTATGACCTCTGACCTTCAGGTATCGCTGATGACCTTCTTTTTTCTTCTCCGGGTCCCCAGCTGGAGGTTTACTACAGGGAGCTCAGACACCCGTTCATCTGGAAGCAGCAGCTGGGATGGGTGACGAGTTCTCCGGCAGATGTGGGGACAGGTCTGAGGATCAGTGTCCACCTCAAACTGCAACACCTTCCCAGACACAGACGTCTCCAGGACGTCCTGAAAAGACTGAGGATCCGCATGGACAAAACAGGTGCATGCAGATAATGAAGCCGCAGACCAGTGTGTGCTCGTACAGTTTGTTCAGTTCTGGCTTCAAAAACTAGTAAATCTACATTATGATGATCTGAGTTCTTTAATGTTCAGTATAAATACAGTTAGTTCCAACAGTCACGTATGTGATGAGAAGCAGGACATCAGAAGATACACGCTCAGGTTCAAACTTACCTTTTTTTCCCAGAATCCTCAGTGCTGTACTGTGTGAGCAACGCTGCAACTTTCGGCCTGAGCGAAGTGGTGCTGACTCAGCTGGTGGTGGACGGGGTCAAACTGCTCATCGCCATGGAGAAAAGACTGGAGGGCAACCGAGACATCGACGAGCTCGTTCCAACACAGAAGTAGATGAAGAAAATGAACTGAGGCTAAAATAATAATTACAAACAGTAATTTAAAAACAAACAATTTGCTCAAGTCTTTAGTTTTTAATGTTTTTGTCTGATGTCATTAAATCTGTTGTCGCAGAAGAACTGACTGAATTTTATTTCACAGCATCTGGCTAATTAGCAACTTAAACACTTTATGATTCTACATTTTCACTGCTCAAATTTGTAAAAACTGTTCATATCAGATCAGCAACTAAATTTCATCTTTACAAAGAAGGTAAAAATAACAGTTTGTGGGTTTGTGTGGTTAAAAGTTAATTAAGAGAACAACACGGCTGAAACAATTAGAAAAAAAAGAGAAAATGTTCCAGAGGCCAAAACAAAAACTAAACCACAAAATATGTCATTAGACAAACAATTATCAAACTTACATTTTAGCTCATTTTCTAAAATTAGCTGACTTCAGTAGCTTAATGAGTCACCATAGCAACAATAGCCGTGTCCCTCACTTTTTAGTGTCCCCCCGGAAACACCGAGCTGTGTGCAGTGTGCAGGTGTTACTCTCAGGCCCACCCTGGGTTTGGGGTGAAACGTTTTCACATTCTTTGTCATAGCAAATTAAAAGAGATTTTCTCATTTGTGATACAATATTTCACATCCACACAGAGACTGTGTGAAGCTCTGACCTGAGATGGGAGCAGGAAGTGAGACTTCCTGAAGCTTTGAAACACTGGTGACATCTGCTGCTCAAATACATGGAACTATAAAAGAAATGATTCTGTGTTCTCCTGTATTTTTTTGTCACATACATGCTTGTCCCATAAATAAATAAAGACTTTTTTATTCATTCTTCTGAGTGTCTGAAACATGTCTTCTTTACCATCTTCACGTTACGTTTCTTGACTTGACAAAGCTTCTAACTGTGGTGTGGTCCAGAGATCCATCACAAAGGTCTGGTCTTGGTGCTTCCTGGTCATACATCATGTTAACGTACAGGTCCTGCTCTCACCTGCTGAACAGTTTGAACAGGTCTGTCATCATGTACAGTAGGAAGTATGAGTATAGATCTTATACCGAACACACGTCTGATGAAACACAATCACAGAATGACTCATGGTAAAACCTTTTATTTCAGCAGTTTTTATTTCAAATGAATCTATCATGGCTACACTGCACTTCTGCTACTGTCCTGATGAGCCTGACGATCAGAGTCAATCACTATCTGAAACTCAGGTGAAGGAGATTTTCAAGTAAGAGGCTCAGATTTAGTCTTTCCCACGCAACATGAAGGCAGCATCGTATTCAGACTGCACGTTTTCACCTCTCTCTTCCCCGTCAGGCCAGGACATACGATTCTCATCGTCTGTTCCCTTCTTCATTTTAAGTGCTACAACATACAGTACAAAGTTTTCTCCGCTTTCACTAATAATGGACAGTGAACCATCACAACCTCGACACGTTAGAGACAAGTATAGTGGAGCTAGTTAGCAGCTCTGTTAATGTACAGCCAAAGATCAGTGGCAAAACAATTCAAAAATATACAGAAAAAACAACCAAAGAAAGAAAAAACAAACTGTCAATTTCCCTCGATACAAGTGAATGCATCATAAACAGAAAGCAGAACATTCAGAAGGCATTAAGTGGTGGAACGGCATAAACAGTCTTGGTGATATTCTGTATTTTTCTCATTAAATTAGTCATTAAATCCCATTTGCAGATTCAAACCAACACTGAATGTCTCAGACTAACAATATGTGCATCAAAGCCTGATATATCACACCCCTCTTAAAACATGTCAGTGAGTCACAGCTTAACATGTTCCTTCATTACCATGAACATAGTAAAATATAGTTGAGTTTGACTTCGACTGAGAGACAAAGACAGAGCCGGGAAGTCAGAAAGTGTTGGTTTTAGTCTGCATGTGGGATTTGATGATGATGAGACAAACAGAATAACACTGGACTGATACTTTAAATTTGATCAGAGGATGTAAATGGAAAACACTACTTTGCTTTGCTGAACTTGAAGTGCACTGAACAGCAACATAAACACGACCACGCATATATAGAAAAACCAAATATTCGAACACTGCTAAAAGCCTTAAAATAAGATTTTCAGTGGTGGAGAACAGATGATACAAACAGTGTGGACCACAAACCGAGACGAATCAATACTGTGCCTGTTCAGATTCACCTGGACAGGTGTGGTTTCATACAGTACAACAAGAACTCAGCAAAGATAATAAAACACATTCTGTTCTGTCAGCTGGAAATGTGGAAAAAACATTTACACAGCTTTTTGTGCTCGAACTAAAAATGTTGTTAAGCACTGACATTGTTGCTATGAGCTCTGGTATTATTGCAATAGAATTAACATCAGTGAGGGGGGAGGGGGGCTTCAAGAGGTCACAGGTCACAGACAGCACGTTTCCTCAGTGACACTGCCTGATTGTTCATCACATTTCATGAGTCATTACCTCTACTGTAAACTGTGCAGCTCTACGGGACACAACAACACATACATGTGTCTAAAGCCTAAAGCCTGATGCCAGGAGGGGCTGACTGCAGTCTGAGCACTGCTGTCATCTTTTACCTGTAGTAAAACTGTGCTCACCATGAACAAAGTGGATTAACTTCAGTAACACATATGTAAAAATCTGCCTCGATGAGAATGGCTTCAGTGCCCATTAGAACGGGGGTTATCATTAATAACCAAACCACTGGTGAAAATACAGGTTTAATGTGGAGTGATCCTCCAGGAATAATGGCTAATGGCTCCTCAAAGACAGTGGTGTTTGGTGTTATTTGGAAGAGTTGGTGCCAACAAACAGCCTTTAATGATTTAATTATCTTTCTGAGAGGATTATAAGAAACACGAACAAAGAATCACAGAGTCATCTCAACAAGGTGAAACTGAGCTTTTGAACTGTCTGCAGGGCAAACAAACAGCCACAAACATAATGTATAACAAGCTAACCTGCTGCCAAGAGAACTAGTTGGCTCTTTAGCAATGGAGGGAAAAGGCACATGATGAATATCGTGTTTTAAAATGACACACATGGTTAGATGTCCTGCTGTTACAGTTTGCACAGAGGTAATGTATCAATAATTAGTTTACATGCACTGTAATAATATAACTCTAGAGGTCCCGATGACATGCAGTTTGGTCAGTCTTCACAGTTACTCCAACATATTGCTGCTTACATTTACTGTTCTGTCCTGGCTCTTTGACATGCAGGTGGTTCAAGCCCCCCACCAAAGATTTGGATTTGCTTAAAGACTGATTAGGCTGAAAACCAACCTGTTTAATTCAGCTCTAATTCTCTTCACCAATTTTCATCTACTTCAAGGTTTTGGGAAAAGTGCATGTAAACACAGTGACGAACCAACATTTCTCTCCAGCAGCAACAGATTTTAGACTGAGCTCTCAGCTCATTAACCGCGGTTTTTGTTCCAGATCTCATCAGGAAACCATCTCTAGCCAACGAGAAGCAACACTGAGGAACGAGCCACAACTTACCGAATATCTGCCCCCGTCAGTTGTTTTAATATTTGGTTTTACTGGCAAACACTTAGTGATAACATTAAATAGTAACTGTGTTGAGTATAATAAGGTGTATTTTCTCAGAGTCATACAGCAGTTAGCCTGGAGTAGTGCTGAACACAGGATCATTCTGTCAGTAAGAGAAACAGAGATGTTCCTCTCGCAGTGTTTAGCAATAATCTGATAAGAACTGGAAGCTGTTCACAGCCTCAGCTCGTTGGCCACTTTGGAGGCAATGTTTTTGAAGGCGATGGACGTGCCAGAGATCCTCTTAAACCGCACGCCGTTGAGCGAGAGGCGGGGCAGTTTGCACACCTCTATCTCCCACTGGACCAGACTGTCCTGCCGGGCGTCACCGTGCACGCAGAACAGCAAGTAGCGCTCGCGTTGCTCGTAGTCACAGTTGTTCGCGTCCAGAACCCTGCGGATCTCTTTCATCATGTCTCCTGGCTCCATGGAGGACGTGGTCTTCATGCTCCAGGTGAAGCGCAGGGGCCGAGGTTTAGAGTCTCGCCCCTCCTCTTTAGGCTCACCTGACAGGCTCCTGGAAGCACGAGACCCAACAAACCAACAGCATTAACAGCAGCAGCTCTGAACACAGTGGGCTGATTTACTGAAGGTCTGCACGGACTAAATCGCATGATAACACCCACAAAAAACAAGCTGATCTACTAAGTGTGTGCAAAGTGGGGTGTGTTTGCCCAAGTTCACAAAATACCAATAAACAATAAAAGGCTGGTGTTTATTTGAGTAGGATGCAAAGGTGAAATGAAAGAATGCGTCCAAAACGCATGTTTACCACTTGTGTTAATATATTTGATATTAATATATTTTATATCTGTCTGATGATCCAGTTTGGAGCTGTTGGCAGCCCCACCAACCACAGACCGAACATTTGGCACTGAACTTGTATTAATTACAGCCCAATGGGAGCATTACTTCTTCACTGTGACAAACACTTTTGGACGTGCAATGCTCCACAAAAGAATCTGGATCAGCTTGTAGTTAAGGACTCAACCTGAAAACAAACACTACTCAGTGGAGTTTTTACGAGGTTTCGCCTGCATCTCTAATAAAAATGAGCCATATGTTTAATTCACTCGGTGGAAGAGAGGATGTCTACATATGTGTATTCACGCAAACATTATGTCCCTCATATGATTTGCCGACTCTGGTTTCCACACAGCCAGGACGCACTGAATAAGACCAAACTTCTCTGCGGTTGCTTATAGGAGCAATCTTTCCATAAAGCATTTCTTCCTGTAATACTGAGACTTTGTTTCTGTAGCTCATCAAAGTGATTATTAACCTCTCTCACCAACAGCTTTAACTCCTCTGGATCTAATTTCCTCTTCTGTTCACACTGCTCAGTCTCTAAACTCAGCACCAGTGGCCAGTAGCTCAATGGGAAAAGCATCAGATTGGGATGCAGAAGGTGGCAGGATTGAATCCCAGCCCACACGCCAGGTGTGTCCTTCAGTAAGACACTCTGGCATGCCGCTGCCCCCCCCTGTTTTAAATTTTTTAATGTAATTTTTTCTAAATGCAATAATAACATACTGTATTGACATTTTTTCAGGCTAAAACAACAACTTCTGTTGTTTTATCTAATGTTTTGAGGCTTTCTGTTGTCTGATGCTGCAGAGACAAAATCAGGTTATGGAAAATGGAAAATCATCCATGGTCACTAATGGCCAGATGAGTCCACATAGTGAAACTCACTGCCCCTTCACTGAGGAAAAAGTTCACCAGAAGAGTTTTTAAACTTTAAACTTCAAACTTGTTCAATATTCTAATGATGTCTTTCATACAGCCCACTGTTCTTTGTAGATTTGAGCATTCAGACTGTTTTGTGCTTTGATCGCAGTGAAATGCACCATAAATCCACCTCCCCCCGATCTGCTTCCTCAGAACTCAGTGAGTGTGACCCCCCCGGCATGTGATTCCTGGCTGCTACTTACTTGCGTCCAAACTTGGAGGTGAGCTTTCCGATGAGGGAGGTGGAGGCTCCGCGGCGGGGCAGGTTGGCCATCGGCGCAGCGGTGTGCGGCATCATGCTGGGCGAGGTCGGGGGGCCGTTATATGTGGCGGGTTTCCGGTCTCGAAGCTGAGCGCCGTGAAACGTGGAGCGGCTGGAGGAGCCACGGGGGAAGCGGGTCCGGTCGGGTGTGGTGCTGCTGCTGCTGGCGCTGAAGGCAGAAGGCGATGATGGGGGCTGGTGGGGGGAGCTGAAAGGGGGGGAGGTAGACAATGATATCAAATGTTTCTCTGCTGCTGGAAACATGGAAATTATTATTTGCACAGTTTAATTTTCTGAGAAATTAATGGGCAGGAAGTGTTCACCTCTGATACTCGGCGTTGTCGTCAATGGGGGGCAGGCTGGACTTCATGGGATGTCCTGACGCTGACATGGACTTCACATGACGGGGGCGTGTGGAGGAAAACGTTGCCCCTGGCGATGGGGAGGGCGATGCTGCAGGTACCTCAGGTAGACTGAAACAAGAGACAGATTAGTTTGGGATTTGGAAAATAAGATCACATGATCAATAAAAGTTCCCAGAATTCCTCTCACCTGCTGTCTTTCCCGTTGGGAATAGCAACAGAGTGACGTTCAGTGCCTGTTCTCTCATAAACATACGTGTTCCTCCGAGTGATGCTCTGCAACACACACAGTCTGTTAAACTAATCACTGACTGAATAAAGTGATCTTACTGCCCCCTACAGGCTGCAGCTGATAATACATCACACTGTAACAGTGTGATTCACAGCTCAAGAAAACATGCAGCCTGGTCTTTAATACTGGTTTAAACCTGAAATCTGCACCAGAACCAGGCTCGGACCAGAATCTGTATCTTTTTACCCCTGAGGCTGTGGCGGACTTCCTGCGGTCCTGAGCTCCCACAGGTGAGGCCGGCTCTCCTTTCCTGTCACTCTCGACGCTGTTGGCATGAGAGCGCTTGGTGTAGGAGACGGATGGGGGGATAGAGGGCGCCACTGAGACACGGAACAGAAAGAAAGTAAATAGAGCTTGTGTTTACAAAACTTAAAACAGATGCATGTCTCAAAGGTGGAGTGTGACTGTAGTTTCCAGAGTGAACAGTCGTCATATCCCTGACTGGACAGAAACTCACCATAGTCGCTGAAACGCCTCTGCTTCTGATTGGCTGCAACGGTGCGAGAGTGGGCGGGGGATTGACTGGAGCCATTGAGGTCGCTGCAGGGTCGTGACCTTTGAACCAGGTTGCTGCTGGACAAAGACTCACTGCCTTCAAACTGGAGGAAAGAGTCACAACAGAGGATTCTGAGTAGTCTGACTCACATTCAGGAAGATGACGACATTTTAGAAAATCAGACAGCTGTGATGGAGATAACAGTTTCTTCCTGCTTCTAGTCTGTGCTAAGCAAGTGTGAAACTTCAGATTCTGGGGAAGATGAAGATTCACAGTAACAAACCTCAGCAGGTTTCCTCCCCAGCAGCAGATATGTTGCAGTCACCTCGTTGTATTTCTGACCGTCCAGTGCCTTCCTTACCTCCTCCTGAGGGAAGCCCATCGTCCCCATCAGCTCTGGTTGGTCAGAAAACACACTGTAATCAGCTCTGGTTGGTGCAAAAGCAAGACTCAGAGTCTACAGTTATGCTGGCAGATCAGTGATTCTGCACCAATGTTGCATTCATGTCATATAGGACAGTTGGTAGGAAAGATTCACAACTTGCATGTGTTCACAGTTGGATAATAACTGATGTAACTGATTAAGTTGAGTTGTTAAAAAAACATCAGTTCTTAAGATGAAAAAATTTAAAGCTATTAAAGACATCATCATCCCATTACAGCCATTTACAGCTGCACTGATTAGTCAGTTAACTGATCAAGACACAACTAACGTGCAACTATTTAGCTAATTAATTGTACTGTGTGTGAGTGTGTGTGTGTGTTTCTGACCGATGCGTTTGAGGTCGTTGAAGTCCTGTTCTGGCTCTGAGAATGGTTTCAGCTCCTCGCCGTCGTAGCCGATATTCATCCAACGATCCTTCATGACTTGCTGAGCGGCAGAGAAACAGTTGCATGTTGTTATTTTCACAGCTGGAGACGGATGGAGAAGAACTGCAGTGGACAACGTAACACATGCAGTGCTCCCTGTGACACTGCTCATACCTGCAGGCTGCCTCGCTTGCCCGGGTTGAGGACCAGCAGTTTCTTCAGCAGGTTTTCGCAGTCGGTCGACATGTAGAAGGGAATCCGGTACTTCCCTCTGAGAACGCGCTCTCTCAGCTCCTACACACACAAATGTTAACAAGGCTGGAACGTGGGGAATCAACGACGTGTGAGGGTAATAGCTGACGATGTTATTGCCTGAGTTAGAGAACCTGCAGTAGAGAACCTGCAGTAGAGAACCTGCAGTAGAGAACCTGCAGTAGAGAACCTGCAGTAGAGAACCTGGTCTACCTTGAGGGTTTGTCCGTCGAAGGGCAGCGAGCCGCTGACCAGAGTGTAGAGAATTACTCCTAGACTCCAGACGTCCACCTCCGGCCCATCATACTTCTTCCCCTGCAGAGTATCAGAACTACATTACCCAGCAGCCCCCTGCTTTACAACACTGTAAAAAACGCAGTTTTCAGATGCTGCATTATCAGTGGTTTTTAAATATTTCTATTTTTGTGCTTCCACAGTTTTATAGTATCTGGCTCCAGGTGTTGTTATGCAGCTGTTGTGGGTGGAGCTCACCTGGAAGAGTTCAGGAGCAGCGTACGGAGGAGAGCCGCAGAACGTGTCCAACTTACTGCCCATCGTGAACTCATTACTGAAGCCGAAGTCGGCTATTTTAATGTTCATGTCGGCATCCAGCAGGAGGTTCTCGGCCTGAAGGCACACAGTTGTTGTTTTTTTTAATTTACATCAGTTTTCTCATTTATGAACCTAAAATTAAAGCAACACTGGAGCATGTTCACTTCCATGTGGGTTTAAAGATAGTTTAAACATATTCCCTCCACCCAGTCTGGAGGTCTGATAAAACCTTTACTGCACATTGCTTTTACCGTCATCTTGCACCACTACATTTTTGTAGTTTTTAAGACTGTAAGAGACCAAGAGAGGTGGATTAGTTTCAAGCAATGGACTGATGTCTCCATTACAGTTTGTATAATCAGCTCCATTTGCAGTCACATCAAAGATATTTAACGCTCTGTGTGTGTGTGTGGGTGTACCTTGAGGTCTCGGTGAACAATCCTCTTCTGGTGACAGTACTCCACTGCTGATACAATCTGACAGAAACAGAAGAAAAATCAATAGAAACCATTTTTCACTGCAGACAGGAGTTGTGTAGTCTCTCTGGCGCCCCCTGAGGCTGTGGTGTTCATTACACACCTGATAATAATGAAAAATGTAATTTAAAGTTTTTCCTCAGGGTGGTGCCAGAGGAAAGGTCATGTAGTTGTCTAAATCAGGTTTATCCTCTCTACGGTGGCCTTCTTAGGACATTTCAGACTGTCAGCTCAGCTCTTCACTGTCAGACCAGACTAAACTGGAGTTGCTGCCCTGCTCACATCACTATCACTGAGCTCTAAAACTGTTTTGGTACAAAAACACTGGCAAATAAAATGAATGAAATAAACAGCAGCTGGTTTCTCCAGCAGCAGCAGCTGTGGTTAGTGTTGTTGGCCACAGCTCAACTGTTTTTACAGCTCTGTTAGCTGCTACGCTAATGGACCCATAATGAAACTGATTTTATTAGTGGTCACACTAATGCAGAATGATTTACCCTGTGGGTTTAGGTCGGGGAGGGTCCTTACATGGACGATGAGCCACTAAAACCTGCAGTGGTTCATGTCGTGGGTTTATCAGTCACTGGTGCAACAAACCTCACAGCCACACTGCATTTGAACTTGAGTAATATGTTGGTTCTGGAGAGACGTGGAGCTCGTTTAAAACTTCCTGCTGCAGATGAGTGAATGAATACACAAAATACTACAGGGCTCTGTACAAAATAACATCGGAAACCATCAGGAAAAGCTTGTGCTAAGATGAGTTATACTGGCTGCAACAGTCTCTGCTTCTGAGCAATGGAGCTGCCTCCACTGGGGGAAAGGAACCAACAACCAACCAAAGCTTCAGAGCTCTCAGGGAATCTGCGGTTATGAATACAGCAATGATCCCTTTCACACTTTATCGTCCTAAATGTACCATTAAACAAGCGACCAGAACACAGTGGAGTGTGGAAAATGAAGGACCTGACAGTGTCGTATACATGAAATGAAGTCACCTGTCGAAACTTGGCTCTGGCCTCCTTCTCTTTCATTCGTCCGTGAGCGACTAGGTAGTCAAAGACTTCACCTGAAACACAGACGGACAGGTGTGAGACACCACTGATCATTTTCATTATGAGGCTTCAGTATGTTCTCTTTCATCACACAGATGAGCTGGTCTTACCTCCGCTGGCGTACTCCATGATCAGGTACAGAGTTTTCTCCGTCTCAATCACCTCGAACAGCTTCACTGAAAAACAACAGACAACAACAACAGACACATTTTACTGCTTCTAAGCAACCTGAGCTGTGAGTGACAGCAGGAAAGCAGGAGGAGGAAGAGGCGTAGGCTCACCGATGTTTGGGTGGTTAAGGATCTTCATCACACTGACTTCCCTGAAGAGCTGCAGAGACAGTTTGAATGAGTGAAGTTGATCATTTAACACATCTCATGTGTTCACTAGGCTAACAGCTTCCCTCTGCTTCCAGCCTTTGTGCTAAACATGTCCTGGATCTATTTCTGTGCTGCACTGAACAGATTGTAGTAGATCAAAGTGAGGACGCACCTTGTGCAGACTGGTGGGGTTCAGCTGAGTTTTGTCGATAATCTTGATGGCGACCTGCAGGAGGAGAAGACGCAACTTCAGCAAACTGATCGATACATCGTCCAATAATCTAATTAACCTCCAGGTTTCTACAGCTACAGGAACAATATACTTTCATTATTTCAACATTTGCTCATTGACCGCCTGTTGCCACGTTACCGAGACTCTGTTCTTCACCACTAGCAGCTCTGTGGACACACCTTCTCCTCCAACACACCTCTAGGTTATGTAAGAGCCTTTTGTCCAAGAAGGAGAGTGATGGAGCGCTGCATCAGATGACCTGACCTCCACAATCACCTGATCTGAATCCAATTGAGGTGTTTTGGGATGAGTTGGACCAGAGAGCAAAGGAAAAGCAGCCAACAAGAACTCAACACCTCTGGGAACTTGTTCTTGATTCTTGGAAGACCATTCCAGGTGAGGACCTCATGAGGCTGACTGAGAGAGTGTCAAGAGTGTGTAAAGCTGTTATCAAAGGAAAAAGCATCTACTTTTAAGAATGGAAAATATAAAACATATACCGGGTTGTCTGGGGCTGGAAGAAGCACAGTAGATAGAGCAGTCGTATACGAACCCGAGACTGAGTGATTCGATTCCCAGTCTCACCAGGCTACATGTCGAGGTGTCTTTGGACAAGACACTGAAACCATCGACATGTACAGTCTGACAGCTGTCCAAATATCAATTTATAAATATTGATTTATAAAGATCAAGAGTTTCTTTTTACACTTTTTTGTTTACTTCATAATTCCATATAGTTTGCATGTCTTCAGTATTAATGTAGAATGTTGAAATTAATAACGAAAAACCACTGAAGGAGAACGTGTGTCCAAACTTTTGACTGGTAGCGTATATTCTAGATTCACTACACATGAAGTGAAGTATTTCAAGCTAAAAAATCTAAAAAATCTCATATCTAAAAATATTCTACTTATTGTATGTATCATTCATTTTGCTTAGATTCATTTCTACACCTTATTAGTTTTCTTTTAAAATTAATTTCAAGTAACGTCCTGGTTACAAAATTCGTAAATAAATTTAAGTTAGGTACTGCTCATCGTGATCTAGAAGGATTTGTTGAGATGCATTTACGTTTAGCAGACGCTTTTATCCAAAGCAACTTACAAGTGAGGAACATGCACAAGGAGGAAGTTGGGAATCAGTGTCTTTCCCATCAATGCTTCAACATGCTGGGGACAAAACCACTTGTGATGACCCACCGTACCTTCCCTTTATCTAATTTATTCTGTTACATTTATTTATGATTCAGCGACTACCTTCTGATGTTTCTACCACATATTTAATTAGACTGGAATAAAAACAGGAATAATATTTTTTTTAACGCACAAAACAGTTACAAATAATGATTGACTGCAGAACAAAAGAAGATTGTTTTACAGGAAACACTGAGTCAGCAGGAGGCTTCAGATGGATAAAACCTCAGAGTTGTATCAAGGTTTGATTCCAAAAAACAAGCAATGAGATTAAAACTGACTGCAGACTAGAGCAGAGAGAGGTTAAAACACAGGAAACCAGCCGATTCAGGAGGCGTGGATTCATTTTAACTGCCACACAACAAAGATGCTCGACCTGGAAACCTCACGTTCTCTCGGTCTCTCCTCATGGGTCTGATTTCTCCTCTCTCAGACCAACCGTGGTCTGATGTCTCCAGAGAAAAAGCACAGCAGCCAATTGGATGGCTTTCACTACTCCTCTCTGAAAGTGGATCTTAAAATAAATACAAAACGTCACACGCTCCGTTTCATCTTCCGACCAATCCGCTGACGACGGCAGCATCAATAATTCACCCTGAAGCTGCCGCCTCCAGCTGATGATGTCACAGTTTCAAACAGATGGAACCCCGCGGACTCTGGGACTGAGGACATGAAAGTGTTTCAGAGGTGTTCAAAAACGCTGCTGGTTCTTCGGTCCTGTTTCTGCTCAGTTTACATTTTAAACTGTTTTTTGTTTCTTAGGACATATTTTAAATTAAAGCTCGTCTGTACTCCTGAGCGCTCAGGTCTGAAGGTATATTATGATTCTCAGCTTTTTACACAACAAACTGTAAGTATTTAAAAGTGACAGTGAAGAAATAAAATTTCATGATGGGACAAATGTGACTCCAAAAACTCATTCTACTCTCACCTGCACACACCTGACCCTCTCACCTCACATCTCTCCCTCAAACCTGTCAACTGTTTCACAGCCTGTGTAATTGAGAATATAGATCAGAATGTGTTTGCCCCTCTGCGGAGGACTGTCTGAACTGTGTGTGTGTGTTCTCACCTCTCTGCCAGTCAGTGTGTGTCTGGCCAGCTTGACTTTAGCAAAGTTGCCTTTGCCGATGGTCTTCAGCAGTCGATAGTTGCCAACGTGTGGCTGCTCATCTGCGATTGACGTCATGGAGCTGCGGCACGGCGGAAGACTGTGGCGGCTTGATGATTTGGTGGGTGGGGGCGGTGGCTCAGGGAGGCCATCTGAAGACTTCAGCTTGTAAAGAGACAGACACAAAAACAGACATAGGATGATCTGGACGTGAGACGCAGCACTGCACGACCACTCCAGAAGCTGAATGAGCAGTGAAATTATTTAAATCGTCCCTAGAAGGAAGAAGTCAACATGTTAACTTTCAAAATAATACAGCCTTGCTCCATGCTGATAATATGAGAAACCACAAGGAAGCGTACTTGGACCTTAGCTGTTCTGCATAAACGACCTTCAGCATGACTGACTGTGCAGAATCCACCTGTATGCAGATGATACAGCTCTTTACTGCTAAGTGAAAACAACAGAGTCATGTCTGCAGGACTTAACAGAGAATGTGGAAAGAGCTGCATTGTCGTTTAGTGCTGATAAACTGTCCTTTAACCCACAAAGAACTAAATCTAGACACTTTAGAGGCACAAGAAACTCCTTCACAATTAGTGATGTGATTCATATCTACAAGCAGGTCTTCTTGTTTACTTATGTATGAAACTGGATGATTATTTATTATATCTACTGTATGTTTTTGAGGCCAATTAGCCATGTTAGCTTAGCAGTCCAGAGTCAGAGTCCAGTTACTTTTAAAGTGCTAAATGAACAGAGTGTATTTTCCCAAACATGGTGTCGCGTCTGGCTGAGTCACTGTTCTGTCTGCTTCATTTATACGTTTGCAGTAGGGGATTGTGCTGAACCTACAGCAAGTACATACAGACCTGCTCACATGGTGCTTTTCCTAACCACAACCTGACATTCACAGATTCACAAATAAACATGTTATATCATATTTCGTTTAACCAGTAAAAACAATTCCTCATTTTACTGGACTACTCTACCCCCAAAGAACTCCAGGCTCAGAAAGTCCCTTCATAAGGAGAGACACAGACTGTACAGACAGGTTTATACCGAGTGTGTGGTTCCGGTCCAGGACAATAATACCAGAGAGAAGTATTATCATGCTGCTGGCCGGCAGCTATCAGAGGAAATAGAGCTGTGAGAAACCAGTCTGACAGCATCTGAAGCAGCTGGAGGAGTCGACACCGAGGAGACAAACAGCTCTACTGTTACACCACAGCACCATGAGATCACACTGCACTGCTGCTGACACTCAACACCGACTGAACCACACAGTCACTCACACTCAGCTGAACAGTCATATTCACTCATCTGATTTAGTTCGGGGAGGTAAAGTTTGACAGACTGAGCTGGTGTTGAATGTCTGGTCAAACCATCAGGTGACAGAGAAAATCATGTTTCACTTCTCACTTACTGTTTCCCACAGCTTCAGTGACTTTGCAGATTCATTTTACTAATAGAAAATTAACAAATACATTATGATGTAATTTTATAGTGCAAGCTAAAAAAAATGCCATCACCAAAGCACATGGTGACGTCTTCAAATGCCTCGTTTTACCCGAGCAACATTACAAAACTCAAAGAGGTAACATTTACTGCCACGTACGACAAAGACAATCGTCAAACCTTCACAATTTAGAAACATGAACCAGAGAATATCAACTAAACTGATCAACAGATTATTAAAATAACTTTAAAAAGTTATTTTTTATTGACAAATAAATAAATCTTTGTACTTCAGCATTAAATAGCGTCCAACCAATAATATATCATATGGAACACTTCTACTTTGCTTAAGTGCTTCAATGTTCTGCTATTTTACACTTTTTAAAAGTAATTATCATACTTTTTACACTGTTTAGCTGAAAACTCAGATTAATTACACAAAATAATCAACTCTAGACCTTTTATCTGCTCACTTGTAAATTAACTCATGAGAGAATAAAACGCGTCTGTCCACACAACAGCTGCTCAGCTTGTCTAAACACTATCGGCCCCTAAAACAAGGAGCTAAGTATGACAATACTCGTAATCCCTACACAGTCCACGTACCAACTCTGACCAAACCCCATAAACAAAGCTGAGTGTCTACACTGACAGTTTACATCTTTATTGACATACAGTACAGAGACAAATTGATGGAAACAACTGTACCAATGTGTTTTAACACCGTGGTATGGATACTTCGAGGTAAGTAAAAAAAATCACAGTACTTCCACCTCTGCAGAGGATTTTCCAGTTTTGATCACAAACAGATAATATTTGCTCGTGTGTGTTTTCTTGAACTAAGCACTGTGTAAATATGACGACTTCCTCCTGGTAAAGACAGAAACAGGAACCTTTTTCACTCAGTTCAGTTCAGATTACAAGCAGGAGATGTCTGACTTCAGTTTATTACTGACTGAAGGCAGAACACGACGGAACCACAGAGACCGTTTGTTATTGAAAATACAAAAAAAACCCTGATTAAAAATACTGTAGAGCATTGTCCCTTATTGTCTGCTACCAAACTGGTTGAGAGACTTACAAAAACAAAACAGGAAGAGACCTGACAACGGGCAGCTAAAGTGAAACCAGGTCCTCAGTCGTCAGAAAATCTTATTCAGAGTCATAGTCACAACTTTCAGAAACTGTTAATCCAACATTCACTTTCCTCCCTGACTGGTCATCGATGTGGAGGTGTGACAGTTTCCTGCCCTCGGGGTCAATGAAAATACCCATGTATCCACTCACAGTGACTGTAGTCTTAATAATCGTTCTGATGGTTCATTTTAGACTTGACTAAGGTTAGAGGAGGACTGCTAAGTTCACAGTGACTTCACAGTGACTTCACAGTGACTTCAGACACAAAAACACAACCACCACCATTTCTACACCTCAACCAAAGTGTTTTTTGTTGTGTAAACCACAGACGAGATTCCAGGTGTGAACCTGGTCTCGAGTCACAGTCCTGCACTCTATACATGCACCATTTTTCCAGGACCGAAACTGCTCCGTTTTTAATCGGAATAGCTACAAAAGTCTATGAGGATTCAAGAACTACCTTTAGAAACTGGGGAACAGTTGTAAAAATGACTACAGACTTAGAAATAGTCCCCTTGTGCTCCTTTACGTGGTATCGACTCTGACGTTTGGAATATCTGAGAGGCTGGTAGCTCATCTGTCGTCATGCTCAGTAGGAGGAGAATGACCCATTTGGGTCACAACTACACAATGTTTTTTTTAGCAAGAAAACAGTGTTTTAGAATTTAGCTGGACTGGTGTAGTTGTAGTCTGGCTCACTGTTGGCAGGCTGCTTCCAGCGGCAGTTCCTGCTCCAGCGCTGGTGGACAGCACCTACGTTTCTGGGTTTTTACCAGAGCATCAATGGTTTGTTGACGCGCTGCGGCTTTGGAAAAACCGAGAAATATTGTTTTTTACAAGCTAGTGTAACAAAGTGCTTTGTGTTTAACATCACAGCTCAGATTCTGGTCTGAATGTCACATAACAAACCTCAGGAACCTGTTTGTTGTGTTAAACAAACCTCCATGACTAACACTGGTGTCGGTCAGTGACTGTGCTAACCAGGATGTGTCTGGAGGATTGATCTCTGGCTAATATGTCTTTGACCTGACCACACCGAACCCCCCTCCACACAGGGAGGTCAGAGGTCAAAGTTCATGATCTGCCAGCATCTCTTGTGGGGGTTTCCACTCCCACTGAGGGAATCTCACAGTGACCCTACGTGTTGCCATGGCGACGCAGAAAGCCTCCAGTAGCTGATTTCACAGTTCAAGAGAAAAACAGCAAAGTGATTCATCACTGAGGAGGTGAACTTCAAGTGAGGTCGTATTTACAAAGCTCAGTGTCACAAATGTGGCTCAAGAGGCTCCACAACACACAACACACAACACGGCCCGTCCTCGGACCCTCGCACAGGACGGGACTCCCCCACAAACACTCCCCACAGCAGAAAGAGCCACAGCTACAGAGGCTGCATCATTTTGTTGTAGTTCTGCGTCGCTCAGTTTGTTTTGTGTCGTGATGGTTGTGCATAACTCTCTTTGTGTTCCTTTTGTTTAAAGCCACTTTCTGGTCATCACTTGTCACTTGCTGTTTTGTGTGATCATTTTGCCTTTGTTTGTGCTTAGTCAGCTTCTCTCGGCTGTTGTTTTGTCTCTTTGTCGTCACTCTGCGTCTCTTAGCAGCCATTTTCAGCTTCTTTGTATTTGTTTTAGGTCTTTTTTGTTGTTGTGTTGCATCTAAACATCTAAAACAGAGGCCCTGAAGGCTTGTTCAGATCATATGATGAACTACGCCTTTAAAAACTGTCGTGACATATTTCAGAATTTTGAATGTGACTTCCAAAAGATTAATAAACATCAGTGAGCTCCTCATATGACATCCTGTGGTGTATTTCTGGAAACATCAATAGTAAACAGACAGTAGGAGCCAGCTGCAGCTGCTGTGTGTCAGACACGAGTGAAGGGTAAAAGATCAAAACTCAGGACACCAGGACGTGACGGGAGAGTTAATTACGTTATTTTGTTTGCAGCACCAGTGCAAAACTTCTGTCCTGTCAAACATCTGTGTCCACAACGTCACAGCCGACAGAGGCTCGATCGACCACATCAGTCCTGAACTCTGTACCTCGCAAAGATCCACAGCTCATCAACAGTCTGTCACCACAGGGGCCCCAAAAGATTCAAGGTAAAAAGAGCTGACGGCAAACTGAGTGATAACAGAACTTTACCAGCAAAAAACTAATAAAAATATAAAACTTGTTTCTTTATCAGTAATAAAAACGGATTAACACCATCAATATTAAAACTAATAAAAGTCTACTGACAGTAAAATAATTATTATTAATTAAATATTATAAAAGTCAATAGGTAATAAATTATTTAAAATAAATACAACACTCTTACAGCCTTTATTCTAACTTCTAATATTTTACTAATCCTAATTAAACCTCTTTAACTAATAATCACTCCATCAATAATCAATAATCGGACCAGACTTACCGGCGCCTGCTCCGACTCGCTCACCGGGGTCAGAGGCATCCTTCCGGACATCTTCCTGCTTTCCCTCCGCTGCTTTCTGCTCTCTTTTAGTCCGGAAGAAGCACCTCCTCCGCCGGCAGCTCTACAGCATCTCTCCCCGGGAGCCGGGCCACCTCAGCGGGGCTCTTTCTGGGAAGCTCCGCCGGGCCGGAGGGAGAGGGAGGACGGGGCGGCGGCTACAGGAAGGCCCGGCGTTTGTGTCGGTGTAGGAGAGAGACCGGCATGGAGACAAAGAGAGAGGAAGAGGAGGGAGGAGGAGGAAGAGCAGAGGAGAAGAGTAAAAGTAAAATCTTTCCAGCGGTTTGTCCGGTCAAACAGCAGCACTGCAGAGCCACACGGCGATGACGTCAGAGCTCCTCCTCCCCGTCATCCTCATCTTCATCCTAAAAATATCCCAGCATCCTCAGCTGTCCCCCCACCCCCCACACACACTCCAGGGACTGAAGCCTGGTTATTTCACACGGAAGACTTTTATTCTGAAAAAACATGGACTTTAGAAGAAATGAATTAAAAGACATAAAAACT
>JAUMHL010000001.1:1159787-1227772 GCA_032362345.1 Sandelia bainsii | reverse complement strand
AAATGATATATCTTGGTCAAAGATGACTCCAAGATTCCTCACAGTAGTACTTGAGGCCAATGCAAAGTCATCTAGGGCAGCAATCTGACTAGATAACATGTCTCTGAGATTTTGGGCCAGAATATAATAACCTCAGTTTTGTCTGAATTAAGGAGTAGAAAATTACAGGACATCCAGGCCTTTATGTCTGTGTTGTGTGTGTGTGTTGTGACTAATGCTGTTAATAATTTTTATGGAGATGTAAAGTGTATAAAAGTCTGACGGTCAGACGTTGTGCAGTGAGCGGAAACAGTTCACCTGTAAACTATGATGATTTTGTGGCTTTATTTGAGCTGCCAGAGAGGGACACACTGAGCTTCAAAGCCTCGATTTAGTAATCCGTGTGCACCGTTTAGCTTTTTTCTTTTCAGTGTTATGTCTTTAATGTTATTATTTTATTTTCATAAAAAACAATTCTCAGGTGTTCCTGCGTACCACTAGAGGGAAACTGCGTACCACAAGTGGTAACGCGTACCATAGTTTGAGAACCACTGTGCTAGAATAAACAGTATACAACATTCAAAGAATGAGTGAGCACAGAAAAAATAGACCAAAGTTATTTAAAAGATTTACTTGCTAATCTCTTGCTCTTCCTACACACTCAGATTTGCATGTGGAGGGTCTGTTTCGGGTGCCGGGGAACAGTGTTCGACAGCAGACTCTGAAGGAGCTCCTCAACAGCGGGGCTGATGTCGACCTGGAGTCTGGAGACTTTCACCCCAATGATGTGGCCACACTGCTGAAGACTTTCCTGGGAGAGCTGCCCGAGCCGCTGCTCACACACAGACACTTTCACGCACACCTTAAGATAGCTGGTAGGAATAAAAACAATTCTTAATGCTTTTCTGATTTATAATTGGCATGCTGGTATTATGATGGTAATTAGGAAGTTAATACTATGACTCTACTCACGTCTTTACTGCCTGTACTTTTTACCGTCTCCCAGATATAACTTTGTTTGATGACCAAGGCAACAAGACTGCGACACCCAACAAGGAGCGGCAAATCGAGGCCCTGCAGCTTCTTTTCCTGCTCTTACCCCAGGCCAACCGCTCACTGCTCAAACTACTGCTAGACCTGCTCTACCACACAGCCAAACAGCAGGACAAGAACAAGATGTCTGCCCACAACCTGGCTCTTATGTTTGCTCCACATGTTCTCTGGCCCAGACATGTGAGATTTGTGCTTTATTAGACTTCACAATTATGGTTACAGTTATTAATTAAGATTTAGACTTAGACACTTTTTACAGAATATGTACATTATCATTTTTGGTTAAACTAATTTTCTGTCCCATTATGGACCAAAATCTCCATGTGCAGTTTTATGTTAATGTGTTTTTCTGTTTTTTATACTAACGTGCACCAGATGACAGCCGCTGACGTCAAAGTCCATATGAAGAAACTGAACAACAGCATGGCCTTCCTCATCAAACACTCGCAGAAACTCTTCAGGGTAATTGTTGATCACACACATGACCGAACAATCATGCAAGTAAAAATAAACCTGCATTAGTTTTACATATGTAGAAAGTCTGAAAACGCTCACAGAGTCATGTACAGAAACTAAGTTGACTTTAGAAACAGTTTTTATTAGATTATTATGAATTAAATGTTTTTACTGTGTGTTGTTCAGGCTCCAGTCTACCTGCGGGAATATTCCAGAGTGCATTTCACTGGGTCCAAGGTTTTGCAGACAAAG
Organism: Sandelia bainsii; assembly: GCA_032362345.1. Taxonomy (NCBI): domain Eukaryota; kingdom Metazoa; phylum Chordata; class Actinopteri; order Anabantiformes; family Anabantidae; genus Sandelia; species Sandelia bainsii. The sequence goes on along the minus strand of JAUMHL010000001.1, from coordinate 1,226,032 downwards.
GTTAGTGGCGGGAATTTAAATTAGTTGATTGTTTTCCACCACATAAACGGTTCTTTGACAAATTAAAAACATATGCATGTATACCCAATAACAGGAAACATTGTACATTAACATACGGCAACATGCTCGGCAGACTTTCTTTATCTACCTCAAATGTTTAATAGTGAGACACAGTTTTTGAAAAAAAAGGAGGGACAAAAAACATTAGCAACAGTAATGTAGTGCAGTGTGTTTTAGGGCATTTAAAAATGCTTGGACACCAAAATTGAAAACCCTGTGGTCATTTTCCATTTTGAGTGCATACTCTGACTTACACTGTTCACTCAGGATGACCTAGAGCTGCTGGCAGTGAGCAACTCTCCAGCTCAGCACACTGTGTTGCCCCTGAAGAGGTCTGCTGCTCTGGGCCCCAGCTCTCAGGAGCAGTGCCAGTCACCAGCTCAACAATATACAGAGGAGGCTCTAAAAGACCTCTTCAGACACGTCCACCACAACATGCCGGACTCCGCCAAGAAGAAGAAACTCGTCCGACAGGTTTGCTTCTTGCTTGTCCTGTACTCTGGCTTGTTCAACTGAAAAACAGCTTCTGCTGCTGAACTTCTGAAACGCAAATCACTTTTTGTGTTAAGTGTCAAATATTGTCAAATATAAGTGGTGTTTTTTTTCCTGCGTGCAGTTAGTCAAACAGACGACCTCGGGGACACCTACCAACGAGCACCGCCAGGGCCCTCCAGCTCCTAGCAAGAAGCATCCCCGTTCACGCTCCTTTGGTGGCCTCATCAAGGTACGGAGCTGCCAAATAATCTTGTAATTGTAATTTTATTCGACTGTACTCACTTTTGGTAACAGCTACTTCATTTTCCACGGCAAATGGTACTTCCTCAGTGTAGCACTGCAGTGAGTTCAGACGACAAGACAGCTACCGTTATTGTAGTAATGCTTCTCTCGGACCAATCAGTAGTTTGCAGTGTTTTCATGTCCCCTTGAACTTCAGCTCATTTGGAACCTCGATGAAGGTGATACCAAAAAAATACCAGGTACCACGTACTATCCACAACTTACCTGATGGGAAACCAAAACAGGCGAGTAAATTAGAGTCGAGCAGGTACGATATGGTGTAAAAATGCTATTAAATAAAATAGTTTTAGAAGTCTATTCAGTGGTCATAATTCATGCGTTCTGCCATTTTCTGTAAGGACGCAGAAATAAACTGTAGATACCTTTGATGCATGTTAAATTCCGGGACGGTGGTGCAGTAGGTAGAGAAGGTGGCAATTGCTAACTGTCTGAGAACCCCAGGATTGGTGGTTCACATACCGGTCCCTCCCTAGTGCCGGTCCTAAGCTCGGGGGAAGGGTTGCGTCAGGAAGGGCATCAAATATGCACAGTGATCCGCTGTGGCAACCCCGAAAGGAAGCAGCCGAAAGAAACTCACCTACCTTTGAGGCATGTTAACGCAGTGCAAAGTATCCACGTGGACATAAACGTTTGCCTCAAGAGCATCACAGACTTTGGACATGCACTGGCCTTTACTTACCAAGTATAGTCATAATGGTTCAGTAAGGCCTCCGTAGGTAGAAGGGATCAAAACTTATTATTGTTACATCTAGAAATCCTGTGACAGCTCATCCTGTCCGGTCTGTAATAGTTCCACTCCTGAATTCTTCTGTCTAGTTTTCACTTGTCACTTAAATATACACACGTTGTATATTTTCTCATGTAAGCTGACGTTTTATAACACTTGTTTTCCCACCTGAATTTCTAATAGCGCAAAGCTCGTGGTGAGCAGTTGACAGCAGAAAGACGAGTCAGGCACATCTCCCCCGATACTGTCACCAGGGCAGGAAGAAAACCTGGCAAAGAAAATGTCATCCTGCGAGAGGTGAGCTTCTAAACACAGTTTGACACAAAGATAGACAAACTATAATGCACATTTTTGTTGTATTTTTGTGTTACATATGTGTGTGTGTGTGTGTGTGTGTGTGTTTACATACAGGTGAACAGCCCATTAAATGGTCCTGTGTTGGGGAAAGCGGGGCTGGTGGTAAAAAATGACTTTACTTTTAAGGACAAAGCTGTGAAGGTTTCTAAGGTATGAGACTGTTCACTGTTCATCTTATATCACTTTTACAGTTTTGTTGGCACGTTGGAGACGCCTGTATTTGTTTTTTACATTTTGACAACACATGAAGAAATCACTTAATATAATTATCATTCAAGACTTTTGTTTTTAATATAATCATCAGGTTTTGTTTTGTTCAGTTTTCCCATCACTTGTTAATAATCATCTGCTTGTGTTCATGAAACCTTGTGTTCAGATGAACATTTTTCTCTATTTTTCTTTAGTTAGATTTACAAGACCATGTTTTAGCTCACATAGCACGTTGGCTCCTTAATCCCACTATACGCTATATATACTGTATTTCCATCGGAGTCCACTTAGCAAAACAATTTGAAGTGCAACAGGAAAATTTACCTAATTGATAAAAAATGTCCAGAGCACAATGAAATAGTAAAATGTGAGTTCTGCAGGTATAATTTCAAATTTGTGTTGTTCACAAACATGACATGATGGTTAAATGTCAATGTTCAGTTGTAATTTATGATCTTCTACTCGTGCATCCATCCGTCCGCCTCTCTTTCCTCCCTTCATTCATCTCTCAGCAGGACTCTCCCTCTGTGTCCAGGATGTGTTTTTCTCCTCCTCAGGAGATCTCCGTGTAAAAGCCGACACCACTTCCTGCTTTGTCACTGGACTCGGGCAGTATTAATTCTTTTCCTTGTTTATAATTGTGTTTTCGTTGTAGTACGTAGATTTTAACTGTGACTAATATACAGCAGCTTTAGGCTGAGCCAGAAGAGTCAAACCAAAGCAAAGTGCTTTCTTTTCTGTCTGCTGATCAGTGTGTAAGGTTTCACTGACTGAATAATCGCACTGGGTATTTACACACTGGAAGCAACAGTTAAATAAAGTCATACAGAGCTGCATTTATATTTTAATGACCTCAGTGTGGAGATGGTTTATATGTGTAATCAAATCACAAATGCATTACTTTCACATGAAAATATATCTGATAACATTTCCAAAATCAGTGCTGTTTTAATTTAATTTCCTTCAGATCACCCAGCTGCAGTGGGAACTGGAGATTTCATCTATTTACAGCATTTTAAATAGTTTATTTTTTGACCACAGTTTGGATGAGATGGTTTTCAGTCTTTTTCTTTTTTTTTTTCTTTTTTTATCAACACTGTTGTTGCAGAAACTGGAAAAGCTTGGATGTTGGGCTGGGCGATATAATCAATTATCAGTGATAATATTGCAATTTTCCACAAGTGAAATTTTTAATAACAAACAAAAATAACAAAAATTTTAATAGCAATACATACACAATATTATCAGCACTAAATCAACGTCTTCCGCTCTGATGAAAGATCTTGGTCTAAAAAGGGATAAACCATCCACTTGTAGGAAATAACACACAACATGGTGCCCTGTTTTTGTTTTGTTTCACCTGATTGTGAATACTTTAGGGTAACGAGGGCCTCTGCTCTGGTTCGGCTTTGTCGGCTCTGACTTGCTTGTGCCAGTTATCACTTGAACGTTGTTTTGTTAGCTACTGTATCATAATCTGTGGCCACGAGCTAGCTGAGCTTCCAGCCTGCTGTAACATATAGAGTATGTATATATGTTGTACAGTGTGTGTGTGTGTGTGTGTTTTTAGATTTGGTACGTTTTGGGATGTTTGCATTTTGTGCAGTAATATGTACTTTGTTTCCTGGTTGATAATTGTGATATGGAATTTAATTAATTATCATCTTTACTACTTCACTACCCCACTTTGGGATCCCTGTATGTGAATTTGTCAAATTAGCAATGTTACTTTGGGGTTTAAAGTATCTTTAAACATTTTATTATTATCATTATTATTATTTACTTTTTCTTAAACTGAATGATGGAGGGGGTCGTGTGTTATGTTGATGGTTTAAATGAAAGTTGAAAGAATGTTTATTGTATGTATTTACTCTGATGGGAACGAGCAGTGATTGTGCCAAGGTTCCAGGTTCCATTTCCGTAACAAGGTGTTTGTACGTTTTTGTTTTTGTATTTTTTTTATTGTTTGGTCATAAGCGTAAGTGACATAAAAAGGTGCTTAATGTGATGCTCATGCAGTGTTACCTTTTTCTGTTTCATTCACATCGTGTTTGTAGCACAAAGTGACAAACGTAGCCGTGTTAACAGCCCTTAATGCTGAATTTAATTATTTGAACAGAGGAGTTGACAGTGTGTGTGGTTAAACAACATATGTGTCTCTACAAAGCCCAACCACCACTTTCAACACAGACAGCAGGTGATCTGTTGCTTACAGATCACTGTGAAATTACATAATGGTGATTTAAAGCCATAAATGTCTAAACAATGTCCATTTATCGCTGGTACAGAAATAATCAGAGCAGTGCAGCTGGAAACAATGTCTGGAGTGAACTTTGCACATCACAGATGCATCAAAATGTTAGTTAAGGTGTATTTTAAATATTTGGGGCGGTGGAATTTGTATTTTAAAATGTAAAATGTAAAATGGGGTAAAATGTATTTTTCATGTGCTGTTGTAGTTTCCTGCTCTGTTCGTTTTATAGCCAGTCCAGTTGCACCAGTACCAGTTCCAAATTATTTCTACTGAGAACTAAATGGATTTATTTTGTTTTTTCCAAATGGACGTTTTCATGTTTTCTCACACTCCTGCACAGGCAGGGAGCGGGCAGGGATCTTCTGCCTTGCTCAGCGACACCTCAGCAGGCTACAGGCTCAGGAACATCTGAACCCAAGGCAGCTCTGAGTTTATTAGTCTTTGTAGAATTTAAAAATGGTGACATTACACATTTATTATTTATTGAGGGTGTGTGATTATAATACCTGTGTTGGAAGGTTGTCGTAGAACAAACCTGTTATTTTTCTCAGCCTTGTGTTAGGAATCTGTGGTGGGTGCTGTTTGGAAAGTGTAATGATGGGTTTGTTGAAAGTGATTAGGTTGGTCAGCATGACGTGTCAGGTGCAGATTGTCACAACAATACCTCCCTTTCTTTTTTCTTTTTCTTTTTTAATGAAACAGTCTCCCTGACGGCCCCTCATCCTCTTCAGTTCTCTACAGGTGGAAGTTTTACAAACCTGTTTAAAGGGAAGGAGAACTTAATTGGAATCTGTTGTATTTGTTAATGTTTGTGTAACATGTCTTTTGGTTCTTTGTGGGATTAAGCTACAAAATGAGCAAGATTTAAGGTACTTTGATTTTTTTTCCCCCCTTCCTATACTGAGTTTACTTTTGCCACTCAAATGAAAGCATTTCCATTCTATATGATGTGAAATAGTGTTTTATATTGAAACATAAATGTCTTTTAGAGCTGTGTATTTTTACTAAGCCCGTTTGTGTTGCACGTGTTGTTTTTCTCTCTCTACATAAATGTGAAGCGCTTACTTACTGACATTTGTTTCATTCACCTGCTCTCTAATGGGTTTTTTCTGTGCACTGTAAAAATAACAGGAATCCTGATGGAAGTTAAATATAGCTGCAGTTTTAGTCTGTTTCAGTTTTACTTACAATATTCAGTTGCTCCTTGTGTCTTTGTTACTCTTGGTCAGTGCCATGAGAAATATCTTCTGTCTTCTCATTTGTTAAGTGCAGTTTTCCCAGTGTCATTATGGACCCATCTTTGATTAGTGTATTATCTTTCTTAAACTGTGGTCACTTCTTTTTTTTGTATTTTAGTGTAAAATAATTTAACCGTGTACATTGCATTCCTTGGCAAAACGCTTTGGATTAAACCTTTTTAAAAATGTTCTTACAGAAAGCCTGTTATGTTTGAATTCATGGTTCAGTTTGTCATTTTTACTGAGTGTTCATTGTACAGTGCTGTGAAAAAGTATTTGCCCCCCTCTGATTTTTATAAATTTTTATTCCTGGGCAAAAATGGCATCCATGGGAGAGTTTCAAAGTGAAAGCCACTGCTGAGACAAAAGTTGAACTTTTTGGAAAGCGTGTGTCCCGTTACACCTGGTGTAAAACTAAGAGGATTTCATAAAAAGAACATCATGCCAACAGTCAAACATGGTGGTGGAAGTGTGATGGTCTGGGGCTGCTTTGCTACTTCAGGACCTGGATGACTTTCCATAATTGTTGGAACCCTGAATTCTGCTCTCTGCCAATAAATACTGACGAATAATCTAAACGATCCAAAACACACCAGCAAGTCCACCTCTGAATGGCTTAAAGAAAACAAAATGAAGGTTTTGGAGTGACCTAGCCAAAGTCTGGACCTAAATCTTACTGAGATGCTGTGTAACCTTAAAAAGGCCGTTTGTGCTCAAAAACCCTCCAATGTGGCTGAATAAAACAATTCTGCAAAGAAGAGAGACAAAATTTCTTCACAGCGATGTGAAACAGTTATCACAAACGCTTCACTGCAGTTGTTGCTGCCAAAGGTGAAACAACTAGTTATTAGGTTTAGGGGGCAATTACTTTTTAACATAGAGCCAGGCAGGTTTAGACAGTTTTTTTTTCCCTTGGTAGATGAAATCATCATTTAAAAACTGCATTTTGTATTTACTCAGGTTATCTTTGTGTAATATTAGATTTAGTTTGATCTGAATCTTTTAAGTGTGACAAACATGCAAAATAAAAAAAAATCAGGAAGGTTGACAAATACTTGCTCTGTATATAGTGTATATGAGGAAATATTTGCCAATCACTGAGGAGACACTTCTTTATTAGTGTAGTACTTGTGTTTGTTCAACAGGGGGAGTTATTTGCTAACTTAGAGGTGTTGGCAGCAGTGTGAGCATCAGCAACACCAAGTTTAAAAGATGTTTCATTTAGTTATTTAACATAAGGTTAGTCGTCATGGCTCAAATAAGACCATATTCAGAGGTACAGAGTATACTTCAGTGTTGTTACTGTTTTTCTGTTCAGATGGAAGATTAATGAACATTTATTCTTCCAATATGTTAAAGTTAACTGTGCAGAGAGCTGTAGAGTGTAGAGCAGAGACTGTGTGAGTTAAGTAAAGTCCTAGTATGATCAGCTGTACCAATACTACAGTATACTGGACAACAGAAGACATTATCTGTAGCTTCAGTTGAAGTTATGAAATTACAATACATGAGAATGCTCCAAAACGTGATAATGAAGCAGAAAATAATTTCAGTTTTCTGAATGGTTGAGACTCGTTTAGAAACACTGAGTGAACATCTCCACACTGCTGCTGGTGCTTTTCAAAGAGTCTGGTTCACAGGAGGCTTCAACAGTATTATTATAAAAAATAAAAAAAAGTATTAGAAAAAAGACGTCATTGCTTTAAGAAACAGTAACAACAGAGGTCAGTACACACTTCACTGGTAAGATCCAGTTATTTTATTCTTTGTATTTCCAGCTTTTTTATTGTCGATGTCAGATTTAATCCACCTGGGCACAGATGATCTCAGCCTTACACAGACCTGTGGAGAGGTGTTCTCATCTTTCCAGATTCTTTTTTTCTTGCTCCTGTCTTCTGGAGGAGTTTTATTTCTTCTGCTTCATCTTTAAAATGCTTCTGAGGTTTTCTCCTGGAGTCATACCAGGGAACATACTTGGATAAAATACCACTTTCTGCTTTAAAAACTTTTTTTGTGGTGTGTGTTGGGTGTCAGTCATGTTGGTGAAGTCCTCTACTGCCAAGCATCATGAGATTGGGAGCCATTTTTTCATTCCCCACCAAACATCCTGGATAATCCACAGATTGCGGCCAAGACGAAAGCTTGTACCCATCTGGTTTTCAATACATGACTGTGTAAATAGTAAATTGTGCTTGGTGTCACTGCTTCTTCACAAGAGACAATGTTGATACACGGTTTCTCTTGCACCTGCATCCATGTACAGAAATCTGCTTGTTATTTGAATTGGTATCTTTAACAAAATCACACCAGGAGTGTGGTTGACACTGATGCTTGCTCTGATCTCGTGTCTTTGTTTATCAAACTTATTTTGTCAGTTGAGTTGGATTCGAGGTTTTGGTTTTATGCAGAGACTTTTCCAAATCTGAAGGTTTAGTCAGTTGATGTGTTGGAGACAAAAGCATCTGCTCTGTCCTTCCAGAAATCAATTCAGACGCGTCTGCAGTAAAAGCCCCCCACTTCCCCACCCACCTCTGCCTCAGAAAGCTATTATGGTCTCAGAAATAAGGGGGTCCACCCCCCTGAAGATGTCAACATCTCGTCCCTCCCTTTGTTGCAGATTATCGCAGAATGAGTCCGTTCAATTCAGCCCCACAATGGAAACAGCCGGGCTCTGCCTGTGGCCAATTTGTTTTCCATCACTTCTGAAGAGTGCCTGGTTAAATTAACCTGTCACACTGAGTCTGCAGGGAGGAGACAAAGTGAGGCCACGAGCAACGATCACTCATCTCAGGTGCTAAATGAAAAGCTGGATAAACTGTGCCCTCCAGCTGCTGATCATCTCATGCAAACAAACACTAAATCAAATCTGTTACTTAGAGAAAATCTAATAATTCTCCACCCAACCAAATGGTGTAGTCAGCTGCAAAGCTGGTACTCGACAGCAGATTCAAGTTTTGGTGGCTTTTCTGCACCGTATCCCTGATGATTCAAATGTTTTTTTCTCCTCTTCCCTTTCCCTTGGTGATATGGCAGTCACAAAAGCTGAAGCCAGCGTTTCTGTGGAGATTTAAAAAAAAACTCAGCTCCATTTGAATTTCAAAGCCTTGCCAGTGAATTCATAATAGACTTCTGAGTAAGCTCTGTGGCAGCTTATGGCATTCCAGTTATGCCAGTCCCCCCCCTCCCAGCCCGGTGTGCCGTCTTGGCACTGAGCCGTAGCAAAAAATATTATCACATTTAACACACATCTGAACTCTCTGTGTCTCCTTTTTATTTCACATTTATTGTTCTTCTTCTTCACAAATAGTTTGTTTTTTTCTCCTGTCCTCACATTTTCTCTGGGGCTTTCCGCTCGCTTGCTTCAGCGTGATCACGATTTCCTCTTCTCTCTCCCCTTTTCCTTTTCTCTCTCCCTTCTCATCACGTCCACGAAGCCTTAGGCGCTTTTTCTGTCCCCAGGGGAAGAGCGCTCACAAGGGTGAGAGAGGTAGATGTGAAGGAGGAGAGAGAGCGAAACGCTGCTGTCACTGGAGGTGGCAGCTCCTGCTCCTGCTGTCACTGAATAGATGTGAGTTCACTCTGGGTGCTGGTGTGTGTGGGTGTACACATATGTGTGTGACTCGGGGGTGGGCGGGGGGGTGGCTGGCAAGGGAGGAGTCTTGGTGCTGTTATTTGTAAAAGCTTTTGATGGATGATTGCTCTGCGTATGTGTGAGATAGGGGGAGTGAGGGAGTCCCCCCTTTCTTTTTTTTTTTCTAGTGGCTCACTGTTCAGTGCACAATGACTCAATGAAAAGTGGAGGGGAGAGGCGAGCACACTGTACGGCTGCACGAGCAAGTGAGAGCAGACAACACACAGTAGAGTAGAAGAAGAGAGGGCTACTGGAGGGAGCTCTGAAGCTGGGGACAAGAAGAGGAGGATATACTTGTCTTTTTTTAACTCTCTCTCTCTGTCTCTCTCTCTGGCAGCCGTTCAGTCCCAGCTGAACTTCACCTGGCCGTGCTGCTGTGTGTCTCAGCCTCAGCTTGAGTTTCCCTCAGGCTTTTTTGTGCTTTTTTTAAGGAAGATATCACTGGTGGTAATCACTCACGCCAAGGTAAAGCAAAGGACAGGATCAGTGCTGGTCTCTGCAGTGTCGTGGAGCGGCGCAGGATAGCAGGATGCCTGCTGGGAGAAGCGGCGACGGAGCCGGGGCAGGAGGCAGTGGGATGTTGGCAGCGCTCCCGGGCCGGTCTCTTCGGTCTGGGCTGCGGGTGATGCTGGCGTGGGGCGCCCTGGTGCTGCTATGGGGCCGGGGAGGTGCGGAGGCATGCCCCACTCCGTGCAGGTGCCTGGGGAACACGGTGGACTGCCACGGCCTGGGGATCCACTCTGTGCCCAGAAACATCCCGAGAGGGACTGAGAGGCTGTGAGTAGTCATACACTGTTCACATGTCTATTCATATTTTCGTATACTTCTGAGGACCAAATGACTGCAGACACATAGTAAAATGAGGGGAATCCTTTAAAGTGACAGCACACTGCTGCTCCTCACTTAAAGGAGCAGTTTGATCTGTGTTTATGGTTAAAACCAGGTTTGATGTTTAGGTTTGTTTGGACATAATGGTCCTCATTAGTATATTGAAACATGCATATGCTTGTATTTGACTGTATCACACACAACTTGTTTGCATGTCGGATGAAGGAGATTCTGTGCGTGACAGTGCAGATCAGACTGTAGCAGTTGATTTAAACTAATCACCACCATCACTCACTCTGGATGCAGTTACAGTTTTTCATACTGTCTGTGTTTATCATTTCTGATCTGTTGTAGTGTCTCTTCTCTCATCCTCATTCCGGCTCTCTTTACCAGTAGTCTCTACATCTTCATATCACACAGAGGCTTTGACTTTCCACTGGAATCTGCAGCATCATTGCTCATTTCTGCATGTTTAGTATTACTTGAATTTTCTCCATCTTCTCCATCATTCACAGACCTCATGTTCTGTACAAATTCTTCAATCAACTATTAGTGGACAAACGCAAACACATCCTCTTCTTCCTCCCCCCTGCACTCCTCTTATTTCGTTCTCCATAATAACTATAATCTAATTATATATGTGTGTGTGTGGTTCCCATTTAGCTGCTTGTCTTCCTGTAAAATAAATGTTATAGTAAAAGTAAAAACGGAAAAGTAAACTCCTGGTGTACATCATTACATACATACCTGTGCATTTACAGTGCCTGACCACTTTATTAGATACGCATATACAAGCTAATGCTAATGGAAAGTCCCGCTCTACCACTGCCGCTATGGCCCATTTTTGTCGATTACTTTCCTTTCAAGTATATGTTTGTAAATGGGCTGAGTAAAGCATAACTTAAATGATGGTTATTTCACACGGAAGACTTTTATTCTGAAAAAACATGGACTTTAGAAGAAATGAATTAAAAGACATAAAAACTCAGCTTTGTTGGTTCAAACCATCTTAACAGGAGCAGAAACTGTTTCACCTTAACTCACCTGTGGATGTAGAGACGAAGTTTAAATGTCACAGGAGAGAATAAAATATAAAAAGTGACATTTAATTGAGTTTTTGTTTTACAAAAAGTACCTTCTTGTTCACAGATCACACACCTGATGGGAAAGTGTCCAGGTGAAGATCCAGCACCACACAGAACGGGCTGGATTTTCTGTTTCCTGTGCCGACAGAAGTAAAACTGCTCTTTTTGGGGGCTTTTAAGTTGAAAAGAAGATTTGTAACTGACTGGAGAATAAGATCCTCCATTAGAGTCCGTTGTTGAAGTTTCCCTTTTATGACTCACAAGTGTAGTTTCAGTAGTAAACTACACATAACATGTCAAGAAAGTCATTTAACTACTTGAAACACTGTAAATATGAGTTAAAGTACCAGCAAGCTACTGCAAAGTGTAGTTAAACTACTAGTTTAGTTACATGTACTTCGTTTAAAAACGTGGAGACATGAAACCAAAGTAACACAACCTGCTAAAAAGAGACATGAACACAAAAATGACGGTGTCTTTGTACTGTGTATTTCTAGTGTTACTTTATTTAAATACAGATTACTACCTGACCGTGTACTTTCTACTATCAACATGATCACTGCTCTACAAACTGCAGTAACTACACACGTGATCACGTCTGTGACACAGGAGACCTGTGATCTGCAGTAAATATAAACAGTTTGTGTGATGCTGCAGATCCTGTGACTCTGCTGCACAGAACTGGTCTTTGTTGGAAACTGGACCTGATTGATGCTTCTCCTGTCCTGACTTGTCATATTCAATCTGTTCACACCTGGAGCTCACACGAGGGACGTCCTCCTTCACACCACCTGTAACCTCTTGAGGAGTTTCTCTTCACCTTCAGGTGCAGAGGGACCGCCTGAGTCTGGCCCTCTGCTCGTGTCTGTTTCAGCCTCAGGAGGAACGAGCTTCTGCCTGGTTGTGTTGCCGGGTTTCAAGCGTACAGGGATGTGGGATGTCTCAGATGGTCTGACAGTGAATGACGGTGTTGTTCCACTTCTCTTTGTTGTGGAACTGCTCCAACGGGTTTGGAGAGCCACAGGTCTTCAGTGCTTCCACGACGCGTTTGAGCTTCTCGACCTTTTTAGGAACATTCTCCAAACCCTACATCACCGTGCTAAAGCTAACGAACACTTCACTGCCGTCATAAAACATTTAACCACTGATTATTTTGGCATGTTGACACCAAACTACTCCACTGACAGCGGATCACTCTGCAAACATCACTGATTAGTAGGAAGCACTTGGGGTGTATGAAGAACATCCAGACCTGCTGTCTGAGTCCTGAAACGACAGACTGACTATTTACTCAGACACATGTTTCTAAACTGAATTAATTTACAGTTTAAATAAAAGTACTTTTATTACATTGCACACAGTAAACAACTAAAACAGACATTTTTATAAAGAAAGTTTAGTTTTGTCTGTAAACGTCTTTGCAGATAATCTGAACAATAAATTCACTGAAAAGAGAAACACCAAACACGGCTGTGTGTGTTGTACGAGTTTGGTTTAATATCGTATTGAAAAATAAATTAACGAAAATAACTTTAAAATGTAACAGAAGAAAAAAAAATCCCTCCAGATTAGAAACATCCGTAACCAGCAGGGGGGGGAATCGCAGTGCTCAATTTACAAATATATAACATATAAAAAGGGATTTATTACACATATGCACAGATCACGAAAGCATTCCTTTACATCCAGTGAGCTGAACCCGGTCGACCCCCCAACTCTGGTTCTTCCAGCTACAAAAAGGTCTAGAAAAGTCCTATTTATATATGTATAGATTTCATACACATGCCCTGTGTGTGGAGGAGACGGTACAAAACCAAAGAGCACACGGTGGTGATGTGGATGGAATGATGATTCAATAATGGAAACATGATTCAGGAAAGAGAAGAAACGCTGGGAATGAACCGTTCACTTGTTTGGCTCTAAAAAGCAGAAACACTGACATAACAAAGTGTTCACATCACACGAGTCTGAAAACCAGCGTCGACTCGGCGTCTTAGTGTTTTACTGAACAGCTTCTTGGTGCTTTAAAAACAGGAAGTGATTCGGTCCCTCTGATTGGCCGAGAAGAAGAAGAAGAAGAATAATACTCGAGTTAAATAATTAAATATTATCTACAGGGAAAATTTAAAAGCTTTGATCTTTGACACATAGATGAGGAGGACTGAGGTCATCAACACCAGGGTTCAACATGAAAACGGTTTCTAAACATGAACCCAAAGATTATTGGAGACAGTTCAGTGTTTGATCAGTATCTGCTGAGTAAAGACAGAAAAACCTACTGCTCACTGCAGAGTCCGGATCTGTGCTGCACCTGCAAAGTCGTCGTACGGTGTAGGTTTTTAATTTTTTTACCTTTAATTTGGAAAAACAAGATGTTGGAACGACTGTTAACACTGATTTAAAAACAGGTAAGAGAACAACGCTGTGCGTTCAAGTGCTCAAGTCACGAACGGGGCTAAAACTCAAAAAAACAAGTCATGTCTGTGGACGAGGTTTAACGTCCGTGTTTAAGTATTTCACAGATGTGTGATCTTTCTGACTGAGACGTCTCTGAGGCTTCGACAGCCTCACAGCTCGTCCACAAGTTTCTGACTGAGCAAAAACCAAACTGGCCTTTTAGTCCTAAAACCCTGGTGTGCGTTTGCTGTGTGTGTCAGTCCGCTCAGTCCGAGAGTCCACATGAGTAAAGCTGTAAACTTTGGTCGTGTCTCCTGACGCCGCCCAGCAACAGAACCCGAGCTGCCGGAGACGACGGGAGGGAAACCACGAGGAGAGCAGTGAGGAAGGACTGTGGTCATGCTCTTCATTCATACATTCACATAAAATGGGAATCATTAATGTCGAGTTACCATCTGACAGGTGAACGCACTCCGTGATGGACTGATGGTCCCTCACCGTTTCTACAGCGAGGCACCATCAGCTAAAGTCACAACTAAAACCGATTTTTACATCTAAAACCGTCCTAAAAATGTAGTTTCAAACCGAGCAGAGAGTGAAGGGACGGGAGGGGGCACCGTGACAGCAGCCAGGTCACGTGTCGCTAGTTTTTCTTCTTGACGTTGTTGTTTGAGGCGAGCCGAGGCCGCGGTGCCGGGATCAGGCCCCCCAGCGGGACTCGACTCCGGGCCACCTCGAAGAGTTTGGACAAAACCTGGAGAGAAGAGGAGGAAGTCAGGAGAACTCAAACACTCAAACAGCGTGAGAACCGTTCTGCAGTTTATTCAGAGCTTGCTGACAGTGTGAATCCTGAGCAACAGCTAAAGCTGATGGAAACCACTGCCTTGAATCGGCACCACGTGTTTTGTGATGCAATTACTTTTTTTGCAGAATGATTCTCTGCCCCACCCACTGATGATCACCCGGATCAGGTGTGTTCAGCCAATCAGAAGCTGTAAGGGCAGGTATAACTAGAAAACCAGCAGGACAGTGGCCCTGGTGTCTGTATTTTGTCTCCTTGTGCCGTTTGTTCTTTCATTTTTAATTTGAGCGACAACAGCTTAACTTGACACCGACACCAACACACTGCCTGCTCTCTCACATGTAGTAGTCTATTATCTTACTAAGCTACACGACGGATTGTGCGTTTTGTTTCTCTCTCTGTTATAGTTAAAACAACAATAAAGATATTACTGTAGACGACACATCCCTAATTGTAGTATTAACTATTACTACTTTGACTTTACTGATTCTGTGAAGTTCTCACCTTTCGTGGAGTCCTCTGAAAGCATCGAGAGAGAGAACGAAGAGGAAGGATAAGAGACTGAAAGAGCTTTAGAAGCACTACATGGCTGTTCTATAATTTAGAAACTTAACAGTCATAAACAGAACCGGGTAAATAAAGTCATCACCTGTTCACTCACCTGTTCCCAAAGGGTTTCAGCCACCTGGTCGATAACTCCTCCGACTTCACGAAACTCTCCAGAGTATTTGACATACGCCCAGACGCAGAGCGCCATCAGAGCCACGCCCATCACCAGGTTACACAGCGCGGCCACAGAGCTGACGCCCACGAAGCCGGTGACCAGCGACGCCACGTACATGACGAACATGACGGCGAACAGCGTGGCGGGCGTCCGCGCAGCGTAGAAGATGTTCTTGCCGTCGTTGTGCTTGCTGAAGTTGGCGTACGTCTCGTCGAGCTCCGCCTCCAGCTGCTCCTGGTAGCACCGGCAGAAATCCTCGCCGCCCATCTTCTTCACGGAGCGGAAGTGACGCACCGACGCCACCCGCAGCTCCGCGTGACGGCGCTCCAGCTCCGTTGGGGAAATGTAGGGTTTGTCACCGCCGCAGATCTGAGAACAGGACGTCAACACAACACGTCAACACAACAGGTTCTCCAACAAAACCTGCTCCTCTGAAGTCAGCCCTGTGTTACCTGCTCCATGCTTTTGTTGTACACGTCTTTGGCTCCTGCTACAGCTGCGAGGTTATTGGCTTCTGCTGTTGCCTAGGCAACAGAGGACAAAACATATTCAACATTAGATTAGATTGTAATTTCACTTTATCTTCACTAATCGGTGATTTGAATCCTGTCTGGAGCACGTTGGTACTTTTTCACTCCCCCCACAGTTCATTACAAATTAAAAACTTACCATAGGCTGAAACCCGTGTCTTATCTGATAATTATAGTAAAAATTCTAAATTATGAGATTAACTTCTTTATTTGTAGCATTGTGCATTTTTTTTTTAGCCTTTAACCTCAACTGGGTGTGAGTTGTTATTCTTTTATTTGAGGGATGTCAGGCTCCCAAGTATGTGTATACAGCACAGTTCAATTAGATAGTAAAAAACAAACAAAAAAACCAAACTTGATTCTCATGCAAAATCTGAAGCAACGGAAGAGGCTCGAGGCATCGGGCTTTGTCTTTAGTCTTTGTCCTGCTGATTGGCCAAATGCCATCTGAAAGGAGTGATTAGTTAAAGCCCCTCCTCCTTTGTTAATGTACATTTATACATGAAAAACTCCTAAACATCTCTCAATAAGTCAACATGTTTTACTACCACAACAACATTTTTACATTCAAGTCACAATTTGAAAAGCTTTGGAAAATTCAAAAGCTGCTTATTCACATGTTTTTGATTAAATATCAGGATGTGAATCACCCAGCAGATGGAGCCGTTTAACAGTGAGACTGAACTGACCTGCAGCATTGACTTGGGATGTGGAAGCTCCTCTCCCTGGTAGATCTTCATGTAGGCCTGAAACAGAAATTCAAGAAACCAACAATGACATTTCTATGGAAATTACACAAAAAAGGAGCTTGTTCTTTCACCTACTAATCCACATCCTTACTGTTAGACTGACACTGAGCTAACAATGTCTTCAAAGTGTTTGTGACGAAATCGTTACCTGATCTACATGTACAGTACTCAAAAACTACACACACACACACTTGAGAAGTGAATTTATTTGGTTGATATAAACAGGTTATGCATTAGTAAGAAGAATAAAAACATGATAGAAACTCACTTTGAAGTAGTGCAGCAGCTCCCTGCAGGTGATCTTCACTCCTCCGATCTCTTTCTCCACCAGGTTTTCTGGAGAGAGCAACGTCGGGACAAGGTTCACCAGCTCCTTCTTAAAATCCTCGTCGATATCTGAGACATGGACACACGTCAAAGACTCTGAGGCTTTTAGCTCACACAGTGCATTAAACAGGTTATTAAGAACTATGTTACCACACAGAAGTCATTTAGTTTTAGAGCAGTGGGATTAAATTGGAAGTGCAACAAAAAAAACTAACAAGAAAAAAGCCAAATTTTCTCCTCGTGTGGTCTGAAGCTGTGATCAGCTCAGTCAGCAGACGACCTTAACGTGTCAAGTTGATGAATCAGTGATGTGGTTTTACAAATAAACTGAACTGAACGAGTTATTGCACAAACCTCACACTACGATCAAACCGAGCAACTTCAGAAACAGCCTGCAGGTCTCTTCAAAATTCAACTGAATCAACAAGCAAGAAGCTTTAACACCGAGCTGGAGTTTTCACCCATTTCCACCTGATTTTACACCTTTGAGTGAATTAAATGCACAACATTCAATGACCTGAATTACCTCCATGAAAATATGAAACAGTGAAAGATAAATTAACATGTTACTGAGTAAACATTTTGAGTTTTCTGATATAAACACTGTGCAGAAGGTTCAAAGGATTTTTACACTGATTACAAAACAGCAGGACGTCTTACTTTGAGATATTTGTAGATTAGAAACTGCTTCTAATCTTCAGATCCACATTTGTATTATTTGGTTTATAAGCAGATTGTTTTCACATGTCTACACACAAGGGGGCGCCACAGGAGTGTTGAGGTGATCTCACACTTTAAGCCAACAGCTTCTAATTATTCTCATGTTACATTAGAAATGTTGGAGTTTACAGTTCAATCATTTGGAATTAAAAAGGTTCAGGATCTATTTTACATTTGCAGCTGATCAATCAATCACCTGCTATAAAATATAGTTAATGACATTTTATTAGTATCTTTCATTCTGGTGTTTGAACATCAGTGTCCACCAACACACTGCCTGTCCACAACTTGTCCCCGACCACCTGGATCAAACAGAACATACACAGCTGATGGAGAGTCCAGGTTTCGGCAGTCCAGTGGACCTCATGATGTTGTTAGCATTAGCTTCCCTCAGATTACACTTGTATAGCTATTGAGCTGAGCTCGTCAGTGCCAGAGAAATGATCTCCTGAGGTGCTTTTGGTAAAACACGTACCGTCATGTTCTCAGTATTCTGGTCTTGGTTTGGTACCAAAGTGTGGGTTCCTGTGACATCTCTAATGAGAATATTTAATAACATCTGGACTGAAGAACAATAAGCTCAAACTTCAGGTCTGTGGTTCTGATCAGTCTTTACAATCTTGTTTCAAAGTTGGTCCTTCAGTGGACCGGCTCATTGACCGCGTTACCTGTGAGGCGGCCGTCGAAGTGCGGGTTGGTGGCCACCTTCAAGCCGGGGTGCGGCAGCAGGTAGCAGCCGATGTTGGAGAAGCAGGAGTGGATGTGTTTCCTGACGTTCTGCAGCTCCTCGTGTTGGTTCTGCTTCACCTGGACAAAGACGTTAATGTCAGCGCGAGAACGTTCGGACCAGCGACAAACGCTTCAGTATCTCGATCGGACTCACGTGCAGCCGTTTCTCCAGGAAGCTTCGTCCTCCCTCCAGACCGTACGGATGTTCGTAGGGGTAACTCCAGTCTCGGATCAGGAACATCAGACTCTGAAGAGGACAGCAGAATTTCATTTAAATAAATATAAAAAGGTCTTTCAATAGAGCAGAATGTGGTTTGACTGTGAGGCTTCTGTGAGTTTCTCATGACGAGCAGATCATACCTGAAAAGGTTTCTTGCAAACCTCCTCCATGGCCAGTCGTCCGTACTCGGTGAAGAGCTAAGAAAAGGAAACAACCACTCAGTTTAAAATCTAATAGTCAACCACTTCAACGCACTCATAAAAGCTCAATTAGTACAGAAACAAATGTGTTACAGTAACTCATGAAAGCTTTTCCATTTGCTCACTGCCTAGAAGCTCTTCACTGCTGCAGCAAGAGATGAGATTCAGTTTATTAACAGGAAGAAAATCTGGGTTGAAGTTTGTCTAACTGTGTTTATCATGTTCAAGCTGACTGAGCTCATTTTAAATTAAGAATCTTAATGTTCCTTTTCAGAATAATCCAACGTGATGACACAAACTTTCCATTGTGAGAGATTTGTGGGGTTTTGTTGGGTCTTCAGTGTGAGCTGCTGCCTGCTGGGTTTAGTTCAGCACTTAATCCTGACCCCAACACATAAAACACCTGATATGGGGAACTTCACTGGCCTCTGTGAAACATGATGTGCTGCTGTAAATCTGCTGGATTAGGAAGCAACCTGGAAGCTGCTCTGTGAGGTTGGACAGTGAAAGCAGTCAGACGCCTTGCTGTCTGCTGATCCACACAAGAGGCAGGAGGAGGGACAATCAAACAACGTGACCAGGACTGAACTATTTTAAAATGTGGACAGGTTTGATAGATGACACCCTCATTAACGTAACTCCCCCGTCCTCACCTCACTAACCCTGACTTCAATCATTCCTCACCTTTAAACAACCACAGCCGCCTCCCACTTCTCCAAACAGCCTAAATGTAACGTAAAAACTGCTCTGCAGGCTGATACTGACCTGCAGGTGCTGGAGGTCGTCTTCCTGGATGTTCTGGGACAGGTTGTAAACCTGAAACACACAACAAACGTGTTATCACTTTCATCTTCACTGAGGCAGCCATCACTCAAAAGCTCCAGAATCAGATCCTGATGCCTGAGACAGAGACGGGCGCTGACCTGGACAGAGCTAGTCATGGTGCTCAGAGCAAACAGCGTGGCACAGTCTTTGATGGTCGACTGGCTGTCAAACGCCCCCTGTGTGTCGATTAGTAGAACTGCAACCTGCAAGAACAAAACCCATGTTCATTTCATTCCTACAGCTTCAGTGGATTATCTCGTGTAATGAGGACTGTTGCTGGTGTCTGCTGTGAACTGGCCTTAGAACCATCTGGTTTCTCCACCACAAACACCTCGCTCCAGGCCAGGATGCCTGTGGTCTCCCTCTCACAGCCGCCCCGCCATTTGAAGCCGGTCAGAGGCTCGTCGCTACAGCCAATCCAGGAACCGGACGACTGGAGAAAGACGAGAGGAGGAGTCAGACAGCTGGTTAAATAAAACAATGTATGGGCTCTGAAACGGGGACCTTTAATCATAATCTCACATTTACTGATCAAATGAGTTAAAGAGAAAGTAATCTGCTTACTCATTGTTAGTTGCAGCCGTTGACACCAAGTTTCAATCCTCTCAACTCAGTATATGTTTATAGAAAATGAGTGTCTGATTCTTGACACAGGAGCTAAAAATAAGCAAATGTCATTTTCCAAACTGCATCTTTGAGACTGGTGAACCTGCCGTGACCCGCCCTGTGGGGTCAGGCTTACACTTCACATAAAGATCACCTTTATGTGAAGTGTAAGCAGCAGTGAAAGTTGTGGAAGCCCAGTCACAGAGCTGACATTGTGTTGGCCTAAATCCTCTTAACAGTGCAATGAAAGCCTCCAGAATGTCCCTCAGTGCTTACCGTACATTAACAGTCAAATCACAAACCGTATGTTCGCCTCAGTTTCCTCCACATCGTCACTTGCAGACATCTGCAGCAGGCTTGATAACAACAGCTCAAAAGGACATGAACTGAACAATGTTTCACGTCTAAGAGCTCCAGTGAAATTAAAGTCGACATGATTCATTAGTTCACTAATGACAGGGTGGAGATGAACAACAACAAGGTGTGAGTCTGCTTCAGCAGTCACAGTAAGAGTTGCGTACTTTCACAGTGTAATCATGTTAAGACGGGATCCCTTCACAGTCAGAATAGACCTGAGTAATGATTACAGCCACCAGCAATTTGTGATTTGATTTTATCCTGAGCAAAAACAACAAAGCTGTAAGTCTCAGTCTGAATGTATAAATATATTAAATGGAGAAAAAATATAATGTGAAATAATGTACGTTTCCATTCTCCATTTTTCAGGGTTTGTTCTCAGGATCTTTGTATAATATGCAAATAAAAAAATACACATTAAAAACAAGGTGAATATAAAAGTATCTAAAGTTGAGAAGGTTTTAAAGTACTATTTATGCAACTGTAAGTTAATGAACCTGTCAACAGCGTCATCTATTTGCTTATTAAACCTCTGTGACAGTGTGTATGATACATCAGCAGAAGCAGAAACACAGCACTTCTAAATATAAACCGTCCCGCTTCAGTAGAGACCTGCTTTCTACTCGTTTCCAGCTCACTCTACCTGTTTATACATGTAGCGCAGCATGAAGTCCAGCAGGAACGACTTGCCCTTGCGGAAAGCTCCGGCAACAGACACGACGACCACATGGAGGTCCTGCACCTCCTCCTGCAGCAGCAGCCGCTCCAGCACCTCCTCCTGCAGCGAGAACAAGTGCTCCTCCTCGTCCGCCACCACGATCTGCACCGGCCTGGCCATGCCCACCTCCTCCTCCTGCAGGTCGTCTTCCTCTTCCTCACGTTTCATCTCAGATGCGTTCGATTTAAACCCGTGGACACCTGGGAGGGAAAGGTGAGGTTAAAGCCTGACAAAAAGCTGAGAGCGCTGGGGGGGGGGAGGTGGAACAACATGGCGGTTGTTCTGGAACAAGTCAGAGTCCGGTGTGTCAGAGTCCGGTGTGTCAGAGTCCGGTGTGTCAGAGTCCGGTGTGTCAGAGTCCGGTGTGTCGTCCCAATGGACAGAAAAATATATATATAATAAAAAAAATTTTTTTATATTAATACTGTGTTTTATAGCAGAGGCAATCGTGCCTAAATAAAATATCACCTCCACTACTCCATAAAAAATAAATATATTTATGAAACGTAATATTTGCCCTCAGGGAAAAAGAAGAGGTGCTTTTTAAACACAGCAAATGACAGTAAGGCGACGATTTAGGCCTGTGGTTCCCAACAAACCCATAACAGACCAGACAGACTGGGCTGCAAGAAAACATGAGTCTGGGGGGGAAAAAAAAACCTAAATTCTCTAAGTTCACAGTCCTTTTTAAGGAAACTGGTTGATCTGTGCTTCATCACAATCCTGATATAACACACTGATTATGAACTATACAGCTTGTCATTGCCTTTCAGTTTTTAGAAGAACGTGAAGAACATGTGAAAACTAATGTCAGGTTGTTGTTTTTTTTATTTAGTACATAGCCACCATCAAATACATAAGAAATTAAGTTACAGTATGTGTCAAGATATTAGTGGCTTGGCACTTCTGCTAACTATTTCCTGGATTAAGCCTCGGTTGTGATGACGACTAATGAATACAACACACCACACAGTCGACCTCAGATCAAGCAAACGCACACAAACACAAAGTAACACAGCCAACATCAGGTTACACAAAGCCAGGATCACCTCAGTGTGGTCATCTTTAAGTGTACGACAATATTATATCTCATTTTTGCAGTAACGATGAAATAGCAGCTTCCTGTCGCTCCTCCTCTAACTTTCACATATCATACACATGTGTATTTGTTTGAGGTGGAATAAATCTGATGTGTTTCCACACTTTGATGGCACTAGTTTCCTACACAACTTTCAAACCAAACATATTTGATTAACATCTGATTTGTTGCCCGTCCTTTTACCCAGATCACCCACTCCTAGCACCCGAGCTACTGCACCTTCAAACGCCTCCTTAAAACGGATACGTTGCTTTATCTGCAAGAAGCAAACAAAAGCAAATAAAACGTGTGCAGGCAGACTGAGTCACTACACTTAAAACACAGGCCTTTCACGTTTCTCCTCTACGCTCACATGTGTAAACTTCACAGCTGTCAGACGTCTCTGGTTCTTTGCAGCCATTTTGAACACGCTCTCTGCATCACTGTGGACGTGTTAGAGTCCCTGTTCCCACACACGGATCAATAAACTCTTATGTCCACAAGTGGAAGTAGCTTCTGGGTGATCAAATAAATCCTGACCTCCCCCCAGTTACTCAGGCTTCACCAGAGCTCAGAAAGCTAAGGAGAAATCCCTGCTATTATGGGATGGCAGGGCTGGCTGGAGGTTTAAAGTGAATGATGCCATCAGTCAGTTCTACAGTTTAAACCTGTGCTTTCGCTCTCCTTATACGGTGACTGTTACGCTTCACTGAATCACAGCCGAGGTTACACAGGGTCAGGATATTTCAGGAAGGTGGATTTGACTGTTCCTTGGTGCTTTTGCCTTCACCTCACTGGTCACAGCAGGGTTGTGTCATATCCTGCAACCAACCTTAAAAGATTAGTGTTAATAATGCAAAGTTTTCATAGCTGTATGGGGTTCAGGGGTTGAATCTGTGACCTTGTTGTTTTTACGTGACGGCGTTCACTTAGATGCAGTCATGTGATTCCTCTGAAAACAGGCCTGCAAGAGCACAGCACACTCTTCATTCAGCTCAGTGTTGAGCTTGGGCAACAGCAACACAACACTGATCTTCTTCACACAAAACTCGCTGATTAAAATCCACAACATCACAGAGACACGTCGTGCTGGGGGAGAATTAAATAACGCACAGTGGGACAAAGATGTTTTGGGATGCCTCTGGGACAGTGATACGCACTTTAACTAAGGCTGATGAAGACTAGTGATCCAGTAAATTCAGTGTCCTGTGTGCAGCACATTAACTGCCTCAGGGGAAATGTTTCTCCAGTGCTTAAGCTGAAGCGCACTTTTTGAAAATGAATTTAATCTTTTTAGTTATTCAGCCAGAAAAGAAAATACCAAACACAATCTTATTTATCGTCTTATCATGACAGTGCTCCTTTTTACAAGCAGAGCAAAGGAACCTGGTCTGAGTTCTGCTCTGTATATGCTGCTGACAGTTCTCGGGGCACTTTAATATGTGTTTGGATGCATTCACAACAGACCAACATCCTCTCCCAGCACTGCTGACCTACATGGCCTGGGAACATGTGTGTTAGACCTCAGGAGACACTCACAAGTAGGGTGTGCCGCATAAATGACACAACCAAGGATCTGTTCCACTGACAAGTTTCACATAGATTGGACATTATTTTGACTCTTGTTGAGGAAAAGTCTACCTGCTTGTCCAACACTGTAGAAAAAAATATATCTCTCAAAAGTCCATCTAACAATCTTGCTCTTAGTTTAATTCTCAACGCTCCAGCTCTGCAAACATTAGTGTTTCTCAATACTAGGAGGCAGTCACGCCTTGTTCTGGAGGCTCTGAAATACCAATCTGGAATAAAAGTAGATAACATCAGAATAAGTTTATCACATGACTACCGCTGCCTCTGCTTTTGCCCCACTTTGGTCTTGTAACAGCGTGCAGCTGTCCACACATCAAGTGAGAGGAGCTCTCTGCAGCTGCAACAGCACTGACTTCTTCTCACAGCCCCAACACTCACTGTTCACCCAGGTGAAACTTTAGGGGCCTGTGTCAAACAGTCCTAACGGAGCAACACGTCTGGCTGAGACCAAGCCAAACATGCTCCAACTCAGCTAAAACGTGCAGCTGGTAACACTTCACCTTGTCACAGTGATAAAGCACTGATAAGACAGCAAACTAGAGGTTTCATCATCAACTAATTTGTAGTCCAACTTCATAGCTAGCAGCTAGCTGAAACTAGCCTATGGGAGAGGACCATCCATTACTAAGCTGAGATAATAATCATCCATTGTCAGTCAAAAAAAGAAGAGGTGTTGGACGGGACTGAGAGAAAAGTCTAGCCACCGGACTCAAACACTGCTCCTGCTCTCAGCTGCAATGCCCCGTGCCTTTTATAGGGAAAACTAACACACGCCAAACTCCATTCAAAAACTGGCACATTGATTGTTTACTCGCTTCCTACAGATTAGTCTTCACTGCAGTATGACAGCATCTATTCACAGTCAGGACTGAGTCAACTGTTTCCTCTGTTAACTTATACAACAGCGTTAAATAACTGACATAGACCTGCACCGAGTCATCAAACAACTTATGGTTTAGCGTTTTAAGCTAATTTACATTTTTGACTATTAACTCAGAGACTAAACTGATTTAATGATATGTGCCGAGAAGAAAAGGAAACTTATCTTAACGTTAGTTCTGCGTTGGTCTCGTTTTGTACGAGTCTTACTCTTTAAGAAAACATTTCATTGGTACCATCAATAATGATTAATAACTAACATTAATATTGTCTGTTCTTACTAAAACATGGTTTTATCCACTGAGACGTGTGTTAGCATAACAAATAAACGTGTTATTAGCTTAATTAGCTCTGGTTTGAATGAACGATAAAACCTACGGCGACTGTATTAAGCTAGCACACTGTCAACAGTTAGCTTCGAATAGGCAGCTGTTGACAAAGCCGCTTAAAACCTACAATAATGTAGAATTAGCTGGAACATGCTAACAGGTACGTTAGCTAGACCTTTAACAGCGAACACACCTTCAGCGGCAGGTGAGGGCAGCGGAACGGCTTCAACCAGGAGCTTCGTGACCACACAACACGCTCAGCGGGAATAAGTCGTGAGTAGAAACAGAACCTGTGGTTGTTCGGTGTCACCAGAGATCAAGTGTCGTGTTTTTTTAGAGATATTTTACCGCTCGGACACAGCAGGACACCGCACGACAGAAAATGCGATTATTCACCGAAGCGGAGCTGCCCGCAGTGGTCACTTCATTACGTATAACGTCTATAAAAAACACAGAGACGGGGGTGGGAACCACACGATCAGAAAACCCGCGCTGTCATGTGTCCGTGTTGGTAACACCACTTCACCCTCGATTTATATTGAATTACCTTCGTTAAAGATGCTGTTTTTGTGACTCCGCTGCTTCAACCTGCTCTCCTCCGCCGCCATCTTTCTTGACCTGCTGATAGCGGCAAGCCGCTCTGACGTCACAGAAGCGGCGGAGTCCGCAGGGTCCTAAGTACGGCCGACGCCCCGCCCCCTGGTGGCGGAAGTAACTAAGTATAAATACTCAAATACTGTACTTAACTGAAATGTTTG
This sequence comes from Sandelia bainsii, assembly GCA_032362345.1. Classification (NCBI taxonomy): domain Eukaryota; kingdom Metazoa; phylum Chordata; class Actinopteri; order Anabantiformes; family Anabantidae; genus Sandelia; species Sandelia bainsii. The sequence goes on along the minus strand of JAUMHL010000001.1, from coordinate 1,200,306 downwards.
ACTTTTAAAACAACATTTCTTAGTTTATATGGTATGAAGTTCACTCTCTACTGCAAATTTTCTACCTGTGAAATAAAAAAAACTTTAATTTGTAGTATTGTGCTTATTTCAGGATTTTTAAATTCAGATGGAAAATTTGCCTCATATTCAAAAACAATGTCCAAATTTTTCTATTTTAGTAATACTGAGCTCTAAAACCTCAAGTCAGTAAGCTTATTGAAATATTGAAATAGGACACCTTGAATACTGTTCATTAAATATTTTTTTTCGCATGTCTGATTTGGCCAAGATTTCCCGATGCAACCCTCCCCATTTACCCAGACTTGGGACCGGCACTAGGAGTACACTGGCTTTGTGGGCCCCCCCCCATGGAGACGGTTAGTGTGACAGGGCAGGATGCTAGGAATAGGGTGAGATGGAGGCAGATGATCCACTGTGGCGACCCCTGAAGACAGCAGCCGAAAGAAGAAGAAGAGGAAGTAATATTTTTTAATTATTTTTTATATTACACACATAATAATTTAATTATTAAATAAAATTAAATATTTTAGTAAATGTAATGTGTTTTTAACAGTAGGTCAGTTGGACTGAGAAATCTGTTTCTTAGTAAAGTATATACATACATGTACAGTATATAGCACATAGTCAGTTGTATAGCATGTACCTCTGCTTGTAGTGGAGTACTAGTGCAGCGTCATATATATATGTATATGTATACAGAGGTAAACCCTCACCAGCAGTCATGGGCTTAATGTTATCTGGATAAAATAACTACATATTTGAAACCTACAGTATAGGATTACTTTATGGTCTTAAAAAAGTTCTATACTGTATACTTTTAGGTCCTTATACTTCCCCTCCTGAGGAACGTTTTACAACAGTACAACAACCTGTTCAGTCCCATGACTGCTGGTGAAGATTTACAGGTTTTGTCCAATCAGCATAAAGTGGTGTAAATCCCTTTAGGAAAATATTGTTGTGTTTTTCACTTGTGGGCCGCCGTACATTTCTCAGATTCACATTAGTTCACAACGGACTTCTCATATATTTCAGTGAGTCTAATGTTCTGCAGTTTTGTTAAACCTCAGACTGGATGGTTGTAAAATGGCAGAAATAGTTTCTGTAACCTTGTGACAGTCAGCTCACTCGGTGCATGCTGGGACTTCAGCACATGTTCTTACTTTCTAAAACAGGAGAAGCAGTTGTGACAGAGGAACCTTGACCTTGTTGTTAGCAGCTGGTTTGATCAGATTACAGTGTGTCTCCACACCTGCATGTCACTGTGGTTGAGTGTTATCTGATGACAGGTCAGTCAGGCCGCCTCCCTGCTGTCTGTAGTCATGAGCTGCAGTTACACTCAGTAAGCTGTCATTTACTATTATTAGTATTTTTAAACCAATCGTGTTCTTCCTTTCTCCCTTCATATAAAAGTCAGTAAAAGATGTTTTTATCCTGCAGCTTGCACACAGCTGAAAATGTCTGTGTTCAGATCAGGTGTTGCTGCTGCAGAGTGAAGCGTGACGGAGGCTCCAGAGACCTCACCGAGGACTCAGATCTGAAATCATTTAGCCTCTGAATTACTGATGAAAACACTAAACCAGCTGCAGAGTTTTGGATCATCAGTGGTGATAAGTTGTAGGAGATCGTGTTCATTGTCCTGAGGTTTATTCTGCAGACTCAGAGATGAGGTTATACCCACAGTAGACGCTGGATGTTGACGGTGTAGCTCTGTGGGGGGCTTAAAAGGATCTTCCGATTTTTCCTGTAGCGTCAAATTGTGGTTTTGAGGGACATATCTGAACATTTGGATGGACTTCCAACCTGTTGTCCAATAACATTTCCTCGTGTCGTCGTCTGTTGCTTGGAAACAACCAAACACCTGTAAAACATAATTAACAAAAATAAAATTGGAAAAGTTAGCATGCTAACATGCTAAATTAAAATCATAAATGTTATACCTGATAAATATCAGGATGCTAATGTCGACTGTAGACCCTTGGTGTTTTTTTATACCATAAACCAGACAAAACTATTTCACACCTAAACCAAACCACAGTGTCAATTTAAGATGTCGTCTCAGCAGGATGTGACTGGCTTAATATTAGTTTTCTGTATTAAATGATCAGTTATTTTTATCCGTCCAGGGGACCAACGACCTTCCAGAGGGTCAATTATTTCAGCTGGTTCCAAATGAACTCTGTACTATTACTTAACTGTACTTAACTATTAGACAAAAACTGAGGTAATTTTAGTCAGAGACAAAATACAAAATACTTTAATGAAAAGACAGTGAACTTTCAGGTTGGGTCTCTACATACAGAGACAAAAAGACAAACAGTCTCCACAGAGTCACAGTTTAGTCTCAACTGAAGTCGTAAAGTTTAATGGAGCAGTCGAGTTCAGTAAATCGTTGAGTTTCAAACGAGCTAGAGGTTTACAGACGGTTTAATACAAGTAAGTCAGCAATGGTAGTTTAACTAAAACTATACTGTAAATACTGTATGAAGGGAACTGTAAACTAAAACATATTTGTGATAATTTTTTCAAAGATTTTGATTAAAACAATTAAAATAGATGATTTACTGGCCTAAACAAACAGATTTTTTGCGTGTTTGTAATGTTAAGTTAGTTAAAAAATAAGTTAAAAAAAAGATAAAAAATAAACTCCATACAACTGCTAATACCAAGAACATATATATACTTTAAATAATTTCAAGTATATTTAACTTAGAAACTGCTGCCTTGAAAACCCAGTTTAACTGAACTTAGGTTTAACTGTTCAAGAGTCTGTTAAACTAGACGAGTTACCTGAAGGTGAGAAAACAAGTTCTGTTAACTCAAAGATGTTAATTTAACCCAACTATACAGGCACGTGACGATACAGTCAGGATCTTTTTTCTCTCATGTTACAAGAATCAGTTCTTCATGTGACACGAAGCCGCAGCTGCTGAATCACTTTACCCCAAAATCAATAGAAACACATCATCCGAGGCTGCTCCCAGTGATTTTGTTATAGTCATACTTTCCGTTTGGCCTCAGACGGATCCGTACCCAAACAAAATATGATGGCAACACTGCACGGCAGCAACAAAGACATAAAGCGCTTTGTTATTTGATGTATTCGACTGAACAACAGGAAAAAGTGAAAGAAATAAAACAGCTTGTGAAACTTTACATCACCGATACAGCAGCAGACACGTGGAAGCAGAAACTGACCTTTACCTTTATCATTAGTAATATTTTTATTATTATGAAAAGAAACTTACATTATTAAAGACAGAAAGTTTTCACTATGAATTGCTTCTGCGAACTACAAAAAGGAAGAGTCAAACAATGCATGCTGGGAAATCAGCTTTAATGAGCTGAGCGAACACTCAGAAGTTCGTTCAACTCAACTGACTCAAGTCAGAACGACTCATGTTTATAAGTTGTATAGATGCATGTAGATGTTACGTAGACCAACGCTGAAGAAGAAAAAACAGGATTTATGAACATACTGTAGAAGTTGTTTCCAAAATCAAGACCAGCAAATGAGAAAATCACCCTGTGTCCTCACACTGATATAATCTTCTCTAGTTACTGACACACACAGGTTTGTAAAATTCAGTCTAGTGTGTGATACTCTGAGGTAACTCCACTGTATTTATTTTTAAAATGACATGATATTTCTGATATTATATGTAATATTTATTTAGATAAATACAGTATGTTTATTGTTACCTGGAAAACTGGAAAGATTCACATTCTACTGTGTGAAACCAGCTGTAATTACAAAAACAAATCCACAAAATAAAACCTACATGTTGAGAAATCAAAGAAATAAAATAAACAGACACAATGAAACACTATAAATATTCTCTCGTTTCCTGGTCACTTATTCCTTCCTGAGGTTTGTTACTATAACAAATGTTTCACCTTCTAACAACGACTGATTTATAGTTATTATCAGGATATAAAAACGGCCTTTTAGGGGGAATTAAGTCATTTATTTATTGGATTTGATTTAATTTCAGCTGTTTGGTTTGAACAAAAACAGAGGATTTCCTCTCTGGTTGCTGGCATCATAAAAAAAACAACTAATCTGTCTCTGGTTTCATTAATCTGACGCTTGTTGGGTTCAGTGTTGTCGTTAAGGAGCTCGTAGACACGCAGAGATCATCCCAGACCGGAGTCTTCTGTTCATCCTTTTCTTTTTTTGGAATGAACAAACTTCGTCTGTGGTCCATCCTAGAGGAGCGGGCGGGTGCGGGGGCCACCGACGAGGTGCTTCTGGGTCACAGGTGGGAGGAGGTGGAGAAGCAGAGTTTGAGGGTGTAGAGGTTGGAGCTGTCTGCAGGTCGGAGAGAGAGAGAGAGAGTTGAATTTATACAGAAATAAACACGACTAAGGTCAGTCAAAGGTTTCTCATTCTTTCATTTTATTTCTGTGTGACATCAGGTGGTAAATGGAGGCAGCGAGCGCGCGATGTGATGATGTGATTGTCACAGCTCAGTGGGATGAACGTGGTTAATGCAGACGTCCTGTGTGATGGTTTTTTAAGGATGGAGCATCAAACTCCTCCATAAAAAGTTACGTATTTAATATTGACAGGGTCAGATATATGATATTATTCTTATCAGCCCCTTAAAAAAGAAAACATATATATGACAATATAGTGTAAGATTGGTCATCTGGTAAATTTCAATTACATGATAATTAACCAATTAGTGCAACATAAGTCTTAAAGTTTGACATTAAATTTGGCCACAGTGGATGAAACATGTTGAACATTTTTAGTATAATTATCTGAAATTTGTGCACTATTAAGACAATATTTCACCCAGCGGCTGTGAGAAATGACACCAAAAAACAAGCAAATGTACTAATAATTAACAATAATTTTCCTTCAATACCACATTTTATTGAAAATGTTGACACTTTACTTTAAATAATTATAATCTCAGATTTTTTCACAGTAATTGGGTGAAATAATAACAAATTATTAGCTAATTATATTAAAATTGCAGACTATTTCAAAATAATTGATTGCAATTTAATTTAAATTGTGTAACAATTTCTGGGTAATTATTATACAATTAGTGGGCTATAATTTATGATGTATGAACACTGAAACAGGTTGGACTCCTCCTGCCAAAAGATGAATCCAGTGTAAGTGGTGGGGGCCAAAATCCATCCAATCTTCTAGAGCTGCTACAGCACAGCGTGAGAATCTCACACTAAAATGACTTTAACCTTGGAAGATATCAACGTGATTTAATTAACACAGACTGATCAAGCTTCAAACCAGTGTTATCAGATATGTAACCGTGGATGTTTGTCCCCATCACTTCCACTGAAAAGGTTTTAGAAAGCGATAATCGGCCAAACTGAACACGAGGAATGGTTAAGTAGACAAGACAGACTTGAAAAGATGTGAATCTTTTAAAGACATGTGACAGCCACCAGCTGGACGTGTGCTGCAGCATACTGCGACAAACTGTGTGAAACACCGAGGTGCAGGTTAAGTGCATTATCTGTTAATATTCGTCTGACACTGGACACACTTCTTCTACCTCATGAATGTCCTCAGTCTGTTGGTGTGTTGAGGGAAACTCAGACTTTATAGTACAGCTTGTAATTTAACATGTCATTTTTCTGTATGAATGAGTATTTATGAGTATTTATTGAGTACTTAGTAAGTGTGCCGACATATTCTAGCTGCCAAAGGTTGGGATCATACTGTGACATGAAGAGTGCTGACTCTAAACTTAGATATTGGAGATTCTTGGAATGTGTCACATGAAATAATCTTTTTTTTGTGAATTCTGCTTATGCATCTCGTAACTACACGTTGGTTTTATTGAGTGCAGACGAATGAACTGTTGTTTACCAAGGTACGGAGACGTGGAGAATGTGATCTCTGAATTGTTAGACTCGTTTTGGTTGATCACCACCTGAGTGGTTCCTGTGAGCAGCAGGCACAGTTCTCTCACAGCTCAGTACTCACTGGGTATCCTGATCTGATGGTGGTTCAGGATGGTCAGAGCCTCCACAGCTTCTGTTTTACTGTCAAACTCCAGCAGACCAGACAGAGTCTTCGAGCTGGCTGCAGTGATGAAGAGGAGGAGGAGAGACAAGAAGAAAATGAAGAAGGAGAAGTGAAAGGAAACCTGTAACAGGGTCGTGTATGGTCCCTCCTGCTCTGCCGTGTGATTTGTTAAACTTACGTTTGGCATCAAAGACCTTGAACTTGGTGAAGGCAGGAACATTGTGCTCAGTGCAGAGCTGCAGGTGAGAACGAGAGGAGGGAGGTCAGAGAGAGGTTTGTTCTTTTTACTCCAACACATTTATAAGACACCTAAATAATAAACTGCTTCCACCTTGTGCAGCTGGTGCTCGTTCAGGGTGGGCGGCGCGTTGTAGAAGTGCAGGATGGTGGCAGGCGGCTGGATGATGTTCCTGCTGCTCTGTGCGTTGCTGAAGCGGTTGTTTCGGGTCAGGCTGAAGTCCTGGTAGCTGCTGCTGCTGTCGGCTAGCTCGAACACCTGACTCGGAATCACGGCCTGCTGCTTGGACACGCTGCGGGGTCAGGGAGGGAGGGAGGGATAAATACACAGAACAGAACCAAACACAGGCTTCCTCACCTCTTGTGCCACTTTATGTGAGATTGACATGATACAAATGCAGCTTGTATTTATGACTTTATTGTTAGTTGAGTGGCTGCTGGTTTTTAATCACTACAGTTATGTGAATATTAGGAGCTGGGTTATGGGAATAAACAGCTGAATCCTCCACTTGGTGACATTAAACTGAGATACATTTTTTCCTGCCGTGATGATGTTGTTTAAGAGTTAAATGGTGCATCGACACTCACCAGACGTTGAGTTTTTTGCCAAACACCTTGATGCTGTTGAGATGAGTCACAGCTCGATCCACAGCGTACTCGTCGCCCATCTCCACCAACGCTGTGCCGGCAATGCTCTTCATGAACTTCACCTGCAAACACAACCAGTCAGGAGCTCCAGTAAATTACAACTCACTAATTACAGATTCATATTTAAAATAGCAAACAATTACTGTGAAATAAGCTTTAAATTGTAATGTAATTACCTGGTAATTTGTGCACTAACACAATATTTCATCCAGTTACTGTGAAAGAAATACTGGTAACTTTATAAAATCATATTTCTAATAAAACATGATATTCAAGGAAAATTATGGTTAATTATTAGAAAATTTGCTTCTTTTCTCAGAAAAATGTAAATTTCTCTATTAATAGTGCACACACTTCAATGTACAGCTCCAAGAAAAAGTAAGTGAACTATTTTCTGCATCAGTCGATCATGAAATATGATCTGATCTTCACTAAAGATTGAACACAATATTTCTAAGCTGATAAAACACAAACAGTCATATTCTTTCATGTTTTAACAGAACACATCTATTAAACCTACAGAATGAAGGAGTGAGTATGTCACTACATGTCAGCTGGACTCAGGTGTTTGCAAACCTGGAGTCCAATCAATGAAACGAGAACGGAGGTCTGGTTTAGAACAAACGGTGTCCGTGTGCTATTCACACACATCATCAGCTGGTGTGAGCCATGCTAAACAACATAAATATCTCAGAGGACCTACGATCAAGAGTTGTTGATTTGCATGTAGCAAGAAATAGTTACAGACTCATCTCAGAGAGTTTAGACCTTCATCAGTCCACAGTTGGAGGGTGTAAGGATGTGTGCACATTATATTACTGATAAGATATTTCAGCTGGAGTCTTTTACCTACGTACATTTTGTTTGCATTTTCATTAGTTTACCCTTCATGTACAAACTTTATGTATCGATCATCACCTACAGAAGTGGACGTTTCAGCAGCAAATGGTCAATACACCAAAAAAACAGGACAGAGTTTCTGCCGTTCCCTGCAACATGTGCCCACCCTCTCAGGGAGGTCAGGAGGGACCACGCACCTTCTCCACGTTGCCGTAAAGACAGAAGAGGTTGAAGATGCGGCTGCAGTTCATCTCGGTGGGATGGAGGCCGCTCACCATGGCAACAGAGCTGGAGGCGGTGTGGCTCAGGAAGGAGGAGGAGGAGGTCTTAGGAAGGAGCATCGGGTAGGATATCGTGTTGTGCACCTCCTCAGTGCTCCTCCTGTACCTGCTGTTAGCAGGCAGAGGCAGCAGGGGGCAGTGTGGGCCTGCAGGGAAACAAACACAATCATGTGGGGTTAGAAAGACTGAAGAACTGTCTGTGGGCATCATCACATCTGGAAGAGAGAACAGACAGAGACACGGTACCGTAGCCATTTGACGGATGCTCTCCCAGGATGGCCTGACGCTGCCGCCCCTTCCCCCGCTCTGTAACACACACACAAACACAACAATCTTAGCCAAACAGGAGACACACAAATTAGTGAAGTGTGGCAGTGTGATGTTATGGTCGTGGGTTAGCAGAGTCTGGCTTAAATAAGGTCAGAGCAGTGGGAGGTGAGAGTGAGCACTCCCTCTGTGATAATCCTCCTCAGCAGAAAAATCTATTTTCAGCCTCAACAGCAGCTTCAGGAGCTTCATCAGCCAACTACAGGCTGCAGTTTAACCTTTGACTGACTGCTGAATAAACTAGCTGTGCTTGATTTTTACTAGAATCTACTCATATGATAATTTACTTATTGTCACTAACTGAAAACTTGATCCTCAGAAAAGGAGTTGAAATTCAAACTGGTGGTCATAACAAGAACCTGTAAAAATGCTGCATTATCTGTGAGTCCTTCAGATTCCTAGGCCCCACAACAACGTCTCAACTCGGCTCATTCAATCTGACAGTCACAGAGTGTGATTCTGTTGTGTGTGTGAGTTTAAAGGTGGTGTCCTACCTCGGTGCAGGAGGAAGGGTTTGGTGTAATCCCAGCTGGTGTTGTCGTTGCGGACGACGTTCAGTCTGTTGGGCTGCAGGGGGCGACAGAGCACAGCACCTCTGGGTGGGTGTGTGTGCGTGGGCATGAGGGTGAGGGTGCGTATGTGTGCGTGCACCTGAGTGTGTGTTTGTCAAGAGCAGCGTGTGTCTTTATGTGTATATACTGCATGTGTGTACGTGTGTTTACCCGAGCGTATTCGATCTTGAGCGTGCAGCAGCCGGCGTAGATGTCGGCTCCGTTCAGAGCCAGTTTGGCCTTTTGTGCGTCCTCCACTGACTCAAATGTTAACGAGCTCGTTAAGGATGAGTCATCAGGATCGGGACAATTAGAGGAGAAAAACAAGACAAGCCCGGCCCTCGAGGGCCGTCAGCTCTAGTGAATCTAAAATTGATCTGGCTTCATCAAAAACAAGTCCAATTAGTGTTAATCCTCCTGTTTTCATAATCATGTTGAATCTACAACAGTAAACATTTAAAGAGTCTATTAAATCGTAAACTGCAGCTTTAATGGAATGAATCTGATTTTTCCTCGACTGATGAGTGAAATACTTTAAACACGTGTACAACACACAGTCAGGATATTCCACCATGGCCTGGATGCCGTTGCGTTTGAAGATGACGATGCGACTGACGTTGCCGACGGGGTTACAGACGGTGTACAACACGTCCTGAGAGAGAAGAGAGAACAGTTCTGAGAAATGAGAAAATGAAGATGGTTGGATAAGCAACATGAAGTTGGTAGTGTTGATGGAGCAGGTCCTGCTGGACTCACGGTGGTGATGGGGTACAGCGGGTTCTGGATGGACAGCAGCAGAACCTTATTTCTGCTGGTGGGGTCGTCGGCGTTGGTGGGTCTGGTGATCCTCTGGCTGGTGGAGAAGTTGAAGAAGGCCCGCTGCTCTGCGATGTAGACGGACTCCTGGGCCCCGCACGACACGCAGCGTTCAGCACTCTCCACGCTGTCGAACTCCACCAGAGCCTGACGCTTAAACGGCATCATCATCACGTAGCTGCGGACAGAGCAGGAGGAGGCGGGAATAAGCACAGGTGGAAAGAGGCTTTGTCTCTGTACGATGGGGTACAGAGACTCTTCAGGTTGAAGAGGCTGCTTATTTTTTGGAAAATGAGCTTGATGTAAATTTTAACTGGATTAACAACTATCTTTACATCAGGGTTTATTAGATTCTTCCACGCTGTGGCTTTCCTTTGCAGAGAGGTACTTCCAATTAGAATGAGATCTTATTAGATCTTTTTTTGCGTTTTGTGGTTGTTGTGGTTTCCATATGTGGTTTTGTATCTCTTTGTGGGCATTTTGTGACACCAAGGTCCGATCAGTAATCCGTCCATGCCCAATGTTTACCGCAAAAGAGGTTAAAATGGTCGTGCAAACTGCTTCAACCTCATCAAAGTGAATGTTTCTATGTCAGGAAACACTGTAAACCATATCAACTACATGAGCAGGATATTTTACTGTTTACTAATAAATCATTTCAGGATTATTCAGGTTAAGCTGTTTTGTGATTCCACTGCTACTCTGAAACACAAAATGTCCTTGAACAATATTGAAACAGCTTGAACCTGCAGTGTTCATCAATAGTTTTATATGTCTCCACTAGTAGTGACCAGGTCAACAAAAGGCACATTTTTCTTTGCTTTACTGCACAAATATTGGGGAAATAGGCAAAATATTCCAGTAACTTCAATAAGACAAAGAAAATTATTTACTGTATCCTGTGAGGGTTCTGACTCCCAGTTTAGGAACCATTGTTGTAGCTGCTGTAACATTTTATCACTGTAAAGCTGAACAGCAACAATATCAACCTGTTTCCATAGTCACAACTTTTATTTATAGACGACAAACTTTAAAAGCAGCAGTCACATTTCTAAACACTGATCGAGACACTGGGTCATCTGGGTTATAACATTTCATTAAGACAGCTTCTAGCTCACAGGAAACTGCTGCCTTTTCATAATAAATGCAACTGTTTTTTATATCTTTCAACATTTTATCATCATTCCTAACCCTAACCACATCCTAATTCTGAGCCTAAAACCTAGTCTTAAGTCCAAAAACGCTCGCTGAAGTTGCCAGGACCTCACAAGTGAGGAATGTTCATTACACTGCAGCAACCTACAAAAGCACGACCACCACCAACACATCACCTGAACTGGAGCCACGTTGTTACTGATACTAATGAGAATACAGATACTGATAGTTAAATGACAAAAGTTTGCAATTCTGATGCACACTTCTTGCAAAACACTACAGAGTTTCTAATATTCGACACTTTGTTCAAGAACGTAATCGCTTGCAATCACTACGAAAACTCTTCTATTCAAGATGCACAACACTTGTTGAACACCAGTCAGTCTGAGCCTCAGTAAAATACAAACAGACGTCAGTAAGTTCACCTCTTTTCTGAAGACTCTGCAAACATGGATATTTTCCCTCCCCTACAGCATGTTCATGTTCAGCATCATTTTATTGCAGAAGTCCCATTTTGAAAAACAGTTGTTTGTTTCATTTTGACAAAGAAGTGAGATGTTTATCTCCAAGTGTTTTGTCTTATTTGGCACAATGAGCCAAATTCCACAATAAGTGCAGATGAGATGCATCACAGGTTTTTCTTATTCTACACATACAAAATGGAACTCTCTGAAAAGATGCTAATGCAAACTGCAAAACTTGACCCACAACTCCACTGCTCTCACTCATACTGTATCTCATTCTAAATCAGTTTTGCAAATCTCTGAACACAAATTGCACCATTTAGCCCACTATCAGTTTATCTTCAGTCCTGTGTCAGAGTATAAGAGATTATGCTTGTTTAACTGCAGGATGCGTGTGGTGACATCCACGCAGATGAATGCCAGGAATGGATTCTCCATGCCAGACGCTTTCCCCTCCACTGCTTGGCCAGAGAGAAAGTTGCAGCTGATGTGGACGAGGTCATCCGGCTCGACAACGATCTACATCCTGTGTCGGGTTGATGTGTTTCTTTCCTCATTGTACAGGTGAACTCTGTAGGGTTTTGCTACATACTATGTAAAACAGGTAACTGTAAATCACCAAAACCAAACAGAAAACTTGTCTGTATCTAAATATTTAACATGGTTTCATGAAGCCAAAACATATATGAACACTGCTGGTTTCAATTATTCACACGAGTGTTTATTTGATGCTCTGTGTGACATAATGCGGGTGTATTGTTCTGCTGGAAGGAATCAGTTTTGAGAAGAGAATCGTGGAGTTTTCACAAAGTAGTTTACCTTCTTTTTCTTTTTCTGTTAAGAGTTTTGAGACATTGCGCCACAGTTTCTATAAATGTGTCAAAAACCTGCAAAACTAGACAAGCTGCAGGCAGAGCAGCAGTGGCTGCAGCGCAGCTTTTCGTGGTATCAGAATCAGGTTGTTCTGACAGCCAGAAGACAGGATACACTTAAATAACCAACAGCAGTTAGAGCAGAAAATTTGAAGTTTGAATTATCAGAACCCAGCAGCCACTTTTTACATCATTACACCAAATTACACTAAGAAAACATTAAAAAACAAGCGACAAAAGCAGTGATGAAACTAATATATTCTTTCAGTCAGTCATTACACAAAGTATTAGTGCCACGTGCCTGTGCTGATTCTTCACATAGTTTTTTATTTGACATGATGAAAAGAAATTTCTTCAATCTTTTTCTTTTTCTGTGCATCTAGAAGTATGTATTTTTTTTAAAGTATACAAGTATTTTTTAAAGTTACCAGATGCTGCCAAACTTGTCAAGCGCCTCCACCAGGTCGGCCTCCACCACGGCGTCGCAGAGACCTCTGACGTGGACGACCGGGGACGGGGGGAGGCACTGATGGTTCTCCACGCCGCCCTGCAGGGAGAAGAGAACAGAAACAATGTGACTATGAACTATGAACAGAAACCAGCATCCAAATAACTATTGTTTGATAATGTTTGTCACAGTTTTTAATCACACTGGAACTTTGTAAAATCTGTTTCCACTGGAAAAAAACGGAGCTTTTCACAGACAAACATGAAAAACTGTAGAATATGAAACAACATTTAATACTGATTGATTTGAGAGTCTTTTCTTTTCTTAACTCTGCAGTTTGGCGGCAGATCATCATAGTGACTCTAGCCCCTGGTGTCATCTTTAGTTTAAAGATAAAAAAACCATCACACACACAAACACACACCTTTGTCATGCAGATCAAAACAGTCAGGACAGGAAGACAGACAGTGATAAGAAAAAACGTGAGAAACACAGAGAGACAGAGAGAGAGAGAGAGAGAGAGAGAGAGAGACCCGCTCCCTGTGTCTCAGCCGTTATCTTTAAATCATGTCTGTGAAGTTGTTGGTCCTCAGACAAGTTGCAGCAACAAACAAACCTCCACTAACCAGAAATCATGTCTGAAAGTGCAGATTTTCTTGACTTCTCATTGATTTATTAACAAGTAGCGTATTTCTAACCACCACAGCAGGTCGTGCTAAATACTTAATTACTTGTAGTTTACTTTGCATTTCATCACACTTTAAGCTTCTATTCTGCTACATTTGCAGGAATTCGTCATATTTCAGATGTGTGTGAGTTAGCTAGAGACTAGTTCCACCTACACATCAGCTACAACAGTGAAGTAAAAGAGGACGTTTTACTGCATAATGAGTACTTTTACTACACAAGACTGATAATACTTCTCCTCTTACTGCTGAAGTAACACTCCAAGTGTCTGTACTTGCATTGCACTATTGTTACATTGTGTTATCGGCACTTCTACCATCAGTGGTTATAACAATAAAATGCATTCTGCTCTGTTGGGAAAGATTAATTATGACAGAATGTCAAATACTTTCTTCAGTTTTCTCAAACTTGAGGCTTCTGCAGAACATTTGGGTCAAAGTCAAAGGAAATTTGAGTCCACAGATTGAACTCAACCCACCCAGACCGACAGTACGATAAGATGAAACGCTGCACATGTTGCACAGGTGACTAAAGATGCTCTGCTCTGTGCAGAGCATCAGAGAACATCAATGAGATGTAGGTGAGAAAAAATCGTAACGGTTACAGTCGGGAAATTTTCTCACAGTGACAGAGAGACAACAATAAGGTGTTTACTGACTTTCTCAGGAAGAGGTTGAGCAAGCGCTACAGATTGTGCAGCCTGACCTTTTTTCTCTGCAGCAGGTAGATTTTTTCTGCTTTTTTTCGCCAACGCTTGCAGGAAGCACGCTCTGATCTCGTCAGCCAGCTGAGCGGGGTAATGACCTCTGTAAAGTCTGATCTCCTTTAATAACATGTTTCTTATTATCTCATCAAAATCACCAAAGTTAGTACAATGTATTTATTACAATTTAACGCAAATGTCTGAACCGAAGTTGAAAGCAATTGATCCAAGACTCGAGAGTTTTTACCCAAAACTAGGGTTAGGAAGTCAACCTCATGGTCCCACTACAGAAAACACATTAGGATACATCCTCTGTGGACTGTGGATGTCTAAGCCAAACTTCATTTCAAGTTGACCCTGATCCTCTAGGGGCCATGAAAATTTCCAATAGATGCTGAACAGGCCGATTAACGCTACCGTCCCCTGACAGGGTCACATGCCTGTCCTTATCAGGAACCATCATCAGGAACCAACACCAGGAACCATCATCAGGAACCATCAATCTATTCCTACATAATTACCACCATTGTGGTTTTCATTTAAATACAATGATCAAGTATCAGACGAGAAAAAGGACTCAGGTCTTCAGCTGCCCACATCACACCACAGCAAGAATTTCCATTTATGGTGTCATGAACAACAGAAAGTCAGAGAGTTACAGGAAATCATACAGGAATATTCATAATTATACTTTTAAGTCCTGATTTACAAAGTACTGTAACATCATAGTCACCACAGTCACCACTTTGCATTTTTATGAAAATCCACCTTTAGCATGCGCTAGTTCGATCATCTGAAAAACGCAGTCCTCAGTGAGCACCTTAGTCGATCACTTTGTGCCACTTTTTCAGGTCATCACAAGTTTGCAGACGCTTTTGTACACGTAGACCTTTAAATTGTTTATGCACTGGCTTCTGTTTAGAATATTTTCTGTTCTGATCTTAAACATTTGGAATCACATGGCTGTACTGACTGATTTTACAACGTAGAGAGAAATAAATATTTATATCAGTGTGAAGTATTTGTGTGTTTGGTCAATATATTCATGCACTAAAAATATATGTGAAAAACACCTGTCACTGAACTTGATGACTGAATGTTGTTAATTTTAAACATTGTCTGAGGTGTTCTGATAGTTGTGTGTGTCGCTGTGTAAACTGTGTGCAGTGTTTGACAAAAGCATAAAAATACCTAAGTAGAACAAGTAAAAGTTGAAGCATGAAGGTTAGGCTATATTCATATGATCTATCAAATGACAAACTGTGATGAACCTGGGTTTCATGCTTTCCATAATAATAGAATTATACCAAACTGAATGTGTAATAAACCTAATATATACGCGTAGCACCTCTGTAACAACTAACATTTTATGATTAATCATGTTATGTTATTATTTCCAATGAGCAATGTCCTTCACTGCATTATCTCCGACTGAAGTTCAATCCTGCATCTTTATTTAAGACAGTAAATGACATCAGCAGTCTTCACCTCAGCAAACAGCCTTCAAGAAGATTTTCCAGCTTCTGTGTCGCCTGAGAGATGAAAAAAAGTCTGTAAATCCTTTGCTGCAGCTCAGAAGCTTAATCGCTGTATGGTGAAGACGACTCTGACAAACACATTATCATTTTTGCTCAACTCACAGCTTTCCCCATCTGAACGTGAACAGTTTGGATGACACTTTACAACTAAGAGCAACGGTGACACTGTTCACTGTCCTCTTCAAAACACTGTTTTGACAGATTTCAGTATCAGAATCAACAAAACATGAGCTTCAGTGAAGTAAGGGTGCAGTGGAACGTACAAAGAGCTGAATGTGCTTCATTTTGCTGCAGACACAGATCTGTTATCTGTCAAGAATTACCACAGTTACATATTTCATGATAAGGAGTGAGAGAGACTGAATTTGTTATTTCTGTTCTGCTGATTACGTGTCACTTCACGAGACAAACAACTTCAAGGACGAGCACTCTCCTCTCCCTGTGCTAATAGTGTCTCTTGAAAACTTTCCCAGAGAAAGTTCAAGTTAAAAAGTTGAACTTTCAGTTTTCGATTTTGCTCAGCCAAATGCATCAAACAAGAGGAGCTCTTCTTCTTGCTGTTGCCTGCTGACCATGTATGACTGCAAGTGTAGCTGTAGTGCATGTACACATCTGTCGGAGGGCAGGCGGAAACCACAAACTAGCCTTAAAGCCCCAGAAATGATCTATGCAAGACTGATTTCCTGCATTATGTTTTTGCAGTGTGATTTGAAAAAATAAAAGTTGCAGTCTGAATGTTGCTGAGGTGATGTCTGAGAGCAGCAATCTGACCCCATCCAATCTGGTTCATCAACGCTCAAAACAAACACTAGGACGCATGATGAAGTTCTAGCAGAACGAGACCGGATACATGTGCATATTTACAGCACTTAGTGATTCAGAGAAGAACGCAACTGAAAACATTTACGCTGAGGATTCAGCACATATGCATAGATCAGTTCTCAAATGACGGTCAAGTCTCAAAAATTTAATTCAGTTTACTGAATTTAATGGAAGAAACCTCCAGCAGAACCAGGCTCAGGGTGGGCGGCCATCTGCCTCGACCGGTTGGGGTGAGTGGAAAGAGGAGAGAGAAAAGAACAGCAAAGGCCAAGTGTTTGGGGCCGGTTCCTAATACAGGTTGGATAAAAATACAATCATGGAGTTACCTGTAGCCCGTATGGAAAATTTGTATAATGTGTAACAGTTGCAAAACCTTTAATGAGACACTTGGGTAAGAAACACTGAATCCCACGGTAGCTTAAAATGAAAAGAAGAAGTGATGTCACTGGTGGTGTCCTGATGAGGTAGAGCTGTGAATGTGAACTGAATATATTGAGACAACAGGTCAACAGGAAGTGTGGAGTTTGCGTTAAGATGACACAGTGAGCATGTTCTCAGTGGTTGTGTGCTTCCGTGTCATTCACCTTTGCCTACTTGTTTGGACTATGTGGTCGTGCCACGTTATACTATAATGAGACGACTCGAGCAGCAACCTCAAGCTTCAACGCGTCACTTCAGAAACCACAGGTAAAGTCAGAAATATTCCTACACACTGTCGTCTGCACAGACGGGTGCACATTCGACTGCACTTGCACTCTGCTGGGTTACTATAGCAACGCCAAGCGGGAGGCAGGTGGTTGAAGCACTGCTGACGTTGAGGAGGAGGAGAGGTGTCACTGGTGCAGGGACTGAGTCAACAACTGAATTATACAGAGACACAATGTTTTTAAGATTGTGTCGACATGGGAGACTAATTATCACAGTTACCTCATAATTATCTATGTGAGAACTTCTTCTATCTCATGACAACATTGCCATGGTGACTGAGCCTCCACTTCTTTAGGTGTATGTGTACACGTGTCTTTATTTAGTGTGTGTGGCCGAGTCTGAGGCTGAGCGTGCAGTGACATGTTGCTTCCTTCCTGTCAGGCTGCTGTATTATTACAGCTCTGCCAGCTCAGCTCATCCTCCTCCTCCTCCTCCTCCTCCTCCCTCTTACTGACCTCCCGCTGCCTTCGTCTTCATCTCCATCCTCCTCTTCCTCTTCCCCGATGCTGCACTGTAAACATTAGCTGGGTCAGCTGCTGAGCTAACGAGCTTTTAGTTGCTAATCAGACAGGATGCTACATCTTTTATAAACCTCATCACCCACAGCCTGGATGATCAGGAGGAGGAAATGGGGTTTTCTGGTGTGTGTGTGTGTGTGTGTGTGTGTGTAAACAGAGAGCGAAACTCTTTAACACTGAATATTCACACATTATTTCTGTTAACTAATGTAATACTTAGATTAATCAAATAATATGTTGCATCACACCATAATCTACCCCCATAAATGTCATTGCGATTTCAGTTAAGTTGTGTAGGAACGTACGTTTTAGAGGTCACATGAACGCAGCAGCAAATGATCCAAACTTAAATATTTCTGTGGTAAATAAATGTGAACCTGTGCCTACAGGAACTGGTGCAGCAATGTTCTTTCTGGGCAGTAGTGGCTTCAGTACCATTGTTGTTCAGTGCTGGACTGAATGGTGAATTAATTAACACTGATATTAACCACTGCAGTGACTCCCAGACTAGTACATTTAGAGTTTCACTGGGGGGATTCATGATGAATGTATGAACAGATTGGTGGATGTTTAGGATGAACAGACATTATGTATGTTGGATGTGTGTATTCACAGTAGATGATGGATAGATCAGTAATGACTTTTCAGCATCACATTTAGTCCAGAGACCAGAACAAATGAATGTATCTGATCTTCATTCGTTCTCAGACTGGCTCCATTTACTGAGGGACTCTGGACTTGGGTCAGTTTTACACCGTGACTGCTGATTTCTGTTTGATCTTCCCTCTCTATTATAACGATGAAAACCAGGAGATCAAAGGTGCTTTGATGTTGGCTGAAGTCTGGAGAGAGCTTCACGTCAGCACAGCGTCATTCGAAATCTAATCCACTGCAGCTCAGCAGGTGACTGAATCACCGCCTACAGAGCAGGCAAGGAGGTGTTCAGTCAAACAACTCTGACTTAGATTTGATCTGAATGCTCTAAACAGTTTATAGAAACACGTGAGCCTGATTTAATTGGTGGTCTGTCCACAAACAGCTTGGACTCAGACCAGTGGAAAAGAAATTATGCTCTGCAGAGCAATAAGTGATCAGTTAAAGAGGGAGCAGATCACAGCCAAAGCACTGTGTGATGTGTGTAAAACACACGTATGCAGATATTTCAGTACACACAACTATCCTAATGCATGTTGTCAGCATTACTGACTCACAGCAGCCGTGGAGGCGCTACTGCCTGCTGCATATGTGCTTCATCCCCCCCACAAAGGAGGGCACTGGAGAACAAATTTCCTTCTTAGAGCCATAAATCCTCTTCGGTTGCTTAGTTTGGTAAAGCACAGGCCTGAACAGAACACTGCTCCTTAGTGTCAACAACACTATGTTGGGTCATATCACAAGGATTAGTTTAACAAAGATGTGCTGGAAGGAATGATTGTTCTTTAAGCAAAAGGTCGTTCACAGCAGAGACACCCAGAACCTTTGTTCTGATGAGAACAACTCACATTCACGATGAAGATGACGATGATGCGTCACTGGGGGTTGACAATCCTTTCCTCTAGAACCTGCCAAAGGACATTTGCAAACTCTTATAGAACCTAAAAGACCAAACCATAAATCTCCCACTTGAAAACTAGCTAAGGCTTTAAAAGACTCGACTGTTCACACTTCAAGACTGTTTCTACCTGCTGTCACAGATTTCTAGTCCAGAAGAAGCACACACCTGACAACTGAGTAGACTGTGGGCAACACACACACTGGTCGGTGACGTCTGAAGTAGACAAACCTGCAAATCCTGCAGGTTTGCACATTATTGCCTGTTCTCGTTCCAAATCAAACATAGACAGCAACCAGCAGCTTGCACGGTGAATGAATCTTAAGACTAGAATCTAGAACCTAGAATCTAGACTATAGTACACAAGGATTTCTCAGAGCACTTGAGCCACACTGGAACAGACCCAGTTTAAACTAACCTGGACACTAACAGGATCTCTCCTGGTTACTGGGAGCGTTTCCATACAACAAGGTAGACAGATGGCATCACGTCCCACTGAGTGCAGACATTTCCTCTCACTGCTAGAACCTCACTGAGACGCCATATTGTCTCACTGAGCAGAGAGACAAGCAACAAGGCACCGCATCAACTGAGAACCAAAGTGAAACCAAAACCTCTGGGTTCTGTTCCAGATGTAAGAAAACCTCATTCAAAATCCATCCTTCATGTTTTTTTTCAGTTTTTAGTGGCCTTTAACAAGTTAAGACTCTACTTCGACCTTAAGGCCAAACTTAGACATGTGGACTTGATTTTTAGTGGAGGACAGTTGGAGGTAACCGGTTAGGTTTTGAGTAACAGTCTTACTAGACTGAGGTCCGGTTAAACATATTAACACACGACTGGCTGAGCTACAAAAAAGCAGACGACCTCCACCTTCAGCCTGTGTTTCAAATGTGACCGTGATCACTAACACGTGCACGACTCACAGAAAAGTCTCGGTAAAACAACCCTGAAAGAAAACGTAATAGTCTTCACACACTTTTGCCCCCAAACCTCCAGTTTGCCTTTTATGCAGACACTGAGGCAGTTTTACTACCTCGCCTGGTGGCATAAGAAGACTCAACAATGACCTATACCTGACTGTAAGGCGGCATTTTGATGCAGTAATGATGCTCATTGAAGGAGCAGTGTAGAAGGGAGATTACAGCCAGGATTCTTAGGACAGGATTAAATTTACTGACAGATCACGACTTCATTGAGAAAAGCACCTCATCAAAACCTCCTCAAGCTCCTAACGAGTCCACTGAAATTATTAAAAAATGGCCAAAGTCTTTGAGGCTCCCGAATCGAAGGCCACGGGCCCTCTTTAAAAACCCCGGAGATCTCAGTACATGAGTAAAGGAAGAGTTAGTTTGATTTCTCAGTAAGTTTAGCAGAAGATCATGAATCTATTTTCTGAGAACAACTGTGATTGGATTAAGTTTTTGCAACAATCTGCAAACTTCAGCACAGTGTAGAAAAATAAGATATGGTGTTGAGACAAATTCTGGCAGAACTGAAAAGAAAAGTCTGAGTGTTTCTTCCTCTGTTGTTGTTTTATTATTTTATTTCTGTCATATTTTAAATGTAGTTTGGTGGAAATTTGTGTACGTAGCTGTGTTTAATTTACAAAAAGAACCATTTAAATATCCTGACTTTAAGCAGGACTGAGAATAGCGGTCCCCACCTTCCCTCCTTGTCCCCGGCTCCTGGTCTCGCTGCGTCCGCTGCTCGCTGCTTCCTCACCGGCGGAGTCCTGCTCATCCTCGCCGTCTTCCAGCTCCTCTCCGCGGGTGTCCTCTTCTGTGCGGAGCCGCTTGGCCGCCCGATGGTACTCTCCTCCTCCTCCTCCTCCTCCTCCTCCGGCTTCTCCCTCCTCCATCACCGGAGAATTCACGGATAAAGATTTTCGGTCACACGGGGGAAGAGACGATGACACCTGCCAGACCTCCACTTCTCTTCTCTCTCTCTTTCTCTCTCACTCTCCCCTTTTCTCTGAGGACTCGCTCTGCTCCAAAGATAAGAAAAAATACAGACGTCTCACTCCCTCACAATTTCTACTTAATACTTAATTAATCAAAACCTAGTAAAACCTGATTTTAATCATTTGTATTTATTTATTTCATTTTCCATTTTTTGGTTTCACATATTGATTTACTATTTTATATTTTTTATTTATTCTTCTTCAATCACATTAGATATAGAAATAAATGTTTCAGTCACTTTTACATATTAAAAATGTTTTTAAACTTTAACTTTTTAACTTTTTTCCCACCACTGCACAAATAAACCAACAAATCGCACAAAAGTTAAAATACAGTTATGAAATGAAAACGTAGCTGCCTTAAATTTAATAGAAATGTTATGTGATACACAACAAAACCATGTTAAAGTTGATAAATTGTCATGATTCAGATAGTTTGTAGTTCTGTGGTGGAAGTTTTGTATTTCAGTAGCAACACCACACTAACAATACTCAGTGACACGTACTTCTTAAATAAAACAACAGACAGGATGTAAAGTCAAAGAATTATTAACTCTGACTGGCCACTGTCAGTATGATATTATTATTTTAGTGGATGATTTTTGATCTATCATATATGAAGTATTTAGATGTTGTAGTTATCACAGGTAAAGCACATTTTCTACTTTATATAGTGTTGAGTGAATCATAATTTTCTGTTATAATAAAATACGTACGTTTGATAAACTGATCATATTTTAACGTATCTGAATCTGAAGTAACTAGTAAACGTAGGGGAATCTAATTTACAATATTTGCCTCTAAAATGTAGTGTCGTATACTAGTGTAAAATTTGTCTGTGGTCTGGACACAGAATCTGACCTCATGACCTTTCCTCTAGTGTCACCCTCAGGAGAAACCCTGGTGAGAGTACACTTATTCAGACTGTTTTAATCCTGGTCTTATTCTTTCTTTTTCATACTTTTCTTATTGTCATCAACACAAACAGGAGAATTTGTTAGGGACTATTTTCAGTGGCGGATTAATACACATTTACTGCTCTGATGAGTGTTTGTGTATTTGTCTGTTTGTTACATTTTTTAGGCTGAATTGTCTGAAAGAAGAGAAAGATGTGAATTAAAGCCGCGTTCTGACTGAAACGAGGACACAGTCGATCGTCTGTCTCCAGCTGTTTCCTCTACATGGAGCTCAGGTAACCACAGCCGCAGCACACACCTGTCAAACTGCACCTCCGCATCTCAAGACGTGCACCAGATATTTCACATCACAGGAAACTAAATGTTTCAGCTCCTGTGGTGGTACGAAGGACTGCGATTCTGGGATTTTTTGTTGATTATTTTGTCAGTGAAGCTGAGGATGCTCACTTCTTACCCTTTCACAGTCTTCTTAGTATAATTATTATACGACGTTACAGATGTAAAACTGTGTCTCTCGCTTGTCTGAGTCTTTTTTTTTTTCAGTACACTTATGCACACAGTTGGTTTCTAGAGTTTGGAGCTTTGTTTGGAGCTTTTTTTTCTTTACAAAGTGATGCATCATGACAATAAACAATCTTTGGATCTTTTTAGATTTAAAGTGAAATGTTCATTTTAACAAACTGAAAACTATTTTTTGTTAAACTTTTTATTGATCTTATATATTTTCATGCTTAACTGAACTTTGCATCTGACTTAATGTTTATTTTGTTCTTTTTTAACATGCATTTTAATTCCAGCAGAAAACTTTGACTCAGTGGTTCTTTTCTTTTTTAAATTATCACCTTGTTCTCGTTTTTTCGCTTGTTTTTTGTCAGTTGATGTTAATAAAGAAAGATGGAAAGAGTTTGATCACTGACAGAAACCTGTTGAGTCAATGCACAGCAACAACATCATGTAACACAACATTTTAATTGAACTGAAATGTCATTAATAACATTTCATGTTTCTTTAACATGAATCGACATATTTTTGTTTTTCTCATTTCTCATTATCCTGATATAACAACTGGACACAGGATGATTTTAGAACTTTAGCTTGTCTCATCTCAGCCAGTGAGATGAGACAATATTGGTGAGTCTCATTCATGTAAAACACACCTGCTCTGTTTCAGTCATTGTAAAAGTAATTTTTTTATGGATGTAAAATATCAGCAGCTGGAGACAGACATACATTCAGTTCAGTGTGGTCGGTGCAGACGAGGTGAGAATGTTCCACCTGAAATAACAGTATCCTACAATAAAGGAGCCTAAATCCTGAACACAGGACGTTTTCTGAACGTCACTTTCTCAGCATGTAGGCATCCTAATGGGGGCTACAATTTGTGTATGCACAGGGGGCTGTGTGTGAGATAAGCGCCACCTACAGACAGAATACTGTAACACAAATAGCACACATGAAGAGCAGCTGCGGTAAAAGTGACCAATTAATGCGGCAGAGACCGATGATCTGAGGAGCTACAGCTGTGTCAGTATAAATAAAATAAAAGTACCTGCAGCTCTGTCTTGTCCTTAACTTTTTTGTCTGCTTCCTTCCAGTCTTTTGCTGATGTTATGAACTTTATGTCATCATTAAACAAAAATGAGCCAACTGATGGTTTATTAGTGATAAATGTGCAAAACAAATTTTAGATTTACATTAAGTACATTTATAGTTTTTAACCATTTGCAAATTTTACGCTCAAAACCTAAAAACATAAAATATTGTAAATTAGCTACATACATCTACATATGATAAACAGAAAAGTATTGCTAAGGTGAAATAAGATACAGTATATTGTACTGGGCAGCAGGAAATGAGAAACTTCCTCATGTGTAGAACAGTGGCAGCCCCCAGAAAACCACAGCATCATTCTGAAAAACAACTGAAGAACTCTCACCACTGCTCTGAAGGTCAATAGAGAATTTAAAGACTCTTCTGATCATGTGGATGTAAAAATACTCCCTCTGCTGGATGAGACTGTGGAGTGTGAAGATGTCACACAGGTCACAGGCACTTCTGGGGTTGTTGTAACTTTAATGTTTAATGTACTTTTTTCTGTGAAATAAAAATAACCAGGACACAGCAGTGACCTGTGACAAACCACAAACTAAATATACATTCAACAACCATAATCAAAAAATGTTTCACTTCACTGAAACAAAAATGAACAATGATGAGTGCTGGGCGTGAGCGCCGCTGTTTCATCCTCATGACTGAGGTTATCTCAGCTGGTGTCTGTTACTTCCACCCACACACATGAAAACATGCAGCATGTGTTTGCACATGACCCAGCGCTGATTTTCTCCTTCTTAAAGAGATAACTAAAAACTCATACAACAGATGAAGCCTGCAGAGGTTGTTATGTTAATCAGGAAGCTTTTGTGTTTTCTGCTCCAGCAGAATGAAGAGAAACTTAATATAATTATATTTGGAATGATGTAGAACAGTCCCACTTGAGCAGCACTAGGAGACAGTGGAGAGGAAAACTCTCTTTAATGGAAGAAACCTCCAGCAGAACCAGGCTCAGGCTGGGCGGTCATCTGCCTCGACCGGCTGGGGTCGAAAGAGGAGAGAAAAGAACAACAACAAGCAGCAGACGAAACACCGGGTGGGTTCGTTGGACCAGTAACTGCACACTGGAAACAAACAGCTCAGAGAATCTGAAACTGTGCTTTAGAAAAAATCCTCAGCAGGATGTAAACTCTTACAAAACTCAGTAACGTCCTTCACAAGCTGGACGTTTGTTTGACTTTTCAGAAGGTCAAATGGGAGCAACAACAGTCAGTCACATTTCTCCATCTGCCATGTGTGACACCAGCATGACTGATCCAACACACCAAGAAATCATTCATTCTCACACACTAAGCACCTCCCTCTCACTGTGTTTACTTGTTACAAGGAGCTGATTCTTTGTAGCCTCACACGGACAAACACTAAAGGGAGAGAGGTTCAGACAGTGGATGATTCCTCTGTTCGACTCAGATCCCAGCTCTTCCAGCTCAGCACCATGAGGTTTGAGGAGATCTTGGACAGTGTTGGCGGCTTCTCCAGGTTCCAGCTCCTGCTCCTGTTCATCCTGTGCCTCCCCCGTACCATCCTTCCCTTACACTTCCTGCTGCACAACTTCATCTCAGCCACTCCTCCTCACCGCTGCGCCCTCAGTAGCCTGGAGGACAACCCCAACACAGAGGTGCTGGCCCTCTGGATCCCCCGTCAGGACGACAGCTCCTTCAGCGCCTGCAGAGTTTATGACCCCCCGCTGACCTTGGACCTAAACCAGAGAAACAGTACTGCACCTTGTCCACATGGCTGGACCTACGACCAATCACAGTTTAGCTCCACAACAGCTACCGAGGTAAGTAGAAGCTAAATTAAAGCTTTATTAACGCTCCGAATGTTTCACATACACATTTTGTCTATGTTGCTCAGTACACCAGGGGTTTGTTTCTTTATAGTCATATAGTTATCCTAACAGGTGTCCTGGCTAAGTCCAACGCTTGTGCAGTGCTGATTGTTTCTCCCTCCCTGTCAAATCTAAACTGACTTAACTGCGTTTTTCTTTTGTGCTCGTCATGTTTATTTATCCTTTTCAACATCAAATCAAGTTTTCACAGGCAGAACCTAAAGCTAAAATTGTAATTTGACCCAGTTATTATTTGGATATTCAATCTTAAAAGACTCACCTGGCTCAGAACCACTTGTCTGTTTGCTTGCTTGCTGCTATATTGTTTAATATACTAATGTAAATTCCAAACTTTTGTCTCATATTCAAAAAAGAAGTATACTTTAAGTTCATGTTATTAAGTGTACTTAAGTATACTTCAAGTATATTTCCCAAGTATACTTTACCTAGTAAGTATACTTGTGTTAATGTACTTCTAGCCTAAATTGGCCCACTCTTTTGTATATTAAAGTATACTTTAAGTATACTAAAAATAAACTTTTATATATACTTTTAGTTCACTATAAATGTACTAGTATTCTTTCCAGTAAAACACGTTACACAACAATTTCTGCCAAATTCTTCATTGAAAACATCAATTATTTGTTTCATAGTTGTTTATTTTCACAGTTAAAAACGCTGAACTGCATGCTGGGTATTTCTTTGTACTTGTTAGTATACTTCAAGTATACTACATACTACATCGTATACTGCAAGTACTACTATACTACAAGTATAGGCTAAATGTACTTATACTTTTTCTGTATACTTGTTAGTATACTTCAAGTTTACTTAAGTATAAGTCCAAATATAGGTTAAATGTACTTATACTTTTCTGTATACTTCTTACTGTACTTAATACTGTATACTTAAATGTAATTTTGTCTAGTATATCTATAAAAGTACATACAAAGTAAACTAAAAGTGTACTTGCTTATTTTTAGTTTAAAAACAGTATACTAATAGTATACTTGAATATACTTCTTTTTCGTAAGGGTCTTGAACTGGCCCTGCCATTCCAATGTTTGTTGAGGGGACTGTATGTTATGTTTTAATGTGACAAACTTAATAAGTTGATTTTTCTGAACATTAACTACAGCAGCAGGTGTTTTAGTGGATGCCGCGTGTACAAAGTGCAGGATTTTGACACCACAGACTACAAGTGGGTCTTATCCTGCAAGAACAGATATTAGACACATTCATTAACAGCATTTCCTCTTCATGTAATCTGGTTTTCATTTGTTGCTGTAAATTAGTTGCATATACAAGCATATCTGAAGCCTCCCTCTTTAAATTCATACATATGTTCACAGTGTGAGTGCAGAAAGTGAAACAGACAGGTGTTACAGAGGCTGTGTTTTAACCTGCCTGTCTCTCTGCAGTGGGACCTGGTGTGTGATAACAAATGGCTGAATCAAGCTCTCGCCACATACTTCTTCCTTGGGGTTATGTTTGGAGCTGTTCTGTTCGGACACCTTTCTGACAAGTGAGTTCTCCACGGTTCATTTTATTTTCACCTCTCTGTCAATATAACAGTGAAAAAAGTACACATCAAAGTTTTAGTATCAGCGAAATGTACTTAGTGTCAAAAGTTTCAAAAGTACAAATACTGTATTTGTTCTGCAGAGTTTTACAGCCTACATAACTTAGTCTTGGATGATCACCCATAAAATCAAATATTAAAGTGGGCAGATCAAATAATCAGTCTTTAATTAGTATTTAAATTATTCTCTTTACACTGTTTCCCATTTTACTTGGCTGATTTACTCATCATGATCATATTCATTATATCTACTGACTAACAAAGTCCAAAATTACAATATTTTTCTAATGTTATTGGTGTTTGTAGATGAAAAACGGTCATGGTCAGTGCTGCAGCAATGAAAGCCTCTTCTGTGTTGAACCAGCTGAACTATTTTAATTCAAACCTGTCTCTAAGAAATTACCTTCATCAATTGCTAAAGTGGATTATGTTTTATTGAATGAATGAAGTTTCAGATGGAGGTGGTCGAGGGTAGATGGCAGGAGTACAAAGTAGAACAAACCTCTACTGAGTCATTTAAATAGTATCAAAAAGGGGATTGGATTCAAAGGATTATATCTTAAAAACATCAATTAACCAGAGCTGTGTGAGCCACAGTCGGGACTTTCTAATGATCACATTAAAGCACTGAGCTGCCCTGAACCTTCGAGTGGTTCACCTTATTTTTTGGAGTTTTTGTTCAGAGTCAGCTGCTGCTCTGCTGATCAGCTCCAGAATCCTCATGTGACTCCATATTGAATAACCCCAAAATGTTGTCTAATAAGCCCATGTCATCGATTACCAACACAGAACTCTGTCTCCACAGGATTATACACACACACATATGGAAATGTGGAAAGTATGGACGACTATTTCTGTAGTTTGGTAAAACACAAAATAGTAAGTGTAAAACTGATTCTGTATTTCGCTTGTCCAAGTGAGACGGTTAAAAAGTTGACTTTCATAACCTGCACTGGGACATAAATGCGCACAAATGTTTTCGCGATGTAAAAAAAATTGTCATAGAACAATTTGTATTCTTTTATACTTTTTTTATGATTAAAACATACTGCTTTGAGAAAAAGACAGCTTTAGTCTCCAATTTTCATAGAATAACAGCCTGCTCTTTAAAATGGGGTTTAACATGTTGGGCAGTGTTACTTTAAGGTCCATTTTTTTACCAGATCATGTGGTGTCAAACTCAGAAAACAAAGAAAGTCCTGTTTGATTGAAAGTTTGAATTATGTGTGTTGCAGGTTTGGTCGTAAGTCAATGCTTCTGGTGGCTTCAATAGCAACCACCACGCTGGGAGTCACCTCGGCCTTCTCCACGTCCTACGCCATGTTCGCCATCACGAGAGCGCTCTGCGGGGCGGCCACCAGCGGGTTGTCAATCATTGGTGTGGCCCTCAGTAAGAACTCATTCACAGTGGACTGTCATAGGAAGCATACAAATCACTAAATGATTTCTCTTACAGTTCTGTTCTTTATGATCCAAGGTAGAAATGTTACTTTTTGTCTCTGTGTATTTGTTTCTGATACCTGACTTTTCCTCAGGTATCGAGTGGACTGACGTGAAACACCGGACCTTCACTGGTACCATCCTGAGTTTGTCGTGGAGCGTGGGGAACATGCTCCTTGCCCTGATGGCGTACTTCATCCGAGACTGGAGACACTTGATGCTGGCGGTGACGATGCCCTGTATCGCTGTCATTGTGTCCTGGTGGTAAGGTGGATGTTAGGACCAGTTTACATGCTGCACAAAGTCTGGCAATATCTTTGTGTCTGTGTTTTGCATGTCAGTTTCCCCTGTCTGAGTTCAGGTGGCTGCCTGAGTCAGCCCGCTGGCTGCTGGCTAAAGGCAGAGTGGAGGAGGCCAAGAAGTGTCTGGTTCAGTGTGCTAAGATGAACGGGAAAAATGAACACACATCCAAACTGAACAATGAGGTACATCTGTTAGATCTGTTCACATTCACTAACTGTGGACTGTGGGCGAAGAAAAGTGTATTTGTGTTAAAAATGGAACAAATTTTCGGCTGAGTGAAGGCCAGTTTGCATCGATGATATTGGATCATTGTTTATTTGATTTGCATCATTGATGTTTTGATGGATAGTATAACCAGGAATACAAGTAAATATTACTATGATCTGGTCAATAGTGTACATTTCCTCCTTTTAAGTGCAGTGCAAACAGAGTGGAAATATTGTCCAAGGCTTATCAGACCTGATTGTCACATCTCAGCTCGCTTTAGCATCATAAGCGAACATGAGCAGCGTTAGCTTAATATTTTAACATCAACATAAGAAAATGACCAAAATGCAATGAAAGTAAACACAAATGTCCTGATCAGACGGGAATAACAAGGTGTACTCACAGTTCTATTAATGCTAACACAATAAGCTATAATAAGCTAACACCTTCTTTAATTGTTCGGCAGTGTCTGTTTGAACATGTGGTTGTTTCAGGTTCTGGGGAAGGTGATGGTGTCTGAGGTGGCTGAGAAGAACCACTCCTACCTGGATCTGATCAAAACACCTCAGCTGAAGAAGATCACCCTCGTGTCCGGAACATTCTGGTACTGAATCATCCTTTTTAAAAATGCAAATGACAGATGGAAAATCACACTGACGACACTGCTGTCTTCAGGTTTGCTGTTGCCTTGCTGTACTACGGGATCAGCTTCAGGATCTCAGGTTTCGGCATCAATATGTACCTCACACAGTTCGTCTATGGCCTAATCGAAGTTCCCGCCAAAGTCCTCACCTTCTTCATCCTGAACTGGATCGGTCGGCGGAACAGCCAGGCCGGGTTTCTAATCACAACAGGAGCTCTGATCGGAATAAACACAGCCATACCTTTAGGTGACGTTGTTTTTTGTCTCTTAGGTGATTTATGTGTATTTTACTTAAAAATGTTTAGGTTGCAGATTAGATAAGAGTTACCTTACATGTCTGATGTTTATCTGCACGTGTC
Source organism: Sandelia bainsii (assembly GCA_032362345.1). Taxonomy (NCBI): domain Eukaryota; kingdom Metazoa; phylum Chordata; class Actinopteri; order Anabantiformes; family Anabantidae; genus Sandelia; species Sandelia bainsii. Next base: position 1,170,255 of record JAUMHL010000001.1, on the reverse strand, counting down.
CTCTCTCACTTTTCTTTCAGATCACTCTGTGCTTCGTACGTGCATTGCTGTGGTGTCTAAAGGGTTCTCAGAGGCAGCGTTCACCACAGCGTTCCTCTACTCAGCTGAACTCTACCCAACCATCCTCAGGTAAAACCTCAAACCTGGTTCATCCAACCATTATCCTAACCACCTGTCCTGTTAAGTCCTGTTAAGGTGTACGCCCACGACTGGTCGCCAGCCTATCACAGGGCGTCACCTGCTGCTATAGAGAGTTATTTCTTAGTGTCACTTTTTTGGAACAGACGCAACATGGTCACGGTCCTGAAAAAACCTTGACTGATGCTCCTTGTACTTAATGTTTTAATAACTGGACAGTCAGTGTTAAGTTGAGCACTAATTAGCCTTATTATGAGATGATCATATGAAGTATTTATTCAATAAGGGTAAAGGCAGAAACAAAGCAGGAGTGGAGGCAGAAGTAAGAGAATGGCCCCTGAATTGGATTAGCCTATTAATGATGTTTAAGCATCATTTTCATGTTTTGCCTGTTTAAGTAGGAGCTGGACTGAAATATTTGAACACCAGATTAATTAAATGTTAAATAACAACTGTAAAAACTAAAACAGGAACTCTTTCTTGTTGCTGGACAGGCAGCGTGGTTTAGGCTACACCTCCTGTGTCTGTCGACTCGGGAGCTCCCTGGCTCCGATGTTCATGCTGCTGGAGGACGTTTGGCTTCGTCTGCCGCCGCTGATCTTTGCTGGCACAGGGATTGTGAGCGGCTGCTTGGTCTTCCTGCTCCCAGAAACGCTCAACGTCCGTCTGCCTGAAAACGTCTTGGATGTCGAGGAGGGAAGGTACAAACAAGACACAACTTCCCCTATGATACCATCTAAACACATGATAAAAGCTCTGCAGAAGTACATCAAGTGAAAGACGCTGGTCACTGTAGCTTCCTTTCTCTTATACAGTTGGCTAGGTTGGAATTAAATCTTCACACATTAACATTTTGAGGATGTGAATGTTGAATTTAATCTATAAGCCACGATTCTGTGATGTTTATATAAGATATTATTGAGCAATAAAACGAATTTGTAAAATCAAAACAGCTGCTGCAGAAAAGATTAAAACAGGTGAATTAAAATAACTGAAAGAAAAGATGCGTCATAGCTGCAGCCTGCTCATGCTGTGTAGTTATGTAAGTTAAATCCACATCCTCCAGTCAGTCACCATTAAGGATTAGGTATTCTCACTGACCAGGGCATAAATGAACTGTTCCTCTTTTTCTTACTTTCTTAGACACAGGCAGACAGATTCAGATGGAGATGTAAACATTGAACTGAGGAAAATAAACTCAGAAGCTGCACAGGACAACTGAGGCGCAGCCTTCACAGCTGGTTTCTCCCTGAGGTTCCTGGCTGTTGCTGCAGTGTGTGTGGAGGCAGCAGACGGCTGTGGATGAACTGGTGCTTTTTGATTTTAATTCACACCTAAGAATCCTTTTTGAGTAGAAAAGTACTGTTTGGGACAGAACATAGAGATTGTACTTTTAGTGTTTTGTGTCTTCATTAAAGGCTGCTGCTGATAATCATCTGTCAATCAACTGTAAGTTACAACCAGCACCTGACACTGTGAACTACACGTCCTGGTGTCACATTAAGACCACACAAATACACTGTTTTGTGCGTCGTCTTTAGTGTGTTTTCTCTGCTGTTTTCCCACATAAAAACTTTTGAGACATTGCAATTTCTGTGAACCGTGCCTCGTAAAACACAATGAAACATCAACAGAAGCAAAAAAGAAAGCGACTGGTATTTTACATACTTTATTGTCCTTGATTGTATCTACAACAAAATGCATCAATTCTTTCTTTCTACCGGTTGGTGGATATCTGCATTTTATTAACATAAAACCTCCATGGAGGACACAATTAAAAACCTTTTAGAGAAGTTAAATCTGAAGACAAACATGAAACTGCAACATCACAGTTAAAGCATCATTAATCATTTTTTCATGCTTCAATTAATCAAATGACTGAAATATGTCATTTGAAGTTAGTTGCTCAGTGACAGTGTTTAAAAGAAAGTGAATATTGGACTTTTCTGCCTCTTTGTGGCTAAAACTTAATTAATGCAGCTTTGATCTTACACAATGTGGAACAAAAACAATACAATGATAAAACCTAATAAATGAATTATGTATAGTTGGGGAAACTATAAATGCAGCAATTCTGCGGCCATGTTCTGTGAGGCTGTGTTGGCATGCTAACATGACATCTTCACACACCCAACTGTAGAATAACACTCTAAACTCTCTACACTGACATTATGACACCTCATTAATTAAATATGATGCAGCGATGCTGTGGCAGATGTGTGACGTCCACATTGTCTGGTTTTCAGTCTCTTCCATATTATGAAGCAAATGACATATTATGGTCATATTTGCAATTTTCAAGTTGACTCGAACACTATTTAATTACAGTAACTTTTATGTGACATGAGCATGGCGTTAGTTTATCGTGTTAGCATCCTTCACTAATTACCATTAAACAACAGTACAGCTGACGATGATGTTTGCAGGTATCTGCTGCTAACATGGATGTAAAATACATCAGTAGACATAAAACACCTGAACATCATCAGTTTAGATATTAAAAAGGTCTGAGTCTGATGGGCTGGTGTGTAGCAGGTTGTCGATGAAGCCTCCACCTTCTTCATGTGTTCACTTTGTGGAGCGTGTTGTAATGCTGAAGGCAGTGCATCAGGAACTGATGGCCTCTCATCGCTCTCCAGTCAGTTCCTGATGCAGTATCATCAACATCAGAAAGCTCTGGACACACAGGTAAACACACTCACACACACGTCTGATCAGGATCAGGCCGTAAACTCCTGGTTCCTCCTCCAGACTCCTGGATAGGAAGTGATGGTGCTGTGTTCAGGTGAACCTCAGCCGGCACTGTGAGACGCTCAAACTCACAGTTGCCAGCTGAGATTTGCCTGGATCACAGCTGTTTCATGTAAACACAGCTGAATTCCTCTGAATTCACATTTTCCCTTTTTATTTATTTCATTACACAGTATGTGACGGAACAAGTATCAAGTTTTTCATTTGTCTCCTTTCACTGTTCTTTTAAAAACCTACTGGATGTCAGGAACATGTAGACAGGTACCTCCAGCTGTTACTGCTGGAGGCCTGCAGCAGTGAGCCTGTTATTGATCAGTTATCGATCAGTTGTCAGAGTGATCATCAGAGCGACTGGAGCATCTCTGCAGGTGATTGTGAGGAAAAGGTGACATCACAGTTGCCTGCAGAGATTAACAAGTCGGCCCGAGGAGCTACTCTCTCTATACTTGTGCGGACACTCATTGGCACAATTCCTCCGCCCGTTATGCAAACTAACCCCTGAACCAAGTCTTAACACTCAAACAGCCTTTTGAAGTCAGACAGACCAACATGTGGTGGTGCTGGGTTACAACTTGACATAAAGATGGAGAGTTTTGAGTCACCAACCAACCTGCATGTGTTGTGAGAGGAAACCAGCTCCTTAATAAATATTATTAAGTCATTTGAAAGATGTCTGCCATTCTGCCGATGGTTCAGATCTTTCTGACTGAACTGGGTCTGTCCTTGTTTCCCAGCTGCTGGGCTCCTTACCTCCTTCCATAGTTCCCTCTCTTCACCTTCGGTTGGTGGGCTGCTGTCTCACTGTACAACACAACACAGGAATGTCCATGTCAATTAACAGCAGTCCTGCTAACGACCCCCCACCTCCACCACATGTGGCTGAACTCAGCGCCATCATGGGGGGGGCACAGGCGTGACACACACACAAAGATAAAGGAGTCTTTAAAAAAGATCTGGAGTTACAGACAGACACACACTGTATAAATGGATGGACCAGTTTTGAGATTTGAGTCTGTAGTAAAAAGTTTCTCCTTTCAGCTTAGAAATACTGTCAAACAAAGACTGTGACCACTGACTCCTTACTGGAACCAGAAAGAGGGACAGGATTGCACCTGTACTAGCGTCATTGCACTGGCTCCCTGTCAAATACTGAGACTGAGTTCAAGGCTCTTTTATTTGCATTTAAGATTTAAGGATGTACCTGGGTTGTCTCCTCAGTATATCTCTGGATTCCTCTGCCCTTAATCAAGACCACTTCAAATCGGAGGTCAGTGGAAGGGACATTTTGCAGTATCTGCTCGAAAGCTTTGGACTAGTCTCACACTTTAATTGAAGCTTTCCTTCTCTCTAGATGGTTTAAAAATGTTAAGACTTTTGTTTGTTGATGCTTTTGTTATAATTTCTAAAGCACATTGGTTAAGTTTGGTTGTTGTGCTCCATAAATAACCTTAACTTGACTGAGTCTGAAATAATTTAGCTTCACTGACTGAGACCAAGTGAAAATACACGTGTGAATGTGCAAACACTGAGTGTGTGAGTGTTAATCTCCTTCACTCAAACACAAACACACACACACACATTCACACAAACAGTTCGAGCAGCTCAGCTGAGGTCAAATGACATGTTGGATTTGTTCCGGCCTTCGGGCTCAGAGGGATCTAACGAGCTGAGACGTGGTCGAACAAAGCATCAGTTAGTGCTGTGGGTGTCAGACAACCGGGCAGTGGACACTGAACACGGACCCCCTGAGCTGCTCTATTGTCCCACCGTGGAAAACAGAAAAATAACGACAATGTGATTTGATTCTGCTGAGGTGCACTCCAAAAGGCCCGGACGGCGCCACAGAGTTAAAAAGCGCTCGCTGAAGTCTTCAAAGCGACGTCTGCGGCCGGCAGATGTGTCTCTGCGTGTCGACCCCCCCGCTGTGCTCCACACACACTTTTCATCAGGCAGTTTCTAGTCAAACAGCATAAACATCACAGCAGAAATGTCCTGTATGTCAGTAAACTGTAATGTTTCACTGCATGTCCTCAAAGAGCAAATAACCTCAGCGGGTCAATCTGTGCAGTGTAGCAAGTGCAACAGAAAAGAGCTCTGTGAAATATCTGAGTTTATCATGTGACAGTGGGGTCACTAAGTCTGCGTGTCACATGTAATAAGGAGATATTTTAAGTACAGCATCGTAAAACCCTCATATTAACACTAAGGTACAACTTTTTGATTAAAGTACAAAATTCTGTTATAAAAACGTCTTGAAGGAGGTAAAAAACTACACTCTCCTATCTGACAGGTGCTGTTTTCTCCACACATCAACCAGACTACACTTCATGTTCCACATGTTAACATCTTGATACACACAGGATGACATGAGAATGAAAATATAAACTACATCTAGTTAAAAATGTGAATCTGTGTAGAAACTACAAACTGCAGCTCAGCTCCCGTACGCAAAAAACAAACAGATTCACACAGGTCTCTATCATTATTAACGTGACATTTCAGAATAAAAGCTTTTCTTACCTCAGTGATAAACTCACACGTGCAGGCTGCCGGGCTGAGCCGAGCTGTGAGAGTCAGCACTGTGCCACCGCTCTGACCCCCGACTCATCACACTCACCCCTCCCTGCCGTCGCCCCCGCACAGCTTCACCCTCACCCTTCACAATTTCTCAGGATTTGTCACGCTAGGTTTTCATTTTAAAAGATTGCATGTGATCATTCTAAATGTATATGTATAATAATTTTACATTTCTTCATACAGTAAAACAACACTTCCACTTTATTGTAAACTGTCTTTGAGGTGAGTCACAGAAATAGTGAATCTGACCCTGTATTAATCTGGTCTGAGATTATTGTGTCGTGCAGCGGCATGGACGAGAAAAAGTTAAATTATATTATAATTATAATTATTATAATTATTATTACATGTATAAAATGCAGTGACGTGATGTTCTGACCTCACTGTGCCACTGTTTGAATACTGCTTTGTAATCATAGCGATGCATGGTGACCCATGCACCCCTGTAAGCTGTGGTCATGAGATTGGAGAAGGAATTTTTATTTCAAGCACACAAATGTGAAAATACGGAGATGTGCAAATTTGCACTGCAGGTTTCAGTTCATATAAAATTTACTTTATCCCTGACATCCACTAGAAAAACGGTTTGATGAAAAAAACTGTTAATTCAGTTCAGAAACGTTCTTTTTGCTGCTCCGCGCCTTCATGTGGATGTAGAAACATTTTAAAGTTTAACGACCACTTTAGTCACTAATTAACTGCTTTCTGCAGGAGTCAGCGCAGCCTTGATGTTGGTGTGTTCTTCTTATCAGGCAGCCGCCGTCCTTCCCACCTTCAAACATCTGCTGGTTTCAGACACAGCACCTGACGCCTTCCCACCAACAAACGCACCGTGTGTCACTGCATGGACACACACACTGACACAATGTTAACAGAAAACATCTTCTCTACTGTTTTATACATATCAACTCTTTATTAAGTACATAATGAACCCTACAAATCTACATTTAAACAGAATGCATTGATTTATAAATCTCATAAACCCATACTTTATTCACAATAGAAAAAATAAGTTTAGACCGAGAAAATGAATCACTTTAAGAAAGAAAATAAGGTAATTTAGAAATTGATGGCAGCAACAAGTCTCAAAAAAGTTGGGACAGAGGCAACAAAAGGCTGAAAAAGTAAGTGGCACTAACAAGCAAGAGATGGAAGAAGACTTTGAAACTAATCAGGTTAATTGACAACAGGTCAGGAACCTGATTGGGTATAAAAAGAACATCTTGGAGAGTCAGAGTGTCTCAGAAGTAAAGATGGGCAGAGGTTCACCAATCTGTGAAAAAAGTGTCCACAAATTGTCAAACAATTTGAGAATAATGTTTCTCAACCTAAAATTGCAAATATATCATCATCTACAGTTCACAATATCATCAGAAGATTCAGAGAATCTGGAGAAATCTCTGGGTACAAGGGACAAACCCAAAATGCAAAATTAAAAACAGTATGGGCTCAGGAATACTCAAGTCAAAGTCAAAGTTCATTGTGTCATCCAGAAATGCAGGTTAAAGCTCTATCATGCAATAAAGAATTCAAATATGAACATGATACAGAAACAACACTGATACAGAAATGCCACTGTCTTCTCTGGACCAAAGCTCTGTGACAAAGTCATCTGAGGTCAGACGAATTGAAATCCGGCAATTTTATTGGAAATGATGGGAGCTGCGTCCTCCAGACTAAAGAGTAGAAGAACCTCCTGGCTTGTCATCAGCACTCAGTTCAAAAGTCTGCATCTCTGGTGGTGTGGGGGTGCAGTAGTGCATGTCCAGAGTTTAGAGCAGTATATGCACCTTCTTTATAGGTGTACTGCATACTGCATCTATGACAACAGCATGGCTTCGTAGTAGAAGAGTCCAGGAGCTGAACTGGCCTGCCTGCAGTCCAGAACTTTCACCAATTCAAAACATTTGATGCATCTTGAAATGCATCAAATGTTTTAATATAATATATTAAAATACAACAGAGAAGACCCAGAACTGTTGAGCAGTTCTCATGCACAAATGGGAAACCTTCTTCTCCAAGAACTCCATCAACTGGTCTCCTCATGTTCCCAGACGTTTACAGACTGTTGTTAAAAGAAGAGAGGATGCTACACCCTGGTAAACATGGCCCTGTCCTAATTTTTCTGTGATGTATTGCTGCCATCAATTTCAAAATGATCTTTTCTTTTTCTTACATTTTCTCATTTTCTCATTTGATAGTGTCCTAACTTTTTTTGTGGAACCTGCCCACTGTTAAACCAAATGAACTAAAATTACGTTTCATTAATGTTGCCCATTTTCTAATAAATGTAATCAAATCATGTTATGTGTTTGTGTATCACACAAGATCTTTGGCAGTCAGTGTTATTAATCGGAGGGTGTGTGTTCAGTGACTTTGTATTGAGTCTAATTTGCTGGTATGCAGTGTTGTGTGGCCCATAAAACATTACATGTCCAAGGGTCAGTGCTTATCTGTACAAAAAGATTAATACCCAACATCTATTCTCACTTTCACTTTTGAGTTTGTCTGCTTGGTGTGCTGCAGATTGTTTTCCACTTTCAAGCGAAAGGTAAGTAGTTTTAATATTATTTTTTGTGTCAGATTCTTGTATTTTCTTGTGCGATGGAATATGTGTTTCACGTTTTTACCATAAATTTGTTTTAAACAAACATCAGTGTAAAAACAGTGAATGTTTGACATATTCCATGTTTTTACACAGGTAAAACTTTATAAATCAGGTTTCCTGGGGATGCTAACAAAAGCTACCAGTCAGAAATCAGTGTGAAACAGGATTTATGGCTGTGAAACTATGCTTTTGCCAGTCGTGTTGTAGGTATATTTGGCAATTTAATTTAACTGAAACATTTCTTCCCATGACATTTTACATTCAATGTCTTCTCCCAAGACTTGCGTAGTTATTTTTGCTCATTATTGCTTACCTCACTTGTAAGCTGCTTTGGTTAAAAACATCCTCCTGACTAAATGTGCATGTAAATGTACTTCATACAGCCAACAACACATTTGTCTCTGTACTAACTAATGAATATGTTAAATAAAAAATACGCAGTCATAATCCATGATTCTGTATATAAATGTATTTTTGCATTAAGAAAAAATAAGAGGGACACTGTGACAATGTTTCATTTGTACTGTGATAATTATGACAATTACTCATGACATTGATTTTATGTGATTTTTATTTATTTTTATGACATTTTGTTTGAAAATCTGCAATATAGAGTCAGTACATAGATGCATAGACTGCATTAAAATACTGGACTGTAAGTCCACAGAGTCTGTGCTGCTGTAAAAAAGTTGTCCAATAAAAACATAAATCTTTATCTTAATCTTAATCTTTAGCCTGCTCTGCCCATCGTTCCTGCCAGTCACAGAGTCTCAGGATCCTGATTTCATATGGAACGTTTTACGACATTCCCGCCTTTTTACCATCACCTGACCTTAATTGCTGTCATTAAAAACATTGTTTACCACAGAGCCCAACTTATAACTATATGTAGAAGTAAACACAAGAAGTAAACTGCACGCTGTTATTTTACATTACAAGTGTCTACTACTTCTTCTCTTCTCAGTTATAACATTAAGTTAATTTCAGGACTCACAAACTCTCAAGACCCTAAATACTGAATTGGGAAGACTGCATTCTAGCATTTTGCATTATATAAATAGAATAAATCAGAATCAGCTTTATTGTCTTTATACAGAGTACAATGAAACCCGGCTACTGTCCAGTACAAAGATCAATAGTGGAGATAGAAGAACAAATGTCTGTATAAAAAGTTAAAATACACAAAAGGTGAAAGAGAAAAGTTTAAAAATATGTACACAACCAGAGAGATTGGGCTTATAGTCCGTGTGTGTTAACTCACATTTCAGAGTAGTGTGGGGGATGGGAGAGGCGTGAAGTTGTGTGGATGGGGGGGGGGGACACAGCTCTTGGGTAGAAGCTGTTCCTCATCCTGTTGGTGTCCGTCCGCACCCTGGATAAGTCTTATCCTTACTCCTTGGTACTGTTGGGTTTTCTACATTATTTCTACATTATTCTGTATATATTTATATTCTCTGTAAGGTCTTAAATGTGCAGCATAAGGATCTGAGAGACGGGTGTGAAGGTTAGACAACTGGGTCTGAGCATCTCCAAAACAGAGACTGTCCCCTGTGTAGACTGTCCCTAAAACTGTATAGGTTGTTTGTACCAGCAGCCAAAAATGATCAGTCTGTATGTTTTACCTTTTGACAACATCTAGGGGCTGGAGTGAACATTACATGACCACTTACAGACAAAATAGTTGGTTGTTAAGGAAGGTTAAGGAAGTAATAATTTAATAAATATCAAATATTCAACACTTTCATTACCATTAACCATGTTTATTTAGTGGATAAACCTAACCCAGTTGTCTTTGTGCCTAAACCCAGTCAAACCACTTTTGGTTTAGTTTGACTGAATTGGGTCACATGAAAAGGTAGGAACAAACAACCTACTGTATATGGGCATTAAGGTTGGAGGTCTTGTTGGAGACCAAAACAGAAGATTTTGTATGGTGTTGCTAGTACACAGTAGTCACCTACCGAAAGAGGTCCAGGGAAAGACAAGCAGTGAAGTGGTGCCTAAGACTCACTGATCACTGATATACACAGTAAATGAAGGGTAATTGTGTCTGGTCCAATCTCACAGAAAACTACTGTAGCACAAATGTTTCCAAATGAGTCCAAAGAGAGTCAGAATTTTCAAAAGCCAGACAGACAAAGAATCTAAAACAAGGGGCCAGAGGCAGGAAGCAGAGTCCAGGCATAATTATTCTTTTTATGTATTTAAAAGACAGTTGAAGACTCTTTTATTCAAACAGGCTTTTAATCTGATGTGAATTTATTTCTCCTAATCCGATATGAAATTATAGGATTTATTGTTTTAATTGTTGTTTTTATTCAATTCAATTCAATTCAACTTTATTTATATAGTGCCAAATCACAACATAAGTCATCTCAAGGCACTTTACAGTGT
>JAUMHL010000001.1:1138508-1154892 GCA_032362345.1 Sandelia bainsii | reverse complement strand
AAAATGGCTGTGCACTGACACTCCCCATCCAACCTGATGGAGCTTGAGAGGTTTTGCAAGGAAGAATGGGAGAAACTTCCCAAAAATAGGTGTGCCAAGCTTGTAGCATCATACTCAAAAAGATTTGAGGCTGTAATTGCTGCCATAGGTGCTTCAGCGGAGTATTGAGCAAAGGCTGTGAATACTTATGCACATGTTTCATTCTTGTTTTTTCTTTTTAATAAATTTGCAAAAGTTTCAAGCAAACTTTTTTCACTTTGTCACTGTCACTGTGGGGTATTGTGTGTAGAAATTTTAGGTAAAACATGAATTTAATCAATTTTGGCATAAGGCTGTAACATGAAAAAATGTGGAAAAGGTTAAGCGCTGTGAATACTTTCTGAACTGCACTGTAAAGATCGATGGGTTCCTTTGCTAGATGTTCCCAGCAGACCCTCACTATACGTTTGGGCCTGCCTGGTCTGTCCGGCAGCCTCACCCGCCATCTGATCCAACTCACCACCAGGTGGTGATCAGTTGACAGCTCAGCCCCTCTCTTCACCCGAGTGTTCAAGACAAAACGTCGCAGATCCAATGACACAACTACAAAGTCGATCATCAAACTGCGACCTGCCAAGTGCACTTATGGACGCCCTTATGCTCAAACATGGTGTTCGTTATGGACAATCCATGGCCAGCACGGATATACGGATTGTTGGAGTATTTATCCTTTGACAAAATATTTAAAACAAAATTTTTTAATGATTTCTACATCTGAGATTTTTTGATGTATCACATCAGACATTTATGGTAATTTTTTGATCACCATTTTTTTTTCTTTTTTTTTTTAAACAAAAATAAATATTAATTTCATTTGCAACATTTGAGCCATTTAACCTAGTTTGGCTCTTTTATTTCAAACAGGAACCTTTTTACTTCCTAGCCTGGTAGACAAAACACAGATTTTGTCCTCATAATTGCATAATAATACCAAAATTCCACTGTAAATAGATCTTAATATGATATTTCAGTCTATACCTTGCTTAATTAAATAATTAAGAGATTGTAATTTGCATTGCAGTAGCCATAAAGCAGATTTAATTATAAAATCCAATACAATGAGTACTGAAGGATTTACAAATACCAAATTTTTAATACCTTGTTGTATCATATCTGATACTCACATTTTCGTTACAGTTTAACTCTAATATGACTTGAAAAACTATTAATTTCCTTTATTAAATATTTATGACCAAACCAATTGTTTATGATTGCGGAGATGGAGATGTGACTCCAGTTTCTGAAGTTGGGACTGTCGGGCAATGTTTCTTTAAATTTAGTTTGACATACAGGTTGGTCAGGGAGGATACCCAAAGTCTATGGGATTATATTATGTATATTATATTCAAGTCTCAACCCTCTGCAAGAAAATGTTTCTGAATGATGGTCATTCAGAGGTTTCTCAATTTTTTTTTTATTCTGCTGGTAGCATTCAACAGATGATTATCTTAAGTTCAGTTAGGAATAACGAGGATATCAAATATTAAGCAAAATTGAATTTGATTGATTACACTTGATTACACTACGCATTTATTGGTGCACAAAAAAGTAATGATTTGTGTGTGTGAGTGTTTCCAAAGAGCTGTTTGAGGTCTAAGACTGCATTATGTCAATAAATGTCCTCATAGTGGCAACTGTTCAAACATCTATGTGTTTTCAGGCTCTCAGGCTGTCTTGTCACTTTACTTTACTTTTATCTGTCTTGGCCTCAGCTCTGAGATCCAACCCCTCCCATCTTAGAGAGCTGGACCTGAGCTACAATCATCCAGGAGACTCAGGAGTGAAGCTACTGTCTGCTGGACTGAATGATCCACACTGGAGACTGGACACTCTCAGGTATGGACAGAAAATAAGAGCTCACATTGTTTCTCTATTGCAAGCTGAGGTTTGTTCAGTCTGTGATTGTGCTACAGGGAAGACAATAACTGATGTACTGAGGGTCCCTCTACCCACTGAGACTGAAATCGGTTCTGGTGTTAAGTGGTATCAACTCATGACATACTATAACATTTAACACTAGGTTTGATCAAATAGGTTTTTACCACCACAGGAATTTGACAGCCTATAATGGAACTTTAACCCGTTGTCTTGGGTTCCGCTTCTGTGTCTGCACTTTGGAGATGAATTTCAAGAGTTAAATTTCACAACCCTCCGGGAGTAGTACTAGTCCATGCCTTATACTTGGAGATCTGTGCGTGTGAGAGAGGAGAACAGCTCGGCCATCGTGTAAACAGAGACCGAGATGAATGGGAGGGAAATGCATTGGAAACGCAAATCAGAACTGAACAAACCCTAGAAAACTTGTGGAGGCCATGTAATCATAATTTTCTTTCTGTTGCACAGGTGCTATGCTAACAAACTTTCAGCAACTCTACCTTATTCTGCCATTTTTCCTATATGCCTTTCCTGCTAGGACGTTCCTCATGCTAACCACTTAGAAGCCCTGATATTGTTCTGTTTCGAAGCCTCCCTCTTAAGGCGTGATGAGCATTAGTCTCTTCTGAGGACACACGAGGTTGATTGATACACTGGATGTGATTCTGGTGTCATTGTTGATGTAACTAAGGGCAAACGTTGAATCTGTATCTATCTGTGTCTACCCCCCCCCCCCCATTTACATAAATGAGGCAAAACACTAGAAACTCCAGTATGACAGAAATTATAACCTTGTAAAAGCAGAACCGCTGTATTGTATTGCATTACGTTGTACATTACATGACATTGGTCAGTGAGTGCAGAATGTGTCTCTCTGTCTGCTTATGTGTTGTCATGGTGAATATGTTTGTAATTGTGATCTGCCAGGGGACTGCAGATGAAAGAAGCTTACTCTAGCACAATACATGAAATATGTCATAGACAAAATATGTATTATTTAATATATATTATATTTAATATTGTACATGGTATTTTACCCATAAAAGAAAAAGATGACCTAAAAGACAAAAATTGCCTCCAGCCTGGAAGGTTCAATTTAGGGCAAACTGCCCACTGGTCAAGGTGTCATGTGACCTTTGTGGGCTACATCGCTGCCTGGTTACAAAACATGTTATAAAATCACCGACGTATTTTAAGGACTACTTTTAATTCTCTTCTCGTTAAAATGTTTTATATTTTATGATAAAAAAAACATGTTTAATGTTTCACAACATATTTTTGGTACTTTTGTTACTTTTGAACGCTGCTGATGAAACGGTTCAGGCAGCTGTTCGGTCACCTTCGTGCCGGATCCGGACATCATGACCGGCGCAGGTGAAGCAGCTCGTTCCTGAAGGTGAGAGCGGTTCACCTACATATTCACAGGTTAGTTTCTGATTTTAATTCGTTTAAAGCTTTGATTTGTCTTGTTCGGGTGTGTGAACAGTCAGTAAAGGAGCCTGAACAGGCAGAAAACAGCCTGTTAGCATCATGTCGCTGGTAGCTGTTAGCATGCTAGTTAGCTCTCAGTTATTAAATAGGATAAAAACGTATTTTAAACAGGTGTTAAATAAATGTAATGTTGTGTTATATAAATTAATTAATGCTGACTTAACCTCCTTCACATGCACTTGTATCATTAAGACGTTTATTTAGCTATATTTACTTACAGTTGTGAACCGTAACTACAGCTATTTTCCCTATTAAATGAATTTTGATGGACTTTAATCATGATGTGATCACAGATCAAACTCTGACTGTTCTCAGTGTTTCTGTACCTGTTTATCACTCTTGACAATGAAACCAACAAGCAGTCAGGTAGAAATTATGACTAAAACAGAAACTCTGTCTCTGTTTGGTTAAAAGAAGTATTTGTAATCCATTACTTTTATCTGACAGCTGTAGTTACTCTGCACATTGAGGTTACAATCACATAGTGAGATGTGTTAAATTGTTCTAGATCAAACTATGCAGCAGTAAAATAATGTACTTTAAAGGAGCTTCAGCTCAAACCAGCTGCAACATCAGAGTACGTATTACATGCTACTACATGTTACGTCAGTATTAATGTTCCATTACTGCAGTAATGTAACTCAGCAAAGCAGTAGTTAATTTAAGGAGTTTTTGTAGCTAATTCTGGATTTAAACTTCAGAACATCAAATCATTTTCTGTCAGTATTCAGATTATTGTTTTGATCAGCTGAGCTCACAAACACTTAATCTGTGATCACTGTGAGATGGTTTTATTCATCGTGACAGGACGAAAACAAAAGGACACATTGACATTCATGTTTGTTTTTCCCAGTGTCTGTCAGTCATGGGTCTGCGAACGTTCTGGGAAAACTACAAAGTGCTGATTGTAATGGGCACCAGTCTTGGACTGATCCACTGGGGCTGGTACAATCTGAAGAGCAACCCGCTGCTGCACAAACCCAAAGAGGAGTACCTCCCCGAGCCCGGCATCGTCGCTTATGTTTCTCCTCCTGCTGCCAAGAGCAAGTAAAATACGCTGAGGTACGAAACCTGCTCCTGCAGCTGCTAAACTGTGCTCATTAAACAACAGTTCCGCTGATGTCCACCAGGTGTCGCTCCAAGAAAACTCACTGTGCTGAAGTCAATGTTAAAAATCACCAACTTCTCTCTGCAAATAAAATCAACACAGGTTCATCAGGTTCAGAGTTGTGTAAACTGTGTGTTGTTTTTTATTTATTCTCTTACTTCAGCAGAACAGTTTGATCACCAGAGAGGAAAAAAAGAGTGTAGATCCAAATCTATCATGGAATTTTGACTTTCCTTATTAAGAGAAAATGTGATTTGAGTCTGATCTGTTCTGATTGGAAGCTTGTTAAAGTTCCCTCACCTTTCCTAAATAAAGTTTTGTGTCCTCTTCCATCTACAGAGTATGAAGCCTCAGAGCTGGATCAAGAGGAACTGGCTGTGGGCGGCCTGCGGGGCCTTCGTCACCATCCACCTGGCCACGTGGGGCATGCAGAGAGCCATGAGGAGCGCTGCACGCTCCGAGAGCGCGCTCAAACAGGAAACTGCTGAGGAAAGAGTGGACTGATATTTACTCAGATAACTTCTTAACAGGAACATTCGTAATGAGTCGTGATGGAGCCGAGAAACGTTATATATTTACTAACTGAGTTTAATGTGTAAGTTTATTGATTTTTCCTCTTGTTAACAAATTCCATTAACTGTCTGTATTAAGGAAATACTCATGTAGACGTCTACAGGGTACTTTGTGTTGGTTTCAGATTTATTTGGAGCATCGCTCCGTGTAATGATCTCCTCTTTCATCCAGCCGCTCCTCTCTAGTAGAGCGACGAGTGTCACATGTTTGTCTACCTGAGGAAACCCCCCACCCCGATTACAGAAACCAGGTTTCCCGTTTACATGACAGTTGTCGAGTTACTTGAGTGCATGTAAACGTACTGACTGACTGTCCTGATGATGAGCATTGAATCCAAAACCTGAAATCAAGGCTGGAACGCTGCTTTAAAAACCTTCAAACTTAAAGGTTTGGTCAACAAACAAATCAAATCAGTCAAACTATGTGTTTTAGTTGAAGGAATAAAAATATCTGAGCTGGAAACTTTGAACCTGGAAAATATTTTTTATTCACGTGGGACTGAAGAATGTTCACAGCTGTTCAGATGTGGAAATGACTAAACTAGATCTGTGCATGTCGTGATTTCTTTAACCAAAGAGCCTTTATCCAAACATCCAAGTCAGGACTTCCACTGGGAATCTGTTGATGATGTTTTTCAAGTCTTTTTTATTAAACGTATTGTATTTTTCATCATCGTTATGCACACCGAGCTTATGTTAAACTAATGCAGAATTGTTATTGGACACATGTTAATGAATAATCGAGTCTGTCTACAGGGCTTATTTGAATTCATTATAAAAAATAAAGTTAAGTAGAAAATTAAAGATTATGCAGAAGTTCACCAGAAAAACAAACTAATGTGAGGTGAGGTGGGGATTATGTGTTTTATAGAATATTACATATGACTTGCACTTTAAATATATTAAGTCTAAAAATACAGTGACCAGCCTGTAAAATAATCCACAGTGTTTACCTGAAAATGCAGCCACTCAGCCACCTCTGGTTATTGGCAGCACCACAGTTTGGAGGTAAAACTAGTCCTCAGAAATCCACCTATGAAATAAAGTGTGTAACTTTGTTTTCTACAGATCCGGTTACAAGAAGCAGAGACTGGTTCTCAGCTCGGATCTGTGGAAGAAAAGTTCATCAGGAGCTCAGAGTTTGCCTCTTTATCCTCGTGCTCAGAATAATTCAATTGACTTGACAAGGTTCCTTCAGTGCATGGACGTGTTTTCTCCTGCAGTACCTGCAGGACTTTTCTCACAGTATCCTGGTTCACATTAACCTGTGTGTAAAGCTTCCAGGACCACAAGATGCTGCCTATATTTTTCACAAAATGTGATCACAAAACTATCTAATATGAGTTTATGAGTAATTTATGTTTTATTTAACTGCTGCAACTAAAGACAAAAAGATTTGCCTGCAGCTGGTGATGTTGCAGTGCTCTGATCGTCCAGGTGGGGGCGCTGTCGGCTGTGTTTCAAGTCTTTAATGAGAAACCAAAGAACATTTGTGCTGTTCTGTGAACATGTTCATTTCATCTAAAATGTATTTTCATTTTTAATCAGTTCTTTAATTTAAAATGATTTTAAGTTGAAACAGTCACATAAACTTATTTTTTGACTTATTTTTTTGTCTTTGTTATAGAAACAAGCTGAGTCAGCAACTTCCAACAAGACTAAGCGATACTGAAACTTTCCTGCTGGATCAATAACTTAACAAGTTTCCATACTTACGTTGCAGATTGTGTTTCTGCTGAGTCGGAATTCAATTATTTATTCTCATTTACAGGCATCCAGAGAGACATTTGCAGTCATTGATCATCGCCTCGCCTGCTGACATAAGCTGAAGCTAATCTCCACGTCTAAGTGTTTGCAACATGTGTGATTTATTTCATGTGTTCCTCATGTTCCTTTGGACCAATAAGTGTAACGTGATCTGATACAGGATCAGCTCAGTGCTCATTTTTATTCATGCAGTTTGGGAGGTTTTATTGGATTTCTGTGTTGCAGACAGGAGGATACTGTGCACCAACATTACCAAGGACAGTCCTGGACAATCATTGCACAGTGAACAGTGAGAATGTTGCTGCACCCAGCCTGTTTTTGATGTTAACATGTTCACTCTCAACAGCTGGAGATCAGCCACAAAAACATGGACACTACTTTTGGAAAGAGATTCATTTACTTTTTAGTATCACATGTTTACAGTGTGATTTTTCTTGTATGTATGAGGTACACTGTAAACAAAAAACCCTGTTTTTTTTAAACATAAATGTACCATGAAACAGATGTTTGCCATCTTTTTTCTTTTTTTTCACAAGCATACACCTGTAAAATACAGTAAATGTGTCTTTAAATAGATGTTCTGTATATTTATATAAGTTATATAATTTATTGTGGTGTGACGCGCTGCTTGTACAGCTGTTATAAATAATCTGCTGTTGCAGAATAAAAAAATCTGTCTCACTGACTTTCTTTGTAACTCACCCACGTCTTACCACAACACACAGAGTAGTACTGAAGGTGGCAGGTGATGGTCTGTTATCTTGGAAATTCTGACCCAAGAAATGTAAATTGAATCTATTAGTAATTTCTTTAATTGTAGAAATCTGTAGGTTTGCTGTTTGTAGATTG
Organism: Sandelia bainsii; assembly: GCA_032362345.1. Taxonomy (NCBI): domain Eukaryota; kingdom Metazoa; phylum Chordata; class Actinopteri; order Anabantiformes; family Anabantidae; genus Sandelia; species Sandelia bainsii. The sequence continues at coordinate 1,147,191 of JAUMHL010000001.1, read as the reverse complement.
AATAATTTAATAATACGTTCCTGTTCCTCCTGGACTTAAATGCCAACAAGTCCTCAGAAGTAAATGTGGGGTACAAAGGACTAACACAGCACATTTTCCTTTATAAAAAGGTCTAATTTGATAGGAAATCAGATTTTTATCCAGAAAAACACTTGAGTTAACATATTAGCAGCACTGAAATACACAGGTATCGTGTATCACGGTGTTGAGCTGTATTACACAGTATAACACCAAAAATGTTAACACGTATCCCCCGAACCAAAAATCTGTGATTAATCTACATGAATTCTACAAGGATGTTAAGATACACAAGGACATGGAGGTTTGTTCTGGATTAGTGTTGGACAGACTGCTGCCTTTAGAATCACGCTGGTTGTGATGCTAAGAAAGATGTGACAGGCAGCAAGTTTAGTTTTCATCCGCTGTTGGAAACCATCTTCTGAGGAGTTTTCTACTGTAAAGACTCAAAGCACCTGATGATGCATTCAGGTGATCAAGTCAAAATATAATGCAGGTAATTACCAACTATTTCTCTTCATGTGGTCGTCATTTAGTTATGTTACCTGAAGTGGACGAGGAACAATTCACCACAGGAAGCACAACATTTTTTTTTTTTACCAGGTCATAAAATTAAAAAAATTTTCATGTTAACAAGTCCATCTCACTGAAAGGAATTAAGTGTCTGTTTCATTTCCAGACCCAGTGGTTCCCTGCCAGTCCACCAGAGGCCCTCAGTGAGTCTTCTCCTGAGTGACCTTTCACCTGCCTGCACGCCTGCTGCTTATTTGCTCTCAGGAGTCTCAACAGCATATCCACCACCTCACTGTGAGTATAGTTTGTGTTAACAGCAAAATCATGAGTTGTTTCCAGCTGCTGTCGACTGAACTAAAACTTTATTTTATAACTTGTATCTGCTTTGAATAAAATGTTTCTCAACTATTTTATTTTGCTTTTGAGCCTCAGTTTGTTCAGTCTTCTGTTTTTTTCTTTTCGGTTTGAGGTGAAGGATGAAGTGAACAGCCACAGCTCCCGGCCTTGTTCCCAGGATGAAGAATCACTGTGTGATCTGGGTAAGAGCCTCCATTTTTGATTCAGTTTCTGAACTTCAACACTAGAACCAGGCCCAGCCGTTGAGGCTGCCGGAGGCTTTTCTTTGAGGTTAACTTTAATCACCCCAAAACGACCTCCTCTCACCACATCAAGGGAAACAATAAGTCAGTGAAACCCAGACCAGTTAAATTCTTTCCACCGAGCTCGAGGACACTGAGATGAAAGACAGGAAGATGGTACAGGAATAGATTTTAATGAATGTCTGGACATTTGAGGAAGGAGGAGGGTTGAGAAAGTAGAACTGACTCCACTGGTAGGTTGATCGCCGACTCTGCAGAGGTGTCAAACATCCTCTAACAGGGCTCTCGCACCAAAATCACATTAAAAATTGCGTAGAGCAAACTCATTACTTGTTACATTACCTGTTGAGAGCAGCTGTGACTAAAGTTTAATTGCAGATACACAGACGTGGTAATTGGTTATATTTCGAGGCAGCATGACTTCCTGAAGAGTTACTGTCACAACAGGGAGCTTGCCAGAGAACCAGTGTTGGCTTCAGGACCTTGATAGAAAATAAAACGGGTCATAGCTTTTCAGATTCAGATTTATTGTTGTTGTAGTGCAAGTACAACAAAATTAAAAGCTACCTTTAGATATGAAAGAAGTAAATTAAAATTAGACTGACTCATACACACAGATCGATCACACACAACCTGCACAACATACATTTAAAAACTGTAACTAAAATGTGTAAGACAATAATGTAAAATGTAGTGCACATAAAACAATATTATATATATTAAAAAGAAGCACAGCTGTTGGTGCCATACCTTCCGTGGATTGTTGTCTGATTGTTGTCTGCCTTAGCATGTCTTATCCTATCATCCATGTGTCCCACTGGTTTTCACTCATTATTTGAAGCTACGCTAACCAGTGGTTTGACAAATCCATTTTGAATTTCATATGCTCAACTTGTTCAACATGTAAACATTGTAGTGGTGTCTGTGTGCAGCTGATGAATCGAAGTCCAGTATTCCCTCACTTTTAGCTCGGTTTTGGTCTGTACCAGGTCCCTTTAACTATGTCTGTCTGCTGTTTAGTGCTTGGCAAAGCATTTTCTCTGAAAAATGATGATGCAGAAAATGATGCCATAAGAGCTGTGAGAGTAAAATTACATGAAGCTGAGGGAAGCACCACTGGAAAACCTACTTGAACATTTGAGGATGTAACTTGTGGTTCTGAGAAACTGAAATGAGTTTTTTACTGTTTTCTACCTGATTGATACCCTAAGCACTTTACGATGCTGCTTCTCATTCACCTACCACACAAGGCCTGATCCACCAGGAGCAACATGGGTTCAGAGTCTTGCCCATGGACATTTTGGCATATGAACAGGAGGAGCCAAAGATTTATTGTCAGTAGCAAGTCTTCTACTACGTCATCAGTGACGACCAACAAAGCATTTCTGACCACATTTCCTCTGTGTCTGGGCATGCATATTTGTCCTCCATCAGAAAAGTCAGACACCCTGCCCCTCTAACCTGCCTGACGGCACTTGTCATCTCTCATCTTGTACAATCATATCTCTGAACTGGCTTCCAGTGCCTGCTCACATCAGATTCAAAGGTCTGAACAGCATCTTCCTACCTGAACACCCAAATTCAGGTCTACAATCCCTGTCACCCACTGCACTCTGTCAACTGCAAATTTTGCACCTGGTGGTCCCAACACCACACAGAAAAACGTCAACCCCAAGCGAAGCTCAGTGGCCTCACAGTGGCGTAACGAGCTACCTACCTCTGCTCCCTCCCAATGGAGACAGAACTCGTCTATAACTTCCTGTGCATAAACCTATTTACTTTCCTTTCCCCCTATCTGACTCGTACGTCTCGTGGTTCTGAAACATTTCTTCTCATGGCACTTTGCTTTAAATGTCTCCCTGACTGAGATTTGTTTCTGCTTTGTACCTCACTTGTAAGTATGATATTAACTCCCGTCATACAGAAGCCCCCATAACCTAGGCCCCAGACCTGTCAGGCCCCTGGTCACGTGTCTCAATATGGTCGTGCCACAAAAGCAACTTGAACCCCGATAGAGAGGTGCTGTCCATACATGAACACAATCAACACAAGTCTTGAAGCATGAATGAGAACAAATGAGAGTTTAAAAAGAAAAGCACGATGACACGTGAGCTGATAACTGTAAAGCAGACAAAAAACTGTCCAAAACTTTTCCTGTTTTTCTCTCTGACTATATAAAACAAACGCTCTGCCAGGAGCAAATTCCTGATCCGTTTCAAATCAGCAGCAGTAATTGGTCCCACATCGTTGAGGGAGTAAACACGCCGTAAAGTGTGTTTGCGAGTTTATCTAATCTGATATTGATCAACTGAAGTCTGGTTTGGTCTCTCGGATGGGAAGGAGGGTGTGTTTGTTTTAGTAAGGACGACACACTGCAGGATAATGAGCTGTTATGATGGTGCTGTGTGAGGCCTTAGCCTTAAATCATTTTCTTCTTTTTCCAGCAGCTTGTTTCCTTTCCTTTGAAGACAGCAGCTGTGGATTCACACACCCGTCTCTGACATGTGAAAAAGGTTTACTAATCAGATGAAGGTTTTATACTGATTCTCTGTTAAATAAAAGGCTCCACGTAAATGCAGCTACTGTGTAGGTTTACGTTTTAGATCAGTGAGTGATGAACTAAAAAATAATCAAATCTGCTTACATCTGCTCATTTTAACCTCAGAAAATCCAAATGTATCAATATGCAAATGTTTTCTCAAAGTTTAAAGGACAGGTTCACAGTTTTTCAAGTGTATCATCAAATAATAATCCTATGAACAGTGAAACAGTTTTACTTGCTCCTGTTAACACGTGAGAGATCTCTCCAAAGATGGTTCCTCTGTAAAGGCCTGTTTATTTCTTCTGGGTCCACGTGCTCATATCCATGACATAAATTGCGTCACCACTCCCGACGCACTTACTGTATGTGCGTGTACAGGTCAAAAATGTGTGTCTGCAGGAGCCCCAGTGCACTGACTGTACATATACGGAGTTGCCTTCACGTTTTCTAGCCTGCTGAGCATGTGCGGAACATGTCCATGTAATAATGAATACTTACATATGTACAGTAGGTAATATGAAATAATATGAATACAAACCTGTGAAACGGCTTTTTTAGTGAATGAGGCCAAAATCCACAGTCTTCCCATCAGTTTATCTGAAGACAAAATGCTTCAACCTTCCGAATTAGTCACATTAAGTCCCAGGTCATGGCATTTTTAGTGCAAAATTCCCCTTTTCGTTACTTTTCTTCCTTTGCAGCTCAACAGGGAAACACTGTCGAGGGGGATTTTATACTAAAAAGACTTTGGAAGATATGATATCCGCTTGAATTTGATAAACCCAGTTTGCTTAAGCCCCATTTTAGTTGTGGATACACATTTGAGTATCTCTTTGTGGCCAGTGTGAACAGGAGGAATGATTACAGCATGAAGAAACTCTTTCAGTGTTCGTCTGGCAGCACCAGATGGCTGTTTTTAAGAGACACTTAACACACAGAAAAATTGTGCTCATAAATTGACTCCTGGCCAGTTGCATGTGTCGGCATAAATCCTGTTGATAAAGGTGAAAAAGAAGTGGTGGGGTCAGCTTGTAATGCTAATGTCCACATCTTGACTTTGATCCTGATGTTCAGTTAAATTCAGTTTATTTGCGTAGCGCCAAATCACAGCAACAGTCATCTCAAGGCAGTTTACAGGTTTAAAGACCGACAGAATATAACTATAATATGTATAGAATTGTAGAAAACCCAACAATCCCACTTGAGCAAGCACAAAGCGACAGTGGAGAGGAAAAACTTCCTTTAACAGAAGAAACCTCCAGCAGGACCAAGCTCAGGGTGGGCAGTTGGCGTGAGTGCAAGAAAAGAACAGTAGGCAGTGAAAGAACAACAGCAACAACAACAAGCAGCAGAGGAAACACTGGGCTCTGAGGCTCATGATGCCTGCACAAAGGTACAGGGAGGACGAAGCACAACTAGGGGAGAGAGAAACGCACAAAGTTAATGACATGTAATGTTGCTGCAACCATTTCTCTTCCCTTTTTTAGCCACAACTAATTCATACGACCACAGTTTGTAGTTATTTTTGCCAAAACACTGCTAATGAAGTTGGTGTCAAACTCATTTACGTTCCTGCTCGGTTGTTGTCGGTATATTTTGCGTACCACAGCTTGGCGACTGGCAGTGCACTCCCCCACATGGCTTACTTCAAGGTCTAGGATCCCTGAGGCTGGTGAGCAGCACCGCACATGTTTACCCCATAACCAGACCAGACAAAATGCATCCTAAGCAGTACTTTTCCTGTCAACGCTCCCTACTGGTCCATTTGGGAACAGTGAACCAGGCTAAACTTGGAGCGATGGATTTGCATATTTGTTAGCAAAAACAGACCACCCAAACCGTTCTCAGTCGATTCAAGTCATAAGAGCATGAACTAGTTGGTTTAGAAATGCCACCGAATCCCCTGGCAGAAGACCGTCTAACAATGAGTCACTTCAGCTGCTGAAGTTTAAATTGTGTTGTTCTTCATCATGTGGCTTTGGAGATGCACACGGTTCAAAATTCAGCCATTATGCTATGAGTCAGACTGGAAACAAACTCCGACACAAACACTCAGGTCGACAGCAGCATGTGGTAGTCATTACACTCCCCCAACACCATCACAACACTCACACATTTATACACACACTCTGGGATGAGAATTTATGGTATGTACAACAGTCTCTGCTGTGGCTTCAGATTTATAGTTTGAAGGGGATGATGTGGCTTCAGGTCAGCTGGAACAAAAGTGTTGGCGTCATCTTATGCTGAAGTTCAAATTATTAGGGATTTTCTAAGGAGAAACTCTTCAATCAAACACAATGACAAGCTCCACCAGTGCCTCCTAAATACTGTAGTGTTCATTACAGCCATAATACCTACTGATGGTTTAACTCTTCTGATGAGCGACAAATGCCCAACATGTTGGACCCAACATGGAAAATCTACCTCTTCATGAAATGCAGACGTGGTTCAAAAGGGACCTGAGGATTGTAAGGCCTGCTCCATACATGATCTACACAGAACTGATTTCATGCTTAGTTTTGTTCTTGAGTCTTTCACCTGAAAAATCTTTATGTGACGTAAGTGTGAGCTGCAACCCAAGCGTTTGGCACCGGGAGTCACTATAGACTGAAACAAGTTGGGCTAAAAAATTATCACACTGAAATGTGTGCAGTCTTTATCTAGACAGGAGTTTTCTACCATAAGTAATTCAGATATTACACTGCAAGTTCAGTGTTTTCTTTTTGTCTTTCCTGGGTGAGGTACACATTCACTTTGAGCGTTAACTAGCCTGTATCACCACCTTGAGGACTGAACATCTCCATCACATGTTGAGCATGTTTACTGGGGACGTGTATTTTTGGCAGTCAGCATGTAGTATGTTTTGAACCTTACACTCGGCGTCTGCCACAGAAACATTTTTTTCTTGGCTTTCTTTTGCTTTGCCATACCTACTTGATTGACTTTAACTGCAGGCTCTGACTGAATCAAAAGTGAGATGCAAGTGTCACATAAGAACTACTGAATCAGTGAAGGCTGTTTTCTGCAGCTGTCTTGAAAGCAGCAAACAAGACAAACTGTCTTGTTCAAGCAGACTGTCAGCAGACGTTTACTGGAAAAGCATAAATTTTGAGTGGGCGTACAGGAAGAAAACTGATTTTACTTGATTCAGCGAATCGAAAAAGCATACTACAGTTTAACAAAACACTTGGTGTATTCTGGAGTCTGTGTTGATTGTTGTGTTCAGTAAAAACGAAGTGCAGCTGTTCTATGAGTCGTGTGAGTTATAAAGTCTATGGTCTCTCAGTCTCTTCCCATATAAAGTTATCACTACTCCTTTAATCCCTATTGTGCTGAGTGTGGAGTATCTCTGCAGCCTAGAGGTCATATTTTGCATTAATAATATGCTTCATGTGAGTAGGTGGATTCAAATATAATTCCTCTCACCTCCGAGTCTCAGCACCAGAGATGTCTGCAAAACCAAAACTGAAAAATAATCAGTGAATTGACCCTTTAAGGTGCCATTACACTTCCAGTGAACGTTATAATGGAGCATGCCGCCTCTGGATCGTTCCTGCCTCCCGCGTAGCAGTCACGGTGCAATAGTGATGTTTGATGCAGTAATGCAGACAGTGTCCCACACAGAAACCTGCACCAGCAGGTAGGAACGTCAGCGTTTCTGCACCTGGGAAACAACAAGAAAGTATCAACTCAGCATTTTCCCAGCAGCTCTCTAACTCTGTGTGTGTGTGTGTTTGAGTGGACAAATTCTAGTTCAGTGCCATCACAGACACACACACACACACACACACACTTTGTGCAAGTATCCCACATCAAAGAACTGTTTGAAGGGTAAGACTTGGTTTTAGAGCTAGGGCTTCATCAGTTTAAGGATAGGGTTGACTTTAGACATTTACTAGTGATGGCACTGCAAATAGTAATGTCAATTTATAAAGCCAGATGTGGTGTGTGTCCACGTTTTTGTGTATCTCCTAGCTAAACTTGACACTCACATGAAGCTGTGCAGTCAAACATAAACTGAAATTCTTCATGGCGTTAGATTATGTCTGCATTAATCTGGGTAAATTACACAATCCGTCTCTCTTCATTTCACCTTCTGTCAATACAAAAACATTGTTTTTATGTTTTTAGGTTGCACATCAAGTTGTCCTGTTCTTGTGAACGTGATATTTAAAGAATGCCTTGAGCAAATTTCCTCAAACTTGGCAGAAGTATCAAGTGGGAGTCAGTGAACACTGATTACATTTTGCTGGTCAAAGGTCAAGATGGCTGTGACCCAGGGTTCCCCCACATCCTGGAAAACCTGGAATTTATTCCAGTAGACCAGTTTTCCAGTCACGGAAAAGTCATGGAAATGAGAAAAATTGTTAAAGGACCTGAAAAACATTTTGTTGTCCTAGAAAATAATTTTAGACATTGCAGGTCTTCGTGACAGCGAGCCGTCAGACTGTTACTGGAAGGTTAAACTCTTTTTCTTCTCCACCTGATGGGAGCTTGCGGCTGTATCTGTTTATCTATAGTTGCTTCTGGTTTCAATTTTAGTTTTTGACAGAAGCAAAGTGAATTTTGTTGTACTAGAAACGTGCAATGTGTTCTAAGATTACAATGCTTGATTTTTCATTTCGTTTCTTTTTAGGTCTTGATCTTGTGAATAATTATGAATGATTTTCATCACTAGTGAGAGCTGCTGAACACACTGGTTTTGTGCCATGTCTTGACTCAGTCGGCAGCCTGTGTTTATGCAAATATGAATGTAAATGCATTGTTTACATTCTAATTTGCATGCATCACTCTGCTGGTGATATGGAGTTGTGAGTTGTGACAAGGTGACTGTAGGTTTGTATGAACTGACCTGTCTGTTCTGTCTGATACAAAAATGACCTGCTGCATCCTGCTGCATCATCATCAGCCTGTTGGGTGTATCCTTCAAACATCCCAAAAAAGTTTATTCAGTGGCAACTGGACTTGTTTTAGTTCCTTGAAGACGTTTCACCCTCCATTCCAGAGG
>JAUMHL010000001.1:1103603-1138408 GCA_032362345.1 Sandelia bainsii | reverse complement strand
TTAGTTCCTTGAAGACGTTTCACCCTCCATTCCAGAGGGCTTTCTCAATTCTGACTGACTGGTTGGAGTAGCAGGTTCATAAACCCTGTGGAGTCCTCAAGTCACCCTGGCTCAGGTGGTCACAGTGACATACATGAAAGCCAGGGGGAACAACAATCCACAGGTGACCATCAAGTACTAACGACTTGAGGACTCCAAAGGGTTTATAAACCTGCGGCTCCAACCAGTCAGTCAGAATTGAGAAAGGCCTCTGGAATGGAGGGTGAAACGTCTTCAAGGAACTAAAACAAGTCCAGTTGCCACTGAATAATCTGAGAATCTTCACAGATATCCTTCAAACACTTTTATACCTAAAATCATGAGTCCATTAATCAGATAGAAATAGTCAGAAAAAAACATTGATTAGATGAATAGATAGAACATTTCAAGGAAAGGATGAGTGAAAATATGTTATCAGCTGGTTCTAATAGTCAGGGTGTCCTGGAAGGATCAACTATCTGTCATTGCCTCTCCATAGGTGTTCCACAGGGCTCTGTTGTCAGCTCTCTTCTCTTCTCTATTTATACCACATCCTTGTGATAGATCATCCACTCAGAAGGCTTTTCCTATCACTGCTATGCTGATTATACACAGCTCATTGTCATTTCTTGAAACAAGTCCAGTTGCCATGACTGAACTTCCAGATAACTTCACCTGGATGACTGAGAAACTTCAGAGACATAGCTCTTCCTTCATCTTTTCCACCAGATAACTCTACTGTTTCATCATGCATTACTTCGCTTGTTTTCTGTTAGGGGCTTGGTCAGCAGTCCTCTACACACGCTCAGTAGGATGAGAATGACCTGTTTTCTATTGGAAGTCAAAGAGTTGATCATTAATTTCCTTTTCCCTGCTGTTCAGTGTTAATACCGGTTTTAATATAGTTTAATTTAGTAAAATTTTCTGATGTTTTTAATCATATTTAAAAAACAGCAAAGGACTGAGTCGGACCAGTAAGACAATCTAGGTCGCAGACTGCTGCACATGAACTATGAAAATAATTTCATAGTTTGATATTGAGTTTGGATATTCATACCATATTAATGATATTTTATGGGTTCTCTCCGGGTACTCCGGCTTCCTCCCACCATCCAAAGACATGCATGTTAGGTTAATTGGTGACTATAAGATTGTCCATAGGTGTGACTGTGAGTGTGCATGGTTGTTTGTCTTTGTGTGTGGGCCCTGCGATGGATTGGCAACCTGTCCAGGGTGTACCCCGCCTCTCGCCCGATGACAGCTGGGATAGGCTCCAGCACCCCCCGCGACCCTTACGAGGACAAGCGGTTAAGAAGATGGATGGATGGATGGATGGATGTTGTGTTAAGGACAATGGGCAAAGTAAGCTTTCATTCCATGCTGTGAGCTGTCTGTGCACATGAATTTGAGGTGTAACATGACATGATGTGACATGTTGTGATAGGTCATGTTGTGGTGTGACTCGACTGAGGATGACGTAACAGGGTGAAATCTGATGTAATGTGATTACAGCGGATTTTATTGTGACTTAAAATCTTAGGGCCCATATTGGTCCGTGGGTGATGGGACATCGTGTGACTTTGTCTTTGTTTATTCTCCACAGAAGAAGAAAAACATTAAGTTTTTTCTGCATGAAGCAGAAAAAAGTGTTTAGGGAGAGTTTTTTCTTTAATGTCTGTTTATCCACTGTGGAAGATTTTACTCAGAGGCCAAACTTCTTTGTACTGACTTTTTTCTGTGTTTGCAGATTTGATTGTGCGAAATTGAGTCAAGATGTTGGACCTTTAGAAAATGGAGTGGACAGAAATCGAGCTATAAGAACAAGAGCGTGACAGCAAAACATGTCAGGAATTATGATGGGATCCTGTTGGGATGAATCACTGTTGTTTCATTTACTCCTCTGTGCGCAGCCTGAGGGAGTTGACGTCAGCCCCTTTCTCCTTTCTGTCTCCAGACTCCTGCAGTTCCCACAACTGTCTCTGCACAGCTGAGTCATACAGACACACACACTTCAACCACACCCCTTACAGAGCAATTTGTGCAAACACTGACTTCTTAAATTACAAAACCCGTAACAACCAGACTGGAATTGAACTCTGAATCGATTCTCTTGGGGTTGAAACCTTACAGCCCACATCTGTTCACATTATTAGTGTAGTTGGTCACAGCATTGAACCTCCAGCCCCTGGCGGTGTTGGTGCCTTGCTCCACAGAGGTTTGTAGGAGCAAATCTGCTCTTGCTCTCGTCTGACTTCCAAACTTTAATGTCTCAATTGAAATAAAACCCTCTGCCAGTCTCTTTCCTCTCCATGTTTGAGGCAGACTCGGGTTTCTCAGATGAATTAGTGGAATGCTGTGGAGGCGGGCAGACGCTGATCCTAACAATCACGTTAGCTCTGCTTTGCCAACAGCCTTTGAAGCAGCGCAGGAAAGCAGAGGTTCCAATTTCATGACTCGGACCATTAAAAACAGAAAAAAATAAGGGACACTGAGTTTGGGTGTTCGGTGACTCTGGACTGAACAAAAGCACAAACACAATTTTGATCTGTGTGCGTGTACGTGTGGTAAAGACTCCACAGTAAAGACAGGACTGTGGCGCTATGATGGTTTTTCAGTGCCAACAGCTACTGATAGCAGTTGTTTGTGCCAGATTTAAACATCAAACCAGCTTTGTGCCTGTTTCAGCTCATTAAAATTGCATGTATTTTATGTTACTGACGATTATCAGATGTATTATTTGAGCTTCGAGGCAGCCACTGGTTTGCATTTACTTTATTACACGTTAAACATTTCAGAGCTAATCCATCTATTTGTCTCCCTGCTAGTGTCAAGAGCTGAGGATGGTGGTGTTGATTCATCCATATCTAGATGTCTCGACAGTCACAGTCCCCAGCAGGATCTGTATCCTTTTTGGAGACCTCTCCTTTGCTGCTGATAACTCTCTAACAGCTAAACTATGTGTGCTTGTGCTTGTTACATTATCCCAAAACCTTGTAGCCTCTGTTTTTCTTCCTTTTTGCTAGTTAAAATGACAAACCTCACCAGTGGTAGATGCTGTAATGTCAGCTGTAGCTCACTGATGTTAATGGCCAAAATGCTGTTCTTGAACAAAGGTGGAGGTAAAGTCTCTGTAGGCTGGAGGTAGAGGGGGTTGGATGAGATGTTCCGTGGTTTCTCTTCTCAACAAAGTAAGTGTCTTTGGACAAAAGAATGAGAACTGCAGGATAAAGTCAAGGCTCAGTGGTGTATTTCGACTATGAGACAGACCTTAAACTAAGCCCGAGTGGACCGTGTTGCTTTGTAGTCCAACAAGACCAACAGAGGTAGTCGTCTGTGGTGAATTAGGGATTTAATAGGGGGGAGGTGGATCTAATGAAATATTATAAAGTCTAGTAATGAACAATGGATTTTGACTTGGTCCTTTTTTGTTTAACAGGCATGATAATTGTGAAGTGATTCATTGGACACTTCAATTTGACTCTTATTCTCTGCTGCATTACTGCAAGGTGCAGTTGAAGTTGTTACCATAATGGCAGAATAACACGGGAACAGTTGGCATCATGTAGCAACTTAGAACATGAAAACACAAACCAGCTACAGTACAATTTGACTGATCAGCCAAATCATCTGTCTGTCCCATTAAACCCTACAGATAGTAGCTTTCCTTCCTTATCAGGCTCTGATTTGGATTCCACTCAGACTCTGTTTGAAAATCACAAAGTTTGCATATTGGCAGAAAAATGCTCATAAACACTGCCCTCCTCTGTGATCTGACCACACTGGAGCAGCGTGTTTAGAGGAGCATGGCTGTTTGTTATGATGAACGTTTGGGGTATCAGAGAGAGGATTTCTGCAGTAAAAGCATTTATCCAAAATGTTCCATGTTGTTAATGCAAGGGGTGGTTGTGCTGAGTATGGGCCTGTATAAATGCTCTCACGTGTCTGCAGAGGACAGTGTGTGATAGGGAGGAAGACCCGAGGACTGGTGGAAAAACTGAGACAAATCTACTTTTGTTTGGCATCTGATAAACATCCTCATCAGGCAAGATGTCTGAGTCAAAAGAGAAACAAACCAAAGCTTTTGACCCACATCAGCCAAAAGCATGTATGCAAAAGACTTTTTTCTTTCCTGTAAGGGGTCCAAATGTCAAGATGGACTTCAGTGACTCTAAGAATGAGCTCAGTACTGTCACTAGCTGGCAGTGTGCAGACATGAGCATGTATTATTACAGTACTGCAGTGAAATACTGTGTTTTTGTGTACTAGATGAAGCAGTGAATTGTAATCCAGTATAAAGTAGTGCAGAATCCACTCCTAATCATGCAGAGTAACGCCTCTTTTTCAATCAGATCAATGATCTATCTTTGGCGCAGTATAAACGGCTCATTGACCAGACAACAGCCAAGTATAAGTCCCAACTTTCCTGGAAATGGGGTTTATATTTTATTAACCTAGAACTGGATCTCAGACAGACTATTAGACTTAACTATTAAAATCTAACCCAAAATAAGTTAAAATCACTGAATCAAAATAATGAATTCTCTCCTTTAACCTTTTGTAAACAGCTACTGGAACTTACCACAGTTCATATTTTCTAGCTGATTTACTGTACTCTCCAAAATCTGTCATCTTTATCCATGAACATTGAAGTTATATACTTCCTATAAAGCACAGCTCTAGATTAAATAGGGACAATATAGATTCATGCTAAATATTTTTTTATCAAAATATCCTTAATGTCTGTGTGCGAGCTCTGTAGCTTAGAAAGCCCTCGTAGCTTTGGTAATACAGAAATTCTTTCCTGTACAAAAGCATTTTTTGTACTGGAAGAAACAAGAAACTTATGTGATCTCGTGCATCTCTGAGAGGCGGCGTTTAACTCATAGTCTATGCTAATTGTTAACTGTGTGAGAGCTGTTGTACTTCATAAAGCCCTTACAGAGACCAACTGAGAAACAAACTTAGACAACCTTGTGCATCCGTAGCACAAATCTAAGCAGTGTTTAACTACTACAGTTTGGTCAGTGCCTCGTACCACTATCAATATTTATTTATTAGCTAAATTGAGGGCAGTCTAACTGATGGCTTGTCTGTTACCCTCAAATGTCCAGCCTTACCGGCTCTAAACGTAGTCTGACCAAACTAGTCTGCAGCGTCAGTATATAGGTCTTATTCTTGATCATTCCCTTTTAGTTGTTCCAGTTTTAAAAAGTAAATATAACCTTACATTTTATCTGAGGCCTCATTGAACAATTGCCCGTGATCATTTTTGATAGCTTTTTGTATCTGTGGAAAGAATCATAAGGTTTAATAATCAGTGTTTACAAATGCGGAAACGTGATTTAGGTTTTTGAGTTAGAACCCTGCATAATAACACATTTTTTGGAAATTTACTTTCTCCAAAAATAACAATCTATTGTTTCAAGTAACAAACACATGGACTTTTATTTCTCAAGGTCCAAAAAACACTAAAGTGAAACATCTGTAGAAAACATTTTTTTTGTTAAATTCCTCCATTATAAACTAAAGGGACTGATAACTGAAATCAAACATTATTTCACAGCCTTATTTTTTCATTATATCAACAGGCAACATACCACATGACAGCTCCACAGTGTTAATGTTAAACTCTCTTCAAGTTCTTCCCTAATTACTCAGGATTTATCTTTCTCACGTGTTACAGATAGGATTCAAAGCCTGTTCTTGTCTCTACACTTTACACTGTACAAAAATTACAAATTACTACAACAAAAGTTGCGTCCCTTGAAGAATATCATTTCAGTAGCAAAGGAAATGTCTGCCACCATGTTGGTTTGTATAAAAAGATCCTGCAGCAGCAAAATCTGTCTCTAACCGCACAGCAATTGCCCCCTCCCTTTCTATGTTCATCCAGAAAACCCCGGCAAACATACCAACAGATAAAGTACAAAGCAGTTTGTTGAGGCACAAAAATGCCCAAATCCAAGAAGCTAAAATATAAAACAATTAATGAAAAGGCATTAATGAAAAATATTTTTAAAAACTTCCATGTCGTCAGCTTACAAAGCTGACAAACCTTCAACTCTAAACTTATAAATAAAAAATGAATATCTTAAGGCTCTTGATGATTAAGTTAATAAATCAAATATATACAGTGATTAATTAAAGAATTATTTATACAGCTGTCCAGAAACATTCTACGTGGACGATTCTTCATATTGGCAGCAACTGCTGACACTGAAATTCCCAGAAAAAACACAATAAATATTTTCTTTTCCCCCAAATTCATCAGGTGCTGTGGAGCAACAAGGCAGCAACACATTCAAATACAAAACTGGAAGGGTTTAGGGAATGCTCCTGCACGTCCAAATTCTGTTATTTAGGCAGCCAGAAAATCGGATCCGGCGAACCTCAGTGGATGGTTCAAACCAGTGTCAGTGAAAACATAAATTAAAACAGCAAAGTAAAAATCCATCCTGAAGTTCAGTTCTGCACAAAAGGAACATAAAAAAAATACTACAAATGGCCAAAAGTCCTCCACCACCATGGCGGGCTCTGTTCTTCAGTCTGAGCCCCATTAGCTATACAGAATACTCCATCCTGTTCATGCCCTGTGACTGAAGTCGCCTGTTGTCCTGTTTGCTAGTCCAGTGTGGGGCTGTGCCTGTCGTATGGTGGGGGTGTCGTTCCTCCCAGTCTACCAGCGAGTAAGGCGGTGGTGCTCGGGGGAACCTCGCCTTCTGCAGCCTCTTGTCCACCTCGTCCTCGTCTGATTGGCTCCCCGTGTCCGATTTTCGGATTTTAGCGTTGACAGAGTTCTTGTCCTCGTACAGATGGTGATGGAGGAGGTGGTGGTGCTGCTGCTGATGGTGGTTTGGTGGGTTCTTCTCGATAAGGTTCTTGATGTGGTTGAGCTGCTCTCGGGCGGTGCCGACGCTGGTGTGCAGGGCATTGTTGTCCTCAGCAGCGGGTGTCAAAGATGACGAGGGCTGGGTGCTGACCCCCGTGTGGGCGCTCTGTTTCCTCCGTCTCCTCACGCACCATAACAACATCGAGGTGACCGCCAACACCCAGACAACGATCACCACGGAAACCAGCAGCGGCACCAGATGGTCTGATGGATGGAGAGAGAGAGTCAGTGAACAACTTCTGATTTAAACCTGAATGTTAATTGATGTTGAATGAATGAATGAAATTATGTGACAAAGTTCGGAGTCTCATCATCGCTCCACATAGATCTGATGCTTTTTCTTTCCACTGTAATCTGTGTTTAAGTCACATGATTTTCTTTGCTTAACCTGTTTCCATGAAACTTGAAAGATGCAAAATGAGTTGTCTTTCAAACAAATGTGGAAACTCTGTCCAATCAGAGAGCTGTGCAGCCAAGCTTAGCTCAAAGACTAGAAGCAGGAAGAGCAAGAGTGTGTTTGCAAGAATCGGGCGATACAACACCTATTTGGTTTTTTTTCTAATAGTAAAAAAACTTTAAAGCAAGTCTAGTTGTCACTGAGCAGCACCGTTGGGATGACCATGATTTTGGATGACTGAGAATCTCCACAAACACCTAGTCAGTGGATGTTGACTTGAGACTATTTTGTCAAACTATTCAAGAATAAGCTTTCATGTTCAGAACATAGAGATGTTCTTTCCACTGTTAGAAGCTCGGCAGGGGCTCACCATTGGAGCTGTGGCTCTGTCGTCTCTGGATGCGAACCTCTGCGATGGCACCGATGATGGTGCTGTTGGCGCTCCTCTTACTGACCAGATCCATGATCTGATCTGTGATTTCCTTGACGAAGGTTATACCTCTCTTCTGGTCCTCTGTCGACTGAAATATTCAGCAGAAAGTCACCATTACGGTCCAACTCATCGCATTTCAGTACCCTCTAATCATTTATTCATGAACAGTAGAAACATTTAACCAGTTCATCTTTTCCATTTGCTCTTCACTTTTTCTTGGGTTGGTCTTTCCCAAGAGAAATCATCTGGCACACAAGACTTATTTCATTCTTCTGGCTGCAGCAGCAGTGGTTTAAAACCATTCTTTAATCTTTCAACATTACTTTGTTTTCTAGTTGCAGTGACAGCTCTCGCTACTTATCAATTTTTTAAAAGCCACCAAATTCTTGATCCTTTTCCATTTTATAATTCCAGACTTTTGGTAAACACTTGATGAGATGTACTAGAAGTGATTGGGAATCAAAACTAGATCATTTGATATTAGCTGAGTGTGGATCTGCAGATGTTTGTTGTTTGACAACTACATGTGATACAGTTTCAGACCAGATGTGACTTACGATGGCTACGTGGATCTCGTTGTTGGTGCTGAGTGACGGCTCGCAGGTCATAGAGATGGAGTCATCTGAGGACAGGTTCTTGACGATGTAGAGGTTCCTCAGCTCGCGACAAACCTGCTCGACTGTCACACCCTGTAACATCACAGCACAGCAACATAAGCAACTACAACAACACCAAGGTGGTAACTGCCACAGCTAGGAACACAGAGAAAAAACAGTAAGCTACAAAGTCCTTGTAAATCCTGTCATTATGCAATAAAAGGTCCAAAGTTCGAGTTCCTTTCTACTCTTTTCCTCAGGAAATAAAAACCGAAGTTGGACAGAGAGAATAGTCTGAAAAAACGGAAACGAGACTGACTTTTGACATGACATCCTTGTTGAAGGTGAAGGTGACGTTGGCACAGGTGTCCTCAGGGTGACACCTGGTTGTGGGCGGGACCCAATGGGTGGGGCTCCAGCACTCCCCTTGGCTGTGGCAGGGTTTGACGAAGCAGTGCTCTTCCTGGACAGCAACGCAGGTCTGACCGGGCGGACACGCACCGTGAGTTTTACTGTGGAGGCTGCACGGTTTAGGTCCGCACAGAAGCTGTCAGAAACAAAATTAACGAGAATAAGACGTTGTTCTTCCTGATACCTTTATGAGTTCAAATAAAACATTCAAAGATTTATTTTTACATAAACACAAACTTTTTCAAATTTGGAGTTAGGACCATTATATGTGCTCAACGATACATGTCACAGTGTAAAAAAAACAACCCAGTGCTCAAACTGTGTATATACATAACTTTAACATTTCTGTACTGTAGTTTTTTTATTTATCCAATGACATACACGACAATACATGTATCTGTGACAAGCTACAATACAAAAAACATAAGTTGCTATTAGTGGTATTGCTAAAATGTATTTGGACATGGTCAAATCATTAGAATAATAACACAAAGGCTGAATGAAAACAATATTGTGCCGCGTGTACACACGACTCAGCACGTCTGTTTTACCTTTGTGCAGGAGACTTGGCCGTTGTTACAGCGGCAGCTGTTGCAGTCTTTGTCCCATTTGCTTCCGTCCAGAGCCACCAACCCTGCGACCATGCAGGGCCTCCCCAGCACTGCAGCACAAAAGCACCAGCAAAATTTGAATCAGGTTTTTGTTTTCACTTGATTTGATTTTGTGAGTTGAACTTGAAGCAAACTCTACAGTTTCTAAATTCAATAATGTGACTGAGAGTTTCCAGTTCCAAAACAGATCTAATGAAAGATACAAAGCCATAATTTATTATATTACTATGACTTTTGTTATCTCTATTTTAGAGTCAATTACTGGTGAAGTCAATATTTCTTTTACAGGTCACTGCTGTTAAATTGGCAGGATGACAGAATGTCAGACTTTCAGCTTTAACCTGAAGCAGGATTTGGATCATTGATGACGATGATGCAGCATCAAAAAAACACATTTTGCAAACAGGCTTTTGTCTGACTGTAGAGACGAGTTTCTACCTTCTTGGCAGCGGTTGCCCGTTCTTCCCGGCGGACAGATGCAGCGGTAACCGTTGATTTCATCCACGCAGGTCGAGCCAAAGGAGCAGGGTGACGACTGGCACTCATTGATGTCTGAAAGAGATGAGTGACAGTCATTATTTTTACCTCTGTGCTAGAATCACACCCACTTTAAATTAGTCTGTAGTGATAAAGGAAAGATGGAGGCTGAACAGTTAACTGTTTTTTTATTTACTATTATGAGACAAAAAAATCCCCAGGATGGAGAAAAGGGTAGGCAGAAAGAGAGAAACTAAAAGCTGGTGTGAAAAGAAGGGCTGGAGAAAAGAGAGTGAGGGAGAAAGAAAAACATAAGTGCAGCAGAAGGTTAAGAGGTCAAAGGTCAACACTCACTGATCCTGCAGTCTGGGCCGGCGAAGCCCGGAGCACATTCACATCGATACCAGTTGTCTCCATCGACACAGGTCCCGCTGTTATAACTAGAGGACGACACGGAGCATTAAACACTTTTACTACACATGGAAAAAAGAAGCAAAACAACGGAATATATGAGTCAAGAGGGGGAAAAAAAACCGTTTGTAGATTTGAATTTCTCACCAAACAAATAAAAAAACGTAGCTTTAAATCCAAGACCCTGACCTAACAGTGCTGGACGCCTCAGGCCTGACTCTGACTCTTAATTATAGACAGAAACTTTTTTCTCCCCCCTCACTGATGTTTTTCAAAGAAAACGAAGAAGAATTTGTGACTGTGGTTTGGAGAGAAGAGTGAGAGCCGAGCAGATAAAGTGAAACTGGCAGTGAAACTGTTTTCTTCCTTTTTAGCTCCAGATTTGATTTGGTTAAAGGACAAATGAGGAGGAGGAGGAAGAGGTCAAATGGGAGAATTACATACGGGACATGATGGTTTTATCACTTATTACAAAACATTATGACTAAACGCTGCATTATTTTATCCTTCTATCTGTTCATCTGTCTCCAGGACACAGGTATAATTCAGCTGAACTCACCATGGCTGAGGACGGCAGTCGTTGGCATCTGGAAGGTAAAACAAACAAAATGTTGTGTTAGACTACACTCTGCGTCTCTTTGGGAGTGAATGGAGAAAACTTTTAATCATTCTCCGAATCACATTTTTGAGCATGAATGAAAAAAACTCACTGTGGCTGCAGGTGGCGCCCTCCCAGCCCTCCTTACAGACGCAGGTGAAGGAGTCGCCGTCCACCACGCAGGTCCCTCCATTCTCACAGGGACTCGGCAGGCAGCTGCTGTTCTTCGCTGGGGAGACAAATACGAGTATTAGCCACGTAGCTAGTGTGAAAGCACTCGCCGTCTTCAATGTGTGGCTGTACTGACCGATGCTACAGGTGGTCCCCTCCCAGCCGGCGGCGCACAGACACTTGAAGGCGTCTCCTTCATCGTAGCAGGTTCCTGCGTTGTTGCAGGTTGTCTCGTCGCACTGACTCTCTCCTAGAAATAAACACAGGAACCACAGGTAAGCAAGTCAGAATTAAAACACCTGGAAGGTTGAGAACTTTGCTGCAATGTCCCTCGTCTAAACCCTTTATACCAGATCTATACTACAGAAAAAAAGTCAGCATGCGTTACTGCCGGTTCTGATAAAGTATCCCACTGTTTCCTCATTTCATTTGAGGGTCTTAGGACAGAGGGTGTCATTTGTTGTACAGATGATGATGTAAAGGGTGAAGACGGCTCAATCATGTCAACAAATGAAGACTCACATCTTGTCTCAAAATCAGAAAACCCAGTTCTGCTGGATATCAAGGCGCACACATGCACGCGTGCCGGACTTACTCGAGTGACAGGTCTTCCCCTTCCAGCCGTTGGTACAGTCACAGTAGAAGGCGTTGACCAGATCTCGACAGATGCCTCGGTTTTGACAGGGAGCGGAGCTGCAGTCGTCGATGTCTGAGCGGCGAAAAGAGAAAACATTCAAACTTGTGTGTACATGTCTCCTACTACTGCTACTGCCGAGGATAAGGAGTAAGGAAGAGCGAGGACTCACTGTTTTGGCAGTTAGGTCCGTCCCAGCCTTCAGCGCAGATACACTGATACTGATTGACTTTATCAATGCAGGTTCCTCCGTTCAGACAGGGGGCACTCTCACAGTCATTTATATCTGAGACAGTTGCAGAGAAACAAAGGAAACAAAAAGTTATTTTATGATATTTTTTAATTATATTTAAAAATGTAAAGTATTTGAAATCTGAATAATCTGAAATAACACAAAATTAAAACGGAGGGAAACAATATTCACAATAACATGTACTAATTATGTAAAGTCTAAAAAGCTTCGTGTACTCACTCTCGTGGCAGTAGATCCCAGTAAATCCGTCCTCACACTCACAGCTGAACTGTCCACCAGCGTGACTCAGACACCACCCGTGGGGGCCGCACACATTGGACGAAATCAAACGCACCCCGCCTGGCGTGCTATTGGACGCTACGCCCACAGTGCAGCTGTCAATCACTGGGGCCAACGAGGAGACAAAGCAGGATTAAGAAGGACAATATAGGTGGGTTCACACATAAAAATGTCACTTTTTAAGTAAAGTGTGCGAGCAGACAAACGGGACGTGAAAACTGATGAAAGCAGGCTGAGTGTGAACCTTTGCAGGGCGTGGTGCGGCAGTGGTCCTTCAGGCGCGAGCAGTTTTTGCCTTCGTAGTCTTCAGGACATTTACAGACGTAGTCGGTCGCCAGGTTGAAACACTGACCGCCATTCTGACACGGAGCATGGAGGCAGTAATCAATGTCCAACTGTGGACAGAGAGAAGATTATTAAGCACAAATAGGTGTTTACTTCTTCTGTTTGTTCCATTTTTGTCTGTGTTTGGGTTTATGGGACCAGTTGATGTGGATTTCTGGGGTCATGATGTGGAGGATACTGTTTAGGATGGAAGGGAGATTTGATAGTGTACATTCTAATAATTTAGCAGCTTTATTTATTATTTCTTTTTATTTAAAATCATATCCACACACCCGGTCAGCAAAGTGAACATTGACCTGATACATTAGGAAGTGAAGAGGTTGGAAGTTTAACACAGTATAAAGCTGTGTCATGCTTAAAGTTAATAAAGGTGCTCAGCAAATTATAAAATCAAGAAATTATCACCAGCTGCTGCCAAATGCTGGTAAATGTCTGTATTAATATAGATACTATATTAAACTATAAACATGACAATAAAATCATGTCGAGGTGTCCTTGGACAAGACAAAGAAACGCTGTAGTAGCACTTACACGTACCGTGTCTACTACATCCCAAGCGGATCAGTAAAGTATGTCATTGTTATCATCAACAGTATTTGTGGAGGTCAGTTTGTGGAACTATGCAGCTCCAGTGGACGCAGCTCGGCAACAACCCACCTGACAGCGACTTCCTGAGAACCCAGGTGGGCAGAGGCAGTGGAAGCTGTTAACCTCGTCGTGGCAACGGCCGCCGTTGAGGCACGGCTCGCTGACACACTCGTCCAGGTCTTTCTCACAGCGCTCGCCTCCAAAACCCGGAGCGCACACGCACTTGAAACCATTCACCAGGTCCTGAACGAGACAAATGATGAAGCCAAAGACAGGATTCATTAAAACTTTGCTGTGTAGTGTACATTCACTTGCACGTTTAATACAACTTATTTGTTTCTTTAATGGATCAATTTAAACTTTACATTCACTTAAAAATAAAACGAGCAGCCTTCTTTTAACTTCCTGCCAAACTAAGCAGCAACATTCAGGGAGGCTGGAAGATGTCAAAACACATCAGTAGATAAATTTGTCTTTAAAGTTTTAAATGCACCGTGCAGAACTCTAGTTACATTATCTATGGTTTGTATGTTAGATATTGTTTTGCTTGCTAAAAAGTGCTGGTTTTCTGTTACAGTATCTTTTTAACTCATATTTTCCTAAACTTTTGTGATAATACTGTCAGCAGCCATTGACCCATGAATGCTGTAAAGCAAAAATGTACCCCTAACATGCACACTGACACCAATGCAACTGTATCAGTAAACAGGAAACCACTGGAAGACCGAGAATGGTAGAAAAATATCATCATTTGAAAAGATTGAAGACAGACTGTTTTTCTTTTGTTGGGAAATGAGAATGTTTTGGAGACATATGATCTACTGTTGCCATGGAGGCGTAGCACACACACAGTTATGCCTCTGTGCTGCACGCATGGCTCAGCATTTGCTGTTTATGGCTCTGGTGAACAAAAAGTGTGCGTTGCAGAAAGAAAAAGCCTGAAAACACTGCACTCACCTTGCATGTGGCTCCGTTCTGACACTGACCGTGACAGTCATTGATGTCTGTAGAGACATAAACAGACGCAAGAAGTCAAGCTGGAAACCTTCACACTTAAAGGATCAGCTACAGATGCAGTTCTTACATATGTACACATCTACGTCTACTGATTTCTAATGAGACAACAGCATTGATTGTAGTTAAAGTGATAGACGGAGACTAAGATGTTTAAGGTAAAGCTGAGGTTGAGTTGAAATAATAACTGGGAGTTTTACATCCACCTGCTATTGCAACATTTAATTTTAAACAATTACATTAAGAGCATTTCATTTAAGATAAAAATACCAAACCACAGGCTACTGTGATGGCTGATGACCCAGAAACCAGATTGAACTAACTGAACAACATCAGTGCTCAGTGTGCAGGGGTTCAGTGATGCAGCTGAGAATCATTTTCAACTCTTCCAATCATCTGTCCTCACATCATGTTCAGTCCTGAGATTTATGGATTTCAAAACTCACTTTCCATCCTTTTTCAATTTGGAGCAAAATTCCAAAATAAACTAAGTTTCAAAACAATGTAAATGTTTCACATATAGATAAAGAAGCTGTAACTGTTACTTCTGCTGGTTGAATGTCCCATCTCCTCCTCATTATACAGATTATTGTGTTTTACTCACCGGTGTCACAGTTCTGGCCCGTCCAACCAGGCAGGCACTCGCAGAAATATCCTCCAATCAGATTTCTGCAGGAGTTGGCGTTGACGCACGGGTTGTCGTCGCATTCGTTGGCATCTGAAAGGAAACAATGACCAACAGAAGAAACAGATTAGACAGAAAAAGCACAGCGTCCTGCAGACAGCAGAAGTTTCAAGCTGTCTGCTGGTTTTGATTTACTCTCCTACTTGCCGATAGTTGATTAACGGAAGAAAATGACACACAGCTGGTCTCATAAAACCAACAGACAATGGAATATGGGAACAATAACAGTTATGCAGGGTGAAAATATGTTTTGGAAAGATTTGGCTGAATCATTTGATGCACATGGATGAAATGAGATCAGCTTAAACATCAAAAGATTTAAGGGGTAATATAAAAATGTAAATATTACTTTGTGTTGGTGACATGTTCGTTTAATGAAAACGTACCACAGACTATGGTATGCTGACACATCCAGAAAACTGTACTTCTGGTTAAGGGCAATTAGCAAATATTAGCATACTAACACCCTAAACTAAGATGCAAAAATTATGCAGCCTCATTGTATTTTTGTTTCATAATTTATTGTACTGTGCTATGTAAGAGGAAAGAAAACACTAACAATGTTTTACCTTACTAATCTTTGTCATCTTTTTACCTCTTATTAGTCGGATGTTTTACCAGTAAAGTGGAATATACGTGTGGCACATTTTGACTCGTTCAAAGGGAACAGGATCCTTTTGTACATTTTATAAAAAGAGTTTTTGGTTTTGGTTGGCTTCCAAACAGACTCTTGTGTGGTTTGTTTGTACCTGATTTTGTGATAGCAGAAAAGTGATTTTAGCATCATTTCAAAAGCTAAACTCCAATTAAATCCATTTACTAAAATCCAGGAAAAGATCTTATTGGGCGGCATGATAGCTCAGTGGGTAGAGCAGTCGTCTTCCAACCCAAAGATGAGTGGTTCAATTCTCAGTCCCGGCAAGCTACATGTCAAGGTGTCCTTGGCCAAGACACCATAACCCCGTTGTAGCGCTGACACAGGTCTAGCAGCTGTCCAAACAACAATTTCCTTAAGGGGATCAATAAAGTACCTATTATTATAACCAACCAAGTATGCAGGTCAGCGCGTTTAATGGTACGTCATTAGCATATATCATTTAACTAGTCAAGGAACAACCAAGATGTCAAAGGTCGAGATAACAGCTCACTGACAAGAGATGGAACAAATAATAAAATGTAAACAGTGTTAATGGGTTAATTTGGAGTCTTCAGCTGCTATTCCGAGTCTGGTTTTCGGTTACGAGCAACAGAAGTAACGTCTAAAAGCCGCGGATGTGTCCAAAACCATTCAACAGTGGAAAGTAGATTACAAAATGATGTTTGGCAGACCAAACTAACCATCCACAGTTAAAAGGGTGAGACGCATGTGGCTGTAGAGTAGTGGTCGGCAGTAGATTAGCGCTGTGGTGAAGCAATCTATAGCGCTAAGCCTCCAAACCACAACCAGTCTTCCAGGGATCATCTGGGAGATTAGGGGAAAAAAAATCTCAGGGAGTCCCAGTAAGAAGGAGCTTCGACCCTTTAGACTGAAAACGCCTGAGGAAGAGGTTTTGCTTGAGCTGGTGAGATTGATCTGTTTGTACATAAAACTGATGAGAAATCTCAACAATGGAAAAAATGAATCATAACTCAGACAAAGACGCCAAACAGTTCCCTAAACACTCTCTCAGACCTTTCCAAAAGAGTTTTTATTTCTTAGGAGCAAGTTCTGGTAATCAATCTGAAGAGGACTCACCAATGAGGCAGGTCTTTCCGGTCCACTGAGGAGGACAGGTACACTTAAAGCCATTAACCAGGTCCTGACAGGTTCCTCCATGACTACAAGGGTTCACCAGACACTCGTCCACATCTGAGACAGACAGGAAAAAAAAAATCACCATCAGTTGGTGAAGTGCTACTGGAACTTCAGACTGGATGAAACAACAGCTGAAGGTTTCAACAGGTCTTACTGATGGAGCAGTAAGGTCCAGTCCATCCAGGGGCACAGTGACACTCAAAACCATGACTGGTTTCCCCACAGCTCCCTCCATTCAAACAGGGGTTGGACAGACAGGCGCGGTCGGCTGTGGAGACACAGACGTTTCATATTGGCTCAGTGGTGATTAAAACAGTTGAATAACTCTTTTCATACCAAAGAGACATTTGAGCCCACTCACCACGGAGTTTGTACAGTTTAAATGTCTGTTTTTCTGAATTAGGGATTTGAACCATCGACCCTGTAGCTCTCACCTCTCTGGCAGTTGACTCCAGAAAACCCTTCAGGACAGGAGCAGTGGTATTTGTCCGGTCCAGTGTTGCTGCAGGCTCCTCCATTCAAACATGGCTGCCATGTACCGCATGTGTTCAAGTCTAGAAGAGGAACGTGTGTCACATTATAAACAGCAAAAATTTCAAACATCACACTTTAAATTTAAATTTGACCTACTAATGATACATTTAATACCAAAATAAAAGTCTCCCTCACAAAGCCAGATTGAAGTAGTTCTTCAAACTAAAGAAACGTATACAAGATAACAGGAAGCAGTGGGTCGTCGATGTTTTTCATAGTAAGAGTGTCTGTGTACCTTTGTCACACAGCTGTCCTCCATAGTTGGTGTCACAGAGACACTGCCAGGGCTCCACACAGCTGCCATGAACACAACCGGGATGAGGGATGCATTGATCACAGTACTCCCCCTGCCAGCCATACAGACACCTGACACACACACAGTCAGTACTGGTGGTGAATACTTTTGATCCACAAAGAATAAAGACAATTCTCACACCTGGAAAAAATGTTTAAAAAAAAGTCCTGCAGCTGAGAACTACAACAATAAAATAATACTGATTAAAAATTTATACACATTATTATTAATTTTGAACATTTATGTGTTGAAGTCTGATCTCTAAGTCAGTCCCTGCACTGTCAGCGTTATTTCACAGTATACACATTTATACTAACTACTGTACTGTATTAACATACAATATTATCTAAATATAACTCAACTGTGAAAAATTCTGAAATAAATACACAACACTACTGATCATAACTGAACAGGTTCCATTCTGTGTTCTTGGCCCAGACTCTATTATATGGGATTTATAACCTCATTGAGGATTTCCTGTCTAAAGAAATACAGAAAGAAAAGAAAGACAAAGAAGAAGAGACTAAACAAACTTGGGTTTGTTGACATTTTGCACTAAATAGAATTTACACAAAAAAAAAACCCCACACAGTTGTGGTTGTGTGCATGTTGGTTCTTACCTGCACTCTCCAGGGACTTTACAGGATCCGTGTTCTGCACTGCAGCCTTGTCTGCAAATCGCTGCAGAAAGAGGAGACAAATTAATGTCTGCAGCTGCCTCTGTGGTCAAAGACGTTCAGAGCTTCCCACAAGTGTTTGAACGCACAAAGAGGAAGGAACTTTTAAAAATGTCTCTTTTGTCACCTGCAGCAAAGTAACTGACAAAAAAAGTGACTAAACGTTAACTGAGACTGTTCATCTCTACAATGGCTGCCAGAAAGAAAAGAAACCAAATTATAAAACACAGAGTGTTGACTTTAGTTGTTTAGTTCAACAACTAATGCAGTTCTTTAGACTCATGCATCATTAAAACCTGTGAGAACTCACCAGTGTTGCAGTCTGGACCTGACCAGCCCTCCAGACATGTCTTGTTACCGTTATGGTCGCACTCATAGTGGCCAAAGAAGTCGTCTCGTGGGCGGCAGAACTTGTTGCAGCCAAAGCCGTAGTAGTGCTCGTCGCAGCTGAGGCGGACCTGGAAGTGGAACTGAGCCATGACGCCGTTGTGCTTCAGGCTCTGCCACTGGCGGCTGGGGTTGATCATCCCCGAGTGGACGGCTTTCTCGATAACCGCACCGCCGACGCCTGTGAATACAACAGTTCAGATCCGTCACACGGAAAGCACAGAGGAAAAACCACCTAGTTCACACTAAACTGAGAAAAGCCTTTCTGTTAATCTGCTGGCTATTTTCTTTATAATCTGGTCTATGAAATCTCAGAAACCAGTCAATCATGACTTCAACATGTGCAAAGTAAAATGTTCAAACTGCTAGTTTCAACATCCAAAAGATTCAGTTTATTATCAAGGAAGTCAACATGCAAACAGCATTTTTTGCCAAACATATGACACAAATCAAAACACATCCAACATGTCCAACTGAATCAACAACAGACTAATAATTCCAGCTGTACACTGGTTTGTCTTTCACCTGCCTGTCTGAGCTGTTCAAAGAAACAAACAGAAACAGGACTCTGGCAGTTATAGTAGCTGCAGAGGGAGGGCAGCTGCTGTAATATTCCAGAGAGTTTGAAAATGCTGAGCTGCTCTGTGGTATTTCACCAGTGGACTGGAAAGTGTGGTCAGACTCAGGTGACAGCGTCTGTTTAACCGTCATGCAGCTGGACTTAAAGAGCTGAAAAGAAACTCAGCATGCGTCCAGAAAGCAGGTAGCAGTATCAGACTGGAAGCAAACTGTGACACTTCACATCATGATGGAGAATAAAATAAAAGGTGCCAGAATTGGCACAGTGGTAGCACATTTGAAAAATAGTTAACCTCAAAAAAAGAAACAAAAAAAGGCTGGATCAGTTCCGTCCAGGATGTTTGAACAAATATTCAAACCTGGCACTTCACTGATGAATACTGCCTGAACTGAGGCAGCACCTGCCTGAGACCTGCAACTGAATAAGACCATATGCTCTCTCTGAAGGGACAATCTGAGGCCTGCACTGAGCTACGTAGCTGGCCATTGGCTGACAGCAGACCATTGGCTTGGTCCAGCTCTCAGGGCTTGCTTGATGAAACACAGAAGTATTAAAATGGATGAAGAATCATAGCGGCCCACTCCAGCAATCAGAGCTACTACCTGAGATGACCCACGGTGACAGAATTGTGCAGGTGTTCATTACAGGCTGATTAACATGCTGATGCTAAATGGAGACAGTCAATATTCGTTCTGTCCTCTTTTGGTTGGCTCGTCAGAAGTTCCAGCTTCGACTTTTCAGTTGTTTGTCTGCTGAGCGTTTCTGAACAAACCCTCCAAATCTCACACAAAGACTCAGCGTCACAGCTCAGCTGGCAGGTGGCACATTTCTGGTTCCATGTTTGGAATAAAACTTAAATGAACTAGACTCCACATCACCCACCACCCTCCCTAGCTGCTCTGAATCCCACCTGCACCGAGGTCAGCCGACTTCACACCAGCCCTATAATAGTTCCCTGTGGGACGCCAAATACAGCACCGAGCCAACACTCTCGCTCCGACTACCTCGCTGACGCTGGGCGATAAACAGAAGCTCAAACAAAAGCTGCCAGCTTCACTCACTGCACACACACCGTTTTACAGCCCGTTTTCTGAATGGGACTCATCCAGTGCATGTAAACACGTCCACAGGTTGGTGGCACAGGGAGGATTTATTTTAGAGTACAGTGCAGTAAACAAGTACCGCAAACAAGCGAGGGAACTTGAGGAGTTCATGAAGCTGGTTAAAGAAAAATGAGGAATAACATCATGGAATCACTGTGTGGCTTCTGTGCACGTCAGATCTCTTAGGTCAGACGTCGTGTTACTTTAAGTAAGAGGGAAACTAAACAGAGCAGCGATGAGAGAACACGGGATAAATACTGATGATGATGAGAATTACGAAGATACTCACTACCAGAGGATGAGTCGTTGTTGAAGTCCAAGGCTTCCACGATCAACGTGTACGACCTCTGGACACACAAAGACAGGAAATTCAATCAGTGGTTCAAGTTCACATTGAGTTCTGCTGCTTGTTATTTCTGATGTAGTAAATTCAATGAGCACAAAAGTGCTGGATGCTGGATTTTGCTTTCTATCTAAAAACTAATTTGATGAATTGGACCAATAACTGAATCAATAATAACACTTCTGAGAATTCATACTCGTCTTCCATTAACAACAACTATAGATGCTTTATTTTAAACATGAGATTTCTTAAATTGCACATTTTAGACTGAAGTGTAATTGAGGTAAAATTCTGGAATAAAAAAAAAAAAGGGAAAGTAAAAGTGCATCATTATTTTAACTAAAACACAGCATTTAGAACAAAAGCACATATTGAATTATGACTACTGGTCGATTTCTTACTCACTGCCAGACAATGTTTCTTCAGCATGAACAAAGAATATTAATAAGTACCGACTGTACCTAGAACTACTGGATGTATATATTTCCCAGTAATAGTTTGAAATAACATTAACAGATCAAATGAGCATCACTGGAAACAACTTATGGAAACAATTGTTCTTCTCTAGTGCAGCACTGTGTGTGTGTGTGTGTGTGTTTAAGTCTCAACTCTCATTATTTCGGCTCCACTTTGAAACTCTTTGTCTCTCTTAAGGCCACTGTCGCTCTCACCACTATCGAATAACAGACAGACCAGAGCCAGAGAGTGTGTGTGTGTGTGTGTGTGTTATTGTGGTTACGAGGCTCTGAGGTCTCTCTCTCTCTCTCCCCCTGTAGTGACACACACTCTCTAACATTCACACCAATCAAGCAGAGCGCTTGACGTCAACCAGACCCCAAAAATAAAGAGTGGGGAATCACAAAGACTAAAGTGTGAGTAAGTGCTTCTATCTTTGTGTGGACCTCATTGTTAGTCTTAAGAGGGTGAGGGTTAAGACCTGGTTTTAGGACAAATGTTAGACTTTAGTTCAGGCTGATTTGCCAGTTGCAGACTCAGTGCGGCTCCATGCTTAATGCTTAGTGGCAACACTTGCCAGAAACACATCAGATCTGCACAGGAACAAAAATGACAGTTATTACGAATGAGTCAAGTGTCCTGCAAATATCAGACCACCATCCAAACCGCTGCAGGAAACCAACGAACAGGAGAAACCTTGTGACATGACTTCACCGTTTCCTGGTTTGTTGCGGCTGCAGATGTCAAACTCCTCCATTTAAATTTAGAATCTGCGTCAAAATTGAATTTGCTTTAAATGTTCCTGAACTTCAATCTAGGTGGCCTTACATCATCCCATCCACATTTATCAAACCCTGCTGGTGCTGGAGTGAATCCACAGCAGCTAGATAAACTCTCTCCTACCAGCTCTCAGCGCTGCAGGAAACCACAGTCAGCCCATTTAGTTTACAGATTAGTGGTTAGCTCAGGCTGTGATGTCGAGTTATCGAGCGCTCAGAGCTGCTGACAGGATTATTGGACCATAATAAGACGTAACAGGCATCACATAGAACTAATTCAAGTCTTAGATGTCTCCTGTGTTCTATTATTCTACTGAAGATGGAAATACTGTACGGTGGGTTCATACACAAACAGAAAAGATGGATTATTATGACAGAAGAACATCATGTTTGGCTTTTTCATACAGACTGATTCATGTCCTGCAGGGACAGTGACTTATTGGCATGAAATCCTTTCAACAAACACACTGAAAACTGGTTCTAAATTTAAATTAGTTTGTTAAAGGACAATTCCCGTTTAGCGCATGATGGGCACTAGTTTGGTAGTTTTAACACGAACAGTCAAATTCAGATGATCGAAATCACTTTCTCTGCAGGTCAAGCTGAAAGGTGGTCATAACTGACAGTAAACCCAGTGCTTACAGAACCAGGCTGAGAGAAGGATGATGTCCAAACTCCTCTCAATTCTGGACAATCCCTCCCACCCACTTCACAGCGTTCTGGCTGGACAGAGGAGCATGTTTGGCCAGAGACTGATCACTCAACTTCCAGGTAACCCCACCTTAATGACTGAGAATCTTCACAGACTCGTGAATCTAAAATCTGAGTCAGAATCTTTGGTCTATAAATGTGTAAAACCCTCCTAGTCGCTCCACACAGAGCACATCACATCTCCAGTGTACCATAGAGCTCTTTACCACATCGCCACATAACAGTCACTAAAGCAGAACCGAGCTGAAAACCCTCTGAACAGTTCTTGCAACATCCTTGCGTCACCTCTCTGGCTGAAACTCGATCTGGGCGTCAGGCTGATGCCTCCTGACCCTGGAGGAAAAATAAGCATGTTGTCCACCAAACACAGTGGGTGGCACCTCGAAACATTTAGCAACTAATTAGATTTTAAGTCAAGAGGCTGACAGCTGGTCACCTGCCAAGAGGTTCCACTTACGTCCTGCCAAAACATCTACCAGCATTTGTCTGCATGCCATTGGTGATTTCCCATCACTCCCAGTCCTTTTGATTGTTTGATCGAGGAGGTGGAACTGCTTTTTCTGGCTGCAGGCTCGCTGTGGGAAAATAGCTTGTGAGCAGCAGAGCCAGGCGACGTGTCGAGGCAGGTCCACGCAGTGAGGAGGGAGGTGCAGAGCTCTGAACTCAGTCACACTGAAATAAAAAATAAAAACTTCCTTTGTTTGTGTTCGGTTTGATGGTTTATCTGACGGCTCGTCCAGGCCGGGTGATAGCATATTGAGAATAAGATGCACATCAGGCACTGCTGGTTCTCAAAGTAAGAATCTGGAACATTCAAGACTCCCTGAGGAGAACCCAAGCAAAACAAGAACGCTTTCGGTTTCACTCAGAGGACTTTAGGCACAACTAGTGGTTAGTCAAATTTTATGATCCATGATTTATCTACAGTAAAATGTCAGAAAATTGACAAAAATAGACCCAAAAGACCTGATGGCACAAAAATGAATAAACAAATCCTCATTTTTTCAGTAAAATCCCGATTGATTCTGCTTTAAACTCATTTTTCCCCAAACAGATCTACTGGATTTTAGAAATTCCGCTTCATAATACATTAAGGTATTAAAGGAATAGTTAAACATTTGTAACCCTTTTCACTCTCTCTGAGAATGAGATTCTCAGATGAAAACCAATCTTAGGTCTGTGTGTTCAATACGAAGTCATTTATTACTGTTAGAGCCCCTAAAAGCCTGAAAACAATTGGAAAATCGGACAGTGGGTTTCAACCAGTTTCCTTCAGCAACAAGAAGAATTTTCTAACATCAAGTGTATTTTTTCCTCTTTATCCTAGTGCAGAGATCTGAAAAAGAGAAATTGAAAATTCATTTCTGTCAGACTTTCACGGGTCAACGTGGATAAAAGACACTTCCAAAAATCTCTTTCCTTCCAGTAAATCACTGGATTCAGTTTATTTCTATCAAAATCAACATGCAGAGACTTGAGAAGCAGTTCACCACAGTCTTGTTTGCTGTAGACGAATCATCATTACGTAGTAATGTCAATAAAAGGGTGACTGATTGTTTTGAGAAGTCTGGATGAATGAAAACATAACGAGCAGAGCTAATAGAACTAACATGACGTTCAGTTCGACGGATCGCTGGGAAAACCTTGTAAGGGCAAGTCTGGTGTCGACAGCTACATATGGGAACAACACAGACGGAGAAAAGGAAGTGATATGGGAAGGAAAGAAAGGAAGGAGGGAAGGAAGGGTGGGAAAATAATCAAAGAGTGACTGGATGTTTGCAGCGTCATTCAGCGGTCGGAGTCAGGTCATCAGAAATGTCCTTGTTTGGTCGACCAGTGAAGCCACAGCTGGACTCATTGGAGTCCAACACATGAAGCTTTGCTATGTGTTTCAGATAACACAGCAGCTGCAAAATGAAGACGCTGCTGGTGTCACATAGAAACATCATGTGTGGATGTTCTGTCAGCTCCACTGCTTTAATGAATGAATACACAATGAATACAAATGCAAATGAGGCCTCAGCACATGCAGCTTCGACTCTTTGCTGCCGTCAGTGCAACAAGCACAGCTACAGCTACCTGGATCTGGACAAGCTGACGTGTAGCTCGGTCAAGTAACAGAAACTGAAAACTGTTTGCATCACAAACATACAGCCAAGCTCAGGCCTGTATCAAATTCAGGCGAGTCAGTGATTTGTACAGGTGGAACACCAGGCAGGGGCAGAGACGCTGGCCCCTGCCCTTTCCCAAACTGCCTCAAGTTTAACTGACCCTCTTGATGCATTAAAAACTCAGCAAGTAACTGATGAACTACTGGAATATGTTTGCTGCATTGATGTCACAAAAGTTACAAGAGCAAGAATCCAATGAAGAAGTGAATTTGTCCATTTAGTTTATGACTAAACACCTGCAGAGCTGAGGATGTTCCGTCACTAGACGGTGAACTTTAAACCTGCATGTTAGTGTTGTCATTGTGAGCCTCACAGAACAGTCTCACAGAGCAGCATGTACGGCTCCAGCCTCTTAAGTCTACTCACCACTATGTAACAGCAACAGTCTTCCTTTTTTAACTGAATCCATGAGCCAAAATAAAATAAAACACAGCTATTCTCATGTTGGTGCACACACAGGTTTTCGCTTTATGACTTTTCTCCACTTGTGCTTCCACAACATTTAAACATTTACCACTGTCCTGTAATTAACACTTGTGGCCTCAGCTGTGGCCGTTGCTGCAAAAGTTACGTGGGAAACTCCTCTGTAATGTCCTTTCTTAGCCAAACTAACTTAACCTCAAACCCCAAACACTGGTTAATGAGTGTCTTTAAAACGTGTCACTGCAGCTTTGAGAAAAACTGACAAAATGAATGAATTTAAACTGTAAATCTGATCCCATCTTGATCTTTAAACACTCACCAATACATAAACAGCATATATTCATTTTTGTACTGGGATAAATGGTTTTAATTCACTAGACAAAACTTTAAATTTCAGAAACCACCCATCCATAGCTTAGTGTGTGTGTGTGTTTTGGGGTGGTCTGGCTAAGACAACATCATTTGTTCCAACACAGACCTCAGCAGTAACCACTGATGTGCATGAAAAAACCTTTCAAATGTCCTCTCAGTTTTCAACCACCATCATCATCATCGTCGTCTTGTTTCTTCATCTTCAAAAGCCAAGGTATGTGACACAGTTGTGGTTCCAACAAGCAGGTTTACAGAGTAATCTGATTACTACAATGACAGTGGGCCCGTTTACATGGCCATAAAAATCCGACAACTGGGAGTAATCAGATAATTGTAATAATCGGATCTGACGCATTTACATGCACTTCAGAAATGCGATAACAAAACAACCCTGGTTTACATGTTTCAGTCCATTATCTGATTTCTTTCGGAGTACGTAGTGGCGTAATTTCCTGTTATTTTCAAAACATCTGGTCTTGTCTTGTGGCACATGGTAACGTTTAGGATCTTAGCGTTAGCTGTTCTAATGTGGGAGCTAATAGGCTGTAAAATAAGCTACAAGCTACATTATACTCCATGAGGAGAAAACGACAGTTGGCTTTCACACAGCAAACATCTGCCCTGTTTTTTGTCTTTTGTCTTCCGCTCATGTTCATGTGATTACGTCACTTCTATTGGATGTGTTTTTTTTTTACATATGATCCAATTTCTCATAATCAGATAACTGCAGTTATTGGATAAAGCCGATCAGATTGTGCTGTTTACATGATCACTTAATAATCTAATAACTCCAGAAATCGGATAATGATCGGATTTTTAGTGTGCATGTAACCAGGCCCAATGACAATGAATAAATGTTGATGCATTGTGAAGAGACGACCATCTCAGTCAGGCAGCCAGATTGTGCAGTAACATTACTGCAAACACAACACACACTACACTAACAATGATGCTACTTTCTTTCCTGTTACTAAATCACCTCCACCCCAAGTCCCAGTTGCAATATGCCTCAGCTACAACCCAGCCAGGCCCACAACGTTTGTTCTGCAGAAACCTGCACGTATAAACCAATGCTGCCTCAGAGGTGGAGAGAAAAGGAGAAAGAGAAGAAAAAAAAAGAGACAGAAAAAGGATGTTTCTTTTAAAATAGCATCCAAAACAAAAGAAGAAACAAAAAAAAGGGACAAAAGCTCCATGCAAGACAGCAGGAAGGAGAGAATAAAATGAGTAGCGTGTAAAGGCTGAAATAAAGGAAGGGAAAGGACGACGCTGGACTGCAGCAGGATTGGCACAACTTTACACATCCTGAACTGCCCTGACAGCCCCAATAAACACGACTGACGCACACAGAGAGGCTGTTTGGGTCGGTCCTGCCAGGAGGAGGAGACAACAACAGAAACCTCATCCTGACAGTCACAGCGTCATTTAACATGCCAGTTACTAGGGTCAACAGCAGGAATGTCCCACAGCCGGCTGAGCAGAGCCACCAACAACAGCCCTTTATCCTAATCATGCTGCGAGGTCAGGGCAGAACACTAGCAGAACAACACAAAGACACACTCAGCGTCGTTATTACCGAAGCAGTTTGTCCTCATTGGAGGTTCCAGGCAGGAAAGTCTCAGCAGCCACTGATGAGCACATGAAACCTCAGCCAGTGTCTGATCGACCCTGAGGCTGAACAGCAGGAGAAACCCACCGGATTGAGCTGAGAGTCCTGACTGAGGCAGCGCTCGCTCCCACCGGGAACAAAAACCCTTTGAGGAGCTCATAATTATCAGTCCAACCCAGCTGCTTCATGAGTGAGTCAGTGGAAACTATTAGATAATGTCAGATAATTATTATTTACAAGTCAAAAACATGGAGCAGTAGTTCACAACTATAACCTAAAAGTTGAAATCTGAGATTAAAAGTTCAAATGATTAAATAAAATCATAGTTTTATAGGTTTATCAATGTAGCGAGTATCAGCAGAAATGTAAACACAACCAAAAACCATCTAGTCCTAGTTCTGATCTTAGTCTCATGATCAACATCTTGTTTGAAAACCAAGCTTTTGGACTCACCGGCCACGCAAAGCTGAACGGCAACACGATCCTGGCTTTGTCACTCTTGTGTAAAGAAAATGTATTCCCACCGAGCACGGGTGTCGAGGCGGTGCCGAAGCTGCAGGGCCCGGCCGAGGACACCTTCAGCTGGTACTCCTTCAGACAGACCCGGAAGTAGGTGTCACACTCGTCCGCCGCGCACTGCCGATCCGTTCCGTCGCGGGGTCCGTCGCAGCAGGCGCCACTCTGCAGTTGCCCGTTGACGTTCTGCATCGACAACATCTGAAGCTCAAAGTGTCCTGAAGCTGAAGAAACCTGCAAAGAGGGTGAACAGGTGAGTTACCAGCAGGAAGTGAGACACATAAAAGCAACAAGGTCATCGTCAACAAGATTCTATAAACTGGGACCCCACTGTGGAGGTCCTCAAGGGCCCACTTAAAACACCTGAAAGTTCAAAGTTCTCTCCTGACCAGATATTTAAAACATCCACAAGACCAGGTCAGACTGCCCTTACTGTCCCTGATGAATCACTTCTCTTTTGTTATGCACAACATGTTTCTGTAGGTTCGTGATCAGACCTCTACACTGCAGATGTGCTAAAAATAAAGGATGAGAGTAAACAGCATCACTTGACTTCAGAGAATTCCCTTTTAGTTAGTCCAGAACCTTTAAAGGGAACCTCGGACTCTTCAGTACTGGACTTCCAAAGACTAAAGTCTTGAAAGTGACAGAAGTAATAGTTAAAACTGACGCAGTGGATTAAGGAACATCCTGACGTTTAGTCCTTAATACTGGTGAAGCTCAAAAATGCTGCATCCTACGTTTCCCATAATGCATCTCGACTATCTTTAATTAGACGGCCCCTCCTTGGTCAATGTCCATGTCTTTGAAACTTTGTTCAGCATTATTCTCTGAGGCAGCTCTGAACTGTAGGTTTCCATTGCTCTTACTGTCCCTGTTGAATCCGGTCTCAAAACCAAAGACTGAGTTTTGTTCACGCATTTGTGGAAACATTATCTCTCATATAGAATTTAATCAAATGTTGCACAAAATGACGAATTTCTGTAGATTGACTGATCAGTTAATCGACTAATTCCTGTTCTATAGTTCAGTTTTATATATTAGATGCAGTTCACCATGAAGATGTCAAAAGAGTTCAGTGTTTTCACCTGGAGGCTTTTTCATGATCCTCCCTGGAAATGTTTAAAGATCAAACACAATCAGCGACAGTTTAACTTTAGGAAACCGAGTGAAAATGGGTGCAGAGTTGTCGAATTCATGCAAAGTCACAGAGTTGAGCTGCTGCAGAGCCACTGAACAGACACGGCAGGAAACAGCCATCATACTCTGGATGCTTTTGCTTTACGACTTCACTGTTCCCTGCAGGATCTAATCCGCTCGCAGCTCACAAATCTGACAAACAAGACTGATTTTGATTAGCACAAGTGTTGTCAGTGTTTAGCCAAAGATTGATTTCATCCAGCGCATGTGATCCAAAGCTGAACAAAATCAAATGGAATTTATGTCCCTACAGAACAAGAGTCCCATTAAAAAATGACTTATTCATGCACTCAGCTCTAAATACAAATTAATCGAATTTTAAATCCCTTATTTAAAGACTAAAAACACCTGCATCATTAAAAAACTGTTTAAAAAGGTCAAAATATGTTGTTTTTTACCTTAACATGAAGATGAATAAATCATTAAATAAACTATTATATTAAACTGAATGATTAATTTTGTGCTCGATTCCAGCATCACCCCTCAACTCTCTCCACAGTAACATTAAATACATCCGAGGATTCAATTCAGCTGTTTCACCTCTTTAAAGGCACATTTCATCATAAGATGAATATGAACAACATGCAAAACTCCACAGTTCAGGATCCACTTCACTTTCACCACGACGACACAAAACTTTTCTCAGACTTTGTGGAAAGTTTTGTGTGAGCCGCTGACTGATGAAGACGCTAAATCAACTTCATCTTATCCGGAACATGACAGAAATATTTAGTTTCTCCACAAATCTTCTAGCTGATGTTTAAAAGCAAACTTAAAATGAGGAGAAAATCAGCGGGAGTCTGGTGTACCTGGATGCGGGCTGACAGCAGCATTAGCTGCAGACTGAAGCCGACAGAGAGGAGGACGGAGCTCCGTGTCAGGGTCATGCCGACGGCTTGCGGCTGCCTGGCGGCTCTCGGGGTTCAGTGATAGTCGCTGCGACCCTCCGCTCCGCGTTTACAGCCCTCCGGATGAGACATGCACGGGCGGAGACAGAGCTGCAGCTTTTCTTTCCACAAAGACTCGGCAGTAGAAACCCGTCCTGTCTCCTTTTGTCTGCTATTGTCCTGCTTCCTTCTATCGCCGCACTCTGCAGCACGACTGAATGCAGCTGGAGCCCGGACCGCACTTTGAGAGGCCCCGTAGGAGGATGGGTAATATCCAGCGACCGGGGGAGGAGCCTGTAGACAGACCACGCCCCCTGGTTAATATTAACGACCAGAGGTTTGTTGACAGTTTTTTTTACAGCCAGTTCACAGGGAGGTGGAGAAGTGGCTTCACACATGGAGGCCAAACACCCCCAAAACTGACATGAGAGGAGTTTAACGTCTGAATGATAATTATACAAACTGCTGCAGTTCACTGTTTAAATAATTATTAAAATATTATTTGTTAAGCTGCTCGTAGTATGGTGGCTCTGAAGTATCAAACACGGCAACATTTCACTGAAACAAAAACTAATTTAAGTTATTACACATTGTGTCTTTTGGGTTGGTTGTACAGTTGTTGGTCATATGTGAAGTGTGCATGTTGTGGGTTCATATATATTTGGAATAATGACTGTGTGTTTTCGCTACTAACCAGTCAACAAGGTGCTCACGTGGTAACAAAATATTGGAGAAAAAAAATTGGCAACATAAGACAACTTACTGGCAGAATCTTTATTTCACCAATGGGTTTCAGGGAATTTCAACACCCTTGTGAAATCAAATTGACTCTTACAATAAACCAAGTAGCTTTGCCACGTTTCATTTCTATATAATAGAGTATAATTGCAAAATGAAAATAAAATTGTACCAAAATGAAAGCAAAATATTTCATAATTCCGCATTTGAACAATATATCATAATTTGGGCTATAAACTATTACTTTGAGTGAACAAGCAAGAAGATTTTATAATAATTTAGCTTTTAGAAAAACAATTTACAAAAGATAAAATCAGCTAAATCAAAGGAACATGAAAAAAAAAGATCTGTAAGACAGAAATCTTGTTTTCCTTGTGTTCCTCTGTTAAAACTGTGTTTTTGGTTATTCATTTACTATTAAAAAACATTTTATACTGAAGTTCTATTGTAACCTACACCTTATGGACACAAATAATAAGTAGACACTTCTGAAAAAGCAGACTTTCAAAATAAAAGCCCCATGTGGCATAACGAGTCATTCACGGATTCCTGTAGTTGCTGTCAAAATAACCACCTGATGATGTCCCATAACCACCACCACCTTCATCACTACCACAGTCATCATTATCTACGTCAGTCAGCACAGTCTTCAATATCACTACTTTTACAAACCTCATTTATTATTTCCACAGTTATTGTTTATCAAATTTACATTTTATATTTCTTGTGTTATATATTTTAGCTTCTCTCTTGTTTTTAGAAGAGTTCCTTATAACTCATCATCCAATATGAGTCATTAAAACTATTTTTTTAAAATGTTATTTGGCATAAAACTAATAAAATCAAGTATTTGTTTCCACTTAACAACCATTTTAAGAGCAAATACTGTTTTAACAGTTTATTTCATATCTTAATCTTTGTTATGTTTATTTGATATAAATAAACACAGAAAGCTAAGATCAATAAATTGTTGGATGATGAAATATTAAATATAGAGAAAATACAGTGTAAAATATAATACATCAACTTATGACAAAAGATTATGTAAATTGAGAACAAAATATCTGATCTGTGCGAAACATGGGGAGTGGAGGAATGAAAGGAGGTGATGGAGGAGGGGGGAGGCGGTTTCTGTTTCTCCATGAAACGGAGCCTGAGCGACAGAACAAAGGTGGCCTCCTCTTTATTCTCAAATTAGAGCAGCTGGGCGCTTTTCCCTCGAGGAGCCTCATGAATAGATTATTGGACTGCTGTCGCTGAAAGAGAGACAAAACACTCCCCCCAAACAGCACCTCCCCCACCCCCCTTCACTGCTGCAATGATGAGACGGACTCCTGCCCCCCCAGAATTACAAGGACTTGATCAGGCTGAGGTTTGAGGTCCCAGGCAGTTAGCCAGCTGTTTTTTGCAAACCTCTGGAATTTCTGTTGATGCTTTGTGTGAATTCTTTCTGTGTAAGGTTGTTGATAAGTGAAGTAAAGTGAAAACACATAAAACTAAAAAAAAAACATAAACATTGTTTACTATAATATATCACAACAAGTACTAACACGCCTTCTTTATGTAACATAATTAAGTGGTCCAACTCTGGTGTAGTTGGTAGGGCCGTCGTCTACGAACCCCAGAGCTGGTGGTTCAACTCCTGGTTCCCCATGTTGAAGTGTCCTTGGACAAGACATTATTATCACTATGATCAAATTTTATTCTAAAAACCCATCTTGCTCTAGTCATTGGGTTTGGAGGGGTTAGGTGGATTTACTGTACCATCAATGACACCACGATGAATCTCATGTGGTCCTCAATCCTCTGATGGATTCAAGTGAATGTATCTTAAAGTGGGGACACACCTGAAGACCAGCTAAGACTTTCAAAGACTGGATAGTTCACACACTGTTTCCACCAACTGTGACAGATTTCTAGTTGAGCTGGGAGGAGCACACAGCTGACGACTGAGTCGACTGCAGGCAACACACTGGACGACTGGTCGGAAACAGCAAGAAGCTCTGGGAGTAGACAAACCTGCAAATCCCAAAACAAACACGGATGGCAACTGGCAGCTGGTACTTTTTATAAACAGTGTAATTTGCATTTAAAAGAACTAAAAAAGACTTTCTGAACGAAGAGGCCTGTCCGTTTCCTGCTGCTCTGATACTAAACGGCTGAATACCTTAAGTTATATGAAGCTTTGGACCAGTGCTGTCACCCAGTTTATAAATCTGCTTATAGTTGGGTTAGTATTTGATATTCAGCAGACTTTGGGTGGAGAAATGCTTTAAGGTGGATTTTTCCTGTAATAACTGACTACAAGTTCTTGCAGCATCTGATGTGTCAACCACCACCTGGTCTCCCAGTTATCTTCCACGTCAACATTCCTTCTCCCTCACTATACGTGTATCTGTTACTCATCTCTGATGTGGACGCGCTCACACCCAAAATGCTCAAAACTGTGAATCATGAAAATGATTTCATAAGTCAAGAATCAGGAACAAGTCACCTGATGTATTAATCATGTTGTAAGATGCAGATAAAGACCATAAAAATGTTCTTATCACAGTCCTTCAATAAACAGTTGATTATTGGTTGAATTAGTGGCCAGAATAGAGAAAACTGACCACTATGATTTCCCAGAGACCAAGGTGACATTTTTCAAATTGTTGGTTTTCTCTGATCATTAAATCACGTGATTTTCAAAATGGTTGTCAATTAATGAAGTAACTGATTTAGTATTAAACAGAACAAATCACCAACTCCTAATCACTATTTTTTATTTAAACTATTCTTATCAACAGGAAATATGTTTTATATGTTTTTCATCTTGAATCAGTCTTTAGAATCCGACTGCTGCACCATTCGTCTTTATTGAACCAACTGTACAGACTGTAAACTGTTGGTCTGTGGTTTGAGTTGCGTCTCTCTTCCTTCATCTCATCTCTTTAAGTTTTTATTCATAAAACTCTTGAAACAATGATTTATTTAAAGTTTAAGTTCGTGTGGATGCCTTTTTATGTGTGGTTTTACATTATTATTATATGCAAGAGCTTCTTATTGTGTTTTGTGGAGAGTACGATGCTGCACTTGTTCATCTTACCTCTTTAATATCAAACTACAGCATCATGGAGTATTTTTGTTACTGTGAGGCTTCCAGGCAACCACGGGGGCTGTTCTTATACTGTATTTCTGTTGTGTTCAGGATAAACTCACTGAGATATAATGTGTTACTTATTGAGCTTAGAGGTGCTGACAGGTGAGTTTTGGAACTTTGGACAGAGCCGGTTTCCCTCTGTTTCCCTCTGTTTTCTTCTGTTTCCCTCTTCTTCCAGTATTTATGCTAAGCTAAGCTAACAATGGCCCGACTCCAGGTCTGTAGGCTACTGAACACACAGACATGAGATTGACCTTTCACTCTTTACAACAGAGCAAATATGCATATTCCCCAAATGCTGAAGTGTCCCTTTAAGGGGTTAACTTAAATTGCGTCTTGCAAAAACCTTATTTTCTCATGGTGGTTTTTATCACAACACCAAGTGACACTCATCTCAATCTCTGTAGCATTTCTGCCACCATAATAACTGCAATGACAATATGGGTTTTATTCTGTGCATGTGTTGTGACCTTTGACCCTGCAGCTCTTTCTACTTGTTTGCAGTGTTAGAAATGAATGAACCAAACATTAGCCTGCTGCTTCTCCCTCTCTATGTGTTTCTGGTTCAGACAGCAGCTGTAGTATAAAAGTAAACCCACATTACAAGAACAGCAGCGTGTCCTGTTAATGAATAACCAGCTCTGTTCTGTGAGCTCAGCTCCTTGTTCTGTGTGAAAACTTCCCACGCTTTCTGTCTTGTTCTGTGTGTGACCTTGAGGTCGACTGCGTAGGGAGGGACTGAGTGTTTCGAAACAAACTCGGTCACTGAAACCTCGAAACAACCACAAAGGTTCATCAGCAGCCAGCGGCTCTGCCATGCTGCTTCCCCAAGATGACTCGTCTGATTCAACCACAGCAAGATGCAGGAAGAAAACTCCTGCAAAATATTCTCACATGATAACTCAAAGACTTAGATTTTCTCCTTCTCTTCAAACATATTCTTTTTGTAAATGCTGCCACAGATCCTACTAACAAGTTGCACTGGGTGATATGTTCATAGAAGTGTTAATTTATTTGGACGCCAATGATCTTGAAGTTCTCTCCACAAAATTAAGCCACCTGCAGGAGAAGACTGACATTAACATCAGTGCCTCCAAGATGCAGGTTTTATGCAACAGTGCCACTCCCAATGCACAAATCTAATATCAAAGTAGAACAACATTAGAGCAAAGATCCAACTACACTACCAGTCAAAAGTTAGGACACACATAGAAATGACCATGTTTGTGAAAGAAAAGCAGATTTCATAACATCAAATTGATCAGAATGAATGTGTA